>JBBBDQ010000772.1:1762500-2432500 GCA_037127315.1 Ascarosepion bandense | reverse complement strand
GATACTTACGGCGACCATACTCTGTCGGAAACAACATGAAGAGGTTGGTTTAGACGCTTCAAAGATAATGATTTAGACGTTGAAGTTAAAGAACGCTCTGGTGCACCGAAAAAGATTGAAGACGAAGAATTGCTTCATGTTATAAGGCATAGGACGGTGTGGAGAATCATGCCCGACACTACCTGAAGATACACGGGAAACAGTAGGTAACGTTCCTAAGAAGCTTGTACAACTGGGTAGCAAAACGGATTGTGAATAATACTAAAGGATAAACATTGCTTCATGCTATAAACATAGGAAGTTGTGGAGAGCCATGACCGCATATCCCCTGAAGGAACAAGGAAAACACTGGGTAACGTACCTAACGAGCTTGAATAATAGGTGATAAAATAGACTGGTGCATATTCAGGGATAAAGATTCCTTAAAGCTAAGAAAGACAGTAAGTTGTATAAAAACAATCATCCACATGCAGAACGTACAACACAAAAGGAAAAAACTATAAAGACGCGTTGATAATTAGGTAATCATCTGAGAGACTCTCTCTGCCTTCCATCACGTTTCGAAACTGTTATGTGATCAACTCCTAACGGTTCTGCAAGTTGGACTTCCACCTGTCATGCGTCTTTATGAAATAATGCCCCTAATCATTCGTCTTCAAACATTTTCGGGGAGCCAGAGCGTTCTTTAATTTCAACATCAAAATGATTATCCTTGAAGCATGGCTGATGCTAACTTCAACGACAGTGACACGTTGCGACTTCTCGGGCTAATGTTTTCCGCTGACATGAAGTGGAAAGACTATATTGAATCCATTACTAGATTAGCTGCTAAGAAAGTTGGTTCACTGTATCATGCGAAATAATTTTTCTCTTCAGAATCTGTCTTACATATCTATAAGTCTTCCATTCGTCCATGCTGCCACATATGGCCGGGTGCTTCTGCGTTAGAGATTATTTTATAAAATTAAAAGACTCAACAATCTTATTGGTCCTAACCTGGCGTCTCAGCTTCAGTCACTTTTCCATCGCCGTAATGTAGTTTTTTCCATTCTTGAGCAAAACTTTCATGGCAACTGTTCAGATGAGCTCTTCGCGATGGCACTTAGTCTTAAGCGCAGTACTAGATTAGCGGCAAGGTCCCATAGTTGAACTAATTAGATATAACCGTAAGTTCTATGCTAACAGTTTTTTTTTCGCACTACACATTTGTGATACAATCTTCTGGCTCCAGGTTTACAGTCAACTTTAATATTTAACAATTTAAATGCAATGTTGCTGTCTACTGTTTTTCTGGTCCCTCTTCTATTGCTCTCGCTCCTTAATAATTATTTTATTTTCTAACTCTTGTATCTTAGGGGCTTTACTGCCTTCCTTGGGATAGATACAACTAAAAATAAATAAATAAAATAAAATAAAGATAAAAAGAAAGAAACACAATGTTAGCGTAATATCCTGTGATAATTGGGACCCGGACAGTTTGCATATGGATTGTTTGCCTATCGGACATTACAGCCAACGGACATTTTGCAATGCTGAAAATAAGGAAGCTTTGAAAAAGAGTTCAACATATAGTGAATTTATTTGAAATGAACACTGAATGATTATCTAATCTAAACTTATTTATAAATGGAACTTTGTTTCTGTGTGTGTGTGTGTGTGTATGTGTGTATGTGTGTGTGTGTGTGTGTGTGTGCTCGCGTGTGTCCATTACCTATAGACTATAAGCGTCTGCGAGTGTTCTTAGCTAGGTTTTGTGTCGAGGAACCCCCGATAAATATCGAAAATCGAAAATCGAAAAAATCGGGTTATAGAAGAAGTGGTCCGATTTTAACCAAATTTGATGAACTCATAGACAAAGACATAAGAAACAATATTCAGAAGTTTCAAGGTTGCAGTTCTTACAAGAGTGCAGAAAATTGATAATTTATATATATAAGGCAAGATGTTTGTGTGTTTCTGTTTATCTGTCTGCATGTCCTTTATACAAATCCACAATTTTTATCCGATTCTCACCAAACTTCACACAAATATTCACTATTCACAAATAGTCCAGGACCATGGATTAGTTTTAAAGCTTTCATTACACCCGAGCAACGCCGGGCTATACTGCTAGTTATTAAGATAAAAATCTTTTTCATGTTTAGGTTTACATTTCTGTATTTCAAAGTTTCAAATTAATCCTGTCTTCTGTATCAGTTTTGTAGTTCTTACTACCGGGTATTATGGTTAACAAACATAATGCCCGGTAGTTACGGTGCCTGTAAGTATAATGTCCGATGTCCAGCATGCACATTATTCTTAAGTATAATATTCAGTAAGTAAACTGTCAGTAGGCAAGTGTCCGTTGGAAAGTCTTCGGAGGCAAACTGTCCAGCCATTGGAGAATGACAGAATGGAAGAAGTTAGGTAATAAAAAAGATTAACAACATTAAGGATACAGGTAGGAAAATTTGATTTGTTTCGTAAAACGTCAGAATAATTCAAAACGTTTACTAGGAACAAAACGTCGACTTCTAAATCCAAGTCCAGAGGAGCCTTCTACCCACCTGCCAATATCTGATTTTATTTTATTTTATTTTATTTTTTAATTGTATCACCCCGAACAAGGCGGTAATGCCACTGATGTGCAGGGGGCTATGTAATAGTGAAAAGATTGGAAAAGATAAAGCCGGAAACCACATCCTAAACAGGGAACAAGGGATGAGCCTCTTAACCTGTTCAATAGACGTGGGTGGATTGACCTTGTTTCCGAGGTGTAACCGTACTCATCACACTTTGTGAGGCTATTTAACACATAGCTACATGTTTTGAATTTAGAATTTTCCTTCTCCTAAAAGGGTTGCCACACAAGGCTATAGGACCCAGTCTGCCCTTCTATTTACCCATAGATGTGAATAGAAGAGATGAATCATTGGTTAAGAGAAAGCTGGGAAGATATGAGATGGGTTCATACTTTTGCCAAGAGTATGTGCACGTAAATGAATATAACGAACCCAACGGAATTTGAAACTCTGCTCTCCGATTAATAATTTCGTGTACACCCAAGCTTACAGCACCTGGTATTCCCAAAACGGTCACCCATTTAAATACTAAGCTCGACGTTGCTTAACTTCGCTGATTGTACAGGAACTGGTGCATTAACAAGATGCAGCCTTATGCCTTAGAATTTTCGTATTTCTATTTTGAAATAAGCTTTAATGTATTCGAACTTTTATTTTGATCTTAGTTTTTATTGATACTATTAAAGACACAACGTTTCGGTCAAGTACCTGCTGGATGTGCGTTGTGGTGTAATAGATATTGGCTGGGAATGATATCGAAGAGCCGAGTTCGAATTCCAGTCGAATTCATTTCATTCACTTACGCACAAATATCCTTGGAAAAGATGTTAATCCATCTCTTCTCCCTGAAAATAGTGGGACAGATTCGTTTTTATAGCCTTGGTTGGCAACCGGTCTACCGCAGAAAGTAATGGCACATCTTCTGCCTAGTCAGTCAAGGATCGAAAGGGACATGATCACCCAAGCGTGTATCACGTATGGCACTTAACTGAGTGAACCTGGGCATTTTCAGTGGTCCAATTTATAGGTGTTAAGGGATACCTGTTGATTATTTGTTCATTTTATCCTCGGAAAAGCTCGTTCTTGTTCGTTTCTCCAGAACCAGTGTCTGATTCAGAGTTTGAAGTTACGACAAAATGTACTGATTTTTAACAAACAGATAAAACAAAATGTGAAATCAGACTGACATTTAACGTGACCGACGTTAATCTTAACAAACGTTGGTTCACTTGGTCGTGTTCGACAGTTTTCCCCTCCAGAAAGTATCTTACATATTTATAAGTCTACCGTTCGTCCATACTACTGCCACATATGATCTGGTCTTCATGCTATATATTTAGAGATTCTTGATAAAATCCAAAGAAGAATCTGCAATGTTATTGGCTCTGACATGGAATCTCAGGTCCAGTCACTTTCCCACCAATCTGATGTAGTTTCCTGTGCCTTTCCTATAAATAAGGTCATGGTAATTGTTTTGATTAAATTTCCGCTATGGTAAAGATTATATGAATGCTGGGGGATGTTATGGACAGAGCACACGAGGAATGACGATATTTTGAAGAGGATGAACACAAAAAGGAAACTGATACTTAACATCAAGAAAAGACAGCTGAAGTTTTTGGGAAGTTTTGTAATGAGGAAAGAGGGCTCGGAAAAGATAGTAATTTATGGGTAGAAACCTTATTAACCTATTAATATAAATTATTAATGAATTATAGATACAAAACATATTAAACTATAAATATAAATTATTAATGGATTATAAGTAGAAACCATATTAACCTATTAATATGAATTATTAATGGATTATAGTTAAAACCTTATTAACATATTAATAAAAATTATTAATTGATTATAGTTAGAAACCTTATTAACCTATTAATAGAAATTATTATTGGATTATAGGTAGAAACCGTATTAACCTATTAATATAAATTATGAATGGATTATAGGTAGAAATATTATTAACATATTAAGATAAATTATTAATGGCTTCATGGTACGAACCTTATTAACCTATTAATATAAATTATTAATGGCTTATAGGTTCAAACTTTATTAACTTATTAACATAAATTATTAATGGTTTAAAGGTACGAACCTTATTAACCTATTAATATAAATTACTAATGGATTATAGGTAGAAATCTTATTAACCTTATTAATGAAAATTAAAATCTTATTAATGAAAATTATTAATGGATTAAAGGTACGAAACTTATTAACCTATTAATATAAATTATTAATGGCTTATAGGTACAAACCTTATTAATTTATTAATAAAAATTATTCATGGATTATAGGTAGAAAACTGATTAAGCTATTAATAAAAATTATAAATGGATTATAGGTACAAACCTTATTAACCTATTAATATAAATTATTAATTGATTATAGTTAGAAACAGTATTAACCTATTAATAGAAATTATTATTAGATTATAGGTAAAAACCTTATTAACCCATTAATATAAATTATTTATTGATTATAGGTAGGAACATTATTACTTTATTAATATAAATTATTAATGCATTATAGGTACGTAGCTTACTGACTTATTAATAAAAAATATTAATGGATTATAGGTAGCAAACTTATTAACCTATTAATAGAAATTATTTTTAGATTATACGTAGAAAACTTATTAATCTATTAATATAAAGCATTAAGGGATTATAGATTGGAAACTCATTAATCTATTAATATAAGTATTATGGATTATCGGTAAAAGGTTTGTTCATATAATATTTTAATACTTTAATATAAATTATTAGTGGAATATGGTTAAACACCTTATCAATCTATTAATATAAGTCAGTAAAGTTGGTAGAAATCTTATAATGGTACAAAACTTATAATCTATTAAAGTATTAATGGATTAATGATAATGGAAGTGAAAAAATGATGTCTTTTTATTTTTTGTTATGTGCTGTTTGAGAGAATTCTTAAATGATGAAGTAAGGGAAACAAACAATCTTGGTTTTTTTATGTTCTGTGTCATTTGTGTGAATTTTGATGAGGAAAGTGAAAATGAATTTTGAAATGGTGAGGAAAATGAAAAAATAATTTTGAAATGATGAGGAAAGGGAAAAAGAATTTTGAAATGATGAGGGAAGTAAAAAAATATTTTGAAATTACGAGGGAAGTCAAAATAAATTTTGAATTGATGAGGAAAGTGAACAACTTACGCTCTTTTGATTCCTTGTTCTATGCTGTTGTGGGAATTTTGAAAGTGAAAAAGAATTTAGAAATGATGAAAGAAAAAATTATACTTATAATTTTTAGACTGTGTCATTTGGTAGATTATATAAATCGTGAGCAAAGTGAAAACAAATTTCCTTTTTTATTATTGTTCTGCGTCATTTGCGTGGATTTAGAAATGACGAAGCAAGTGAAAAAAATTCAGCTCTTTTTATGTTTTATTTTGTGTCATTTATTAATTTTAATTATGCGAATAAAAAAATAATTTTGAAACGATGAGGGGAATGAAAAAAAAATTCCCATTTCATTTCTTGTTTAGTCTCATTTGTGTGAATTTAGAAATGAGAAAACGAATTTAGAAATGGCGAGGGATGTGAAACAAAGCTGTCCTTTTTATTTCTTCTTCGGAGTTATTTGTGAGAATTTAGAAATGATGAGGAAATTGCAAAAATGCTTCCTTTCTTCCATTTCTTGTCCAGCATCATTTGTTAGAATTTTGAAACGATCAGGGAAGTGTAAAAATGTTGACCTTTTCATTTCTTGTTCAGTATCATTTGTGAGAATTTTTAAAGAAAGAGGAAAGTGCAAAAAATGTTGTTTTTTATTTCTTGTCTGGTGCCATTTGTTAGAATTTAAAAAGGAAGTGTAAAAAACCTGACCTTTTCATTTCTTGTTCAGTATCATTTGTGAGAATTTTTAAAGGAAGAGGAAAGTGCAAAAAATGTTGTTTTTTATTTCTTGTCTGGTGCCATTTGTTAGAATTTAAAAAGGAAGTGTAAAAAACCTGACCTTTTCATTTCTTGTTCAGTATCATTTGTGAGAATTTTTAAAGGAAGAGGAAAGTGTAAAAATCTTGTTTTTTATTTCTTGTCTGGTGCCATTTGTTAGAATTTAAAAAGGAAGTGTAAAAAAACCTGACCTTTTCATTTCTTGTTCAGTATCATTTGTGAGAATTTTTAAAGGAAGAGGAAAGTGTAAAAATCTTGTTTTTTATTTCTTGTCTGGTGCCATTTGTTAGAATTTAAAAAGGAAGTGTAAAAAACCTGACCTTTTCATTTCTTGTTCAGTATTATTTGTGAGAATTTTTAAAGGAAGAGGAAAGTGTAAAAATCTTGTTTTTTATTTCTTGTCTGGTGCCATTTGTTAGAATTTAAAAAGGAAGTGTAAAAAACCTGACCTTTTCATTTCTTGTTCAGTATCATTTGTGAGAATTTTTAAAGGAAGAGGAAAGTGTAAAAATCTTGTTTTTTATTTCTTCTGGTGCCATTTGTTAGAATTTAAAAAGGAAGTGTAAAAAACCTGACCTTTTCATTTCTTGTTCAGTATCATTTGTGAGAATTTTTAAAGGAAGAGGAAAGTGTAAAAATCTTGTTTTTTATTTCTTGTCTGGTGCCATTTGTTAGAATTTAAAAAGGAAGTGTAAAAAACCTGACCTTTTCATTTCTTGTTCAGTATCATTTGTGAGAATTTTTAAAGGAAGAGGAAAGTGTAAAAATCTTGTTTTTTATTTTTTGTCCGGTGCCATTTGTTAGAACTTAAAAAGGAAGTGTAAAAAGCCTGACCTTCTTTTTTCTTGTTTGGTATCATTTGTTAGAATTTGGAAATCATGAAGGAAGTCGAAAACTGTTGCCAATTTCATTTATTTCCCAGCATCATTTGTTAGTTTTTGGAAATGATGAGGGAAGTGTAATAATGCTGACATTTTCATTTATTGTTCAATATCATTTGTAAGAATTTCTAAATGAAGAAGAAAGTGGAAAAATGCCTTTTCATTTCTTGTCCGGTGTCATTTGTTAAAATTTAAAAATCATGATGGAAGTGTGAAAATGCTACCCTTTTTATTTCTTGACCGGTATCATTTGTTAGAATTTAGAAATGATCAGAGAAGTGTAAAAAAGCTGACCTTTTCGTTTCTTGATCTGTTACATGAAAAGAATTTAGAAATAATGAATGAGGTTTAAAAATTCTGCTCTTTACATTTCTTGTTCGGTGTCATTTACCAGAATTTAGAAATGATGAGGGAAGTAGACTGAACTATCGCCCGGTTCATACTCCACCCACGTCTATTGAACAGGTGTAGAGGCTCATCCCTTGTTCCCTGCTTAGGACGTGGTTTCCGGTTTTCTCTTTTCCAATCTATTCACTCTTACGTAGACCCTGCACACCAGTGGCCTTACCGCCTTGCCCGGGGTGATGTGATTAAAAAAAAAAAAAGTGTAGAACTGCTGTAATTTTCATTTCTTGTTCGGTGTGATTTGTTAGAATTTATATATGATGAGGTATGTGTAAAAATGCTGCCATTTTTATTTCTTGCTCGGTGTCATTTGTGAGAATTGAAAAATGATGATCTAAGTGTAAAATTACTGGCCTTTTCATTTCTTTTCAGCGTCATTTGTTAGAATTTAAAAATGATGAAGTGTAAAAATACTTGCCTTTCTGTTTCTTGATTGTTGTCATTTGTTAGAACTTTTTAAATGATGAGGGAAGTGTAAACAACTGTCCTTCTCATTTCTTGTTCGGTTTCATTTTGTGGGAATTCAGAAATTAAGAAGAAAGTCTATAAATTCTGCCCTTTTTATTTCTTTGTTTGCTGTCATTTGTTAGTATTCAGAAATAACGAGAGAATTGAAAAAAATTAAATATTTAATTTTTTTTTCACTAATACTAAAATTGTATATTTTTTTAAAATCCTTTTCTATCTTAAACTCTCATGAAAAATTCATTTAGTTTCTGGAAAGACGTATCCATTCTTGAATATTTTATCAGAAATGCCTGTCAAGTATCACTTGATCTCCAAAAATTCCATTTATTTATCTATTATTTTTTTCACTTTTCTTTAAGTGGTGGCCGTTTTAAAGATCTTCCCTCGTTGACTTTACTGGTTGTCGTAAGTTGGTTGACTGAGATAAAATCATTTACAATCCACTTCTCTATGAGTGACCCAATCTCAGCCTTGTTTCATATTGTCGTATTATTTACAAGATGGCAAATATGAGT
Source organism: Ascarosepion bandense (assembly GCA_037127315.1). NCBI lineage: Eukaryota > Metazoa > Mollusca > Cephalopoda > Sepiida > Sepiidae > Ascarosepion > Ascarosepion bandense. Next base: position 2,423,741 of record JBBBDQ010000772.1, on the reverse strand, counting down.
GTATTATTAGAGTTTTAATTAAGAAATTAACAGTGTAAACAGTTCTTCTTCTTCTTCTTCTTCTTCTTCTTCTTCTTCTTCTATACGCAGCGTCCGTTCAGGGTGTGGATGATCATGGCTCTCCAAAAGTTTCTACTCTTTTGTAAATTTTGTCTTTTCGCTATTTCTCCTAATCGCTGTTAGGCCAACCATGAACACAAGCTCGCTAGGTAGGCTATGCGCTGCTTTTCTCTGTGCCACTTGCCTTTAATATGTTCTTTGAGTGTCAAATTTTCTAAGTCCTCTTTCTTCATGATATTTTTTCTCTATTTTTAAAAAGAAATAATGGAATAATGGGGCATTGAAGAAAGGATAAAAGATGAATGGGATTCAAAAAGATAGAAAATGACAATTGACGTTGCATTTACATTTTTAGAGATTGTAGCGATCAAGTAAATAAGTAAACGAAAGGGAGTTCCACAGGCAGAAAGTGCGAGAAAGGAAACTATTGGAGTAGAAGTGGCGGTTACATTTAACTGTTTCAACGTTAAAAGGTCAGACTTACATATCATTCTAGTATCACGCCCCCTACCTGTACCTGTTTCGGCATTCACCCTGGTCGGGTTGAGCCGGCTTCCTCCCAAACGATGGAGAAAGATTCGTTGGGATTTGTATAGACTTTTAATTATCCCGAAACAGGTTGCCAATACCGGCTGCGGTAGACTGGTTGTCAGCCAAAGCTATAGAAACCAATCCTTCCTGTTATTTAACCAATAACTGGAGGAAAAGGACCGATTAATACCTTTTCCAAGGGTATTAGCGCATAAGTGAATGCAAAGCATTCAACTGGAATTGGAACTCGGATCCTCAATTTCTTTTTCCGAGCCGATATCCACTGCACCACAACGCACATCCGTCAAGACCAGTGGACGGGGCACAGGGAAGAAAAGCTCATCAGAGCAGTTTTTATTTTTTTTTTTTAATCATATCACCCCGAGCAAGGCGGTAACGCCACTGATGAGCAGGGGGCTACGTAAGAGTGAAAAGATTGGAAAAGAGAAAGCCGGAAACCACATCCTAAGCAGGAAACAAGGGATGAGCCTCTACACTTGTTCAATAGATGTGGGTGGAGTGTAAACCGGGCGATAGTGTAGTCTATCTACTCCAATTGAAAAAAAAAATAAAGAAAAGAGTGAAAAACTGGGAAAGAGAAAGCCGGAAACCACACCCTAAACAGGAAACAAGGGATGAGCCTCTTCACCTGTTCAATAGACATGGGTGGAGTTTAAACCGGGCGATAGTTTAATCTATCTACTCCAAATGAGAAAAAAAAAAAGAAAAAAAAAGAAAAAAAAAAGAAAAGAGTGAAAAGATTGGAAAAGAGAAAGCCGGAAACCACAACCTAAACAGATAACAAGGGATGAGCCTCTTCACCTGTTCAATAGATATGGGTGGAGAGTAAACCGGGCGCAGTTACCATGAAAATGTCAACTGTCTCTTTTTGATGTTAAGTATGCTTTTTGCTTCTTTAAAATATCGTCGATGTTCACTGCATAGTATTCTCAGCATCCTTTTGTAGAACCATATTTCTCTTCTCTCAAGTCTCTTTTTCATCTATGAGAAGATTTTAACAGTATTCACTGCTATATAGGAGGACTAATGTAAGATGTGCGTTGTGGTACAGTGGAGATTAGAGAACGAGACATCGGAGAGCCGAGTTCGAATTCCAATTAAATTCGTTGCATTCACTTATGCGCAAATACTTTTCTCTCTCCAGCTATGGGTTAAATAGCGGGACATATTAGGTTCTATAGCCTTGGTTGGCAACCAGTCTACCACAAAAATTAATGGCAACCGACTGCGGGAAAATATTCTGCTCAGACAGTCATGTCTCTTTCGAGACATGATCGCTCAAGCGTGTATCAGGCATGACACTTAACTGACTGAATGTAAGATTGATTCTGGAGAGAAAAATTATCTAGCACGACACAGTGAAGCTACTTTCCTAGCAGAGTTATTATGAAGAAACCTAATCTGATTGACTGAAACCAAAAACTCTGATAAAAGATATTAGTTTCATTCTAAATTCAATTTATGAATTTCGGCTTGAAGGAAAGGATATTATGCCGACGCCAGACATGCCCCAACATCCAGGCTAGTTTCTTCTATCGCTTGTTCTAGAATTTGGAATCGGCAAGTTGAATTTCAATTGCAAGCTAGCCTCTTGCATTCACTTTCGTACTAATGTCCTTGGGAAAAGAACGAATCCATCTATTCTCCTCCATGATGCCTATGTGTATAAACTGTATGCTGGACTTGGCTCTTTAGCCATGAGTGGCAACCAGTTAACGAGAAAAACAACTATTCATTCAAATTCATATCCACGGAGAAGGCAACTAGAAAGAACTCTATTTTCTTTAACCTAACGTCATAAAAGTTCGCCAACGATAAAGGAAAGGAAAGTGTGGCGCGCCATGATCCCGTAAATCCTGAATGGACATAGCACTTAAAATTAATAACCTAGCGCACCACACAATATTTCGTGTTAGGTCACTCATAAATTGCCACTGCCACAAATATCAGAGGGTATCCCAGCCGTCAGGGTTCAACGGGGAGGTGCTTCCCAGAAGACGGAACTCCAGGCACCACGATACAGATATTATTGATATTTATAATTAAAAAGGGCCCCTGCCGTAAGATGATACATAAAAAAAAAAACTTTTATTGAAGACTCTTTTGCTGGTATGGTGCGAAACATTTGTTGTGTTTTAGCAAAACTAAGCGTAATAACTTAATACATGTCTCGTTTTCTATAGGTGTAAAGTTTGTGTAAATCCAGCCATAGCGTCTTCTTTTTCTTCTTCTTCAGGACGTGGAAGAACATGGCTCTTCAAACTTCCTATCCTGTGAAGCTCGAGCTATATGGTGCAATCAATTCTCAGGTATTTAAACGACTAAAATAGCGTTTGCCGTAGCAGGATTTTAAAAGACCACTTTGTGTAATGAGTTCGATTCTCATTGAAAGCTCTGTGGGGATTGCTCTAAATTGTCTGCCAGTACGCCTGCTCGGTGGCGTTCTATTCAGAACTATAAAAGGAAAAGGTATAAAACTTTTATTCTTTTTTCTTTAGCAACTCAGTCGCAGGATACGGTAGGTCTAATGTAGCGGGGAAGGGGTATTTCTTTCCCCAGAAAAAAAAAACAACTTCTTAATTTCACAAAGCCACGTGGTGTATCACACACACACACACACACACACACACACGTCTCTTCTCCCTCCAGCTATGAATTAAATAGCAGGATAGATTGGTTTCTGTAGCCTTGGTTGGCAACCAGTCTACCGCAGAAAGTAATGGCAATGGCAACCTACTAGTGGAAAATCTTCTGTCCAGTCAGTCATGTCTCTTTCAAGACATGATCGCCCAAGCGGGTATCACGTATAGCACTTAACTGATTTACTAACTGACCTATTTGTATAAACGTAAATATAATTTTCTTTTTTCCCTTTTTTTTCCTATGTTGCTCTTTATGTAAATATTTTTTTTTTACTATTGTTTATCTAATAAGAGGCCCAAAAGACACTCAAAAAAAGTGTTACTAAATGGTAAAGCAAGGGTTTCATATTACGAAAATATGTAGGAAAGATGACGATAGACGCCGTTGAAGAGGTTAAGACTGAAGTGAACAGGGAAGCATCCTCTCAGGAGTTCGTTCTACACTGCAACAATTCTTTTCTCATTGCAGATACATGCAAAATTTTCCACGGGTTGAATTAATTTTTCATAAAAATGTCAAATTCGTTTCTTTTGAAAATATTCAAATTTACTATGGAATTGTTCAACCCCCCTTCTCGGTATAACTGGTAGCACCCGTCCGCTACAGCTCCACCGGTGCCACACCAAACCTTTGTTAAATGGCATGTCTCGTCAAGCCTTAGGAGATCATGTCTTTCATAAAATTCCATTTTTTTTAATTAATTGTTGTCATGATTTTCCTTGGGAAGATATTGAAATGGCTACACGTTACCGTTATATGATTTGGAATGCAGAATTACCACCCCAGTCTAGTGAGTCCAGTCTATCCTGCTATTTAATCCATAGATGGTGGGAGAAGAAATGGATTCGTGTCTTTCTCAAGAAACGTTCGTGAGAGATTGAACGCAACTGACAAAGCCGGGATTTGAACTCAGTCTGTCGGTTTCTGTCAGCTAAACTTTCTAACACTAAAAGATGGCGAGAACTCTGTAAAGTCCGTGAAGCCCGTGCACTAAAGTAAATTTCTTTGGAAATGTGCCTCGTTATGGTTTTTTTTTTTTTTTTCCGAAATCGAAAGTAAAGTATTCTCGATTTCTTCCTCGCTGTTCGGAGGGTGATGGTCCTCGCCATACGTCGGCCGATTACAAGAAAATAAAGCCTGTTTTAGTCTCGGTGAAGATAACCGAACGTGTAAAATCCGGGTGATTATAAATATAAAACTATTGTTACTATATCTGGCCTTTACAAAGATTCTTGTAAAAACAGTCGTTTTCAACTACCGTCATTACTGCGACTACTGCTGCGTGTAGCAACGATTTATATTCTTTACCGTTCTTATTACTATGCTAGTGTTACGACAACTGCTTCTCGTTGTGGTGGCCGTTGTTTGATGAGGTCGTCAATAGTTGTGCTGCTGCTGCTGCTGCTGTTCTCGTGTAACCACAGAAACAAGAGGCATCAGAAGTAGCTGCCTTGAAGCATCTTCCATGAGGCAGGCAGAACATGGCGACGGAGGTGGAGCAACGATCGACAAACAGCGGTCACGGAGTTGGCCTTGATATGGACATGGATAATGATACCTTATTGTCCAGAACCGAACAAAGGCCACTCACCCTATCACGACGACGGATCCTTTATCAAGGTATCGTCAAATGTTTGTTTTTTCACTTCTTTTTAGACCTTTTTATTTACTTTCTTTTCTTTTAATCCCTTCTTTCTTTCTTTCTTTCTTTCTTTCTTTCTTTCTGTCTCCTCTCTTTTTTATCCAATTTATTTAAAACAACAATTAATAAATCTATCAACGTAGAGAGTTACATTTTACTTACAAGTAAGAAAAGTCAATCTTCAAGTCCTGGTAAAATGTCATGATTTTGTAATGCTTATTTTCTATACGGAAAAAACTGACATACAGTAACACTATTTTACTTTTCTATCCCTCACTATTATCAGGCCTTGAGTCATGCTAAATTAAGCTCAACTGATTCCGATAGACTTTTTATCATCTCTACCATGTGAGTCGTATCCAAAACAGTGAAAGTATCTTTCTACTTACAACCGGGGCTATCGATTTTACAGATCGACGAATGGATTGATAGCAAGTTATGTCAAACTTCCCAGTCCTCCTTCCTAACGCTCGCGAACTGACATTCCAGCGAACACAACCATTAAAAAAAACACGTCTTTATCTAATGAGCCACATCAACTTGCTACAACAACAGAAGGCATTTTTATCGTTAAAAAACAAAAAAACAAAAAACAAATAAAAAACGAAAATATCCTTAATTAATAAAGATACCATCAAAAAGAATTGATAAATTTTAGTGTCAATACAAAAGCTCTTAACGTTGAAGATTGAAAAGTGTGCTGATCAGAAGCATAGTTTTTCTTTCGGATTTAAGTTATTGTTCGACCGACTTAAGAATAACTTATGGAATATGGAAAGTTTCTTTTTTTTTTTTACCAAGTCGACTATACACACATGCTGTTTTTGTGTTTGTTTTTTGTATGTTATTTCTTCAATACGCCTACTATTACAATTGCATTTTTTAGTCTCATCGCTCAAGTTAATGGTCACTCAAAAGAATCAAAGAAACAAAAAATAAATAAAATGCCTTCAGAAAACAAGAAAAATAATTACACATTATTAAATTTTTGCTAAAAAGACTTTTTAGCCAAATCATAATTTACTCTGACATCAAATGTAGTTAACTTTATATTAACATTTTTTAAAATTTATTAATAAATGCCTTAGCGTGTTCCGATTTCTGTCTGCTCTTGGCGCGAGGTATAATTTTCTTTCTCTAAAGTTAGCGTGAGGTATAATTTTGTTTATTTATAAATTCTATAAATAAATAAATAAATAAAAATAGATGATAATCCTACCGGGACCCCTATGAATTTACGGCTAATATAAAGACTCGTTGTTTGGTTGTTTTGACTTTTTGAGTAAAGCAGCCTTTAACTCAATGAAGCGTAAGTACAAATTTATAGACTAAAATTAGTTCACATCGTTTTCACATAAAGGGAGCAGATGATTTTATGGGTGGTACAGGCACCCTTTAGCAACGGGTCTGAATATATCTATAACAGATACAGTTAAATATATACAACTACATATTTTAATAAAAAAATAAATTTATACAACGAAATTAAATGAAAGAAAACAGATTTTTTTTTATTGATCTCTGTTAAGTTTGAGTTTTCTTTCTATGCACATTAGCGTGAATATGACGTTTGTAGATATAAACAGAGTTTTTATTTATTTATTTACTAAAAATACACTAAAAACAAGACTCAAGAGCCACTCTAGGTAGTGGGTCACTGAATGATGTTTTTGTATAGATATTTGGTTGTTTGATTTCATTTGGCGGTATTTTAACCTCTGTAGGTTATTTAATGCTATCTAAGTACTTTGAATGCAGTTTCATGCCTTCAACTACAGATAACATGTATTGTTGGTTATTTTACTATAAATAAGTATTACTGATAATTTCATTATAAAAATGTATTTTTTGCTTCCATGGTGTTTGTTTTTGTTTTAAGGTCCACTATTTGCCAACAACTGTGACCCTAACAGGTGCTATCACCCCGGGTAAGAATTGCCCTGGAAACAATAATAATTAAAACCTCCATTCTCTCGATCACATACCTTGTTGTTCCATGTAGTTTGTCGTCCTACCCAGAAGGACTTAAGAGTGCAGATTATGGGGATACGGAGGAGAGATAATGGTTGTCCCTAGAGTTGAAGAGGTTAAGATTGTAGTGATCTGGGAAACATCCTTTTCCAGCAGGACTGGGGCATACTACTCCCAAATCCACCAAATGAAGGGGGCTCAAGCCTGATTGAGGAGGACAGTGCTTTGTGACCATTGATGTATTATTAACATTTGCTTTTTATCTGCCCACATTTATATATGATTTATAAATCAAACTAAGCACAACTGTAACAAGATGAAAAATTCGCAGATTTTGACGTTATTTTGGGTTCCTTTTTTGTGGGGTCCAAATCCGTGTATTTGTTTTGCTATCTATCTATCTATCTATCTATCTATCTATCTATCTATCTATCTATCTATCTATCTATCATTCAGAAATGCTTTTGTGATTTTTGGACATTCCAACTTTTGTTGGATCATTTAATATCGAAATTTTAAATGGGGCACTCAGTGAGAAACGAAGCCAGTAATAAGGTTACCCAAACAAGTCAATCTCTCTCTCTCTCTCTCATATATATATATTATGCAAGTCACCTAGTATAGAGCAATGTTTAGGGAATATAGCTGGACTATTATTACTTGTATTTTGAGCTTGACCCTCACTGTTAACCACTATTTTAGCTTTGAACCAGACTAAGAGAAACTGATACTTTCAAATTGGAAGTTTGTTTGGAGACTATGATTAACATTTCTTATGTAGAATATAAACATGCCATCTCGTAATAATTCAGTAAATTTATCTGACCCTGATGAGCGGTATGTCTGCGAAACTTTTCATAAGTCAACTAAATTTTTACTAATTTAGTGACATATATATATATATATATATATATATATATATATAAAGAGAGAAGTTATATATAGATAGATAATGTTTATCTATATTGGCTGCTTTTGGTAAAGTGATGCATACGAAGATAGTATCGCTGATTGTTCACTTCTATAATGAGTTCGATTATAACTGCTTTTTTTTATTTAATGTCCCTGTGCCAGACTAAGTTAAACTATGTAAACAACCACATGACAAAGAATGACAATTTCCATAATTCCTTGGATTCGGTTTTTTTAATGTCGGGGAAGAGGGAGTCGACATCACAGCGTGAGTACACATTGGATAATGGTCTGTGTGTTGAATTGTATGTTCAAGGTTTTTGTTCAGTTTAAAGATGGCCATGCCCCCATTTCCCATCACTATGATTCAATCTCATCATGTTAGCTGAAATCGTCTTTGCTTATATAATCGCTTTCTTTCTCTCACACACATACACACGCAGACACATTTTGTATGGTCGATTGTTGAAGTACCCTTGGATAAGGGATTTAATTTCGTTTGATAGTTCGGTTTGGGATCCTGAATCTTCCATTTTATTTTATTAGTTCTTGTAAAATTTACGATTCTTTATTGATGTTATCATGAAGACACATTCACGCATGGAGAGACACGAACATTTCACTCCCGTCATATACAGAAGAGAGAGAAAGAGAGAAAGAAATAGACAGAGAGACAAAAAGAGAGAGATGTTTAGCATAAAGAAAAACAGTGTCTCGCTTTAACGATATAAAAGAATTCGGTTTATCACTGTACGTATAGATTCCTTCATTTTTTTAACTTTTTTATCGAGTTATTACTCTTTTGTATGTGCGTTGTGGCGCAGTGGATATCGGCTTGGAACGAGAAATCGGGGAGCCGAGTTCGAATTCCAGCTGAATTCATTGCTTTCACTTACGCGCAAATACCCTTGGGAAAGGTATTAATCCGTCTCTTCCCTCCAGTTATGGGTTAAATAACAGGACAGATTGGGTTCTATAGCCTTGGTCGGCAACCAGTCTACCGCAGAAAGCAATGGCAACCTACTGCGGGATAATCTTCTGCCCAGTCAGTCATATATCTTTCGAGACATGATCGCCCAAGCGTGTATCACGTATGGCACTTAACTGACTGACATGTGCTCTCTGGAATGGTTTGACCAGTGGGGATGTTTCAACTTATAAAATAGGCTTGTTGGTTTAAATAAATGTTTCACCGGGAATGTTTGATTTCTGGAAAAAAAATTACGTCACAGAGGAAATGATTTGAAAAATAAGTGTACCACACCGAAAAAAAAAAACAACTCCATACCGTCTGTTGGGAGGAAATTGAAAGAAAAAATTTAATCGTGTCGGATCTTGTATTATTTGGTCCTCAAAAATACCAAAGAACAACAAAATTATTAGAAATATTGTCCTTTTTTTCTTTTTCTTTTTTTTTTTTTTTTTGGACACCGACCTCTGGCATTTTTTTGTTATCACAGAAAAGCCACTTCTATTTTGTTTTTTGTTTTTTTAACATATCTTTACAAAGCTTTAGTTAACACGCAAAGTTTGTTAGTTACAGGAAGAAGATTGAATAAAAATAGATACTGGAAAACTTATTTAACATCTGTACAAAACAGAATTTAGAAATATTTTCTTTTTTGTTGCTCTTACTCGGACACCGACCTCTGGACATATGTTTGCTACTTCTGTTTTTTTTTCGTTTTGTTTTTTGCATATCTTTACAAAGCTTTAGTTACCACGCAAAGTTTGTTAGATACAGCTTTAATTACAAGAAGAAGATTGAATAGGCACTGAAAGACTGTATTGCGTCTTCCTTATTTAACATCTAAAAACAAAAAACAAACAAAAAAAAAACACCATTATTCGAAATACTGTCTTTTTTGCAGCACTTACTCGAACACCGACATCCGGCATCTGTGGGGAGAAAAAGTAAAACTATTTCAGCCATGAGACAGGCATAAGTTCTGCTATCATTCGTCTGTACTGCAGGAAAAGTTTGTATCCGATTTATTTATTTTAACCAACCGAATAAAGAAAGACACTTAATTTTCAAGGCTTCTTTTCTTTTCTTTCCGACATTTTTCGAGTTCTTCTTGCCCGATGCGAAGTGTTCGCGTTTTTGTATTCTTTTTTGGAATTTAATCAATAGCCGGAATTCAATAACAACGAAACTCATTACTCACCAAATTCAACTCAGAATTTACAACGAACAAAATAATGAAGCTCCCCACCTCACAAACCACTTACCACTACCACTATTACTACTACTATGATTACTATTTCTGCTACTACTTTAACTCAATAATAGATGTGAATTGTCTGCTATTTTCTCAAAAAGCGATACACCCTTAAAAACACATGTTTTCTGAATCAGAATTATGCTGAGAGGGATTTTATGCGAATTATTTCGAACCGTTGCAAGTTAGATTCAAATTAATTTTCGAAAATTAAGTTAAGAAGCTTTTCTTTTTTAACATAATTTACATTCGGACTAATGACTACAACTTTGTTGTTATTATTGCAGCGTTTCAGCAGTTGTCTCCCGACCTTCTTCATGGTCGATCCGGGTAACCTTCAGGGAATTTTGAACAGTCTCATCAGAAACTGTCGACGGTTTTGTCGTTTCATCATTTTTGTACTTGTAATGTTATATACTACTATTATTTTAACGCCTTTCATAAAACTATTACTATTGTTTTAAGGCTTTTCATAAAACTATTACTATTGTTTTAAGGCTTTTCATAAAACTATTACTATTGTTTTAAGGCTTTTCATAAAACTATTACTATTGTTTTAACGCCTTTCATAAAACTATTACTATTGTTTTAAGGCTTTTCATAAAACTATTACTATTGTTTTAAGGCTTTTCATAAAACTATTACTATTATTTTAACGCCTTTCATAAAACTATTACTATTGTTTTAAGGCTTTTCATAAAACTATTACTATTGTTTTAAGGCTTTTCATAAAACTATTACTATTATTTTAACGCCTTTCATAAAACTATTACTATTGTTTTAAGGCTTTTCATAAAACTATTACTATTGTTTAACGCCTTTCATAAAACTATTAGTATTATTTTAAGGCCTTTCATAAAACTGTTACTATCGTATCAGTCTATACCTCTGAGACAAGGTAGTATTTACACTATTTACATTGTTCGAACTATTGTCCTCATCTTTACTGCCATGTTACGACATTTCGGCCGTTGTACTCTCCGGTCTTCTTCAGGTGCTAGGAATTTCTAACTACATGGCTACCAGAAGTGGCATCGCACATGAAATGGGAATGATATACGCCACTGATCGTAATAAAGGGTTCAGTTCGAAATTCCTAGCACCTGAAGAAGGCCGGAGTGTACAACGTCCGAAACGTCGTAAACTTGGTAGTAAAGATGAGGACAATAGTCCGAACAATGTAAATCACTATTACTTCTGTTTTAAGGCCTTTCATAAAACGATTACTATTATTTTAAAGATTTTTAAGCATTTATGTTTAATTATTCAACACATTTTTCTTTATCATTCATCACAAAGTATGAACTCTACATTATTTACAGACGGACTAATGTTTTGTTTTGCTACCACACGCCTGCGGAGTTTGTCACAGAATATTAGTAAATGTTATAATTCTTGTACAAGCTATTCATTCTGGCTCATAATATTCTAAGGAAAACACTAGAACAAAACATTTGAAAAAAAAACTGTTTAATCACATGCATTAATAATGCAATAACAGCGAACACTGTACTTAGTGCGGTGATGCGTGCAACGCAATTTACGACTACTTTGCGACTCTTGTTCCTATGAGCGGACATTCCACTCACAGTCAATGGAAGAGATTATGTTAAAAAATATGTGCGTTGCAGTGCAGTGGATATCGGCTCGGAATAAGAAATCATAGAATATAGTTCGAATTCCAGTTGAATTCGTTGCATTCACTTACGTGCAAATACTCTTGGAAAGGTATGAGTCCATCTCTTCTCTCTCCAGCTATGGGTTGAATACCAGGACAGATTGGGTTCTATAGCCTTGGTTGTCAACCAGTCTACTGCAGAAAGAAATTGCGATCTACTGCGGGAAAATTTTTTACCTCGTCAGTCATGGATCGAAAGAGACATGCTTGCCTAAATGTGTATCACATATGGCACCCAACTGAAAGAGTTAACAGTGTTTTAGGTGAAGAAGTTGTGGAGATACATGATCGCCCAAGCGTGTATCACGTATGAGACTTAACTAAATGACTGAATTAACTTGAACACTTGGCAAACGTTGTTTCGGAAAGATTTTAATATAAACTTGTATCTTGTGAGATACAATTTGTACCTGACGGTAGGTTGAAACACACACACACATACACAGGGAAAGAAACCACAGGCAGTCATCCTGATCAGTTCTTTGGTGTTTAGAGTGGAGTCGACCAGTCTGTCCAGCTTTCGCCAGCGAAGAAATAGAGAAGACTAGCCTTTGAAACTCTCTTCTGTTGGGCTTATACTGAAGTCGGTAATTGGTCAGGGCATGCGGTGAATGCTCGTACGATTGTTATTCGCTTTGAAACAGGGTCTCTGATCTTTCGTTTTGCTTATCCAAGTTTCTGATTTCAGAAATGAAGATAGCTGATTGACCTGTCCTTAAGAATGCAGGTGTTAATGTTAATGAGGTTTTAAGTAGATGATCAGTAGGAGACACTTTTCAGGGAATTGAAGAAATATTTTTCTTTTATTTGTTAAACCTTGCCTATTACAAAATTCCCTCCAGGTGTTGTCCATCCGGATAACACTCAGGTAATTTTCGGATTGAAGACTTTATTTAATCGACGGGGATAGATTGGTATCATTTCCCTATTTCTATCTAGGGACAACTCGTTTTTTTTTTGTTTTTTTTTTTTAGCACCATTCAATTATTGCCAGCTCTGTTTTCACTGAGCTTGATGGACAATTGAAGAGCACAACGTAATACGAACAAAATATGATAACAAGATTTGATATCTATATCTATATCTATAAAAGTGACGAGGGTGGATGTTGTGTAAGTAGTTGTTTGTTTGATAGATAGCATCTGCATTTTGCGGTCTAGCTCGATGGGAGTTGTGCTCAGATGTAGATAAAAATTTCAGAACGCTAACGACACCTGCAAAATTTTCAGAAAGTCAAAATTAGGGGTAGAAAAATATATATTATCACCCCACAAAATCAGGGATCATTTTATGTATTGATTATAATATAGAATCGATCACCCCACTTTATACCATCGATATCTATATATGCTGACCCCCCGCCGCCCTATAGAGACATTCTACATTATTATCTGTATCTATAAAAGTGATGAGGGTGGACGTTGTGTAAGTATTTGCTATGTAAATTCATATGTTTTTTTATTCTTATTATTCCTTAAACTACCCTAGTGAAACCGGGCTAAACTGCTGGTAGTATAATAAGAACAAAGATATAATAACAGCCTAGATATCATTAGATATAATACCAAAAAGATAGAATATGATAACAACATAGGTATAATAACAAAATTCAATATATAATAACGAAAAACATCAAAATATATAACATAATACCAACGTAGATATAAGATATATTAAAATAACAACAAAGATATAACATGAATATAACAGAATATTATATAACAACAAAATATTTAATATAACAGATATAATAACAGAATATATATAATAACAAGATATAAAAACAAAAAGATATAATAACCAGATTTTTTTTTTTTTGTTAATCATATCACCCCAAGCAAGGCGAAAACGCCACTGATGCGCAGGGGGCTACGTAAGAGTGAAAAGATTGGAAAAGAGAGAAACCGGAAACCACAACCTAAACAGGAAACAAGGGATGAGCCTCATCACCTGTTCAATAGACGTGGGTGGAGTGTGAACCGGGCGATATTTTAGACTATCTACTCCAGTTGCAAAAAAAAGTGAGAAGATTGGAGAAGAGAAAAACCGGAAACCACAACCTGAACAGGAAACAAGGGATAAGCCTCTTCACCTGTTCAATAGACGTGGGTGGAGTGTGAACCGGGCAATAGTTTAGACTATCTACTCCAATTGAAAAAAATAAAAAATAAAAAAAGAGTGAAAAGATTGGAGAAGAGAAAAACCGGAAACCACAACCTGAACAGGAAACAAGGGATAAGCCTCTTCACCTGTTCAATAGACGTGGGTGGAGTGTGAACCGGGCGATAGTTTAGGCTATCTATTCCAATTGAAAAAAATAAAAAATAAAAAAAAAAGAGTGAAAAGATTGGAGAAGAGAAAAACCGGAAACCACAACCTGAACAGGAAACAAGGGATAAGCCTCTTCATCTGTTCAAGAGACGTGGGTGCTTTGTGAACAGGGCGATAACAATATTTGATATATGATAATGAAAAAGATATAATAAGAACATAGATATAATAATGAAATATATAAAGAATATTTAATATAATAACAGCACAGATCTAACAAAATGGAATATACCAACAAACACATAATAACAGGACATAATATAACAACATCGGTATAATAACACTATATAATATGATAACATATATGTTAATAACATATCGCCCGGTTCACACTCCACCCACGTCTATTGAACAGGTGAAGAGTCTCATCCCTTGTTCCCTGTTTAGGATGTGGTTTCCGGCTTTCTCTTTTCCAATCTTTTCACTATTTTCTTTTTTTTTTTTCAATTGGAGAAGATAGACTAAGCTATCGCACGATTCACACTCCACCCACGTCTATTGAACAGGTGAAGAGGCTCATCCCTTGTTCCCTGTTTAGGATGTTGTTTCCGGTTTTCTCTTTTCCAATCTATTCACTCTTACGTAGCCCCCTGCACACCAGTAGCCTTACCGCCTTGCTTGGGGTGATGTGATTAAAAAAAAAAATCACAAAATTTAATCTAATAACAGCATAGATATAATAATATATAATAAGAAAAATGATATAATAAAAATATAATTATTAACATATAATGACAACAAAGATATAATGACAAAACATAACAACAAAGGCATAATAATGATATATAATATATCAACATAGATATAGCAAAATATAATAACAAGGTATATAATAACAACATAGATATAATAAAAAGACATATACTAAGAGCATATATGTAATAACACTTCTTCTTCTATGTGCCCTGTCCCTTCAGGACGTAGGCGATCATGGATCTCCACGTCTCCCTATCCCTTGTGGCTCTTAGTATGTTTGCTCCTGTTGCTCCTGGCAACCCCCGTTCCGTCATCCACCTGATCAGACTCTGCAGATATGTTATCCGCTGCCTTCCTCTGTCTCTCCTTCCTTCTATCTGACCAGTCAGTATCAGGTTCTCCAGGCTCTCCTTCCTCATTGCATGTCCCAGGAACTTCAGTTGTCTCTTCCTGATGCTCAGCATCAATTTCCTTTTTGTTGCCATTCTTTCTAACACTTCGTCGTTGCTTGTATGCTCAGTCCACGATATCCGTAGCATCCTTCTGTAGAACCACATTTCGGCCGCTTCCAGTTTTTTCCTCATTTTCGATGATATTGTCCAGCATTCACAGCCGTACTGAAGAACTGACATCACGTAGCAGTCTAGCACTCTTTTCTTCGTTTCTATTGAGATCTTCCTGTGTGTTAGTATTTTGCTCATCTTCTGGAACGCGTCCTTTGCCATGCCAATTCGCCTTCGGATCTCCGTGTCGCACTTTCCATCTCCTGTTAGAACACTTCCTAGGTACTTAAATTCTTGGACTTGTTTGATTCTGTTATCCCCCACCTGTATTTGGCATTTTGGGTTGTATCTTTTGCTGATGACCATGCACTCAGTTTTCTTAAAGTATATTTGTAGTCCCTTCTTGTCACTCTCCACTGCTACTTTCTGTATGAGATCTTGCAGTTTCATTTCCGTGTCCGCAATCAGTACTGTATCGTCCGCGTATCTTATGTTGTTCAGGTTGTGGCCTCCAATAATAAATCCTGGTGTGTCATCTAGGGTCCTCAAAATATTCTCGCTGTACAGGTTGAACAAATCCGGTGAAAAGACACATCCTTGTCTTACGCCTTATAACATAGATAAGAAGATTTTATATAATAAGTGTATAATTATAATAACAAGATATAATATGGAGCATAGATATAACGGAGGATAATATAATAATAACAGATATAATAACATTTAATTTAATCACTGATGTGGCCTTGGTTTTAAGATCACTCAAAGAAAACACGAACGCAACGGATTGGGTTAAATACATATATTGACAACAATACCAAGTACAATACAACATATAATAAATACAACATATAATAAATACAGTATATTATATACAATATATAATAAATACATCAAATATAAGCGCTTCGCAGCGTCTTGAAGTATTGCAATAATGCTACTAGTACAGTTACTCGACTTAGACCCCCGCTAAGTACTGTCTCCTGGCTTAAATAGAATCTGGATGAGTACACTCTGATATGTAAGTAATGCTTCCACACTCCCACCGAAAGATTTTTCCCCGTGGAAAACTATCAGTATTTTTTCTCTTCGGGTCTATGCACAGGGTCTGTAATTTTTCTTTTTCGATTAGATCTCTTCTCTAGTGCAACCTGAGAGGGTTCTAAATAGAAGTTATCTTAGATTATATCGATTGGTTCTTCACTTATGGGTGGCAGTTCTTCCGTATCGTTAAATCGACATTTTTTCAATTGACTCAGGTGCCGCTTGTGCACCTTTTTTGGACCCTGTATTATATATATAAGGTTCCCGATTCTCTGCTTTATTGATCCTACCTCCCAGAATGTCATATTATTTTTATATGACTTAAATAATACTTTCTCGCCGCATCTGTAATGCTTCTTGAGAGGCGTGATGGTCCTTTTGAACCTTGTAATTTGATTATTTTTCTTCTTGACGTAGACCACAGGCGCTGCCCATTTAGAGAAATCTAATTTTGTTAATATTTGTGAATCTAATAACCTGTCCAATTCCCTGTCGATCTGTTCTATGGCAGCAAATGACACGTTTCTTTTCTTTCTGAAGACTGGTTTTACGTTATCTTTCAGTTGAAAATTTGCTTTTATCTTGGTACACTTTACAAGGTCTCCTGAGAAGACGTCCGCAAATTCGTTTTTTTAGTTCAATTTTTAATTCTTCACTTTTTGAGGTAGTAGCCTGAATGTTTTTACAAAATGTGTTTAGCGGACAATTCCAGAGGTCAAATTTTTCGATCCAATCAGTGCCAAATAAGTTCGTGGTATTTTTCATGACGTACACCTTAAGCTTTTTTGTTGTTCCGTTTAGCATAACGGTAAGGCTTATTTCACCTAAGATATCCAGTTTCTTTCCCGTTACAGTCCTTGCTGATTTTTTCGTTTTTAGTAATGTTGGTCATTTTAATGTACGCCACGTATGGACATTAATAATCGTTAGATCAGATCCACTGTCTAATTGCAGTTTAAATTTCTTATTTGTTATTTCTACAGTTACGTATTTACGCAAACCGTTTTCTTCATTGTCGCTAGACTGCGTTTGTCTGACCCGATTTCTTGGTCTTCTTAGTCGTATTTCATACCAGTTATTTGCATAATGACCAGTTTTGCCACAGTTTCGACATACGATGTTTTTTCTAGCAGGACAGAATTTCTTCCAGTGCATTTTATTACACATATCGCACTTCCCTGGCGTGGGGGGTTCTGTTTATTAGTATATTTGTCGAATTGTTTTTTATTGCGTCTATCAGGGGAGTAATATTTTGGTCTGGTATAACTTTGATAAAACTCTTTTCCTTCGTTCCGTTCTGGGGAGTAGCGCTTTTGATTAATTTTTGTTATGTGGCTGACTGCAGCCTCTTCGATATTTTTAGAGTCACTTTGTGTTGAAATGAATCTTTGGCAGTCTTCTGCCAACTTTTGCAACGTAAGTTCGGGTTCATTGTTCAACTTAGTCAAAACACGACGCCTGTGGAATAAGGATGTATTCGGCCCGAACAGTTCTGATAAAAGTTTCAATGCCTCCGAGAACTCTATATAGGTTGTCGTTTTTGGTAATATAAAATCAACAAATTTACTGTGCTCTGTAGTACCTAATTTTTGAAGTAGCAATCGTATTTTCTGTGTATTCGACCAACTGCTGCAGTCGACTTAGAAGACATCTTCGTATCGTTTGTAATAAGCATCGAAAGTCTTCTCATTGCTTGGCACATATTCAAATATTTCCATCGAGTTCCAAATGTTACTATGTGAAAATGCAGAGTCATTCCCGGTTTTTTTCTCTTGCAGTAATTTTATGAGTAAGTCTTGTTGTTTCTGTAACTGTTGGTCAGTTTTTTTGCTAGTATTGTTGTTGCATTTCCGATTGGATTTTTATTTGCTGTTCATCAACTTTCTGTTGCTGTTCGAAGTGATTCTTCATAAGTTGAAGCATCGCCTTTGAAAGTTCTTCCATTTTACGTGGAAAAAATATGTATAAAAAATATCGGATGAATTAATTACAGTTTTTCTGTAATGTCGCCAATTCCGTTCGTTATTATTTCCCAGATACTTGATTGTATGACCGACTTGTCGGTTTAAGGTAGGTCACTTGAATTCTGGTAATTTTTTTGTTAAGTAGTCCGAATCCTTGGTAAGTTTCGTTTTTCTTGTGTGATGTTCGAAGACCAATTGATGTGCAACGGGCCTGTGTGTTTTTTTCAGTGAGAATTACGAACCTCGTTGCCAAATGATGTGCGACGATTCTGTGTTTTTTACTCTTCCTATGAGTTACGAGTCTTTGTCGCCAATTGATGTAGCCTTGGTTTTAAGACCACTCAAAGAAAACACGAACGCAACGGATTGGGTTAAATACATATATTGACAACCATATCAAGTACAATACAACATATAATAAATACAGATAGTCAATCAAATATAAGCGCTTGGCAGAGTCTTGAAGTATCGCAATAATGCTACAACTACAGTTACTTAGAAATATTTACCCTTCTCCCCCACTTGAAAGAAATGTGACACAAGGTCTTTTTTAACGTGGGGAACCTGAGCGCGTACGCCCAGGTACTGGTCAAAACATTACCTATCCATCGCGGTAAATAGGTTCAAAACTGGTTTTAAAGTGGTCTTAAACTGATCATTTTGGGCCCCAGGCCGGAGCCAGTTACTCGACTTAGACCCCGCCAAGTACTGTCTCCTGGCTTAAATAGAATCTGGATGAGTTCACTCTGATATGTGGTAATGCTCCCACAACACAAGACATAATCTAATGACAACAAAGATATAATAACAATATATATGATAATAACAGAATAGATATAATAATAAGATATAAGTAGATTTAAATAATATGGCAACAGAATGGATATAATAACAAGATATAATAACAACCTTGATACCATAACAATATAAAACGAACAATAAATGAAGACGTGGATACTGGCATGAATGCAAATAATCTATTATATAAAAGAATTGATTCCCTGTCTGTTAATCTTCGTATGAGTGTCATATTGCCATCTTGTATATTATATATATGTGTGTGTTTGTGTCCTGCATCAGTGAGTTACATGTCCTTGTTTCATTTAAGGTCCACACATACACACACACAAACGGAATGAAAGAAAAAAGGTACAACACGGCGAAAAGAAAACAATAATTTTTGAAATCCTAAAAACATTAAACCCTAAAAGATATTAATTAGAATATCCCATAGAACTTTTCTCGAATTAGTTGATAATAATTAAAATTAGTTTTTTAAGTTTTTTTTTAATTTTGTAGAAATAATAATAATAATAATAATAATAATAATAATAATAATAAAAAAATATAAAGACCATGAAATTGAAATAGAAAAAATGTGGAAATTGAAAACAAGAGTTGTGCCAGTGATAATAGGTGCACTTGGAATGATAAAAAATGGAAGAAAACAACACATTGAAAGAATCCCTGGAAACCCCAGCTTAAGAGATCTACAAAAAATTGTCTTATTAAGTACAGCCCACACACTAAGAAAAACTTTGTCTATGTAACGCTAGGGATGATAGGAGAGATAGAAAAAACATGAAATGGAGCCATAACGACACACCACGACCTGTCTTAGGTCTTCCCGCAGACAAGGTTGGTAAGGCGATCATAGCAGAAATCGAAATATGATGAAAAATGACAATAATAATAATAATAATAATAATAATAATAATGTGCAACACTATGGAAAATGTGTGAACAAACACTGGTATGAACATCACCCAGCACCTGTTACAGAAATAGAAGATGTCACTATTCTATGGGATTACACCATCTACACAGAAAAATTGAAGCAAATAAGCCGGACATTATTTTTAAAAACCAGAAAGAAAAAACTTATCTATTAATTGATATGGTTTCTCCAGCGGATTGTAACATAGCTACCAAGGAATTCGAAAAACTGTCAATATATAAAGACCTGGAAATTGAAATCGAAAAAATGTGGAAATTGAAAACAAGAGTTGTGCTAGTGATAGTAGGTGCACTTGGAATGATAAAAATGGAACAAAACAACACATTGAAAGAATCCCTGGAAACCCCAGCTTAAGAGATATACAAAAAATTATCTTGTTAAGTACAGCCCACACACTAAGGAGACCTTTGTCTATGTAACGCTAGGGATGTTAGGGGAGAGAGAAAAAACATTAAATGGAGCCATAACAAGACATCACGACCTGCCTTAGGTCTTCTCGCAGACCTGGTAGGTAGTGCGACAATAGCAGAAATCGAATGATGGTGAAAAATGACATTACAATATCAAAGTACCATCAAAGAAAAGTACCATCAAAGAAAAGCAATACTTAAGGTCTAAAATTAATATTTGAAAATGAAAAATCCTTTTTAAACCTTTTTATTTTAGTTGTAATTTCAATCTAAAAGATTAAATTTCCAATATCGAAAATAATTTGCTACATTAAAAAAAAAAAAAGAATTTAAATTTACTGAAATTAAAAAAAATTAATCGCTGAAAATGACTGATATTAGCCATATTTACAAATCTCTTAGTAATTATTTTTATTAAAGAAAGATTCATTTTCCGAAGATTAGCTGATTTAATGTTTAATTAAACGGACTTGAAACAAATATTACTGAATTTTAGCTTAAAATATCGAAGTAAAGTATTTTTAACACGGAGTTGGCTGTTTTTAAGAACTGTCTCGATAGACTTATGTTTGGAAATTTTTTCTATGGGTGAAATATCTATAAAAATAACTTGATGAATATAGCGTAAACGCCTTTTTTATATAATTGTTTAGTTACCCAGTAAATTTAAAAAAATAGATAAATATTCTAAGTAATTTAATGATTTATTGAATTTTAGATACTTTGGCCTTAAATATATTGTTAGCGCTCTTATTTTCTGATAATGTTGTGTATGGACGTCTTTATTTACAAAAATCAGTTATGTACAAACAAACAAAAAAAAGATTAAACATCCTTTTCAAGATACTGGGATCGCTGAATTGTAGCAAGCTTTTCCATGTAAATATTGTTTTTACTTAATAATATCACCTAACCTCGACATACTTATGTAGTATTTTTAAACTTTATAAACTATTCTAATGAAAATTTATAAAAATGAAAACACTTCTTTTAGAAATTAATCATTCATCGATTTTTTTCTTAAGACAGTAGTGTTCATAATATATCTTATTCAAAAAAGCAATTAAAACTTTCCTAATTAAATAATGTCTAAGTTTTATTGCATTTCTTATTTTACAATTCAGATCAAATTTTCTCTAACTGGGATCCTGTTTTACAAAAAACAAATGTTGATTTCAGTTCGCTAAAGACGTGTGCTTATATCGAATATAAATATCTACCAAAAAAATTCTCGAAATTTCATAAAATTAAATAAGTGGTGGTTAAAAGATATTAAAAAAGAAATTGTTTAGATTTTCTAAAAAATAAAAATTTCACAAATACACTCATTTTTTTGTGAATAATTCCTGAAAGTTTAATTAATATTTAGACAGTTATTTGATTTTTGGGATAATTTCGCTATAATGTCCCAGGAATTTATTGTCAACCGCTTCCACAAGAAAAAAAATAACCAAAATTTCGAACATTCTAAAAAAGATAACTAAAAAAGGATACCAAAACTTCATAATAAAAATAAAATAAAAATAAAAATATCCTTTGTTCTTTCCTCGTAATAATAACATAAAGATATTGACGATAAAAAATGTTGTTTTTATCAAGTTTAGTTCATTTTTTTTAACATGGTATGCTAATTTTTTAACGAATCCTTGGAGGTATTTTTATATGCACACACACACACACACACACACACACACACACACACACACACACACATATATATATATATATATGAAATAGGTTTTTTCTTTTTCTTATTTTTATTTAATCATTTCATTTCAAACAAGGCGGGACCGCTACTAGTGCGCAGTGAAAGAAAACACTGAGTACAAAAGTTATTGAAGAAAGGATACAAGATGAATGGGATTCAAGAAAATAGAGAGTGGCAATTGACCTTGTATTTAAATTTTTGAAGATTTGTTACGTAGGAAGAAAGTGTTGATACCGACACGTGTGGTCGAACACGGATCTCCAGGCAGCAAACGTGACCGTTGAATTAATTGTGTTACTGGGATCAGTGACCGTACATAAAGAACTCAGACAGAAGTCTGATTGTATTCTTTATTGTGCATCATTGAATAGATTGTTTCTGTGTGGTTTACTCGAGAGAATTATCCAGAGAGCATTATTGGGTATTATTCGAAGGATTCGTTTAGGATTTTGACTTTACGCCAAGATACCCAAATATTATAAATTGCTGACTGCGAGTTACTAAAAGTTTCCATTACAAAAACTAACGCTATAAAAAGATTGTAGCTATCAAGTAAACAAGTAAATGAAAGGGAGTTCCACAGGCGGGAAATGCGAGAAAAGACATTGTTCGAGTTGCAATTAACTATTTCAACGATAAAAAGGGGGCCAATCTAGAAGGACGCTGAAATTCACGTGGACGCAGCACCAGGCAAAAAAAAAAAAAGAAAAAAAAAAGAAGTCCATCTGAGCAGTTGCTATGAAAATACTTGTAGGAAAGACAAATGGAAATCATGTCACGTCGATGAGAAAGTAACTGAAGTCGAGATGCCAAGTCAGGACCGGTTACATTGCAGAGCCTTCTTTCGATTTTGTCAAGAACCTTGAGACGAATAGCAGGAGCACTCGATCAGATAGGGCAACAGTATTCAGCGCAAGAATGAATGGTAGAATTATAAATGTGCAAGAGAGATTTTGGCGGGAAAACACTTTCTGGTCCGACACAGAGACCAGCCTTCCTAGTCGGAGATGCATATTTCTATTGTGTATTTCGTATGGAGTTTTAAAAAAACGAAAGTGCTGGGAACTTTTTCACATACCTAATAAAATGTGTTATATTTACCGAGTGAGTAAATATCAGCTAAAATCTATTTCTAGCTGGTAGTGAAAATACAGCTTTTAGCTTGTAAAATCCAAGATATCTCTTTATACAAATATTAACAATAGGGCTGCATGGAGTTGTACCGTGGGAATACTTTAAAGTAAAACACACACACACACACACACACACACACACACACACACAGAGCTAAAAGGTCTGAAAAAGAAATTTGCTTTTTTTACGGCCAAGTAAGGGATAGGCGGACATAAATATTTTTCGGATTAGATTCCTTCCTCGTTGCGAGTCTCGCATTTATTTATTTTCCTCGTCTAAACAGATACTGGCGTTTCTGTGCCCGTAATGTCCGCCCGCTTTTATACGGAACTTTGTCCAAGCTTCCGCTGTCAAATCAATCAAAAGTGTTTATTGTAGGCGCAGACTCGAGTGCTATCGGGTTGTCAAGTAGAGTAAAGATTTCGAGTTCTTCGTCCGATATTTTCTAAACTTCACCTAGTCTAGTACAAGGCTACCTGTATAGGGCTATCCAATGAGAACTGGAATGCACTATAGTAGGAATAGGCTTGCAGATAGTCTTGTTAACACTATTTCTTTTTATACACATACGCACACACTCACACAAATATAAAGATATATAAGGTGTAACTATTACATTTACTACTACTACTACTACTACTACTACTACTAATAATAATAATAATAATAATAATTAGTTTTTTAGTTTTAACCCGTAAAAATTTCACGGTTTTTCTATTTTAAATTTCTGATAATTCTTCAGTTAATGATTGAATAAGTGCTAGTTTCTGGGACATGTAATGAGGAAAGAGGACTTGGAAAATCTGATACTCGCAGCGAGGATACAGTGAAAGAGGGACAGGGGAAAGTAGCGCTGACATACTTAATAGGCTTGAACAAATAGCAGAACTGGGTTTGGGAGAAATAACAGAAAGACAAAACTTATAGCTACGATAGACAGGAAGATATGGAGAGCCATGATCACCTACATTCTGAAGGGACACGGCACATATAAGAGGAAGTTGGGTTCTTTACCCCCACTAAAATACTACACCGAGAAAATTGGAATATAACTTAGTAACCTATGGCTTTAGAATTTGCGTTACCTGACGCTGCAGATATTCTGATAAATGCATTCTATATCTGAGGACGTATGACTGAAGAACACGTAAAATGTAAGATCTCTGATTAAAAACGTAAACCGGGAGAAAGATAATAATAATAATAATAATAATAATAATAATAATAATAATAATAGCAAGAGCAGTCAAAGACGGCAAACGTCCGCCAAGGCAATACCGATATCATCTCAGTGATTCCAAGAAGAGTTCGTTTTTACTTTTACTTTTAAATATTCAATGTGTGTGTGTGTGTGTGTGTGTGCGTGTGTGTGTGTGTGAGAGAGAGAGAGAGAGAGAGAGAGAGAGAGAGAGAGAGAAATATTAAATTTATATTATGAATAATAAAAAATATTTTCGTGGAAACAATAGTGCGTTCAGAAAATGTAATGACGTGAAGCTATCCAGTGGAGGTAATTCAGTTTTTTACCATGTGCAACGTACGAAAAATAGAAGGAAAAATAACCCAGAAACTTTATCCTGTACAGGATCGAACCCAAAATCTAACCAGTTTGTGCCAGTCATTATTAGGACAATCATTCCTGAAAGATTCATTCGAATTCATCCAGCTGGTCTTGAGATATCTTGGTCACAGCAGAGAGACAAACAAACAAATAAGCAGACAAAAGCGACCGAATAATGCAGTGGTAGCAATAATAAAGATTAAAACGAAAACTGTTCCTGTTGTGGTTGGAGCTTTGGGTCTAATTTTTTTTACTTGCTTCCCCGACAGCTACAATCACCAAGAATTTTTTTAAGACAATTATTTTTACAGATACAAGTTCTACTATTTAACCTATAGCTGGTGGGGAGACGAGAAGAGAATAGGGATACATTCATATTTTTCCCAAGGTCATTTTCACGTTTATTCCAGCAAACATCTCTGGTCATATAATTAATGACCAACTGCGTTGTCCACGGGGGTGGGGGTTAATGCCTTCCATGATACCGTAGATCTTTTTTTATGTGCCATGTCTTTTCTTGACTTAAGCGATCATGGCCCTCCACATCTTTCTGTCACTTTTAGCGTTTAATATACTTTGTCTTGAAGGATATGCGTTGTGGTGCAGTGGATATCGGCTCGGAACGAGAAATCGGGGAGCCGAGTTCGAATTCCAGTTGGATTTCTTGCATTCACTTACGGGCAAATACTCTTGGGAAAGGTATTAATCCGTCTCTCCCCTCTGGTTATGGGTTAAATAACAGGACAGATTGGGTTCTATAGCCTTAGCTGTCTACCTCAGAAAGTAATGGCAGGATAATCTTCTGCCCACTTAGTCGTGTTTCTTTCGTGTATCCCCTATGGCACTTAACTGAATGACTTCTCCCAAAACCTTGCTCCGCCATCCATTCGCTTTAGCCCATGAAGTATGTCACGCGATGTGAGTATCACATTCTTTAAGCGCCCCTTCCTCATTACGTGTCACAGAAACGTCAACGTTCTCTTCCTGATGTTAAGTATAATTTTTCTTACAGTATTTCGAACTACTGTCCTCATCTTTGTTGCCATTTGTACGACGTTTCGGCCGTTGTACACTCCGACCTTCTTCAGGTGTTAGAAATTTTGAACCGAACCCTTTATTACAATCACTGGGGTATATCTTTCTTATTTCCTCACTTAGAGCCTCTTCTGGTAGTCATTAGTTATCTCCCTCTAACCCTGCAAGTTACTTGTTCACTTGTAGCCTGGTATTGAACTCACAACTCTGGGTCTAGTCACAGGAATTAAACAACGTCTTTCGTAAATCCTGTAAATACTACCTCATCTCAGAAATATAGACAATGAGTTTTCGTATCTATTCTCTATGAAACATCGTCGTTGCCGACATGGTCGATCCATAGTATATTTTTTCGAGTCTCTCCTTCATCATTTAGGAGATTGTCCAGCATTCACTGCCATATAGGAAGACAGATATCCCAAAGCAGTTCAGTACTCTTTTCTTTGTTTCCAACGGAATTTTCTTGTCTCTCATTTCTCTGCTTAGCTTTTGGAATGTGTGCTTAGCCATCCCAAGATCTCGCACTTTCTATCCTCTGTTAAAACACTTCCCAAGTATTTAAATTTCTGTACCTGCTAAATTTTACTATCCCCCGACCTGTAATTAGCATTAAGGGCTCCTATTTTTAAATCTCCCTTTTGTTTCAGACTATCATTCTCCGTTCAAACTGCAATAACTCGCGTCAATCTATTCTTAAAAAATATAAATATCTAATACGAAGAATATGTTTTAAAGGGCTCAACCAGAAAATTATAATCTTGTGACACCTCGCAGCGCTGACCTGGCAGCACAAAGGTGAAGACATCAGAACCCCCACAAGACAGACATACATACACTATTATGAACACACATTATCATACAATGTCCGCTTAGATATACAAGAATCCTCATATACTTACATATGTATGGAATTACAGTTTTAATACACGTGACATGTATCTGATTAATGAGAAGTGACCCTATCAAAATCGAAAATTATCAAAGTTTCTCTTTCTTTGTTTTGCTTTCAGTATATATATATATATATATATATATATATATATATATATATTTTTATAAGCGTTTCACCCCGAGCAAGGCATGTCACTGCCACTATTGTGCAGGGGGCTACGTAGAGTGGAGAAAGGCTGATTAAATATAGGAAATGACAGAGGGTGGGTGATAGGCGGGTAAGGATACCGAGAATGAGGGTTGGGTAGATGAGAGTGTTGTGAGAATAGTTGGGATTTAGTGTGATAGGAGGTATCTATTGACCCTACATTTAAACACCTGGAGATTATAACTGTCGGGAAAGCAGACTTGTGGAAGGGAGTTCCACAGGCGGGAAGCGCGAGAAAAGAAGCTGTTGGAGTAGAATTTACGGTTACATCTTATTTGTTTAACTGTAAAAGGGTGGGACCTAGTTGCTAATCTAGTATCTCGTGTAAATTCGTGCTTAGGCGGCACCAGTGATCTAAGCTCATCGGAGCAGAAGCCATGAAAGTACTTGTAGAAGAGGCACAGGGAAGCCACATCACGCCGGTGTGAGAGCGGCTGCAGCCGGTCTGCCAAGTCAATATATATATGGGTTTAGGGCAAACAATTTGTCATTTTAACTGAGCAGGTTCATGCCGGTTTTAAGTTTCCGATCGGAATAATCCAGCCCTGATGAATGGTGACTTCATAGAGGTATTCACACGGAACTTCGACGTCGGCATGAACCTACTCAGTTAACACGATAAATTCTTTAAACTAATCCTATCAATTCTCTATCTCTACCACGATATAAACCACTTTAAGATACTAAAAAAACCTGCTTGCAAAAACTACCATTTATCACAAAATTACTGAAAAACAGAATAATTTTGCTATTAAACATTATTACAACCCAACACTATATATGTATATATATATCGATGACACACACATATATATATATATATATATATATATGTCATATATATATATATATATAAATATATATATATATATATATATATGACATATATATATATGTCATATATATATATGACATATATATGACATATATATATATATATATATATATATATATATATATGTCATTGAATAATATAGACTTATTATGTCTATTTTTTTATCACGATTATTTCCAGGTTTCTAACCTATTTTAACTGTGATAAAATCTCCATTTCGTTGTATCACAGTTACAATATTTTTTTTGTCCTAGTAATTAACCCCTGAGGATGATTTTGGGAGGGATCAAACGTACCTAGGTAAGAAAAAACACACTGCGTCTTCCTTGATGAATTTCATCATACTTCAAGAAAAAGATAGAGTACTGGAAAGGTTAATTATAAAAATAGCCTTAATACGTATGTATTATTTAATGAAACATGAATATATATATATATATTAAGAAAGTGAAAGAACAGGTAGATTAAAACCCACTGTTCAAGCATTTACTTTTAAAGAGTGCTCGATAAAAAGTAAAGCTTAATATTGTAGTTTTTTTTATTTCAATGCTTTATAAAAGTATTATACCACTACACAAAATTTTCATGTTTTAGAACAATACTTTTCTTCTTCTTCTTCAGGTGATATTTCAAAATAAATATTGGTGAATTTATGGTTACTTAGAAAATTAGGGAGTGGTAGTTGAAGACATTCTCCAATTACCACTCTCTTGTAGGTGTGTCAATATTGTTAAGTCAAAAATGAGAATTAGGTTGAACTATGAAGCTGAAGATTTGGGTCGTAAAAGGCAACAGAGTAGCCTGATGTCATGGGATTACCCTTTTAATTTTGTCTGGGTAAGATCCATAGTGGGGCCATACATTTTTAAAATGGGTAGACAATAATTTTTAACAGCAGGTTTGAAGTTTTTAAAATTAGATTTTGTACTACCTCACGAGGGACTGGAATATTTATATAATAATTAGAATTGAATAAATTTGGTATAATAACGTATAATGTAGTTATGGAAACCAAATAAGTATTGTGTGGGTCATTTATTTTAGTAAACTAATTTTTAATTTATTAGTTATATTAGAGCATAAGTTATAGATGGAACATTATATTTAATTAAGTTTTAAAGAAAAATATTTTTTTCTGGGTAAGATACGTAGTAGGAGCATTTTATTTTAAAATATCTGAAGAAGAACAGTATTATTCTGAAACATGAACATTTTTGTGTAGCGATATAATGCTTTTATAAACCATTGTAATAAAAAATGCAATATAGATACACACACATATATGCGCGTACACACACACGCGTATACACTCACACACACACACACACACACACACACACACACATATATATATATATATATATATATATATATATCTGGTGGGAAGCCGTTAAAGCCTGTTTGCTAAGGAGTCGTCTTCCGGTCGAACTGAAAGAACGTGTGAGAGAGAGAGAGAGCGAGAGAGAGAGAGAGAGAGCTCTCATAGTTCCCGACGATAAACTTAAGACCAGGCTCATACATCATATCATCGATTATTACAAAAGCAATAGTGGGAAAATGCCTTTTGCCCCCTTAGTGGAGAGAATAATGGGTATCTGCTCGGAGAGGAATAGTTTCTAGTCCAGCGAAAAAACAAAAAACAAACAAATCGAATATTAAAATAAAAAATAAATACGGAGTTTTTTTTTTCATTCCGACCGGAAGGCGCCTACATTGCAAAAGGCCTCAACCGCTTTAATACTAATACTTGTGTGTGTGTGTGTGTGTGTGTGTGTGTGTGTGTGTGTGTGTGTGTGTGTGTGTGTGTGTCGCACATGTCGACCTTTTTGAAAGTAAGCGTCTCGTTCAATTATATACTGGTCTCACTTTTATTCTCTTTCCCCCAGCGTCCCGTTCGACGTTGATGGTTTTGGTTTCTCTTATGTCATTCTGACCATTGATTAAACCGGCATCTGTCGCTGTCTCATCTGACCCTATCCTTTTCCATTTTCACTCTGTGTTATTTTTAGCGCGTCCAGTATGAGAAATAAAAACAACAAAAACATGACTAACCCATGTATCATGTTGCGATTATATAAGGCCAAGAGGCAGGGGAAATTACCATTTATGGAATGTCTTACATGTACATGACACTCTTTCTTTTACTCTCTTCCTCTTCTTTTCCTTCCCTTACTTAAAATTGTACGACCATGATGGATTATATGATATTAAGTTATCCAACAAGTGTTTGCGTGCGTGATATAATGTCGGTAGTTTCTTTTTGTTCTTGTTGTTCACAATACTAGGCAAAAGAGCCAGTCAAGGTAAACGATTCCCGTTTTATAGGTAAA
This sequence comes from Ascarosepion bandense, assembly GCA_037127315.1. NCBI lineage: Eukaryota > Metazoa > Mollusca > Cephalopoda > Sepiida > Sepiidae > Ascarosepion > Ascarosepion bandense. Next base: position 2,393,673 of record JBBBDQ010000772.1, on the reverse strand, counting down.
TATTAATCAAAGTCATAAACAAGGGTAGAAGACTGAGAGTGACAAAACATTACTCTGTGTGGAACTGTATTTATCCGCAAGACCCTTTCCATCAAAATAAGATAAAATAAATAACTCTCCTATAGTTTTTTTTTTAATCATTTCACCCCGAGCAAGGCGGAAACGCCACTGATGTGCAGGGGGCTACATAAATGTGAAAAGATTAATTAGAAAAGAGTGAGGAGTACAACCTAGTTAGAAAGGAACAATAGAAAGCTGAGAAAGCAGGTGCGATGACAGATACATAGGTGGAGAGAAAGGGAAGGTTATACAGGGGTGGGGAGAGAGCTAGAGTCCAGTGGTTAGTTGATGAGTATTGACTTTGCATTTAAATTTCTGGAGGTTGTAGCCGTCAGGAAAGCAAGAATACGGGAGCGAGTTCCACAGGCGGGAAGTGCGAGAGAAGAAGCTGCAGGAGTAGAATTGTCGTCTGCATTTGGCTAACCTGACTGTGAATGGGTGGGACCTAGTTACCAGTCTGGTTGCACGAGTAAGCACCTGTTGAGGAGGCATCAGTGACTTAAGTTCGTCTGAGCAGAAGCCATGAAAGTATTTATAGAACAGACAAAGGGAGGCCACATTTCGACGATGGGGAAGTGGCTGCAGTCGAGTCGCCAGATCAGTACCTATCACATTACAGACTCTCCTTTGGAGCCTGTCAAGAACACTGAGGAGAACGGCAGGGGAACCTGACCATAAATGGCAGCAGTACTCCATGCACGGACGGATGGTTGACTTGTATATATGCAGGATGGATTCAGGTGGAAAAAACATCCTGGATCGACATAGTGACCCAACCTTCTTAGCAGTAGATTTTGCTATGGATTCAATATAGTGGTTCCATTTGAGGTCTGAGGACAGGGTAAGTCCGAGGAGGCGTAGTGTATTACTCTCCGGGAGAATCGCTTGGTCCATGCTTATGGGAGGCAGGAGAGGTTGCCTGTAATGGTTGACAGACAACAGCTTGGTCTTAGACGAATTGAAGTTGACAAGCCACTTCTTGCCCCAGTTCACCACAGAGTGTAGATCCCGCTCAAGGTCAGCAGCGAGATTATGTCTGTCCGCCACGACAGGTTTCTTACTGGTGCGGGAGTATATTGTAGTGTCATCTGCGTAGATGCCTACTTGGGACTTGATCTCATCTGGGAGGTCGTTGATGAAAATAAGGAAGAGCGTCGGGCCCAGGATAGAACCCTGTGGGACACCAGCATTCGTGCTGTAGGACGAAGGTCTTTTTACTCACAGACACCTTGAGGGGCCTTGGTAATTTGGCACTTAAAATTCCCCTCTGGCAAGATGATACCACACATAACAATAATGGTGTCCCGCTTATTACTGTGGATCATAATATTAAGAGATTGACTAGCTCACGAAATACATACTTGTGCAAATTAATTGAAACAACTGCTTTAGTTTACTTTCTTTCGACATAAGGTCAGTTGTAGACTCACTGGTGTTACATGGTGAAATCGACTTCTATTTTTTCCTCGGATTAGAATAGTGTTGTGCGTAATATGAATTTATTTTTTGGAAGTGTATGATGAAATTTGTTTGACCTTGAAAAATATTGCGTCATCCGTGATAACCAGATTTTTATCACGCCCAGATACTACTGTCTCGACTGTCGATTACTTGTCCCGCGGCCATTGTTTGCGATTGATGTTATTCCAAGGAAGCGTGCGATAACTGTAACGCTGCACGAACACACTGGCAAGCCTTGTAGAAAGATCGCGGATATTGATGGTATCAGCCTTTCAACTATCAGTCGTGTCATCAAGGCGAAGAAACAAAGTGGATCTATCAGTCCAAAATTTAAAGGAAAATGTGGTTTGAAAAGAAAAACAACTCCAGGAGATGACGTATACGTGATCAGGGAAAGGGTGAAAGATCCTAAAAAACACTATTCGTTTTGTTTCAATTAATTTGAACAAGGATTTACATCGAGTTTAGAATTGAATCTGTTGCGAATGAGTTAAATTAAGCAGTATTTATTGAGATCGCTCATAATACAAGATCTCCAGTTTTAATCGAAAACCGTGCGAAAAATTATTATGTCATTTTTCATCATAATTCGATTTCTGCGATGGTCGCACTACCTGACAAGTCTGCAGAAAGACCTGTGGTGTGTTGTTATGGCTCCATTTCATTTTTTTATTTCCATAGACATTCTCCTTAGTGTGTGGGTTGTACTTAACAAGACATTTTTTTGTATATCTCTTAACCTGGAGTTTCTAGGGATTCTTTCAATGTGTTGTTTTGTTTCATTTTTTTATCATTCCAAGTGCACTTACTATCACTGGTACGATTCTTTTCTTCAATTTCCACATTTTTTCTATTTCAATTTCCAGGTCTTTATATATTGACAGTTTTTCGAATTCCTTGGTTGCTATGTTACAATCCGTTGGACAAGCCATATCAATTAATAGGCAGTTTTTTTTCTTTCTGGTTTTAACAATAATGTCCAGCCTATTTGCTCGTATTTTTCTGTCTGCATAGATGATGTAATCCCATAGAATGGTGACATCTTCTATTTCTGTTACCGAAGCTGGGTGGTGTTCATACCAGTGTTTGTTTACATATTTTCCATAGTGTTTGCAGATTGTCCAATGTAAATATTGCCCCACTCTATCGTAAAGCTTTTATATTCATTTGGGACAAGTACAGAACATTCTGAGATTAGATGGTCTATTGTTTTTTGGTATTTATCACAGAACCTGCATTTTGGATCCACATTATTATGTATAATATTTGCCTGAAAGTTCCTAGTGAAAAGACTTTGGTCTTGCGTTGCAAGAATAAAGCCTTCAGTCTCAGACTTTAATCCAGATGCACGTAACTATCGATGAGTATTAACTTTATCAACATTGGATTTATTGGCACGTTCTGGATATTGGCCATGCAGAGATTATCGCCCGGTTCACACTCCACCCACATCTATTGAACAGGTGAAGAGGCTCATCCCTTGTTTCCTGTTTAGGATGCGGTTTCCGGCTTTCTCTTTTCCATTCTTTTTTCCCTTACGTAGCCCCCTGCGCATCAGTGGCGTTATCGCCTTGCTTGGGGTGATATGATTAAAAAAAAAAAAAAAAAGTGTTGTTTCATCTGTCAAAGTGCTTTATTCTTGGCTTTCTTTTTCATATTTTTGCTGCAATAGTTAGTTCTTTTTCTACAGTATCTACTAAATGTAAATCTTGTTTGTATTTTCTACCTTCTTTCATTATTGAATATTTTTTCTTTCTGTTTTCATGTTGTTTGACTAATTGTATCATTCAGTCCTTTGTTGTTTCTATGTATGTTAGTAGGCCAATAGCTGTTGTCGTGTATGGCAGTTCTAGCTGAATAAGACCTCTTTACGGGGTATGTATAGACGGTCTACATCAGCCTTTGGTTGTTGCATTTTATGCTTAGAAAGAAGCTTTCTTGTCTTAGAATCCATTCGTCTGATGTCGTTTAGAGTCCAGTTCAAGATGTTGAAACTATATTAGACCACTGCGATAGCAAGGCTATTAATGGCCATAACTCTGTTCTGAGAATTCAGTTCAGTTTTTAATATCAGTTGTAGCCTTCTATAGTACTCTTTACGCCACGATTTCTTTCATTTTTTTATGGTGAATTTTTTCACTTTCATTTACACCTAGGTATTTATAAGGTTCTTCTGGCTCTAAATCTTTTATTGTTAAAGCGGGGTCTAAGCTAATTGAGGATGTTTGTTTGAGAGATCCTCGTAAAACTGTAGCTTCAGCACATTTATTCAAATTGAATTTCATTCCAATGTCTTCACTGAAGCATTTTACAGTTTGCAGAAGACCTTCCAACTCATTATCATTCTTAGCATACAACTTTAAGTCATCCATGTAAAATAGATGGCTTATTTTCTTTTGAGATATTTTATAACCACATTCTGTCTTGTTAAGTTGACTGGTTAATGCTATTAATGATATGCAAAATAGTAAGGGAGACAAAGAGTCACCTTGAAATATACCTCTTTTGATGTCTATTTCACCAGATTTATAATTTATGATTGAGGTAAAGGTGCTGGGTAATGTTCATATTTGGATTTTTGTTTTATACACATTTTCTTCTGGGTCTCAACTAGAGACTTAAGCCCAGAAATGCTTTCATGACATTTTCCACGTCCACATTTTGTTCTACGAAGAGTTTTTCCGTTGAGTTATTTTATTTTATTTTATTTTATTTTTTTTTTGTTAATAACTGTTTTTTGTATAATTAAGTGAAGTCAACAAAAATCACATCTTATGCTTGAACTAGGTTATTGGCATATGAATATAAAACAAATACAGGCAAAAAATGTATTATTATTATTATTATTTTTATGTCATTTTTCATCATATTTCGATTTCTGCTTTGGTCTCACTACCAACCAAGTCTGCGGGGAGACCTAAGGCAGGTAGTGGCGTGTTGTTATGGCTCCATTTCATGTTTTTCTATCTTCCCTATCATCCCCAGCATTACATAGATAAAGTTTTCCTTAGTGTGTGGGCTGTACTTAATAAGACAATTTTTTGTATATCTCTTAAGCTGGGGTTTCCAGGGATTCTTTCAATGTGTTGTTTTGTTCCATTTTTTATCATTCCAAGTGCACCTACTATCACTGGCACAACTCTTGTTTTCAATTTCCACATTTTTTCTATTTCAATTTCCAGGTCTTTATATTTTGACAGTTTTTCAAATTCCTTGATTGCTATGTTACAATCCGCTGGACAAGCCATATCAATTAATAGACAAGTTTTCTCCTTCTGGTTTTTAACAATAATGTCTGGCCTGTTTGCTTCAATTTTTCTGTCTGTGTAGATGGTGTAATCCCATAGAATGGTTACATCTTCTATTTCTGTAACCGGTGCTGGGTGATGTTCATACCAGTGTTTGTTTACAGCTTTTCCATAATGTTTGCACATTGCCCAATGTAAATATTGCCCAACTCTATCGTGGCAATTTTTATATTCGTTTGGGGCAAGCACAGAACAGCCTGAGATTAGGTGGTCTATTGTTTCTTGGTGTTTATCACAAAACCTGCATTTTGGATCCATATTATTATGCATAATATTTGCCTGAAAGTTTCTCGTGAAAAGACTTTGGTCTTGTGCTGCAAGTATAAATCCTTCAGTTTCAGACTTTAATCCAGATGCACGTAACCATCGATGAGTATTAACCTTGTCAACATTGGATTTATTGGCACGTACTGGATATTGGCCATGCAGAGGTTTGTCTTGCCAGCGCTGTTTCATCTTTTCAAGAGCTTTATCTTTGGCATTCATTTTCATATTTTTTGCCGCAATAGTTGGTTCTTGGCTTCTGTTTTGCTTTTCTACAGAATCTACTAACTGTAAATTTTGTTTGTATTTACTGCCTTCTTTTATTATTGAATATTTTTTCTTTCTTTCTTCATGTTGCCTTACTAATTGTATCATCCAATCCCTTTTTGTTTCTATGTATGTTAGTAAGCCAATAGTTGTTGTCTTGTATGACAATTCCAGCTGAATAAGACCCCTTCCACCTTCTTTACGGGGTATGTATAGACGGTCTACATCAGCCTTTGGATAATGCATCTTATGCTTAAAAGAAGCTTTCTTGTTTTAGCATCCATTCGCCTGATGTCGTTTAGAGTCCAGTTTAAGATGTTGAAGCTATATTGGACAACTGGGATTGCAAGGCTATTAATGGCCATAACTCTGTTCTGTGAATTTAATTCAGTTTTTAATATCATTCGTAGCCTTCTATAGTACTCTTTACGCACTATTTCTTTCATTTTTTTATGATGAATGTTTTCGCTCTCATTTACACCTAGGTATTTATAAGCTTCTTCTGGTTTCAATTCTTTTATTGTTACAGCAGGGTCTAGGCTAATTGAGGATGTTTCTTGTATTGATCCACGTAAAACTGTAGCTTTAGCACATTTATTCAAATTAAATTTCATTCCAATGTCTTCGCTGAAGCATTTTACAGTTTGCAGAAGACCTTCCAGCTCATTATCATTCTTAGCATATAACTTTAAGTCATCCATGTAAAATAGATGGCTTATTTTCTTTTGGCCTATTTTATAACCACATTCTGTCTTATTAAGTTGACTGGTTAGTGCTATTAATGATATGCAGAATAGTAAGGGAGATAAAGAATCACCTTGAAATATACCTCTTTTGATGTTTATTTCATCAGACTTATAGGTTCCATTTATATGATTGAGGTAAAGGGTTGTTTTCCATATAGACATGCACTGTTTGATGAAATTGATGATGACGGGCGATATCTTGTATATATTTAAAGTCTTTAAAATCCAGTAATGTGGCACACTATCGAATGCCTTTCGGTAGTCTATCCAGGCAGTACTAAGATTTTTCTTTGTACTGTAGCAGTTTTCCATGATCATTTTGTTAATTAGCAATTGGTCTTTACAACCATAACAGCCACATTTGCACCGTTTTTGTTCAAGCGGTATCATGTCATTTCTTTCTAAGAATAAATATGTCTGTTTTGTTAAAATAGATGTTAGTAGTTTATATGTTGTCGGAAGACATGTAATTGGTCTGTAGTTTTTCGGGTTGTTTGTGTCACCATTCTTGGGTAGAAGAAATGTAATTCCGTTGGTCATCCATGCAGGAATTTTAGTGGGATCGTCAACCATTTCTTGAAGTTCTTTGGCTATTTTATTATTATTATTATTATTATTATTATTATTATTATTATTATTATTATTATTATTATTTCTTTAATGTCTGTTGCATACACATTTCCTTCCGGCTCTCAACTAGTGACCTAAGGTCAGAAATGTTTTCATGACAATTTCCACTGATCATTTTTATAAAAAACAAAAACAAATTAGGATCACATACATCTAAAACTTTTCTAATTGTGAGTACAATTGTTTTTGTTTCTTTAAGGCAGTGACTACCAGGAATATCTTCAGTGAGTCTATCGGAACCTTTTCCGTTATTTTTATTATTGAAAAAATAATTAACAGATCAAAGAATAAGGAAAATATTTCGGGACATTGGACTACCAACAGAAACAACTGGTAAAATTCACTCGAGGTCAAAGTCTGGGTGTTGTTGTCATTAACAATAATTTACGGTCCTTTCTTCATTGATGAAAACATTACAGGCGAAAACTGCCTAAACATATTGGATGGTTGCTTTTTTCTCCACAGCTCTCTTGTTAAAAAGGTTGTTGAACCGTAAAAGTCAATCAGTCTCTAGAATGGTTTTACAGACAAATATCTTTCACTAGGACGGTGCACCTGCATATAAACGATGTGTTGTTAGATAGTTTTGGGATGAAAAAAAAATATTACCCGTTCGATGTCTTTGGAAGAGCGAATCAACTAATTTAGCCATCAAGATTCTTTGATATCAGATCTTTAAATATTCTTTGTTTTAAGAACTTTAAGAATTTTATTGAAGAAAGAACAAGTCCGATAACACCTGAACTGTTTCAGGATACTCACCAAAGATTTCATGAAAGTTTACAAATTCGGATTAACAATGATGGGTCAATTGCTGAGAAATATTAATTTTCATTTAGTGTTCGATTTATTAGTAAAAAGTCTTATTTATATCTAGATATTATATTTACACTTGAATAAATACAAAGCTTTATAGATATATATATATATTTGTGTGGGTGTAAAAGTATACTCATTTATAATTCGAGATTAAGAACAATATGGTTGAATAAACTAGACAAGAGAAAAACTATATTTTTCTTGCATACAGGTTTCGTCCTGTGATGGACCTTATCAAGGCAAAGAGATGAATTTTATTTAAAATAACGCATTTATAAACAAAACACTGTTGATAACTGGAAACGCTCACAAATCTAAACTTATTTATAAATGAAACTTTGTCTCTGTGTGTGTGTGTATATCCGTTACCTATAGACTCCGAAACGGTGAACCGATTTTCTTGAAAATTTACACAGTTGTACTATAAGCGTCTGCGAGGGTTCTTAGTTAGGTTTTGTGTCGAGGTACCCCCGATAAATATCGAAAATCAATAATCGAAAAAATCGGGTTATAGAAGGAGTGGTTCGATTTTAATCAAATTTGATACACTCATAGACAAAGACATAAGAAACGATATTCAGAAGTTTCAACGTTGCAGTTCTTACAATAGTGCAGAAAATCGATAATATATATATATATATATATATATATATATATATATATATAAAAGGCAAGATGTTTGTGTATGTGTGTGTTTATTTGTCTGTATGTCCTTTATACAAATCCACAATTTTTATCCGATTCTCACCAAACTTCACACAAATATTCTTTAGGCTGAGTCTGAGCACCAAGACCATGGATTAGTTTTAAAGCTTTCATTACACCCGAGCAACACCGGGCTATACTGCTAGTTATTCATAAGATTAAGAGAAATTTTAAGATTTTGAAAAACGTCATAGATCATAACTGAACAGAATTCTTTCATGTGCAGGTCTAGGAGATCTTAAAACGATGGGAATTAACCGTTTTCTTTGAATTTTTATCGTGTATGTTGGTCTGAGAGTATATATATATATACAAAATTAAATTTATTTTTTTATTTAGTATTAATTTACATTGCGACACGGAAATTTCTGTTTCGCGATTTAAAGTTTTTATCTCGTCATCAGGCAATGTTCGACTTTGGTGAAAGTACATCATTTTACATATATATATATATAATCTTCTCTCTCTCTCTCTCTCTTTCTCTCTCTCTCACTTTCTCTCTCTCTCTCTCTATATATATATATAGATATATATAAAATCAAAACAAGCCACACTTAATAAAATCACATTTCAATCTGGTCATAGCACATTGCATTGTATTTAGACATATTGTTCTGTTAACATTTCGATCTTTCACGCGGTGTGACGTCATAGAACCGTATTACAAATTTTCGAACTGCGTCTGCTATTTGGTGACTGTTATCGTCGCATAGCAATGCTTTATGTCAACACAAGGTAATATCATCTTGATGGTGGATGTCTTTATGTTAACGTCCCTGTAACCTCTCTGAAGATGGCTCATGTGACCTCAAAGCTTAGAACCAGCATAATAAAAAATATCCAAATGTTGGACAATTTTTGTCTTTATTTTCACCTGAAATTAAAGCCAAAATACGATGTTTAGAACGGCTCATGATTAAAAATAATAGACATTCATTATCTGTTATATTTCACACTATATGTTTAGAAAATTAGCTGCTGGCCCGATACATTATATATATATATATATATATATTAAAGAAATTTATTTATTATTCCGATAGATTTTAGAACATTAAACATTATTTTAGTGGATATCCATATTAGAGTAGACTCTCCGTTTATTTGTTAAACAATATACTTTTTATTATTTTAAACAATATATATCTTTATTATTTTCATTATTTCCAATGGCTGAGTCGGTCTAGAGCAATGCGGATATAACGGGAGACGCATGTTCGAATCACCTGGAAACCGCATATTTTTGTTTAATAAGCTTTCGTAAATATTCAGGCCAGTAGACGGAAATAAATGACTATGCATTTTAATAAATAAACGTTCTGTAGAACCACAACGCTGTTGCCTCAAGTTTCTAGTCCTGGATATGACGATAAACTACAGCATGGCAGCATGGTCTCTGATCGGGATATTGGAGGTTTTGAGGAACATGAAACCAGCTCTTAACGGCTGTTGTTCCCAGTTCCACTCTGACAGGTGTTAACACCTGTTAGGGGTCCCAGCTACAGGCAAATAGTGAACCCCGAAACAAAAACAAATCTCTATTCACATTGTTCTGTCTATTATCCTCATCTTTATTGATATGTTTATGACGTTTCGGCCATTGTACTCTCCGGCCTTTTTCAGGTGCTAGGGATTTAAAACCAAACCCTTTATTACGATCACTGGGGTATATCATTCTTATTTCATGTGCAATGCCACTTCTGCAAACCATGTAGCTATCTCCCTTGAACTTAACTCTCTAAGTTATTTGTTCACCACTGCTGCAGCCATAGAAATGTTGCTATGCTGCTTAACAAAATCAATCAAAAATTCATCTAATATGTATTAATTTGTGAAAGTAGAATGAAATATTTTTATTACTTCAAGGCTTAAAAAAAAAATTAAATTTCGGCATTGAATGACCCATAAGGAGTTGATATTCCGTTAAACAAACATAAATAAAACTCAAGCAAGCAAGCCTTAAGTCTCTTCTTCATCTGTGAGGAAATTAATATTACATGGAAGTTCAGCACGCTTTTCCTCGTTCACATTTCTTAATACTTTGCTTAGTTTTTGGAAGGCATTTTTAGTATTCCAATGCACGTTACGGTGTCACAAGACACGTAGCATATAAGAAATTCGGCATTTTAATGGAACCTCAGATCTCTCTACCAACAGTCCACTTTCCTAGCCACTGAGACCAATCGAGTTGTCTGTTTGGAATTGATAATTTGTCCGAAAAGCGTTCAAATCGTCTTTCGGTTTATTTGGCAAATAATTTATAGCGGTATAGGAAAACAATGTGGAATGCTTGTCTGTATAGAGTTCGCCCATTGTTCTTGTCCATTATATGATGATGTTGGCACCTTTCAACAATAGTTTGATTTATTTACCAGACAATATTGAATACTTATTTTTGTTGCCCGAGTTGTCAGTCATTACAAAAAGCAAGTCGGGTCGCCTCATTAGAAAATTCGCACAATCAACTACTGTTTTGCTGGAAGGTTCTGATCGGACAGAGGAAGCGTTGGCAAGCGGAGTTAAGAGACAAAAACAAGATCAGGACGATGACAAGAAATAGCATTATTTATTTATGATTTATATGCGAACAATTCTTCTCATCTTTGTTGTTAACACCACAGCGTTTCTGCCGTAGTAATGTCTAACCTTCATCAGATGCTTGTGGATGCGAGTTAACTTTAGAGAATTTAGAACTGAACCTTTATTTAATAAACGGAGGTTAGATTGTCCATATCCGACCATATCTACGGATATATCGCTTAGTTATTGCCCGTCCTGTTTCTACTGAGTCCAAGTGACGAACCAATGCTTTAATTGTGAGACAATCCAGAATGGAGAACTTGAAGCCTTAACTCGCACCTGTTTGCTGATGAGTTCTACTGTTGCTGCTTGTCAGACATAATTGCACTCACCGAGGCTTCTCTTTTGTACCAATCACTGCTGCTTGTAGATGAAGGTCTGATGACTTGATATGCGAATAAAAATTTTAATTGATACACAGGTTGCGACAAAATTTAATGTAAAATGATGCTTTTTGCGACCGTCTTTTCCTCCAAAATACTTAGTTGTATTCCAACTGGGTCTCACCCATTCACAGTTAGATCAACCAAATGCAAACGGCAATTCTACTCCTGCAGCTTCTTTTCTTGCACTTCCCGCCTGTAAAACTCGCTTCCTTATTCTTGCTTTCCTGAGGGCTACAACCTCCAAGAATTTAAATGCAAGGTCAATACTCATCTCTTAACTACTTGATCCTAGTTCTTTCCACACCGCCCTGTATATCCTTTCCTTTCTCTCCACCTTCGTAACTGTCATCCCACCTGTATTCCCATCCTTCTCTTGATCCTTTCTAACTGGTTCGTCCTTCTCTTCATTCTCCTCTAATCTTTTTACTCTCATGTAGCCCCCTGCACATCAGTGGCGTTACCGCCTTGCTCGGGGTGATATGATTAAAAAAAAGAATTCCAATAAAAATCGGGTCTTTTTTGTGACTTCTACCTTATCATATGTCATAATTTCACATTTTCTACAAGGTGCCAATCCCTCCGTCGTTGCAGGTACAATGCATCTAATTCTGCGTCACAACGTCATCGCATCACATTACAGACTCCCGTAACACCCGCCCCCGTTCTTCCAATTGTACATATATCATTCTCGTTTATTGGCAAAATTGACTAAGCATGAATCCCGTTTTACACATGCAACAAAAATCAAGCACTCATGCACATGAACTTTCAGACCTGCTCACCACTTGACTTATCCATTTATACACGATACCTTGGCTATCAGAATAACAAACGGATCTCGATATGTGAAGTCAGAAGTTTATTCGCCTGAAGGGAGTCAATTTTAGACTCGAAACACGTGTAGCGACACAAATACCATTATGGACACTTAAAACGTCATAAAAAGCAAGTAATATTAATAACAACAATAAGTCTACACGTTAAACAAAAGATACACGGCTTTTTGCACTTTTTCTCTCACCCTAATTGAGCACGCATTTTTTAAAAACTTACGCGTTAAGGCAACCTTATAGAGAAGCTTTTTGAATAAGCACTTGACCTTACCATTTCAACGTAACCACTAAAAACACTGAGCAACGTCGGATTATACAGCTTGTATTATATATAATAAAGACATTATTGACTGAGGGAAATATTGTCATGAATAATGAATTTTTGCAAGAACTGTTTACATTTTTTTTAAATTACAATAATTCATAGTTTTAAAATATCTTTAAAAAATCTTTTAAAATTTTTTCAAAACACTGTCCGCATCAGGTTATTAAGTGAAGGCTATATCTACTAAGGGAAAATTAAAAGTTAAAAAAAATAATCACACAGCAATATTTTAGCAATAATTTTTAATCTTTTTCATGTGTATAAAATGTGCCCATTTTGAAAGTATGGGTGACCATACAAGACATTATCAGAAAATATGTTCGATGGCTATAGTAAATTTAAAATCAACATTCCTAAAATTAGATTACGGAGAATATTTCCAACATTTTTAAGATTACTGAGTACTTAAAAGTTAGATAAAAAACCGTTCTTAAATTATCCTTTAACAGATAAAGTTTACGTACGACAGGAATAAACATGTAAACATCTTATTAGTGCTTGTTAAGTGCTTGTCGGACGTTGAAAAATAGGTATAATCAGTTTTTAACATCCATTTTTTTTTTAACTTAAAGCAAATATTTGTTTCAAATCAGATTAATTATACTTAAAATAAGCTAATATTCCACAAATAAACTTTCAGAAAAGTATATTTTATTTTGAAAAGATTTTTTAAAGAAAATTACATTATGATAAGAGACGGCTAAAAAGAGCGTTAATCAGCTATTTAAAAAAAATAATTTAAAAAATCCATTCCAATCAATAAAATTTCAGAGCTTTTTTCTTCATTTTAAAAAAATCAATTTACCTAACGAAGATGATAATACAACTAAGACCCAGTAATATGTTTTTATGATAAACATTCCAGCAATACATTTTCGCAGTAAAAAGTTATCAGCAATCCATTTTTGTATTCAATTCTGAAAACAGAGTAACATATTTATTAATTCAACTCTTTCTAGAAGAAAAATCCTCTGAGAGGAAGAACGGGGTAGCGGCAACATCTCCGGTACAAAGGGGAACTGCATTGTACTATTCTGCCTTGAATGTTACCATGAAACACATTTGTGAAATGGAGGGTAGTGGGTAATATAGCAGCGCCAAAACACGCTAGCTGAATACAATGGTGATGATGCATCTATATGAGCAAAGATTTCGAGCATTGAGTCTATGATTATATACTAGGGGCTGAGATGATTTGGTCACTTAGTACGCTTACACGACAGCCGGTTTCAGATCAAACAAGCACTGTACGATGAACTGGTGGAAAGCCAACGTACGCAGTGCAAGGCGTAAAAACGTTACAAATACTCCTTCCAGGAGACTCTTAAATAGGTCAACATAGCGTTTGGGAAGATGTTTTATCTGAAACATCTTTGGTAGACACAGCTGACAGCTATTAACGACTTTGAGAAAGGCAGAATTGAATATGCAGGACTAAAACGGGCTACTCGCTACATGAAGAACGTAAGCCCACTCTCCTATGGACAAGAGCTAAAATGACTGACCTACGCAGAATATTGGCGCTTATGCCTGTCAAAAGCTGACTTGAATAGTCACACACGTCGCCACAATTTAATACATTACTATGATGTTCGGTTTGATTTCGCTTGCTATCTATGCAATAAAATGTGGCGGTTAGTGAATGGACTTACTCGTCATTACTAGCACAGCGGTAATGCAGCATGGGGTAAGCTAGATTGCAAAAGCTATGGCTTAAAATGTAGTTCCGTCGTTGGACCAGTAAGTCACCGGAGAGGACCAGCAACAAGGAAATCAATAATAAAGTCCTAGAAGTGGTCATATTCGAACATGAGTTGACTTTTCAACATGTATCCATATTTAACTGAGGAAATTAAATTCTTTTGACCTGCTGGTCGCCTCGTTAGTGAATTTGACACGTTGATTTAACAGATGAAAATTCAACAAGCTATAATTTTTTATTAGTTTAGATACATGTTTGTTGTACTGTCGCAATTTCTGACGCCTTGAAAGCAATAAACACTAATTAACTTCGTCTGGAGAAAAAATGTCTCCAATTCTCTCCTGTAATAAGGCAAAAGTGAACTAAATTCTTGCCCGACTGACACCGCATTCAACAGTGTTTCTGTAGTTTGAACAAGACTCTATTGTTTCGACGTCACTTGTACAAGTCAGGATACCGCTGGTTCAATTCGCCGTCGTTGCTTTCTGAACACGTCACAACGTATCTTCGAATTTCTTCTTCTTGTTCTTCTCCTCCTTGTTGTTGTTGTTGTTGTTCTCGTTCTTCCTGCTCTTCTTCTGCTGCTGGTGTTGTTGCTACTTCATCTTCTGCTGCTGGTGTTGTTGCTACTTCATCTTTTGCTGCTGCTGCTAACGGTCCGTCTCCTTCAACTGCTCGCAAAAACAAAAATGACCGATTGTCAAATTGGGGCATCATTCATCTTTCTCGAGCCGTCCATTATTTGCATATGTGTGAGCCTCCTTTTCGGTTTTCCTGCGCACGCGTACAGTCATTCTAGGCTTTGCCATCATGTTGTTTGCCTCGTCCAGCACCCGCTCCGCGACCACAAAAGACACAGGAAACCCTAAGCCTCTTGATTTGTCTGGGACCGTGTTCACCACAGTTTCCTAACCACAATATAAAGTTATATTCAACAATAACAACAAAGCTATCAAACAGTTCGGCCTTTACATTGAAAACATTAATAAATTATGAATAGACGCTACTCTAATACTAAACCTACTGTTGTGGAAAACAGACCTTGGCTAACAAAACAGCTGACAGTTTTACAAAACCTTACCAAACACCCTAAAATCAGTCCATCTATTTTTTTAGAAGAAACTGATAATATTTTACAGGGGCACCTGAACTATAAGAACGTATATACTAATAACCTAAGAACATTGATGAAGCCGTTTTTGATGACATAACTATAAAAAAATTGCCTACCTAGCAAATCCTCTATTTTTATTGTTGAAGCAATAACCATTGATCTATTTTTCGACATTATAACAATGAACGAGATTTCTTCATAGTTTTCTGTGATTCAATAATGTTGTGTAGTGTTACTAACTCAAGGGAAGTGGAAAGCATTCAACCACCTCATAAGTACTAGCTGTGTACTCTTAGTGACTTCCAGTGCAAATGAGTCACCTTATCTCCCTGTACCGAAGAGGTATTATCCCTTTATTTTCACTGGTACTTATCCTGGGAGCTTTTGTCTCCACCCTATTTTCTTCCCTTCCCTCTCTCTCTAAGAGGTTTTCTATAGATGGGAGACCGTGATCTTTTTTCTTTTTTTTTTATAGGAGTGTTCTCAACAATTCTCGATTCTAACATCATTGTTCGTCTTGTGTTCACATGACAGTTTTGCTTTCATTACTTTCAGGATCACTGTATATTTATTCATCGTTGACATTCTGCAGTATAATTTTGTCTGCATGCGCTAATATCCGATATCCATTTTTTTCTATTATCATAGTGTTCAGTTTACTTTGAATAATGAATCTTGCCTCTTGTAGATTAGATTCACTATTCTTTGTATACCACAGTTTTTCGTTAGCATGCTCAATGGGGCTCCAATTTATCTACCCACGAGGGCGGACCGCCTTTTCAGTCCTCCAGTATGTTGTATTGCTCTGACAGTTTTACAAAACCTTACCAAACACCCTAAAATCAGTCCATCTATCTTTTTAGAAGAAACTGTAATATTTTACAAGGGCACCTGAACTATAAGAACGTATATACTAATAACCTAAGAACATTGATGAAGCCGTTTTTGATGACATAACTATAAAAAATCGCCTACCTAGCAAATCCTCTATTTTTATTGTTGAAGCAATAACCAACAATATAGGAAAAATGTTTCTATTTTGTCTTTCCTTTGTAGACATTTTTAGTCTATTTATAACAGTTTGCACCATTTTTTCTGCAAATCTGTTTAATTGCGGATGATACGGTGGGGTTTTATATGAATTACATCCATATTTTTATCAATCATTGGTATAGTTCTTCATCACAAAACTCTGGGGCGTTTTCGGATACTAGCGTTTTCGTAATTTCATTTTTTATAAATATGATCCTTAACGCTTGTTTCACTATCTAAGTCTTTTGTTGGAGACCTGTATTCCTTCTGACCAACTTAAATAAGCATCTAACGGTATTATTAATAATTCCACGCCATTAACATGAGCATGATCCATGTAGTTGGGAATCTTTAGTCCATGAATGTGTTTTTGTCTGAATAAATTTTCTTCTTTCAATGCCCGTTTTACACCATTTTAAGTTTACTTGTACGCCTGTAGAATAAGCTGACCATCATATCTCTAGCCTTAACGTCCTTTGCGTAGACGTTATTCCGCAATGAACATCGTCATATGTCTATTTATAATTTGAACCTAATGAGTGAATAACGTATGAAACTCCGAGTCGTGCCATAGATGTAGGATAATATATATATATATATATATTATCCTACATCTATGTGCTTAAATTCATAAAGGCTAGGTACCATAACGAAAAGCTCATCCGAAATATTACCAAGAAAGTATTTATAGAAACGTCAGAGAGAGAGAGAGAGGCAACCTTACAGTGGTTGGAAAGTGACTGAATCCGAGCAGCCAGATCACGACCAATAATATTGCTGAATCTTTTTTGGCTCTTAAAAGAAACTCAAGGTAAATGGAAAGAGCGTTTGTGATAACAATACTCTTTGGTTTTTGTCAAGAATCTCAAGAGCACCAGGCTAGATCTGGGAACAGTATTCAGTGCAGGAACGAATAGTTGATTTGTAAATGTGTCAGATGGATTCTGACGAGATGAAAGTTGATTAAGAAAGTAATGATAAAAGAATTGTATACATAAAAGCGATCGATAAATGCACAACTCATTTCCTATTTAGCGTTTATTTCTTGCTGATCAGTCAGTTAAGTGCCATACGTGATACACACTTGGACGATCATGTCTCGAAAGAGACATGACTGACTGGGCAGAAGATAATCACGCAGTAGGTTGCCATTACTTTCTGCGGTAGATTGGTTGCCAACCAAGGCTACAAAACCAATCTGTTTTGTCATTTAACCAATAACTGGAGGAAAGAGACGGATTAATACCTTTCCCAAGGGTATTTGCGGGTAAGTGAATACAAGGAATTCAACTGGAATTCGAACTCGGCTCTCCGATTTCTCGTTCCAAGCCGATATCCACTGCACCACAAGGTACATCCCATTCTTGCTGATAATGGTCGAAATTATCGCTGCTTCGCTCTGTTAAAATGTCCTCTGCCCTTTCTAGAAAGAAGACAAATTATTCGAAGCCATGAATTTCTCCAATTGTCTTGCATCTCTGCTCGCTTTCATACGACTTTCTTTCCTTTGTGGCGGTAAGAACATTTTATATTCAAATAACATTTGAATATTATCTACAAATTTATTTTGATTTTTGTTCAGACATTTCTTTTATATTTCGTTATTGCACCGTGATATTTGACTGCGTTCATATTAGCTTGGCGCAGGACCGATAGGAACGCAGAGAAAAATTACCGGGTTACTACTCCAAGTTAACTGGTATTATTTGCTAAAAAAAAGTGTCAGTCGAATTTTTTTTGACTTAGACTCGAACAGCCACCAGTAGCGGGAAATTACTTTCGGGGCCGGGGTTAATCTTAATTCTGGGCCCTGGGTAGTGTGTTGTGATCCTTGTTATCTTATAAACCTTTGTTTTTTTTCTACCTACATTTATATACGTTACAAATTAAGTTAAGCTCAACAGACTATTGAATGATGACAAATTTTCGTAGATTCTAACATCATTTTAGTGTCATTTTTGTTCGTCCAAATTTGTTTTTTTTTTTTTTTTTTTTTTTTTTTAATCGTATCACCCCAAGCAAGGCGGTAACGCCACTGATGTGCAGGGGGCTACATAATAGTGAAAGGATTGGAAAAGAGAAAGCCGGAAACCACATCCTAAACAGGGAACAAGGGATGAGCCTCTTAACCTGTTCAATAGACGTGGGTGGAGTGTGAACCGGGCGATAGATAGATCTATCTACTCCAATTGAAAAAAAAAAAAAAAACAAAGTGAGAAGATTGAAAAAGAGAAAGCCGGAAACCACATCCTAAACAGTGAACAAGGGATGAGCCTCTTAACCTGTTCAATAGACGTGGGTGGAGTGTGAACCGAGTGATAGATAAGCCTAGAAAAAACACTGCATTAAATTCAATATTCTTTTTATCTATAATGTTGAATGAGTTAAAATTATTCAACTTTTTAACAAGAAAAAATATCAAGTTGATGTTAACAATTGCTGTAAAAAATTGTTGATTTATTTAAGATTGAATGATCTTTTATGACATGTCTTTAATTTGTACTTAGATACATTGCATTAAATTTTCAGTTTTTCTAGTTGAGTTGTTCATCTACATTGCATATGATCCAATATTGTACATAATTACGCTACAATAAAATTTGTATTTTATATGAACACTACCTTATGAATTTTATATGAATACTACCTTATGAATTTTGAGATGTAGAAGAGTGGGGAGGGCGGACGTGTCACAGATGCAGAGGTTGGAGCACGAGACTCTTGCACCGGCCCTGATTACTTTCATCTATCTTTTAGTTTGTTGCGTATTTATAGCAGTTTGAGATTTTTTCCTATCTAGGCGCATATCTGTCTATCACAATTTGTGTTTTTTTTCCCCAGTCTATTTTTATGAAATCATGTTAATCTATTCATATCTCTGTCTGCTCCTGTTTGTCCGATTTGGCTTAATTCTATCTCGCTTTATATTTATTTCCGACTATTCTTCTCTATCTATTAGTTTATTCATTATTATCTATCTGTTGTTTTTAACCATTCCACCCATGCAAGACAATAAAGCCACTAAGGCACAACACAAGAAGTTACAGAGTGTGAAAGAACAAGAAAAAAGAGAAACATTATTATGAAGCGTGGACAGATGTTTGTTTATATATATATATTGTCATCCGCAGACAGATCTGTTTCGCCGTATCACAGCTCATCAGTACGGTTAGACTCCGATTGCTGTTTTACCCAGGATTGAAACCCGACCGAAATGGCATCAGTCGGCGACTCTACCCCTGGGGTATATATATATATATATATATATATATATTGCTCTAAAAAGAAAAGACGTCATACTTATCCCAAACCCGAGGAACCTTTCGGCCAACACTTTTCAAGGGCTTCGTTGGCAAAATTATGAATAGGCCTAGAACGAAGACAATATCAAAAGGGGAAATTACTCACAAGAAATTTCCCCTTTTGATATTGTCTTCGTTCTAGGCCTATTCATAATTTTGCCAACGAAGCCCTTGAAAAGTGTTGGCCGAAAGGTTCCTCGGGTTTGGGATAAGTATGACGTCTTCTTCTTTTTAGAGCAATTTGTGGTTTCTGTGGGTACCGATCGTTATTTACACACACACACACACACACACACACACACACACACACACACACATATATATATATATATACATATATATATATATATATATATATATATATATATATAAGTTAAAGATCAAATGCAGATTAAATATGAATCGAAATTCGACAGAATGATGAATTAAAGAACAAATAGGCAACGTATATCAATCTAACATATTTCACTTTTATTAAAGCTTCGAGATTAAAAGAAAAACGCAAAGACAGAACTGTGTATTTTCAGTTTTGTTTGGGTTGATTTTCATTGGTCAGTCGTGTATCACGTGCATTAAAATCGTAAATAATTATATATGCATGTAAGTTTGTAAAAATTCGATAATGTCTTAGCAAGAAGCGCATGGTAAGGTGTTTTTTTTTTTTTTTTTTAATCATATCACCCCGAGCAAGGCGGTAATGCCACTTATGTGCAGGGGGCTACGTAAGAGTGAAAGGATTGGAAAAGAGAAAGCCGGAAACCACATCCTAAACAGGGAACAAGGGATGAGCCTTGTATGAGATTGTTACGTGTTAGTGTAACAAAAGGAAAAATAAAAATGAATGAGCAAAACTCAAGAGATAAAATACAGACAAACATTTAATTCACAAAACATTAGATAAAATATTTACAACTATACACTACAGTTTGGTATTCAAATCAAGAGACATAAATTTTACTCCTGGCAAGTGTTACGAGGAAAGAAGAGGAAGGTAAGGTCAGTATCTTTACCCAGTTAAGTTGGCGGGGAAGTTAAGTGCTATACTTTTTGGAAACCCTCAAACGCGTATATAAGACTAATTATTGGCTTGGTCAATGAAAGAGGCCAAATATGTATTTACACAGATATTAGATTCTCTATCAGGTTTTTCAGAAAGCGAATCAATTTCTTTTCTTCAGAAATGCACCTCCGGCAACCTCCCCTCCTCAAAAATGTACATCCGGCAACCTCCCCCCTTCAGAAATGCACCTCTGGCAACCTCCCCTCCTCAGAAATGCACTTCTGGCAACTTCCCCCCCTCAGAACCTCACCACAACTCCTATTCTGACATAACCCTCCATCCGTAAAGACCGGGTTCCGCTAACCAGCCTCCAAGGGCAGCACAACCGGACAAACGTGCACACTGATCTGGGGAAGGAAAACAGCCAAAAAAATAAGGAGCCGTACTTTAAGATGATTCCAGAAACAACCCGAACAACAGCTAGTGATTGTTAAGAAACTACTAGACCACTCCCCCAATATTATTTTTTTTCAATTTCAGCCACCAACTGAAACACTCCAAAATTCACTGAAAAAAATGCCCCCAATCTCCATTCGTCGACCCAAACGTACAGCATCTGAAAACCATACATGTCAGGGAAATTGGATAGATAATATGGTTCATCGACGGCCACGCTGGCACACATTCACAAGTCATCGCGGCTGAGCGCCTGAGCCAACCGGCCCTGATCATGTCCTCCCTCCCAGCAGGTCCGCTCAGCACAGCTGCAGTACAAACCATGCTGGGCTCTGTGGGTGCTGAAGAAACACAAATGTGCCCGATCAGGCGTCTGCAGCAGGGATTGGATTCCATTAGGTTCTCTTTCAGGTTTTAGTTGTTCAGACTATTTTGTGAGATTCTGTGTATTTGTAATTGTCTATGTACGCCGATCTATAGGAAGAGCACTAATGTCTTTACCGGTAGTGGGGTGGCACACACTCTCAGAACCCGCTTTCTCAATCTCGGCAGGTCGTAAAAGCATACTTATAACCCCGACAGAACGTATGGACGTATGATCATACGTCCTGCCGGGGTTGAGAAAACGGGCTCTGAGAGCCTGTAGAAATGGTTATTCCCTAAATGTAAAATATTGAATTTACAAAGGAAATAAATATCTGCGTCTAGCTCTCTGTTGGATCAGTCTTAATATTTAATCTAATATTGCAAGGATCCATTGGAATTATTTACTAAATCTTCTCTTGGTTTTATTACTGCTATATATTTATATATATATATATATATATATATATATATATATATATATATATATATATGATTAGATACTCATCGGGGTAAAATATTTAAATGTATTGATTTTTCGTGAGAGAGCATTACGTTAACAAACTGACAAATAGAAATTTATGAAATCCAATGTACTCCAAATTTCTACCAGCAGTAACATTGACTTTTGCTTACGGAAATATCACGTTGAAATATCGATTCTCGTACGATCATCCGATTTTAAGCAACGTCTAATCTTGTCAGTACCTAGATGGGTGACCATTTCGAAATACCAGTGCTGTAAGCTTTGATGTGCGGGTGGTGTAATGAAATTTGACCTACATATTTATGTACTCATTTTTAAAGCCCCAAAGCTATTTCTTTTGTCTTGAAATATCACATTCTACTGATTTCTGTCTTGTGCTCATTCTCTTTTAGTTTCTCAAACGTTTTCAAAGATTTACTTTTCTCGTTTGGGATAGCAACATCTATCATAAGACATATATCTTCGACATGGGCACCTTGAGGTGGTATAATTGTTAGTAAATTTGTCTCGCTAGAACCATTGCAATTGAGTAGTGAGTTCGATTCTCACTGGGTGCTCCATATTTTCGGCCTTGTGCTACTTCTAAGCTGCGCTTAGAAAATCACCATATATCTTCGACATGATTTTTCATTATTATAATTAATTGCATGATAGATATAAGAGTTAAATTAATGAGTTTAATTTCTTAAAAATCAGTTTTACGAAAACTAAATTTCTACGAAAAGTAACATTGAATCTTACTTATGGAAATATCACGCTGAAATACTGGTTCTCATATAATCACCAAAGTTGAGCAATGTTGAATCTGGTCAGGGCCTAGATGGGTGACTACTTAGGAATATCAGATACTGAAAGCTTTGATGTGCGAGTCGTGTAGTGGATATTAGCTTAGAGTTATTAATCGGAGAACAAAAGTTCATCGAAGCTTACAGCACCTGGTATTCCCAAGCGGTCACCCATTTAGGTACTGGCCATGCCCGACGTTGCTTAACTTCGATGATCGTACGGGATGCGGTGTTTCAAAGTGATGTGGCTTTAAGCCTTGACTGTCTATCGCCTGCTCATCTCAGATCGCACTGTCGATAACTCATTTAACCTCCATTAATGGTTTCGTTTACAGCTCTTGTAGGAAGCCTCAAAAACATGTTTCAATCAGTGGAGGCTCTGTTTGCAAATGAGTGCTGTGACTGGCAGCGGATGGTTTCGCTTGCGCATTTGACCTGCTGTTATTTAATTAGATGTTCATGATTTTATTTCTGCTTACGGCCATAAAAGATTGAAACGCCGATTTACGTCTGATCTCCGGCGAACCTAGTAAGTATTCAGATGAATAGATGCTGGCTAATACCAGGTGCCGTAAACTACACAACAGAGATAGCAATTGCTATGGATACAGACTTATTATTCGATTTACCGTGTATCTTGAAGGCGTTTGTGATCATGGCTCTCCACAATTTCTGTTCTTTGTCTCTCTTAATAATATTTCTTTTTGTTATCTCCCCTAAACTTTGTTCTAGTAACTATTTAAAACAAGCCCGCTAGGTAGACTATGTATTGTTTTCCTCTGTCCCTTTTGCTTCCAGTCTGTCCTGTGAGTGTTAAATTTTCCAAGCCCTCTTTCCTTATGTGCACTGGAAATTTCAACTGAAGTTATGTATGTGTTTTTTTTTCTATTGTATCTAGAACTTCGTTGCTGATCACATTTTAGGCCCATTGTATATCATCAGAATCTTTTTGTATAATCACATTTCTGTTGTTTCAAGTTCCTCCTTCCTATCTGAGGAGATTCTCCACTGCCATATAGGAGGACTGATATTACATAACGGTTCACTACTCGTTATTTGTTTCTAACGAGATTTCCCTGTTTCTGAAATCTTTTGCTTAACTTTTAAAAGGAAATATTCACCATCCCAAAACTTCTTTGGATTTCAGAGTCGCACAATCCCGCCACTTAAACAAAAAGAATATTTCGATAGGTGAATATAATTCCGAACTGACAGGTCATAAGACCTACCTGGATTTGGGCGACTGAAGTGAGGCTAATGTTGTATGCTATCATGGAGTATCTTTAATGTGAATCTCGATGTGGTGTAATGGTTAGAAAGCTTGTCTAGCTAGACCTATTACAAAGTGTTTTAACAGAGGACGGAAAGTGCGACACTGAAATTCGAAGACCTATTGGCACAGTCAAGGACGCCTTCCAAAAGCAGAGTAGAGTATTGAGAGACAAGAAAACTTGATTGGAAACAAAGAGAAGAGTACTGGGCTTATGTGATGTCTGTCCTCTTATATGGCAGCGAATGCTGGACAATTTCCTCAAAGATGAACGGAAGACACGAAGCAAC
Source organism: Ascarosepion bandense (assembly GCA_037127315.1). Taxonomy (NCBI): domain Eukaryota; kingdom Metazoa; phylum Mollusca; class Cephalopoda; order Sepiida; family Sepiidae; genus Ascarosepion; species Ascarosepion bandense. The sequence goes on along the minus strand of JBBBDQ010000772.1, from coordinate 2,369,488 downwards.
AGAAACGTGGTTCTACAGAGTCATACTGAGGATACCTTGGGCCGATCATGAGAACAACCACAAGATTTTGAAGAGAATGGAAACGAAAAGGAAATTTATACTAAAGATCAAGAATAGACAGCTGAAGTTTCTGGGACACGCAATGTGGAAAAAAGGTTTGGAGTATCTGGTACTCACAGGGCGAAGAGACTGAAAGAGAGACAGGGATAAACAGCGCGTGACATATTTTATGGGCTTAAACAAATGGATAGAAAAGCAGGGTTTAGGAGAAATAACAGAATAACATATATTAAAAGCAACAAACAATAGGAAGAGTTTGAGGGCCGTGATCGCCTACGTCTTGGAGGGACACGGCGCATAAAAAAGAAGTGAGTTCAATTCTCACTAGGTGCTTCACACTTTTTGCCTTGTGTCACATCTATGCTACGCTTAGAATATCATTTGGACAATTTGACGTGGTATGATAGCAAGCTTGTCTTGCTAAATCAATTACGACTGCATAATCAGTTCAGTCCTTACTGGCTGCCCCATACTTTCGATCTTGTATCACGCTTAGAAAAATACCCCGACATGATGTAATGGTTAGCGTGCTTGTCTTTCTATAACAACTGCGACTGGGTGAATCATACCTTTAACCTTGCGCAATCTAGGCTATATTTAGAGAATACTCTTAAAGTCTCTTCAAGAACTTTGGGATTACTGCCAAAAAGAGAGGAAAGAAAATTCCCACTGGGAAAATATGGACCTTGTTCCATTTAATGCCACATCGAATTGAGGCAATTATTCCAGCCAGAGGTATCAACATTAATTACTAACTCCATAATTTTCTGATTTCTATAATAATAAAGATAACTTTAAAAAATCCTTTTTAATTTAAGAAAAATGCTGAGTAGTGAAAGTTTCGATGGTGGGTTAGTATTTCTGCATGGCTTTTTATCAGAATCACTATGCTTAAGATTTTCTATCAACCAACATACCAGCATTAAACAATATAGTAATCCGTTTTCTGGCCCTCATAATGTACTGAGAAAAGCATAATCCGAATAACTCTTGATTTGAGAGCAAAATTTACAAAAATAATTAATTTACTATGGTGGCCAAAATGTTTTGCTCGCCTGTGTAGCATAAACGTCGTTTAGTTTCTTAAGTTTTTATTGTTTTAGTTTTTATAATCATATCGCCCCAAGCAAGGTATTTTACTGCCACTGTTGTGCAGGGAGTTAAATAGAATGAAAGTTATGTGAAAGAGTGACAGGTTACAGGGGGTGTCAGGAAGTGGGTAAGAGAAGGACGAGAATACTGATGAGAGTGGAGTTGACGGAGAAAGGAGCATGAGAGAGAGGATGCAGATTAGTGAAATAGTCATCTCCTATGCAGAATAGTCAATAGTCATCTCCTGATGACTATTGACTTTACATTTAAATTCTTGGAGATTGTAGCTGTCGGGGAAGCAAGTAAACGGAAGGGAATTCCACGGGCGGGAAGTGCGAGAAAAGAAGCTGATGGAGTAGAATTTACGTTTACATTTTATTGTTGTTAGGTTATAAAGGCACAGAGCGTTGCAGAGGTTACATTCGAATTAAAAAAAAACACGTCTTAGTTCCAAGAGCGAATTTTCTGCTGCTCTATGCATTTTCATTTCCAACCCAACCTTTCATTCCATGATCAAGATAAATATCAGTTTCAATTCTGTATTGAATCCCTCGTCGCATCTTATGAGCAAGAACAAAGGAAGCACTTGCCTGTTTGGTGAAACCATCGATAGTTATGGGTTCCTATCCTCCGTGTATTGAATTCTGTTGCCATATATAGTCTCCTTCTAGACTTGTTGCCACCCAAGACTATAGAACTCTTTTATGTGCCATGTTCATTCAGGACATAGGCGATCATAGCCCTCCGCCTCTTTCTACCCCTTGTTGCCAAAAATATCTTGCCCTCTTATTTGTGAATTTCCTTTGTCTTTTATACAAAATTTTTTACGGCTTTTGTTCTGACGAGCTTATCTCCGTGGTGCCCCATCCACAGGAACTGACTCGAGCTACTAGACTGGCAACTAGGTTCCTCCTTTTAACAGTCCAAACAATAAACTGTAACTGATACTTCTACTCTCAGATTCTTTCCTCACACTTCCCGCCTCTGCAACTTCTTTCCGTATCCTTGCTTCCCTGATAGCTACAATCTCCATCTCCATCTCCTTGATTACCATCTTTCTCTTATCCTATCTCCAACACCCACTTTTATCTTTTTCTTCTTTCATGTAACCCCCTAAGCACCAGTGGCAGTACCGTCTTGCCTGGAGTGAAAGGATTATAAAAAATGAATCAGGTATTTAGATGCAGCTTGTCGGATTATCAGTACAGAAACGCGTTGATAGCTTATTAGTCGCTTAATATTAAGCATTAAGAAAATTGATTCACATTTTAATTGGGTACTTACGGGCTTCGATCAACTACTGTATTCTAGAGTGTAGGACAAGTAGACCTCGATTCAACATTGATTTAATAAACGATATAAAACATAAAAACATAAAACGAGTTCGAATTCCAGTTGAATCCACTTACGTTCACTTACGTGCTAATACCCTTGGAAAAGGTTTAAATCCATATCTTCTCTTCTCAGTTATAGGTAAATAGCAGGACAGACTTGGTTCTATAGCTTTAAATGGTAACCGGTCAAGGAGAATAAAATAACTCTGAATTCAAACCAGCCTGGAGAGGTTTGGTTTCCGCCAGGATGTCGTACCAAAATAAACTACATTTCTATACTACGACTGCTGTACATGTGGTGCCCTACGATTCTAATGAGTCACTGGATATCTGTATCTAGATAAAATGTGAACCTCGACGTGTAATCGTTAGCAAGCTTGTCTGACTAGACCTATTATGACTGAATGTGAAGTATTCTAACAGAGGACGGGAAGTGTGACACTGAAATCCGATAACGTATTGGTATAGCCAAGGACGCATTCTAAAAGCTGTGTAGAGTATTGAGACAGGAAGAGTTTGTTGGAAAAATAAGCAAAGAGTACTGGACTGTCATGTTATATCTGTCCTTCTATATGGCAGAGAATGCTGAAAATTTTCGTCAAGGATGAAGGAAAGACTCAAAGCAACAGAAATGTGGTTCTACAGAAGGGTATTGAGGATACCATGGACCAACCATGTGAGCAACGACAAGACTTTGGAGAGAAAAAAGGAAACGAAAAGGAAACTTATACTTAGCATCAGGACGAGTCAATGAGGAAGGAGGGTTTGGAGAATCTGGTACTTCCAGGGCGGTTAAGAGAAAGAGAGCGTGTGAAATACTTTCGGCCTTGTGCCACATTTAAGCTGCGCTTAGAAAATCACCGTATATCTTCGACATGATTTTTCATTATTATAATTAATAGCATGATAGCTTATAAGAGTTAAATTAATGAGTTTAATTTCTTAAAAATCAGTTTTACGAAAACTAAATTTCTACGAAAAGTAACATTGAACCTTGCCTATGGAATATCACGCTGAAATATTGGTTCTCATACGATCAGCAATGTTGAATCTGGCCAGGGCCTAGATGGGTGACTACTAAGGAATACCAGGCGTGAAATATTTGATGGGCTGAAACAAATGAATAGCATAGCAGGGTTTGGGAGAAATAAGAGGACAACGTATATTATGAGAAACAAGGGAAAGGAAGAGATGGAGGGCTATGATTGCCTACGTCCTAAAGGGACACGGCACCTAAAAACTGAGTTCTATAGCCTTGGTGAGCAACCGGTCTAGGAGAAGGAAAATGATTTCAAGCCATCCTGGAGAGGGTTGAGTTCGGATAACTGTCGTATCCAAAGAATTACCACGTGTACACCCCTTTTTTTTTTAATCATATCACCCCGAGCAAGGCGGTACCGCCACTGATGTGCAGGGGTCTACGTAAGAGTGAAAAGATTGGAAAAGAGAAAGCCGGAAACCACATCCTAACCAGGGAACAAGGCATGAGCCTCTTCACCTGTTCAATAGACGTGGGTGGAATGTGAACCGGGCGATAGTTTAGTCTATCTACTCCAATTGAAAAAAAAAAAAAAAAGAAAAGAGTGAAAAGATTGGAAAAGAGAAATCCGGAAACCACATTCTAAACAGGGAACAAAGGATGAGCCTCTTCAACTGTTCAATAGACGTGGGTGGAGTGTGAACCGGGCGATAGTTTAATCTATCTACTCCAATTGAAAACAAAAGAAAAGAGTGAAAAGATTGAAAAAGAGAAAGCCGGAAACCACATCCTAAACAGGGAACAAGGGATGAGCCTCTTCACCTGTTCAATAGACGTGGGTGGAGTGTAAAGAAGTAGGTGAAGCAGGTGATAATTACTAAGCTTTACTTAGTACGGTAAAACACTAACTAGAAGATGAAATAGTTTTAAGATGTTACTAATATTTTGATTGTATGTTTCTAAGATGAAACGCTGTGGTGAATTATAAATTTTTGACTAGTATTTCTTTCGTATTACCCTTTTTCTTATTGCCAGTATTATTAATAATAATATTATTTCGAATTCTATTTTTATTCAATGAAGCATTGTCAACCATTATTAATTTTTGACTAGTCTTTCTTTTATCTTAACTTCCATTAGTAACATTTGTAGCAATATTGTCTTGAAATTTATCACAGTGAGAGCCTAATCACTTTGAAACACCAGTTAAGCAACGTCGAACCTGGTCTATATAGAGATGGATAACTGCTTAGGAATACCAGGTGCTGTAAGATTGAATATGCGGGTGGTGTAGTGGATATTAGATCGGAATTGTTAATTGGAGAGCAAAGTTCGAATTCGATTCTTTGTATTCACTTACGCACAAATACCACTTTCCCCCAGTTATAGATGAATTAGTAAGATTTATATCACTAAAGCCATTATTATAAACCTCTTACAAAAAACAAAAACAAAAAAAAACATGAAAATAATATTGCGTACAAAAGATTTAGATTTCGACATTGAATAACCCATAGGGGTTGCTATGTCGCTAATCAAATACAACCAATTAACCAATTGAAATTTTATCAATATTATCATTTAATGTAGGCGTGTGACGAGGTAGATAGAATGTTCACTTTCCAATTATGAAACCTGGGTGCGAATCTCATAACATTCTATTTGTGAGGTTGGTGACTTCTTGATGCTATTGGTTTGGGGAAGCGATCAAAGAGTACGGCATTTGTTTGAAAAACTATGAGACGACCCAAGCATTCTGAGCGACATTGGGATGACTAAACTGTTCGGAAGTTGTCGAAGGTTATGTCGTGTGTTTGAGCGTACTGGCCCCGTTCAAACCGTTTAATCCCGCTAGATTATAGTTTCTCTCCCAGTAATTGTAACTAATGTCTGCTCAGAATAGCTGCAACGTAAACTAGAGGTGACGTTCTGTAAGTGTTGAACTAAAACTTCAAACAAATAGCTTTTTTCAACCAAGACATTACCGAGACGTAGACGGTATTTGTGATAACAAATAAAAAAAACTCCTTTGACAAATTTTTTTTCCTGGTCTTAACTTCAACTTTACTATTCGTATTTATGGCTTCGTGATCAAAGTATGAAAATGAGTCACTATCCGATGTTGATTCATATGTCCGCACTATCTATGTTACGTTATAACGCTATTAAATTCTTTACGATGTACATTTTCCAAAAACGTTTTTAACATCGATGGGAATAAATTTGATTATTTACTACAGTTAGAACTTACAAGTTTATTTTTATTTCGTTTTTTAATTTTTATTCTTATTTGATTATTTTACTATTTACTAAGTTTAACTTAAGGCCTCAGGCTGGTTACTAATACACTAAATTTCTAGTCATTCAATCGCTGATCAGGAACATTCTTGCTTAACTGCGATGATCAGATTTATTCGGTTTATCAACCATTTGCTGGCTATTTAAAGCCAGAAAATATTTTCAGATTGTAAGATTTGTTTTGAAGATAATAATAGTTTAGTGATTCAAGTTTTACTAATTAACCCATAGCTGGGGGAGAAGAGGTGATTTCATATCATTGGCAAAGGTGTTTGCGCGTAAGTGAAGACAACAATCCAACTGGAATTCGAACTCTGCTCTCTGATTAACAATTCCGAGGTATCCATTACACCAATCGCGCATCCAAGCTTTACAGCACCTGATAATTCCTAAGAGGACATGTCTCAAGATAAGAAGCAATGTTGAGCCTGGTCATTGTACAAGAATCTCTGTTTCCAAATGCGGTGATAAGACGGCAACTATCACCATTTACAATTTTATTTTATTGTTGAAACCTTTTTTATTGTTTATTTTTATTTACTTATTTTACTATTTATTAATTTTGGCTTAAGTCCATAGAACTAATGAAGCTAAACTAAGTGTTTATCCATTCAAGTGATGACCAAGATTGTGGTTGCTTAACTGTGATGCTCAGATGGTAACCGGTGTTTTGAACATAAATTTCATGTTGGCAGGTAACAAATAATAGATAAGCTTATAAACTGATTTTTTTATAACTTTTACCGCTATTGAAATCTTCTCGACGAGAACAGATGAGAATAAACGGGAAGGTTAAAATTGATGTAATTGCAAAATCTGAACCAATTCAAAATGGCGTCAATTATCTGTTGCGTTTAATAAACGCTATGCCTTGTCAACTCTGTCTATTTTTTATTTGATATTTTTTGCGTTAAACTTAACCTCAGGGGAATCACAAAATCACAAAGCGTGATAATAAGGAATAGGGTTGCATCAAGAACAGTTCATCATGCTGCCATATTTCATTTAATAAGCTGTACGTCCTTAAAAGCAGCAGCCACCAAGTGTAAGTGCGTGAGAAAATCGCCTTGTCGAAAGCTGATAATTAGTAAGAAACTTTCCCCAGACCCTTCTTCTACTTCAATATGCCGTGTTTCTTTAAAATGTTAGCGATAATGATTCTCCACAATTTCCTGTTCTATATAGCTCTTAATAAATTTTGTCTTTTTGCTTTCTCCCCTGAACCTTGTTCTGCAATCTATTTACTCGCTATGTAGGCTATGCATTGTTTGCCTCTGTCCAGCTTGATTTCATTCTGTCTTGCGAGATCTCAAACTTTCCAAGACCTCTTTTGTACTCTGGAAATTTTAGCTGTCTTTTCCTGATGTTAAGTAAATGTGTTCTTTTTCCTCCATTTGCATGGTCTTAGCTAATTGCTCAATATCGCAACTTACTTTGTTATTTTGAGTTGTAATAGTTATTGGTTCGGACTTCGTGGTGTCATCTGCGGCTGCGTGACATCGGAAATTGCTTGATGTAGAACGTTTGTTCAGCACCCATAGCGTCCATCTGTGATTTATCCTGCAATTATGTTGTTTCTGGGAGAGAACGCGTTATTTAGCGTGAACAACACCCTGAACAAAACCAGGGCGCTCAAACCCTACCCTCGCTCACACTGACTTGTGACTTCCCAACAGTTACCGTCTACCCAATTCCATTCATTAAGCTTGGGTCAAGCAGCGGTATGGTTTCCAGACACTTTCCAAAGATGCCACACGCTGGGATCCCTTTCTTCTTTCTACGATAGATTGGTTGCCAACCAAGGCTATAGACCCAATTTTTTATGCTATTTAACCCATAGCTGGATACATACCATTTCCAAGGGTATTTGCGCGTAAGTGAATGCAACGAATTCAACTCGGAATTCGAACTTGGCTCACCGATTTCTCTTTCCGAGCCGATATCCACTGCTCCACAACGTCACTAAACGCTTACAGCACCTAGTATTCCCAAGCGGTCACCCATCTAAGTACTGACCAGGCTCAACGTTGCTTAACTTCGGTGATCGAGCGAGGACCGGTGTATTCAAGGTGATATGGCCGTAAGCCGGACTTTATTCAATAACAATTTCAGATGAACATTCAACTAAAATATTTCTCATTTAGAATAGGTTAAACTGGATTTTTTCACAATATAACACTTCTTTCTGGGTTATTTTATCATTTAATTTCGAATATATGCCATTATATATATATATATATAAGAATAAAAAGTCTTATAGGAAAAATCATAATGAATAGATAGGTAGATGCGGGTGCGGTTTACACTCGATTAAAAATGGTAGACCACCGAAGTATATTGTTCAATTTCCACATGCCATGTCTCTTCCGGATGTCTCGAGATTAGTTATATCTGCTGAATTCTACTATCCAAGCTTCGTTCAACTCTGCTTTAGCCTCCGAAAGCGACAAGGCACGAAACGTCGTGAATATGGTAACGAAGAGGAGGACAACAGTCTAAACAATGTAAATAGGGTAAACAATTGCAATACCCCATCTCAGAAATATAGACAAATCCTGAAGAAGGCCGGGGCGTAGAACTGCCGAAACGTCGTGATTATGACAATAAAGGTGAGGACAACAGTCTAAACAATATAAAGAGTGTAAAGGATTACAATAACTCATCGCAGAAATATAGACAGATCCTGAAGAAGGCCGGAGCGTAGAACGGCCGAAACGTCGGGAATATGGCAGCGAAGATGAGGACAACAGTCCAAACAATGTAAATAGGGTAAATAATTGCGATACCTCATCTCAGAAATATAGACAAATCCTGATGAAGGCCAGAACGTTGAAGGGCCGAAAAGTCGTGATTATGACAATAAAAGTGAGGACTGTTGTCCTCATCTTTATTGTATTATAGGATCCGGAGATAACATTTCAGAGAAATATTTGCACGGTTTCGGTGGGTAGGTATGTGACACTTTAAACAACATATGCCATGTAAGACTAGTAAATTAACGATTCCTCTTAACCACTGTAACTTATGGCATTATCCCACTACCGGCTGTTCATTTCTGCATCACTACTCGTGACTTTGTAATCCTCTCTCACCCACTCGCCTGCCGAACTGGTAACTGATAATAAAGAACTCTCCTCTGTAAGTGCTTACAAAGGCTCACGAGCAGAAATGTAAAGAGTGTTAAGGATTACCATACCTCATCAAATTCCCACCTCGATTATTGCGTTCACGTTTGTCCTAGGGAAAAATATGTATTCTTATCTTTGCCATTTCTAGGCTAAACAGAAGAGCAGAATTAGCTCTCTAGTATTGGTTAAGGCGCTAATCTATTAAAGTTTAACTCTAGTGTTGTCACTTCCATCCTTATTGTGTACTCCCTAATTTTCGATTCACGCCAGGCTAAGTTAAGCTTAGAACGGCTTACTGTTGTAAGCATGCAACAAAACCCTCTAAGATTTTCATTGACCGGACAAATAACCCCACCTGACATGTCTATTATCAATTACGTCGGTGTGTACAAAATCTGGGAAATTTCCTCTTCACATTCACAAAAGATGTTAATTCATGTTCACGGCGTGAAATGATGACTTGATTCTTATTTCCAATATATACAGATGTTATTTTTTAATAATCGAGTTCACCCAAAGTAAGGCAGTAAAGCCACTAAGACAGAACCGCTACTGGATGCGAAAGCTTTAGAAAGCAGAAAAGAGCGAGAACAAAAAAAATAATAATCAGGAAGACAGCCGGAAAATGAATTTTCACAAGCTGGAAGTACGATAAATGAAACTGTTGGTATAGAACTTATGGTGACATCTAACCAGCTCAGCTGTAACTTGATGAAACCAGTCACCAGTCAGTTAAGTGCCACATGTGATACACGCTTGAACGATCATGTCTCGAAAGATTTTCCTGCAGTAAGTTGCCATTACTTTCTGCGGTAGATTGGTTGCCAACCAAGACTATAGAACCTAATATGTCTTGCTATTTAATCCATAACTGGAGAAAGGGTATGTGCGCGTAAGCAAACGAAACGAATTCAACTGGAATTTGAATTCGACTCTCCTATTTCTCATTCCGAGCTTATATCTACTGCACCACAATGCATATTCCTTTCTAGTACAGCGCTTAAATTCATAAAATGTAGATATCATAACGAAGAGCTCATCCGAACAGTCAGCATGAAAGTATTTACAGAAAGGTCATAGGGAGGCAGCCTTACGCCTGTGGGATGTGAGCAATAATATTGCGGATTCTTTGTATTTTGTCAAGAATATATATATGGTCTGGTTTTCCTTATATATAAGGAAAACCAGACCATATATAGTAGCAATATTCTAATCATGGGTGAATGGTAAACTTATAGATAAATAAGATAGAAGCCGGAGAAAACATTTCAGAGAAATATTTGCACGGTTTCGGTGGGTAGGTATGTGACACTTTAAACAACATATGCCATGTAAGACTAGTAAATTAACGATTCCTCTTAACCACTGTAACTTATGGCATTATCCCACTACCGGCTGTTCATTTCTGCATCACCATTCGTGACTTTGTAATCCTCTCTCACCCACCCGCCTGCCGAACTGGTAACTGATAGTAAAAAACTCTCCTCAGTCTCAACTGTGTGTGCTTATAAAGGCTCACGAGCAGAAATCTCCAGCGTCCGGTTTGTTGTCACTTGTTCCTGAAAGTTATTCATTTGTTCATTATTTTAGTCTTTTTTGGTCAAATGAGTGACTGCTTTTGAAGATCTCATTTCACAGACTTATTCGTAAAAACACAAAACATGTAAATCCGAGAAAATAATTACCCTCCTCTTCTAAGTAAGTGTTTTCTTTCGTAGTATCACGCTATAGTGTTCAATTCTCACCGGGTGCCCTAAGCATATGGCTATGTGCCAAGTTTCCTAAGTTCAGTAAATATTATTTGATTCGTTTTTCTAAGGTGAATATGTTTAACATTTATACAATTATTCTTATGTGCCATTGGCGATCATAGCTCTCCACAATTTCCTGTCCATTGTAGCTATTAGTATTTTTTTCTTTTTGCTATCTCTCTTAAACTCTTTTCTACCATCCATTTACACAAGCATGTTAGGTATGTTATGCGCTGATTTCCTTTGCCTCTTCAATATGTCCTTAAGTGTTAAACTTTCCAAACCCTCTTTTCTCTCTACTGTTTCTTTCTGATATTAAATATGAATATCCTTTTTATTTCAGTTTTCTCTAAAACATCGTAATTACTTCCATGTTCAGTCTACGTTATTCTCAGCATCCTTCTGTAGAACCACATTGCTTCAAGTTTTGTTTTTCATCTGTAAAGAAATTGTCCAGCATTCGGCGTAATCGTTTTTCAATGGGCTGCCATAATAAAATTTCAGTGAAGGATGACAGCTAAACAAATGCTTCTCTGCCTGAATACACGGTTATAACGTCATAAAAGATGCTGAATGGCTTAAGATAACTGTTCAAATGAGAATTCATCCTGGGATACTCGATTTACATCTTGAGTGAATGAAATTTTGATTTGTAAAGTGACGGATAAAAAGAATTACTAAATCTGTTTCTTTTGTCATGGTATTGATTTTGCTGGCAAGAAACAGTGGGAAGAAAGAAAGCAAATATTTAATCTTTTAACAAATATCTGTTGAGAGAAAATTTCGAGATCGCTCGTCTGCTGACCAATTGTTTCGCAAGCGCAAATGTGCTTTTGAATAGACGAGATATTGATCAATTATTTATCCCTGGGTCACATCTTCAGAGATTCTTTGGTAGCAACAATCTTCTGCCCTTTCATAGAATCTTTCATCATTGCACCCGCCTTGCACCACTTCGACTTCTACACGGTTTTTTAAAAATTTCTATATTTATGGCCTTGTGGTACTAAGTTAAACTTTGTAACAATCACAAAATAGGAATAGATACGTGTGCCTGTCGTCCGATTTCCACTCCTTCAAGGTCTTTTAAAAAGGAGTAGAGGTTTATCTCTTGTTTCCTGTTGGGATTGGGTTTCCGGTTCCTTCTAAAGTCTATTTCCACATAATACCCTTAACGTCTCAGGCAACTCTGAAATTTAATTCCCTAATTAAACTTTAATTGACCTTTTCTAGTTTAGAGTTGGCGCTTATTTTTCTTGCATAACCACAAGAACTTCACTTCTTGCTCTTGCTTATACAACACCACACAGCAACCCTCTAACCTAAATGGCTCTTAGGCCTTGTATCGGGTGAACATTAGTAAACAAAAAAAAAGAGAGAAAAAAGACCTTTAAGGAGTCAAGAGTCTGCGCTGAACTGTAGACGTTACCTTGGCAAACCTGTAGGTTTTCACAACTCTTTTGTCAGTTGTAATGAGACCATCAGCCTGTTTAACTTTATCCTTATTCACAGCAGCAGTTAGTTTGCCACTGAAGATTCTGTCACTAAGGTCAGTTTCTTCATTCACTCTACAACTGACCAATTTCATTGATTACAAACTTTACATAAACATTCCCTAATAATTTGTGAATGCTTGCAGTACGGCCCACGGTCTCCTATCGGACAAACAGTATGGCTTCCGCTTCACCAGGTCTACTGCTGATATGCTAACGACCATCACCGAGTATATATACCAGGCTCTCGACAAGAATGGTGAAGCCCGAATTGTCGCCCTGGATATCTCTAAAGCATTCGACAGAGTATGGCATGCCAACCTTCTACGGAAACCGCGAAGCTACGGCATTACCGGACTTTTGTTGGACTTAATCCAGTCATTCATCTCCAACCGTATACTGAAGGCGGTTTTAAACGGGGATGCCTCCCAGAACTACCCTACAAACGCGGGTGGCCCCCAAGGCTCTATCCTAGGTCCTACGCTCTTTCTAATCTACATCAATGATCTCCCCGATGCCATAAGATCACAAGTAGGCATGTACACCGATGATACCACAGTATACGCTCGCCTCGATCAAAAATCTGGTGTTGATGATAAGGCAAACCTCGCGGCTGAGCTTGAAAAGGACCTCCAATCCGTGGTGGATTGGGGTAGGAAATGCCTCGTAAAATTCAATTCTTCCAAAACGAAGATGTTGTCAATTAACCAACATAGACAACCGCACCTACCCCCCATTAGCATGGAACAGGCTTGCCTCCCAGAGAGTAAAACACTACGCCTGCTTGGCCTGACACTCTCAGCGGACCTTAAGTGGAATGACTACGTCGAATCCATTGCTAAATCCGCTGCTATGAAAGTTGGCTCTCTGTGCAGGACCCGGAAATTCTTTCCGCCTGAATCTATCCTGCACTTATACAAATCTATCGTCCGCCCGTGTTTTGAATACTGTTGCCACAAGGGGTCGGGTGCCCCTACTATTCTCCTCGGGCTTCTTGATAAAATACAACGAAGAATCTGTAACGTGATTGATACCGACTTAGCTGACCGCCTACAGTCACTCTCCCACCGGCGTGACGTGGCTTCCCTGTGCCTCTTCTATAAATACTTTCATGGCTTCTGCTCTGATGAACTTAAATCACTGGTGTCCCATATGTGTGAGTTTGCACGAGATACTAGATTGGCAACTAGGTCCCACCCTTTTACAGTGAAACCGATGAAATGTAACCGTAATTTCTACTCCAACAGCTTCTTTTCTCGCACTTCCCGCCTGTAGAATTCCCTACCGCATGCTTGCTTCCCCGACGGCTATAACCTCCAGGAGTTTAAATCTAAGGTCAATAGACACTTCCTAACACACTAACCCTCCCATTCTCTCCAACTCTCCCCCTATGTACATCCTAACTCGTCTATCGCCCTGTGTAATCCCCTGCGCTATAGTGGCAGTGGAATGCTTTGCTTGGGGTGACATGATTAAAAAAAAATTAATTAATTAAAAAATACTATCAAAAAACAGCAATTCTATAGCAGTTTTACTTGATATTGATTAGTTATTTATTCACGTTGCACAGCCCTAGGATCTCTTAGATGGCAACACATCTTTTCTCTTTCATAAAACCAAACATTTTGCACAGATCTTTGAGTAGCGAAGAGAGGGACAAGATTACAAGGAGTACTATGGCTCGGTTGGAGACTTCCACGAGGTTCTACAGCAATAATTCTTCTATCAGCTGTAGTGAGAATATCAACACGTTTGATTTCATTCTTATTCGCAACATTTGTTGGCTTGTTACTGAGTATTCTGACATTATATTTCTTCTTGTATGCGCCGTGTCCCTTCAGGATGTAGGCGATCCTGGTACTCCACATCTTCCTGTTCTTTGTTGATCTTAATATATTTTGTCATGTTATTTCTCCCAAACCCTGCTCTTCCATTCATTTTTAAGACAATCAGATTTATCACGCGTTGTTCCCCCCCCCGTCTCTTTTTCCCTTTGTCCGCTCTGTTAGTATCAGACACTCTAATCCCTTCTTCCTCATTACACATCGCAGAAGCTTTAGCTATCTGTTCCTGCTGTTAAGTATAAGTTTTCTTGTCGTATTCATTTTCTCCAAAACGTCCACACTGCTCACATGTTCTGTTCATGTTATCCTCAGCATCCTTCTGTAGAACCACATTTCTGTTGTTTCGTGTCTCTACTTCATCTTTGAGGGGATTGTCTAGCATTCGCTGTCATAAAGGAGGACATATATCACATAACAGTCCAGTATTCTTTTCTTTGTTTCCAACGAAATTTTCCTATCTTTTTATATTCTATTCAACTTTTGGAATGCGTCCTTTACCATGCAAATACGCCTTCAGATCTCAGTGTCACATTCCCGTCCTGTTAGAACACTTCTCAGATATTTAAATTTATGTATCTGCTTGATTTTAGTATCCCCGACCTGCAATTGGTATTTTAGGTTACTGTTTTTCCTGATGACCATGCATTCAGTTTTCGTGTAGCTTATGCTTAGTCCTTCCTTCTCGCTTTCCTTCGTCTGTAAAAGTTATTGTTTCATTTCAGTATCTACTGTCAGCACTGTGTCATCTGCGTATCTTATATTGTTAAGATTGTGGCCGATAATGAAGAATCCCGGTAGGACTTCTAATTCTTTTAGAACTGTTTCGTTGTATAGGTTGAATAAGGCACTAAGATTAGTTTTTCTTTTTCTTGCTACTGACGTATCTCCTTACAGTGCTTACACCAGGCGTCAAGGTGTCTATAAACATTCTTTAATCCGACGTAAGCGTTTGCGGTAATTTTTCCACTCCGTCCTGGGTATGACGATAAACTACATCTAGCAGCAAATCCTCTGATCAGGAGGTTTTGAGGATCGTGTAACCACCTCTTAATTATGGTTGTTCCCAGATCCAACCTAACCCGAGGTGGTAGCACCTGTTAGAGTCCCAGCTAAGAGCAAATAGTTAACCCCCAAACTGGGATCAAAGCACGATGAAAGTATAAATATTTTTGTAGTAAAAATACCATCTCATAATAAAGAGAAAAAAAAACTGATATTGATCCATTATTCTGGAGTATTTATAGAAGAGGCACAGGGAAGCCACGACACGCCGGTGGGAGAGTGATTGCAGGCGGTCAGCTAAGTCGGCATCAATCACGTTACAGATTCTTCGCTGTATTGGACAGCAACAACCTTTCACAGAGTCTCTAAGATTTCTAACCGACTTTGCAGTGACCTTTCATTTGGACTGCATTAAACCAGTAACCTTAGTAATAACTGGAATACCCAAACGAAAACTTATGTTTGTAAGATCCTTTGTTGAGCTCAAATTAACTCACCTACTTTTATCCAAAAAGTGGAAAGAAAATCTTTATTTCTACTTTGTTTTGTACACAATGCTTTCTTATAAATGCTGAAGGTTCGCGATGCAAATCGATATTCTAAGGCAGTGGTCCCGTTGATTCGAATTCAGAACATTATTATTGATAACTCTCTTCTCAAATTTGCAGACCCTTGGTACTATATTCTTAATTGATATAATGCTAAAATAGCACAATGATAAAATCTGTCAATAATTATTTATAACTATTTATACTGGAACTTATGCATGCAATTACAAGTAATTCATAATATTCTAAATTTTGTAATAATATTTGTAGAAGGGGGGGAGCATATGAACTTTTATAAAAACTGTTTCAAAACCTTTGATTGTCTTTCACTCATTCCGCCTCACCTGGTATTCTCTTCCGCTGCAGCTATGGGCCGTACCGTACCATTTTGAGAACCACTGCTCTAAGGCAAAGATTAACTGCGTTTATTTTATTATTGTCTTCTCTTTATAATAATCTCTTTTTAGCTCTGTCTATGGAAGTGCGTTGTGGTACAGTGGATATCGGCTCGGAACGAGAAACCGAGGAGCCGAGTTCGAATTCCAGTTGAATCCATTGTATTCACTTACGCGCAAATACCCTTAGGAAAGGTATTAATCCGTCTCTTCCTTCTAGTTATGGGTTAAATAACAGGACAGATTGGGTTCTATAGCCTTGGTCGGCAACCAGTCTACCGCAGAAAGCAATGGCAACCTACTGCGGGATAATGTTCTGCCCAGTCAGTCATGTCTCTTTCGAGACATGATCGCCCAAGCGTGTATCACGTATGGCACTTTAACTGACTGACTATGGAAGTAATCAAAATGAATCTGGTGGGAGGACGGCGAAATTGATTTCAGTAGGAGATTGGCAATACATTCCTGCAGAATCTGGTGGGAGGACGGCGAAATTGATTTCAGTAGGAGATTGGCAATACATTCCTGCAATGAAAGCGAGCTAAGGGAGAATTGGATTCACGCCTTTCGTAAAGTCTGTCGGAGTTTGTTTTGGGCAATTAATGAGTCAATTCATCTAGCGACGAGACACAGCACAGGGATGAAATTATGAGATATTTTATTCGCAGGTAGATGTTGGTTCATGCCTTTCGCAAAAGTTGTTTGGGATGTAAAGCTGCTGTAGGAGAGTGATGACGCATCTTGAAGTAAAGTCGACTCACTCTTTCTGTAAGATGTTTAGTGATAAATAAGCGCAAACATCCATAGACGGAATTTGAACTCAGTTCGCCGAATTCATTTATAGGGTTTGATAACCGTTATGTCACCCAGCCTTTCGTGCAGATATACAGTGTAATTAATTTGGTGTAGTTTTTGGAAGATATTTTTCTTTAATGTCCTTGAAAAGCTTATGAATGAATTTGGGTTTGCTTCCCAGTGTGAAAGTACATCCTAATATTGTAAAAAGAACAACAAAAATGAAGAAAAAAGCCCCCTCACCCCATAACAGTTAAATGCGTATTTCTTTGGGCGTACACTTTAACAATGATAATGGGGAATATCAGGCAATTTGGTTTGATTCTATTAAATTCTCAACCCGCTGTTCAAATTGGAAATTGTTTGAGCACAGCTTTGAATACTCTTTAACATTTCCGTTTTCTTGACGCGGAAAGAGAAAGAGAACGCGCGCCAGCGAGAGAAAGAGAAAGAGGGTGTGTGTGAAACAGAATTTAATCAATCTCTCCTCTTTTCAAGAAGCAGACGATCTCCTCTTCTGCTCCGCCGTCGACTTGAAAATGCCCGCCAGTGTTTATTTCTATGTCATGTGATCTTCCGCTAAAAAAAAAAAAAATCGAGTTACCAAGCATAGGGTAGCACGTATCAATATCAACGTAATCCAATCAGATTAGGTGGAAACGTGTTATTGAGACACTAATATTCATCATCGTCATCATTATCTTCAGTATATTAATTTCCATATTGAGACCGATGCAGAAAACTTTTGGCGCCTTGCAGTAGATCAATGGTTAATAAGCGAATCTCGGAAATCAGTTAAAATTAAACATTGACTCCAATCCTCTTTAAGTTGGTCAATTGTCAATTGGAATGTTAAAAATAACTGTTCCCTTACATAAATCATTCAATATTGTTTGACTGAAAATTCGGTGATGCTATTGGTTAAAATTAATAAAAAAAACAATCTGAAACATTTTCCCAGCAAATTACATATTTAAAAAAAATTCAACGTACTATTACCGGCATTTCTAGCATTGAAAGACATTTCCTTTCTCGTCTTTTGTTCTTGGCACCGTGGAAAGTTAACATCGTGGTTATATCATTATTTTCTCTTCTAGTTGCATAACAAAACTTTATGCCGTTATGTTAACAATATTGGAACACGGAATGAGAGATTTATCCCCAGAAAGATATCAGGAAGAGCAATGCACATTCTTTGGATAAGATACGGCAGAAAGAATTATTTTAACTGTCATGTAAACCTGATATTTTAGAGAAATATATTACAACTAGCAGTATAGCCCGGCGCTCCTCGGGTGTAATGAAAGCTTTAAAACTAATTCATGGTCCTGGAGCTCAGACTTTTTGGACGTTGGCACGAAAGACTAAAAAGCAATAGTTGTTTCCAGTTAAAGTGAAACCGTAGACTGAATGAAAAATGAATGGATGTAAGTCAAATTTTGATTTCCTGGTATCGATATCAAATAAGTTTTTTGTGGTAAACTAAATTTTAAAGGCTAAATAAGTACTCTGAATAAATGGTATCTTGGCTGAGACTAAGAACTACAATTATAGCTACTTAGAGCCAGATCAAAAGCAAAAACTAAAATAAAAGGGCTGAAAAATATACAGACACACACACAAACATCTTGCCTTTTTTATATACATATATATCATCGATTTTCTGCACTATTGTAAGAACTGCAACGTTGAAACTTCTGAATATCGTTTCTTATGTTTTTGTCTATGAGTGTATCAAATTTGATTACAATCGGACCACTCCTTCTAGAACCCGATTTTTTCGATTATCGATCTTCGATATTTATCGGGGGTACCTCGACACAAAACCTAGCTAAGAACACTCGCTAAAGGCATTAACTTATGTGTTTTCTAAACGGTTTTATTCAACCTTTACTGTGAAGCGACCCAGAAAGAATTAGAAGTCCTTCCAGCATTCATTATTAGCGGTTGCAACATAAGATATGCAGACAACACAGTGTTGATAATAGACACAGAAGGTGAACTACAGCAAACCTCTACAGAAAGTAGTGGTGGGAAGCGAGAAGAAAAACAGGAACAGTTCCAGTTGTAAACTACGAAATGGTGACACCAAAATAATTAAAACACAAACATTTAAATATCCAGGCAGTATTATAACAGAAGATGGACCGAAATCTGAAGATGTTTTGGAATCAAGAAAATTGCTTTTCAAAAGCTAAGCAAAGTATTAAGCAACAGGAAAATTTCATTAGAAACAAAAAACGGAGTCCTGAACTGTTATGTAATGTCAGCTTCCTATTTGACAGTCTTCCTATCTTACAAATGAATAACGTACTTTTAGCAACAGAAATTTTGTTCAACAGGAGGATGGTGAGAATACCATGTACTGAAAATGTGAATAACGAGAAAGTTGTAAGGAAAATGGAAACAAAAAGTTAAATTAAACTTGAGTAAAAAAAATACCGTTTTATTTTCTAGGGCACAATGCAGAAAGATGGCTTGAAGACTTGAACACACACAGGCCATAGTGAAGATGTGAGGGGCAGAAGGAAACAGTGAGGAATCTTTCTGTCTTCTGTTAGAATACTTCCCATGTACTTAAATTTTTGTACCTGCTTGATTTTAGTATCCCCCACCTGTATTTGGCATTTTGGGCTGCTTTTTTGCTGATGACCATGCATTTGGTTTTCTTGCAGTTTATTTGTAGTCCTTTTTTGTGACTCTCTTCAGTTATTTTTGTAGGAGGTCTTGTAGTTTCCTTTCCGTGTCTACAATAAGCACTGTATCATCAGCGTACCTTATATTGTTTAAATTGTGGCCTCCGATGACAAATCCTTGCATAACATCTAGGGTCCTCAGAATAGTCTCCTTGTACAAGTTAACTTTTTTCAGATGATGTACGTCTTTACCAGTTGAAGCATATCTTCAAATAGTCAAGACTGCGGGATGATGGATATTTATATCGTCACCATTTCTAGACTGATTACTAAACAATGCTAGATTGTCCAGTCTACCTTGCACAACACCGGGAAAAAGATAGATTCAGGTCATCGCAAAGTTATTTTATAACCAAATTGAACATAACAAAAAAGGCTGGACTTCGAATTTAGAGTTGCTGCAAATCAACTAGAATGTTTTAGCTTTTAATAAAAACTTAACAAACACATGAATGCCTCAAATGTATTATTCCTTGATGCCAAATCAACTATATTAATTTTAATTTATATTATATTTTAATTTGATATTAAGTAATTCCACCATATTCATTTTTTTAATTCTTCCAAAATAAGTGTCGATCAATAGACTAGTTATATACGATGATTCTTTTGGTACAAAATCAACAGTTGACTCATAGTCCGGGCATGTAATGCAATTAAGGATATCTTGGCTCCAAATCAGCTGTCAACGTGTACACGAGGTATATCGTCAATTATTTATTCAACCTAAACATGTTCTCAAGGCATATATAAATGAATGTTCCCTTCAGTCCCAAATCAAGGACGCGACAGATACACAATGCATTGAATGTTTGGTCTAAAATGAAAGGTCGGTTTACACGAAAGTCGACTTATAAATGAGTAGATCTGGTTTCAACTTAAATGACTGAATCACTGATGTACACTGTAAATAACAGAAATATTATATCTTAAAAATCAAAGCCGGTTTATCGATCTTTATTGATTATTATTGCTGAGTGTTGATTGTGTGTATCAACGGTGCGATTTTCGATAAAAAAATGTCAGAAGACAAGATAGTGGACCGAGGCTTCGATTTTTCCTGCAAATATTGAACTTTTCTTCTATGAAAATTAGTTGCCCATAGCGATGTTCTTATCTGTGGCGTGTCGTCCGTTTAATTAGACTCTTACTCTACGTAGTTCTGAAAACGTTGGCATCGAAATTCATCAAATACTTTTTCTTTATATCAGTATGAAGCAAAGGGTTTGTATTGAATTCAGATTCACAAAGAAGCTTAACAGTCATTCTTGATTTGGAAGATTAAAATTAAGCTAATAAATACCTGAGAAGTGTTCTGTCAGATGATGGAAAGTGCAACATTGAGATCCGAAAACTCATTGGCATGGACAAGGACCCATTTCAAAAGCTAACCAGAAAACTGAGAGACAGGAAAATCTCATTGGAAATAAAGAACGCTGTATTACTATATGATATCTGTTCTTCTGTATGGAAGTGAATGTTGGACGATCTCATCAAGGATGAAGGAAAGACTTGAGACAAAAGAAATGTGGTTTTACCGAAGGATGCTGAGGATACCACGTTCTGAGAACGTGAGAAACGTTGAGGTGTTGGAGAGAATACATACTTAACATAAGGAAGAGGGAGATGAGGTTCCTGGAACACGTTATAAGGAAGGAGAGCCTGGAGAATTTAATACTCAGAGGACGGATAAAAGGATAGAGACAGGGGAAAGCAGCGCGTGATAAACTTGGTAGGCCTGAGCAAATGGATGGTGAAGCGGGGTTTGGGAGAGATACCAAGAGGAAAAATATTGAGAGCGACAAAAGACAGAGCTAAGTGGAAGTCCATGATCGCCTACGTCCTGAAAGGACACGGCACGTGAAGAAGGAGAAGGATCATTCATCATTCATTTAATCAGGTAGGACATTTTTAGCTGCTGTGGATACCACTCCCCATAGTTATGTCATAATTATGGTTCATGCTGACATCCAAGGCAAAATAGTGCAATGACAATTACTATTGTACGGTTAATGCTGAGGTTACCCCGTCCCTTCGTTCAGAAGTTCCTCGGCCCACTGTTATAGCCGTTGACCTATAAATACAGCTCCTATGCCCAGGCTGGCGACTGGCTGATGGCCGCTTGGCACGAGTGGGTTAAGGAAAGACTTTCCCTTTCGCCGGTTGAGTCGTAAAACTTCTTTTTCCCACAGTTTAGCCAACAGGTCGATGCTGTTGACAGAGGTGTGCTACGACCACCGGTGGTCTCCGGTGTGCCCGTCGCTATGTGTGCCATGTGTGAAGGGTTGGCTGTAGGCTGTGGGCATTATATATATATTAATCATTTCACTCCAGACAAGATGATGATGTTCCTAAGACACAAGGGGCTAGTGGGAGTGAAAGAGATTGAAAAGATTTTAGAAGGATTTCAGAAGGAACCCGGGAAACAAGGAATGAATCTTTACACCTGTTCAAAAGATCAGGGAGGTGTGTGAAACTGGAAGATTTACTCATAGTGAGGTAAACATTAGATAAATAGTAAGTAAAATATCAGAGTTTACGCTGAGACGTTAAAAATATAGAGTTGAATTAGACTTTAAAGGGAACTAGAAATTCAATGCTACACAGACTTTAGCCTCTCATCCTGTTCAAAAGACTGAGGAGAAGTTTGAACCGGACGATAGGCGAACCTGTATACTCTTATTGAAAAAAAAATAGTAAATAAAATTTCAGTGTTTAAGCGGTGACGTTATAAAAATAGATTTGAAGTAGACTTTATATATATATATATATATATACCATAGCACACTTGGTATACAATCCAGGTAAATTCCGATAGATACGAACTCAAGAGAACTCAATGTTAAATTGAGTAATATAATTTATAAAAGATTTTAGATTATTACAATGGTTAATACATATTTCACCGCGTCTAGATGTTATTATCGTGGCTCGTCAGACCCAAGTGGTACAACGTTGGTCCTCAAAATATCCACCCCCAAAAATTTATTTTCTTTATTTTATTTTACATAGACGCTCACGTGTCCATATTAGAATAGACATTTGTAACGGTTATTTACGAAAATTTCTCGCTTTTTCGAAATGAACCCCAAAGAAAGAGGAAAGCAAGGATAATGAAAAGATAGATGATTGATCAATATAAAGAAGAGAAAAAAGGGAAAAAGAGAAAAAAGAATAAAGGGGAAACAGAAAATAACTGAATGGAAAGCAAGAAGAGAAAAAGAAAGGACAAAGAGATACAATAAAAGGAAATACAGTATCACGAGAAAGAAATGTTGACTCCATTTATCGTAATAGTGTATCAAACCACCTAACTGTTCTCTTAGAAAAACATGGAAAAATTTAACAATGAAATTTAATTTCGAATATATACTGGAATATATTTACGGTACAAAAAAAAATTGTACATCATAATTTTAATACAATATGAAAAAATAACCACTCTTACTATTATTTTAAAAATTAATGCTAATTTAAAAAGTATTGTTAAAATAATTAAAAATACTAAAATTAAAAAATATAAATATAGAAACAGGAAAAATTAGATAAACCTGACAGAAGGGGAAAATACACAGGTCTTGAGAATAAAAAAAAATACGACACCTTCCATGATGAATTTAATTTCAACATCAAGAGACGTATTAGAGAACAGGAAAGGACCATCAGTATAAAATAAGTAGATACAATATGGCTACATTATTCAACGAAATTTACTTGAATGATCATATACTGCCTAAATACACACACACACACACACACACACACACACACACACACACACACACACACACACACACACATATGTTTAAACAGATTTTTTGTGGTACAGAACTAGTATTGCTTTAAAAGTTATAATTTTTATGTTACAGGGCATAATGATGATAAAATATATAAAAAATAAAATAACCGGTTTCGCTCCCGCTCGTCATAATATTTTTTTATAATTCGGAGAACTTAATGTAAAATGTAAGAGGTATGAAACTGAAATGGTCAATAATGGGAAAAGGGGAATGAACTGCTAGAGACAGATAAGAGCAAGGCCCAGTAAACACTCTCACTGTTTACACAGCAAAGGTCTGCAAGACATGATGCAAACAGACTCTAGCACCTTCAAATGAAAACGTGCATGTGAATTAGCCAATACGAAAAACCAATCCACATTAAACTCCATCGCACACGTTTTATTTTTTGTAAGCTGTTCACAATTTAATGAACAATACGTGTTATGGATAAGTTCATTTTCTTGCCAGGTATGGTTCCTGATTTTCAATGGAACATGCTGTTTTATTCTACTGTCAAGTACAGTTACATAGGTAAAATCATTCAATGGCTTGAGTCCCAAGTGACTATTTTCCCGATCACTACAATCTTATCTATTCAAGTCTAGAGTTAACCGTTATCTTTCTCTCCTATCTGCATAAACAGCTCCTTGACATAGCTCTCTACCTTGAGTGGTCCCTGGCCCTTACACAGTGTGAAGCTTGCTCGAAATATATATATATAGCGTACTCAGTGAAGATAAAACTCACTATTCAGTCGTAACTGATCTAGCGAGACAAGCTTACTAACCATTACACCACATCGAGATGACCAAATGATTTTCCTAGTGTAGCTTAGATGTGGCACAAGGCCGAATATATGGCGTACCCAGCGAAGATCAAACTCGTTATTCAGTCGTAATTGATCTAGCGAGACAAGCTTGCTAACCGTTACACCACATCGTGATGCCCAACTGATTTTCTAAATGTAGCTTAGATGTGGCACAAGGCCGAATATATGGCGTACTCGGTGAAGATAAAACTCGCTATTCAGTCGTATTTGATCTAGCGAGACAAGCTTGCTAACCGTTACACCACGCCGAAGTGCTTTTAATGGTATTGTAATGTTTAGTGATTCTTCCTGCCCTCTGGAACCGACTCCTAAAAAGATGTTTCCCTTTTCCCTGATCACTTCAATCTTAAACTGCTTAAAGTCTAGAGTTAACCGGTATCTTCCACTCCTATCCTTCAAGTGACTCCTGGGCTCTGTATAGAGTGAACTTTGCTATAAAAGAAATTGTATGTATTAAGCAGCAAGTATCATGCATACGAATTTTGTTAAATTCGATCAACAAACTTAGTTTAGTTTAGTTTGACATTTTCTTCATTTTCTTTTCGATAATTAAGCTATTCCATTATCTGGAATTTTGAATTATCTAAACTTATTTTTTCAGCTCCTGTACTAATGACTCCAGGATGTGCGTTGTGGTACAGTGGATATCGACTCGGAACGAGAAACCGGGGAGCCGAGATCGAATTTCACTTGAATCCATTGTATTCACTTACGCGCAAATACCCTTGGGAAAGGTATTAATCCGTCTCTTCCTTCCAGTTATGGGTTAAATAACAGGACAGAGTGGGTTCTATAGCTTTGATCGGCAACCAGTCTACCGCAGAAAGCAATGGCAACCTACTACGGGATAATCTTCTGCCCAGTCAGTCATGTCTCCTTCGAGACATGATCGCCTAAGCGTGTATCACGTATAGCACTTAACTGACTGACTGACTAATGATTCCGGATAATCGATGGTGTACTGTAGCTGGATTTGAGCTCATACGTTCAAGTTTCTGAAATTTTGACCTTGATTCTTGATCTTTTTTTAATCTTCCGTTTAAAGAAACCTGCTCATGCGCACAGCTTATCTTACTTTTCGAAGACGGCTTTTTATCTCCACTTCTGATTGGTGTTATTAGTCGCCCGATCGAGGTCGACATGTTCACTGTTTCTAACGTGAAAGATTAACAAATGCTTCCATTTTATTCCTGAAAGATAATGTGGCTAAGCCGCTCGATCCATCCCTGGACTTGGAAGATTGCACAGGAAATCAGACATTTTCATTGATTATAGAAGAAATGAGACATTTCATATGACCTCATTTGGAGATTTTTTTCTCTTCCTCTCTCTTTGTGTTATGCAAGCAGGAGCTTTTAACTCCACAAATGATGGCCATTGATTTCAATATCATTACGAATTCTAGAGCAGGGATTTTGAAACGAGGTCTCGCGCAAATGGAGAGCGTTAGGATTATTAGAAACGTAGAATTATTTTTTATTTAAAGGATAATTAGACAACTTTTTCTTCTTCTTCTTCTTCTTCTTCTTCTTCTTTGTTGTATATATATACTGAGGAACTGAGAAGAGAGAGATTAACAGACAGATAGGAAGATAAAAAATGAAGAGGGTAATAATTTGCCTTGTCAGTCAGTTAAAGTGCCATACGTGATACACGCTTGGGCGATCATGTCTCGAAAGAGACATGACTGATTGGGCAGGAGATTATCCCGCAGTAGGTTGCCATTGCTTTCTGCGGTAGACTGGTTGCCGACCAAGGCTATAGAACCCAATCTGTCCTGCTATTTAACCCATAACTGGAAGGAAGAGACGGATTAATACCTTTCCCAAGGGTATTTGCGCGTACCACACCTAATTAAGCTTAGTATGTGTTTCCCCATTTTTCCACAGAGATGGGGAAGATGATATACAGTACAAAACTTCAAATCAATTTACTTACTCTGCACCAGTTCGCTTTAGTACATAGCAAAACTTACAGAACACCAAATGGGTAATCACACTCGATAGTAATGTAGTGTACCTACCCGTAAGGTAGGTACACTACGCCGAAGAATCTCTGAACTAATCCTGAAATTATTAATATCGATATTCATACCGATCTAGGCTCCATCTGAAGTGAGATAGTTAAATATTTCAGACTAGCATTCAAACCTAGATGAGAATTCAAGCCCATTTGGCGCTTCATCTATATCTATAAAAGTGACGATGGTGGACGTTGTGTAAGTATTTGTTTGTTTAATAGGTTCGACTTAGCATCTGCATTTTGCGGTCTAGCTCGACGGGAGTTGCGCTCAGATGTAGATAAAAATTTTAGAACGCTAACGACACCTTGAAAGTTTTCAGAAAGTCAAAATTAGTGGTAGAAAAATATATATTATCACCTCAAAAAGTCAGGGATCAGTTTATGTATTGATTATAATATAGAATCGATCACCTCACTTTATAT
Source organism: Ascarosepion bandense (assembly GCA_037127315.1). Classification (NCBI taxonomy): domain Eukaryota; kingdom Metazoa; phylum Mollusca; class Cephalopoda; order Sepiida; family Sepiidae; genus Ascarosepion; species Ascarosepion bandense. The sequence continues at coordinate 2,343,017 of JBBBDQ010000772.1, read as the reverse complement.
TATCTATATCTATATCTATTAATGTTGCCTCTCCCCCTTCCACCCTAATCAAATAGAGACATTGTTATCTATATTTATAAAAGTGACGAGGGTGGACGTTGTGTAAGTATTTCCTATGTAAATTCATCATATGTTTTTCATTCTTATTATTCCTTAAACTACCCGAGTGAAACCGGACTAATCTATATCTATAAAAGTGACGAGGGTGGACGTTGTGTAAGTATTTCCTATGTAAATTCATCATATGTTTTTCATTCTTATTATTCCTTAAACTACCCGAGTGAAACCGGACTAATCTATATTTATAAAAGTGACGAGGGTGGACGTTGTGTAAGTATTTCCTATGTAAATTCATCATATGTTTTTCATTCTTATTATTCCTGAAACTACCCGAGTGAAACCGGACTAATCTATATCTATAAAAGTGACGAGGGTGGACGTTGTTTAAGTATTTGCTATGTAAATTCATCATATGTTTTTCATTCTTATTATTCCTGAAACTACCCGAGTGAAACCGGGCTAAACTGCTAGTTTTTATATATAATAATGATAATAATAAGAAACTGGTAGGGGCATCACACAGACCCCGCTACAGAGATAGGACCTGTAACATTTTTTTATAATAAACACAGAGAGAACAATCAAAGCTAATCTCCCAGACATTGTGAACAAAGACCACAAAAATCAGAATATGCTTTCTTTTTGACATGGCACTCCCTGCAGACGATAATGTAACTTTCAAGATTTTCAAAAAACTATCAAAATATAAGGGCCTTAAAGTGGAAATTTTAAAAAAATCTGACATATGAGAAAAATCAACTATTCCAGCTCTTTAATTTTAGTTGCCAGTAAACCTATTGATGGTATTTTGAATAAAATTACCTCTTAATGATTAAGGATAAAATGCCAAAAAATATCAGTGTTTCCAAACAAAAACTCATACCGGATCGGTGGTCGCCCTGGTCAATAAGAGCCGCGCCTCTCAGCGACGAAGCAGCCTGGGGTCTAAAAACTGTCACAGGAAAAAACTCTTCCACTAACAATAAGGCACTTAGTCAACAAAACCGGATTAACTTCAACTTGGTCGCCGGTGATTCAATGTCAAATCAATTAATTTTAAAAAAAAGCGAACAAAATGGAATTGCGAAGCGTTAAAAATGCCATAAAACTTTTCTGCACTGAATTCGAACATCATCGAAAGAATATAACGCATGAGGAGATTGGATAGAAACTGAAATAAGACCCTATATCCACCCAAATATGCTTGTTAATATCCACAAGGACATCATGCGAAATAAAAGAATCTCAATTGGAGAAATATATCAGGTAAAATCTATACTTATTTATAAATGGAACTTTGTCTGTGTGTCTGTATGTGTTTGTGTGTGTGTGTCCGTTAACTATAGACTCCGAAACGGCTGAACCAATTTTCTTGAAAATTTACACAGTTGTACTATAAGCGTCTGCGACTGTTCTTAGCTAGGTTGTGTCGAGGTACCCCCGATAAATAACGAATAATCGAAATAATTGGGTTATAGAAGGAGTGGTCCGATTTTAATCAAATTTGATACCCTCATAGACAAAAACATAAGAAACGACGATATTCAGAAGTTTCAACGTTGCAGTTCTTACAATAGTGCAGAAAATCAATAATATATATATATATATATATATATATATATATATATATATATATATATATATATAAAAGGCAAGATGTTTGTGTGTGTGTCTGTTTATCTGTCTGTATGTTCTTTATAAAAATCCACAATTTTTTATCCGATTCTCACCAAACTTCACACAAATATTCTTTCGGCTGAGTCTGAACTCCAGAGCCATGGATTAGTTTTAAAGCTTTCATTACACCCGAGAAACGCCGGGCTATACTGCTAGTATAAGACCAAGTGCAGAAATTAATAATTCAAACAAAAATGAGGCAAGAGGGGAAATACATAATATGACAGAGAATGAGGTACAAATTAAAACAAATGAGAAATGAAATTGAAGAATCTAGCTGCGATTTAAACAATTTCACTGATTCAGATTCTGTCACTGATGAAAATGAATCATGCGAAATTCGAGCGGAATTTCTTGAAAACAACAGAGTTGAAATCACTGAAGGGAAAATCGACATCATGCAAATAATCAGCAGTGTAACTCGCACACAAAATGTCAGAAACATGACTAAGTCCAATAAACATACGGTGTGAATATAGAACGCTACATTGCAAACGTTGTTAACGGACGAACCATTGGAAAACATCACAGAAGTAAATAATGTCATATATCCAACAGCTATAGTAGCTACTGAAAAATTTAATGTCAAGAGAAAGATCAAACAAAGAACATTGGTCCTGGGTATGACGGTAAACTGCATCCTGCAGTAAGGCCTCTGATCGGGAGATTGTGAGGAGCATGGAACTACCTCTTAATTGCTGTTGTTCTCAGGTTCATCCTGAACAGGAGTAGTAGCACCTGTTAGGATCCTAGCTATGGGCAAATAGCTAACCCCCAAACTGGGGTCAAAACACTGTGAAAGTATAAAAAAACACTCTTTTATAGAAATATTTGCATAAAAGTAGACTTTAAAAAAATACATATTTTTGAAGGAAAAATATTACCAACAATACATTTTTGAAGAAAAAAATTGCCATAATACATTTTTGAAAGAAAAAAATTATTACTAGCAATAGATTTTTTAATACAGAAACTAAAAGAAATCTTCAGTTTTCTAAAATAAAAATAAATAAAAAACTTTCATCAAAATCTGACTAAATCAGCCTTCTCACTATAATCAAATATTAAAAATTACCTTAAAACCTCGCCTTTTTGGCATTAAATAGCCCACAGAGGCTGATATGCCGTTAAACAAAACTCGAACTCAAACAAAGAACCTATTTGGAAGGCAAAATTAAAGCGAGAAATTGAGATCATTCCATAGTAGATGAGTTTTCAAGAAATTCAGTACTTTCAATACGGAAGAGCAAGAAGATAAACTAATAAATGAAATTTCAGCGGTCAAGGAAATACGTAAACAAAAACTGTAATTAAAATCAAAGAGAACAATAAGAAAAGTGTTTTAGGTTCTATCGACAAAATAAGATTTTCCAAACGGACCTTAAGAAGTTTTACAGGTTATTTAGAAAATAATTTATTGAAAAAAGTAAAAGATGTAGCAGAATATTTGGAACGGCCCACAGCAATATAATCTCAATAAACAGTAGCTCAAACGAGAACAAGAAAGAATGAAGGATAAACCTGTACAAGAATGAACAAATATAACCAAGAATAAAATAAGACAAGCTCCCTTCGTTATATCGCCGAGGTATACATAGATAAATTGTGCTGTGATATTTTTAGTACAATATCCGGTGCTAAACGGATATACACTAAACAGTACAATAGTTACAATGACAGACAAGACAGAACTTACAACACAGAGAGGTTGGGGTTTAGATCACAATAGTCACCGAAGTAATCAGTCCGAATATTACTCGCATGACACTCAAATATAACGCCTTGAATGCTACTATTCTTTACTTAAATAGACCATTTCAGATCATGGGCCAGATCATGGGCCAGTCCATCACTGAGACTGCTGCAAGGGTGTCAGCCACTCTACAACACTCTCCAACAAAATCCCCAAATTATAAATCCTCATAAAATTACAAGTTCTCCAACTTTTGGCGCTGTCATCTGTCATCAATCCATAAAAACCTTGAACAAACTTTATCAATGCTAATTAATAATTCAATTGAAATTGCCAAAAGAATCATGAAAGGTAATATACATCTACAAAAAAAAAAAGAAGTAAAATAGATGATTCAGTAAATCATATGCCAATAACACGTCTCCCCACCACATATAAATTACTCACGTCTGTATTGACGAAGTACTTACTCTTTTTCCGCTGGAGACAACAGAAAGGATGCCGAAGAGGATCATATCGGTAAAAATCTACTACTAATAAATAAAATAACACAGGAAAATTACAGGAAAAAGGTGGAAATCTCAGAGCAGCTTGAATAGATTATCGTAAAGCTTATTGTGCAACACTTTTGGATCCATAAGGATTTGAAAATGTTCAAAGTATCCTCGGTGTTAATAAATGTCTTTAATGAGATTGTGTAAAAACCACAATATGCCTAAATCCCACCAATGGAACTGTCACTTTCAATTGTTTGAATATTCGATGAGAATTTTTCAAGGAGACACCCCGTCACCCCATTTGTTTTGTGTGTCCCTAATCATCCTATCACATGAACTAAGTAATAATAAATAGTGATAGAATATATACAACAAAGTCAATCATCACTTATTCTACATGGATTATCTAAAAAAAAATTTTTTTCCAAAGACGACAATGGGTTAAAAGAGCTTCTCAATACTGTAAATGTTTCAGTGATTGCAGCGACATGGATTTTGTTTTTACTAATATTCACCCAGTACAAAACACAAGACTCACTCAAGGTAGAGGATTATTGTTTGGTGTTGTATTAGCGTAAGAAAAAACAAAAATAAAGTACTTATGGGATATGCCGGAAATTGACCCTAGACTTGAAAATGTCAACATTTAATTAGTGAATTACATATCAGAGTTCAATCGGCGACGTTAGAAGACTAGTGAGGAAGTTAACTTTAGAAGTATAGTGTAGACGTAGACTTTAGAAGTATAGTGTGGACGTAGACTTTAGAAGTATAGTGTGGACGTAGACTTTAGAAGTATAGTGTGGAAGTAGTCTTTAGAAGTATAGTGTGGACGTAGACTTTAGAAGTATAGTGTGGACGTAGACTTTAGAAGTATAGTGTGGACGTAGACTTTAGAAGTATAGTGTGGACGTAGACATTAGAAATTTAGTGTGGACGTAGACTTTAGAAGTATAGTGTGGACGTAGACTTTAGAAGTATAGTGTGGACGTAGACTTTAGAAGTATAGTGTGGAAGTAGTCTTTAGAAGTATAGTGTGGACGTAGACTTTAGAAGTATAGTGTGGACGTAGACTTTAGAAGTATAGTGTGGAAGTAGTCTTTAGAAGTATAGTGTGGACGTAGACTTTAGAAGTATAGTGTGGACGTAGACTTTAGAAGTATAGTGTGGACGTAGACTTTAGAAGTATAGTGTGGACGTAGACATTAGAAATTTAGTGTGGACGTAGACTTTAGAAGTATAGTGTGGACGTAGACTTTAGAAGTATAGTGTGGACGTAGACTTTAGAAGTAAAGGATGATAGCCGACATTAAGCGAATCGATGTCAGAACAAGAAAGCATCTCATATGCCACCGCATGAATCATCCTAAATCAGAATTTGATCATTTGTATATGCCAAAATCCGAAGAAGGCAGAGGATTAGTTCAACTAGATCTGTCTCACAAAATTATAACAAAGATATCTAAAAACTACAGGTCACTGGTGTCCCCTCCATAAGAACTGAGTCGTGAAACCTGACTGGCAACAAGGTCCCAATCAACCAAATGCAGGCGACAATTCTATTCCATCAGCTTCTTTTCTCGCACTCCCCGCCTGTGTAACTCCCTTCCATATACTTGCTTTCCTGACAGCTACAACCTCCAGAAATTTAATGCAATGTCAATTCCCATCTCTTATCTACTTGACTCCAGTCCTTTCTACATCACTTCGTGTATCTTGTTCTTTTCCTTTCTCTCTAACTTCGCAAATATCTTCACTCTTGTGTTCTCATCCTTCTCTTACCCTTTCTCTGACACCCCTGTAATTTTTTGTCTTTCTCTCCACTCTCCTCCTGCCTAAACTTTTGATCTCTTATGTATCCCCCTGTGCATCAGTGGTGGTATCGCCTTGCCTGGGGTGAAACGATTAAAAAAGAATCTCCTCATTCTCACCTTCTTCCATTTCCTGCTCTGTTCCACTTCTACAACTTTTTGCCTCTTCTTGTTCTTGACCTTTCATTTTCTCTTCCTTAGCTTTTGAATTGATCTGCATGTGCCATTGTATATTGCTCTTTTTCCTGATCTTCCAGAGACTGGATGATAATCTGTTTTAAACAATATAAAAGATATAAGAAATTTTATTCAGTAATAAAGTATAAGTCAACAAATTAAAAAGGATGAAGAAGAGCAAGGAAACCAAAAAAAACCTTTCCTGCCGTGGAAAATAACCTAAAAAAGTAGGAAAAAGCAAGTGCATGAGACCAAATGCAAAACTTATGGCAAAATAAACCTCTTCATGGTCAATACTCTGCTCGTGTCAAACAAACCCCATACACACCAGTAGTTATACAGTGTAGGATTAAAAGCTGAAGACGAATTTTTTTTTTTATTCTTGCTGCACAGGACCAATGTTTGCTAACTAGAAACGACGAGTAGCCTGCTTGCCGCTTTCGGAGCGAAATATCTTATTATACTATATAAAAAAACATTTCCAAATTAACCTTGATTCCAAAGCAGTTCGTGAGTAAAAGAAACTTGTTCTCAGATTTGCAACTTTGTTTTCCGTGCAGAAATATTTATACCCGCCAATATCGCTCTCATTTGGAGTAAAATCGAATTATTTTTATCGGAATTATTCGTTCATGGAGTATACAGTTTATATTTAAAATGCCATCTGAAAATCTAGAATGAATTGTCTTCCGCTAAGTTTATTCTGATAAAGAAATTAAATGCTTATAAAATCTCATTTTATCCAATAATCGATTAAACGTAATCTTCATACAATATCCTGTTCTGAAGGCCGAAGATGAAGCATTCAGATTCAAGGACAACTCAGTGCAAGGTGACTTTAGTAAATATTTATAGGTATCAGGATATATACATACACACACACTCTCAATATATAATATTGTTATATATGCAGATAATATATAGTTGAAAGTATATATAAAAATTATATATGCAAAAAAATGCTATATGTATGAAGTATATGTAGTAATAATGTAGGAATAGTGATAAAATAAGACAAACAATGGACATATCTATAAAAAATATTGGCAAGAAAAGCAACATTAATGAGATGGAATAAAACTAGTAATAAAATAACAGTAATAATAATGAGTGTATTGGTCTAGTGAGTTGTGATAAAAATGAACAAAAAGATAGATTTAAGCAAGTGATAAAATTATAGTAACAATGAACTGTATTGCATGCCGTTCTATGCTGCAGACCTATTCATGGTGCAACTAATGTCCAGAACTAGTGTCCTGTTTTAAAAGCTCCTCGTTCAACTCGGAGCGACAAATTTTACTTTCGTGTTCTGTTTGTGTTGCTGTACTTGGCTTATCCGATTAAAATAAATTTTCTTTCGTTCTTGAAATAACTTCAGGTTATTCAACGGCAGTACAGGATGTATTTGTTTTATTCCTTTGGGTTTGCTATATTATTTTTGATTATTGTGAAATTAAAAAATGCAGTTTAGAAATCTTTGTCTTGTCAGTTGGAATGTTATTTTAAATTTTTCATTTACACTATTTACATTGTTCCGACTATTGTCTTCATCTTTACTGTTACATTGACGACCTTTCAGCCATTGTACGCTACAGCCTTCTTCAGTTGATATTTGTTGCAAATTCGAACCGTACCCTTTCCATAGTGGTTAATTTTTTAAAAATTCTTTGTACCATGTCTTTCGTTATATTAGTTTTAGTTAATTCAACTTGAAATGTGTAACTAAAACCGAGAAAAGAAGGTTGCCTCGATTTAATAGAAATTGTTCCAAGAACTTTCAAAGGAAGATCAGAATGCGATCTATTCAATACAGAAAATATACCTTCATGATAGCCCGTTGCGCATTTCCGATTACTCACGAGATATTGCAGACTCGGATGTACCAGAACACTTATACAAATTATAAATCTTGGTACATGTTGAGAGATTCCTTTCTCTAATAGTTAACTCTAACTCTAATTTTAACCTTGCCGAAAGTTACTATTTAAGGTAATTGTATTGTCTTTCTGTCTAATTTTTTCTTTTGTGATTAAATTTTGTATCTCAAAAAAGATCTTTAAAATTACAATATCTGAAGATTTTCGAAATATGCTATTTACAGCGCATATTATCTATTACTTTCAAGCTGTGATCTAAATACTGAAACCGTTACTGCTTTCAGATTGGAAAATGGCTTTAGTTAAACAACAAAGCAATTAACATTTTAAAAGGTACCAACCACCAACCAATCATTTATTTATGAGACCACAAAAAACCAGACCGGAAAGATATTTTTAAATAAAGATATTAGTTTTTAAAGCTGATTAGATTTTAGTTGTTAAAGCTGATTAGATCTCTCCATTAAGCAAGAGTCGCTAAGTTAAGCAAACTATAAGAAACATGGTGATATATATATATATATATATATATATATATATATATATATATATATATATATATTATAAAATCAGTGCTTGTTCTCTCTCTGTCACATATTGTCTGTGTGTGACTTTGTCTGCAAGTATGTAAAGTATATGCCTATGTCTGTGACTTACATGTCTATATAGCATCTAATGTACACACAAGCACGCAACCATACACATAATTTGTCAGAATTTGAAATAAGACATTGGAATAATACATCAAATTTCATTTAATCTGGACAACCACTAACTTGGACTGAGCAATAAAATCATCAAGATAAAAACAAGAAAAGCACATTTTTTAAAAATTAAACATTTTATTGAGCATTTATAGAAATGATTCAGTAGAATATAGAGTTATTTAAAAATGTTTTTACAGAATTTATTTTAGGAGTTCCATTGAATTAAAATATAAGTAGGAGTAAATAGATTCGTCTGTCGTCCGGTTTACACTCCTCAACGACTTTTTGAACAAGAATAGAATTTTATCCCTTGTTTAAGAATGGGTTTCCGATTTCTTTTAAAGTTTTCTCATTTTCTTTAACATCCAGTAGCTTCTTGTATTTTAGAGGAATTTTCGCCTTTTGGGGGGGTGAATAGTCTTTCAAAAATGCATATACATGGCGCGGTAGATAAATTTTCGCCATTTTATTTTTAATTTCGCGTGTGCGTATTGTTTTTTATTTTGTTGACTGCGCAGTACGGCACCGTCCGTAGATTATCATGAGGCAATTCACTTCGCCAGGAACTTGGACACGGCATGCTATAATGCTGAGCGTTCGCACCGAAAGCTCTAATATGAACATTTCAGAGTGTTTGGGTGTCAATCTGAGGACTGTGCATAGGATTCGGAAAGAGTTGAATGAGTCTAAAGGTGATGACGAAGGTTTTTGGAGTCATCACTCGCGATGACGATTTATGCTTCTGTGCATCTTCACACAGGGCCTCAGACTCAACACGGACGCCTATATCAAGTGTCAGCTCTGTGTCAAGAGGATGGCTGCTGGAAGACCCTATGTTTAGTAACAGGACTCTGAACCATGCCAAAAAAGCAGGAGAAACCAGTTATATTTGTGAGACAATTTCTGCGACCACATCGTCTATTACATATGGCCACCCAACTCCCACAGGCAGTAACCCCTTGATTTTCATGCGTGGTGAGCAGTTGAGCGAGAGACGAAAAAAACTCCTTATACCCCAAAAAGGAACGGAAGACAATGATTTTGGCAACATTCACCGATCTAAACAAGGAGAGCGTCTAGAAGAGCTGCAGGAAATTCCGAAGTCGTCTGGAGGCCGTGGTTGAAACCAGCGGCCATATTTACTCTTTAGTATTTCAGAATATTTTTGTGTAATTTTGGTAAACATATCTGTTACAATGAGACGTCAGTATGTATTTTCAGTTTTGCATAATTTAGACGACAATTTATACATCGCACCTTGTATACAAACCTTCATAGATAATTTGAATGAGATTGAAATTGACACGTGTCCGGTAGATTACCGCCATCAATTTAGCGCGAGGAAAGTTCACCGCAAGAAAATTCACCTCAGGGAAATTTCACCGTAAAAGGATAAAAATTTAACACTCTTATAATGGGTTCTAATTTTATTGATTAATTCATTTAAAACATTTTAAAATAGGGTAAATGAATAATAACTGACACTATGCGTTTTAATTTAATCAGTTTAATAATTAACACTTGATTTTCTAATAACAGATACGATTAGCTTTCGTTCAATTAAGTTAACAATTAAATCTCGGATTTCTAATCTTCGTTATATTTTAGAACAAGTCGTCAAATTTTCCCCAGCAGAAGTAAAATAGACAATCAGTCATTTTTTAGGCTTTTCGCCAGCTGTTGACAGTTGAATTTTAACTTCAGTTAGACTTAGTTCATTCTTAATGCAATCCCAAAATTTCCAGTATTAGGACGGTAAGAAGTTATTTGCTCACCAAAGGCCTTATTCTGTCCTTCTACGATATTATTACTTTGGGTTTGGGTTCGGATGTTGTTTATTATTATTATTATTATTATTATTATTATTATTATTATGTCATTTTTCATCATATTTCGATTTCTGCTTTGGTCTCACTACCAACCAAGTCTGCGGGGAGACCTAAGGCAGGTCGTGGCGTGTTGTTATGGCTCCATTTCATGTTTTTCTACCTTCCCTATCATCCCTAGCATTACATAGATAAAGTTTTCCTTAGTGTGTGGGCTGTACTTAATAAGACAATTTTTTGTATATCTCTTAAGCTGGGGTTTCCAGGGATTCTTTCAATGTGTTGTTTTGTTCCATTTTTTATCATTCCAAGTGCACCTACTATCACTGGAACAACTCTTGTTTTCAATTTCCACATTTTTTCTATTTCAATTTCCAGGTCTTTATATTTTGACAGTTTTTCAAATTCCTTGATTGCTATGTTACAATCCGCTGGACAAGCCATATCAATTAATAGACAAGTTTTCTCCTTCTGGTTTTTAACAATAATGTCTGGCCTGTTTGCTTCAATTTTTCTGTCTGTGTAGATGGTGTAATCCCATAGAATGGTTACATCTTCTATTTCTGTAACCGGTGCTGGGTAATGTTCATACCAGTGTTTGTTTACAGCTTTTCCATAATGTTTGCACATTGCCCAATGTAAATATTGTCCAACTCTATCGTGGCGATTTTTATATTCATTATTATTATTATTATTATTATTATTATTATTATTATTATTATTATTTCTTTCTTTACTCTTATTACAACCCGTTTAGCTACTATGGAAATTTCTAGATTCAGATTATATATATATATATATATATATATATATATATATATATAAAGAAGTAATGGCTGTTTATTTCTTTTTTAATCCGACAAGATTTATCACTTAAACTATATTTTTAATGAATACTCATATCTAAATATATGATAGACAAAAATAAATAAATATACCTTTTGTTAAATGAGTCGATGGAAATATGAGCAATCACGAAAAAAATAACGGTTACATATATATATATATATATATATATATATATATATGACATAGATTTTTTCTGCTTCAAATATAACGGTTTACAAATTGCTTAAAAATCTTAAGCCCTCAATTAATAGAATCAGCTATGAATACTGTAGTAATGTTCCAAAATGTTTGTAAAGAGAACAATTTTTCAAGTTTTAACACGTGCATGACCATGACATTACAACATATAAAAAAAATTCATTTTGGATAATTTTCACGTTCTAATGAACCCTAAGCAATTTGTCAACCTTTATATTTGAAACAGAAAAAAAAATTTACAGTAATTTTTAGCAACAGAGTTTGGTGGTTATTTTTTAGTTACCATAACTCACACCCCAGAAGATGATCTCGGAAGGAGATTGAAAGTACTTGAGAACATTGAGAAATGAATGATAATAACATCTGTCAACATTACAGCTCATTTCTGACATCTTACAATTATAATATGCGAAAGATTATCCGTGAGAATGAACGGATTTTATTAAAAACAAGCACACACAATGTTTGCAATTTTTTAATCTGACATATCTAAAAGAAAATTTGCTGACTAAATACAGAAATATATATATATATATATATATATATATATATATATATATATATATATATATATACTAAACAGTTATAGGTCAGATTAAAATTAGACCAGTAAACAGTTGTATTAGAAAGTGTTCGATACATTTCTGAAAGATCATCTGACCAAAACGAAAAAATTGAAATGATCTCCCCTCACCACACATATATATATATATATATATATATATAGGAAAGAATATTAATAAAAAGTTTTGAATTTAAAAATGTACTTTTTTGGACAGTATTTGTTTATTTTTATTATTGTATTTTATATTTCAGACCGCCCTCCGTCCTTCATCAGAAACGAGTGATTTTTAAATTTGAATTAGAAACGTATTTCACGATAGCGTCCGAATATTTTTTTGTTTATATCACGTGGTGTGTTTGTTCACAACATGCGGCACGTCCGTAGAGAAAGTCTGTTTGTTTTAGATAAAAATTTCTTGGAATATCTGAGAAAAAAAAATTTTAGCTATTGAAATATTTGTAAAGATTCAACACACCTAAGTCCCTATTTAACCCTAGCTTGTGTGTATTTAATTTTAAAATCCAGTATTTTTCTTTCTTTCTGCGTGTGTATGTAGAACTAAAATTGGAGTCTATTAGTAAACATTTGCAATTTTCTAAAGTATGATCAGGTTGATTAAAATGGGCTGCAATTGGGGAGTATACATTTTTTTGTCGTATATTTAGTTTGTGATTATTGAAGCGAAATCTAAAGCTATTACCGGATTCGCCGATATATCCACTGTTGGGGCAAATTGAGCAGAAGAGAAAGTATATGATGTTTTTGCTGTCACAAGTAAGGTTTGGTGGGTGTAATTTTATTTTGGTGTTGGGTACAGAGAATGTTTTGTCTGTTATTAAATGTTTACAAATTAAACAGCGAGGCTTCCCACATTTTAAATTCCCTGATAGACTTGTATTATTTAAATATTTGTTAGAAGTGAGGATAGTTGATAGGTTGGGTGTTTGTTTCTTTGCATTTATGGGTGGTTTATCGAAAATGTCTTTGATGTTTTTGTTTGATTGGAGATTCCTGTAATCATTTTTTAAATTTTTGATAAGTGTGTAGGAATATTTATTATGGTTAAAAACCATGGGAATTCGGTTGTTATCTTTTCGTTTTTTGTATGTGAGAAGTGTGTTACGATCTATGTGGATGGCTTTATGTAGTGCTTCCTTTATTATTTTTATTGGATATTTACATTTTAGAAACTGTTTTGTTAGGTTGTTAATGTTGTTTAGAAAATCTGGATGGTTTGAGCATATGCGTTTTATTCTAATAAATGAGCTGTTTTCCGATAGATTTTTTTAATTTGAGGGGATGACAGCTGTTAAAGTGTAGGAATTTATCTTGGTTTGTGGGTTTGTTGTATAGACTGGTGGAAAGTGTATGTTTATTTAATTTTACCATGACGTCTAAGAAAGGGGCGGATGTGTATCAGTACTCCATGGTAAATTTGATTGTATTGTGGAAGTTGTTGCAGAAAGTAAAGAAGTTTTTAATTTTTCTAATCCATGAGTCCATATTAAGAAAATATCATCAATGTATCTAAAATAATGTGATGGTTTGTATTGTGAACTGTCTAGTATCTTTTTTTCTAAAATATGCATAAAGATATTGGCATAACTAGGTGCCATTTTCGTGCCCATTGCTGTGCCACTAATCTGTAAATAGTATATATATATATATATATATATATATATATATATATATATATATATATATATGGTGCAGAAGTTTACAACACATTACAAAAAATTTTGTTCGTATTTCTAATACATTTACTCTAACTGAACTTTTACTGCTCGTAAAACATATATTTAAGTTTGTATTCAATTATTTCGAACTTTTGTTAAGATAGGTGTTATAACAGACACAATGTTTCGACCAAGTACTCTCTGTTTATCATCAGGTGTCCATAGATTGGCTGATGTGGATTATTCTCGTTGATTATTGCAAAATATCCCTTAAAATAAGTTATTGTTCTTTCATGTCGAAATTCGATTCGAACAAGGATCGAACTCATGACCAGTAGATGATACTAACACATATATAACCAACTACTATATCCGCTACGCCACCGTACCGAAGCGCTTTAGCGGCGTAGTAACCAAGATGAGAACAAATGTTCGAAATAATTTCAAGATTATATATTTTGGTATTCAGTCAGACAATCAGATTCTATAAAAACATCTTTAAAAATAGTAGCCTACAAAGAAAAACCGATATTTATTAACTAAAAAGTTTACAACACATTTTTTTTATTTACAACCGCTTTTTTATGAAAGTGTCCAAATTTTACGAGAATTTTCTAAATTAAGATGGGGTTATTTTTAAAACATTTTAGATTAAATTTATAACTTTTAGGTGTGATTAAAAGTATTGCGTCATTCTTTGTCCGTCAACCGTCCTTTAAACATTGACAAATGGGAAAAAGTAAATAATTGATCAAGACCTCCGTAAACGAGTTGTTGATTTTCATACAAATGAACTTTGTTATAATAAGATATCTTGCCAGTTAAATGTGCCATTGAGTTCAGTTGGTACAATAGTTCGTCATTGAGAGACTTGTCACTCCATTCGTTACAAAAAAAAGTTCTGGTTGTCATAGTATGGTAATGGAACGTACGTTAATATTACTGGAGAGAAAAGTTGGCAATAAGCCCCGAGTTACGCTTAAAAAACTTCAGGGATGACCAGAAGTAAGTGGAGTAAAAGTGAGTACGAATACAATTAGTCATTCATTTCGTCGATATGACATCTTTTTGAGGACTCCAAGGAAAAAAAAAAACACTTCTTAAAGGAAATCACGTTTTTGCTAGGTTGGATTTTGCAAACAATCATTGTATCAAATCTGCAGCATTTTTGGAAAATATACTCTGGTCAGACGAAACGAGCATTTAACATTTTAACAGAAATGCTGTGGCAATAGTCTGAGGAAAGGAGGATACTGAATATTCGCCGAAGAATACCATAAGAATTCATAAGAATAAGAATACCATAAGAATTCCATAATACTATCCTAGTAGTAAGATTTGGAGGTAGATCAATCATGATCTGGATTTGCTATAGTGTTTAAGGTGTAGGGAACATTGAAATAATAGAAGGAATGATAAATGAAACATATTATGGGAATATTTTGGAGATAAACTTACGTCAGAGTTCACATTCCCTGGGTTTGAAACCAAGTTGGGTCTTCCAATACGACAACAATATTAAACATACTGCAAAGCTTACAAAACCATGTTTAAGTTCAAATAGAAAAGACATTCTAATCTTCAAATCTCAATCCGACTGAAAATTTAGTGGGGGGTGCTGAAATTGAAAATTCAAAGAAGGAACCCGCAAAACCTGCATTAACAAAAGGAATTTTCTCGGGAAGAACGGAAAAATATTAGCCAAGAAATTCGTAAAGAACTACTTTAAACGCCTACCTTCTGTAATTAGCAATAACTGTTACGAAATATTAATAAAGGATTTAATAAATGTACTGTAAACTTTTACGCTATTAAATAGTGTTTTTTTTTTCGTGGGATATTTTTAAAGATTATTTTTTATTAAATTTGATTGTTTAACTAAAGGCTTAAACATATGTATTATTAGCAGTAAAAGCTTCATTAATTTAAACATGTTTATATTGTGTTGTAAACTTTTGTGTGGTACTTTATATATATAATACCACACAAAAGTTTGTATATATTAAATCAAAGCAACCCACACTTAATAAAATCACATTTCAATCTGGTCACAACACATTACATTGCGTTAATATGGTTCTGTTAACATTTCGGTCTCTCACGCGGTGAAACGTCATAGAATCGCATTAAAAATTTACGAACTGCGTCTGCTATTCGGTGACTATTATCGTTGCATAGCAATGTTTTATGTCAAGACAAGATAAAATCATCTTTGATGATGGATGTCTTTATGTTAACGCCCCTGTAATCTCTCTGAAGATGGCTCATGTGAGCCTAAAGCTTAGAACCATCATAAAAAAATATCCAAAATAAAAAATAGAACCATCATAAAAAAAAAAAATCCAATGTTAGACAATTTTTGTCTTTATTTTCACCTGAAATTAAAGCTATAATACAATGTTTAGAACGGCTCATGATTAAACATAATAGATATTCCTTGTCTTTTATATTTAACAATATATATAGTCATCCGGAGACAGATCTGTTTCGTGATATCACAGCTCATCAGTACGTTTAGACGCCGATAGCTTTTAACCAGGATTGAAACCCGACCGAATTGGCGTCAGTCGGCGATTCTACCTCGATCGGCTATGGTCGATCGGTAGAAGAAGGCAGACTTTTTTAGCGTATACATTATCATTATACACGCCCAATAGCCAGAGTGCTCTAATTTATTACCGATTGAGCGATGCTAATATGCCAGAGTAGTTAGTGTTTTTCAAAGTCTATCATTCTTCCAGAGTGCTCAATCAGGGTGTGAGAACGTATATATATATATATTAATTTTATATTCATTATATATATATATTAATTTTATATTCATTATATATATATATATATATATATATATATATATATATATATAAAATTAATTATAAAATCTAATGACTTTAAACGTGGTAAACTGTTCTTAGAGCGAACTTTTCTCGAGTTGGACATTCCTAGAAGAGAAACTTCCTCGCGGTGATTTGATGGCGGTGAACAAAAAGAGAAAAATAAATAGCTAGCATTCTATATTTAATTATTTTTCAGGCTTTCGAAAGGACACACGTGCAAGCTTTGAGCTTTATATATTAGCTAACAGTATATCAAATTGTGACTACGGTAGGCATGCATTGTGTTGCAGGGTTGGTTTCGTTTCAGGAATTGTGGGTAGCTCAAATAACTTCACCAGATGAACCCAGAACTAGTTTATTTATTTTTTTTCCATGACGCTGTTTGATAAGAAAATTGCGTGACAAGGAGACCGGCTACATTCAAAGCTGTAAAAGAACTCTTCCCATTTTATATACGGTTGCAACGATCTAGCCTTTATTTGCGTTTTGTTTATTTGATGGCTGTCAACGCATTAATCGAGTAAGACTCTTTCTAACATATTAACATATAAGCTAAGACAACCATTAAATTCGCAATTTACACGGTTACACTAATTTTATTCTAAATCGTACATGTGCATCACGAAAATGCATTAATTTTCACTTTAGAATCTATCTTACATATTTATAAGTCTGTCAATCGTCCATAATTTGAATATTGCTACTACATCTAGTTCAGTGCTTCTACTGTACACTACTGGCCATAATTATTAGGCCACCAGTTTGTTTTTTTTAAATTGATGTATTTCATACTATTTTTAGTATTTATTGCCAGGTGGATAATTCTAAATAATAGAATGGTTCTTTTGTTAATACCGCACAATAACGTGCATCAAATAAACTGTTCTGGTTTCCAGTTTTTGTGCTCTCTTCCCCATGCTAGTCCCTTCTTCTTATTGGCTGTCCGAAGCAAAGGCTTCCTGGCTGCCTTGTAAAAATTTACAAAGTAATAATAACAAAAGAACCATTCTATTTTCATTTAGAATTATCCACTTAGCAATAAATACTAAAAATAGCATGAAATACATCATTTTTTTAAAAACTGGGGTGGCCTAATAATTATGGCCGGTAGTGTATATTTTGAGGTTCTTGATAAAATTCAAAGAAGAATCAGCAATATTATTGATCCTAACCTGGCAACTCGGCTTCAGTCACTTTCCCACCGCCGTAATTTAATTTCCCTGTACATTGTTCTGTTAGTAATTTCATGATAGTTGTTTGAATGAGCTCTTTGCTATGGTATCTAGACTTTGTGAATTTAAACGCAGTACTAGATTGGCGGGGAGGTCTCAGCAATTCGCAGTTGAATTGGCTCGATGTAACTGTAAATTCTATCCTAAAATCTTCTTTTCTCGAGTTTCTTACTTGTGAAACTCTCTTCCGGTCCCATGTTTTCTAGCAAACTTTGATCTTCAAAAATTTAAATGCAATGTCAATCGTTATCTACTGTTTCCCCTGATTACTGTTCTATTCTTCTCACTCCCTAATATTTTTCTTTTTTTTTATTCTTCCGTACTTAGTAGTCCCTTGTATCTTAGTAGCTTTGCTACCTTGAATGGGGTGCTATGATTAAAAATAAAACTGATGAAAATATTATATACCGTCTCTGGTATATTCTTCTTGAATCATAATTGACGAGTGATGACTGCTTCTTCGTCGAAAACAAACTTCAATCAAAATGACTTTCCTCACGATCGTCTAGTGTTTTCTCCTCATAAATGACGGGCCATAAACTGCTGTCCATTCGGCGAGAATTTTGTTCAAACTAAATGTTGATTATCTTTTCACAAATAAAATTACGAAATGTAAAATTTTCACAACTGATACAATCAACAGACGTATCTATAAAATATGCAATTATATTTTATTCGCTCTTCTTCAGTAACTTGGCGTAGAGTGGGTTTGGTCTGGTCGGAGCACACGCATTCGAGTCAGCGGCCAGCAGCTGCCTGCCCAACCTTACCCGGTCTCTCTTTGAGCTGTTCTCAACTCACCTGATTTCTGCACCGACTGAATTCAACTTTCAACTCTGTGACAGCTGATGTCACTTAAATAGTAACCTCACTGACACCTGGAACTTCCGGTGAACTCTGTCCCACTTCGGGCGCTGACTCTTGTTGACCTCCGTTTGCCAAAAAAACTCTAGCTCGACACCTGTGTTTTCTAACTCAGGGACATCTTCTTGTGTCGCCCAGTGCAAAACACATTTCTTGGCGAAATTCCACACCGACCAAGATATTACTTAACAATTCGGCAAAGTCCTGTCATTTTCAGTGACTATCTTGAATGACTCTTAGCATTATTTCACATCGACTCAACGAATATGCAACAAATTTTTTTTGTATCTTAGTGGCTTTACTGCATTAAATGGGATGATATGCTTAAAAATAAAATTGATGAAAACTTTATACAAAAGAAATTACTGCGTACTAACTGAAATATTATGCAATAAAATTAGGGCTTAAAGGCATATCACGTTGAAATACTGCTTCTTGCACGATCACCGAAACCCGGTCAGTACTTAGAAGGTGACCGCTTGAGAATACCAGGTGTTATAACCTTAGATTTGTGCGGGTGGTGTAATGGATAACGGTTAGACATTGGAGAGCCTGGTTCCAACTCCAACTCCAGTCGGGTTCGTTACATTCACATACGAGCAAATACTCTTGTGAAAGGTATCATCCCCAGCTATGAGCTAATGAGTAGAATCATTATCTCCAAAAAATCTAAAAAAGTTTTCTGGCTTTAAATAACTTCCAAAAAATTATTTGTTTTTCAACTATAAAGTACAAATACTGAACAACCTGACAGAAACCTAAAAATGGTAAATGTTGTGTTTGTATGCAACTCGTGCCGAAAAGGCCAGGAAAATTCGGAAAGATTACGTGCGTGTATGTTAATCCAGTTAACTACTTCCACGAATGATTAGTTTGTTTTTTTCTTGTTGCGCCATCTTTTTTTTTTTTAATAATTTCACCCCAAGCAAGGCGGGAATATCACTAGTACACAGGGGGTTACAGAGAGTGAACATGAGAGAAAAGACTGAGTATAGGGAGGATTGAGGTAAGATGAACCGGATGTAGAAAAGATAGAAGATGGTGATTGACGATGCATTTAATTTTGTATTTATTAGGGAAACAAGTAAATGGAAGAGTGTTTCACAGGCGGTAAGTACAGAACAAAAACCTCTTGGAGTAAAATTGGCGGTTGCATGTAACCATTTTAACATTAAACGGGTGGGTCCAAGATGTCATTCTCGTCAGTCAGTCAGTTAAGTGCCATACGTGATACACGCTTGGGCGATCATGTCAAGAAAGAGACATGACTGACTGGGCAGAAGATAATCCCGAAGTAGTTTGCCATTGCTTTCTGCGGTAGACTGGTTGCCAACCAAGGCTATAGAACCCAATCTGTCCTGTTATTTGACCCATAGCTGGAAGGAAGAGACGGATTGATACCTTTCCCAATGGTATTTGCGCGTATATGATTGCAACGAATTCAGCTGGAATTCGAACTCGGCTCTCCGATTTCTCGCTCCGAGTCGATATCCACTGGACCACAACGCACATTCTCGTAGCAAGCTTAAATTCATGAAGTCGGAGCATCAGAGAATAAAGCTCATCAGGGCAGTTGCTATGAAAATATCTGCAGAAAAGACAGAGGGACGCCACACCATGTCAGTGAGAAAGTGACGGAAGTCAAGATACCAAATCAGAATCGATTACATTGCAGATTTCTTTTTTGGATTTTGTCAAGAACCTCGAGATAAATAGCAGAGGCATCAGTTTTATCAATCATTTGTAGTTTAAAAAGGTTGATAAGATAAGATAATAGGTAAAAAAGGAACAAATTAATCAATTAAAAAGCAAAAAAAAAAGTCAAAATGGATATAAATTATCATGCCTTATCCTGGGTATGACGAAAAACTGTATCCGGCAGCAAGACTTCTGATCGGGGGATTGGAGGTTTTGAGAAGCGTGGAATAGACCTTTTGATGATGTTTCCAGGTCCACGCTGATCCGGAGTGGTAGCACCTGCTAGGTACTAGCGATGGTCAAATAAATAACCCCCAAACTGGGATCAAACCCTGAAAATATAAAAATTACATTTTAATGGTGAAAATAGAATCAATGCATTTCTGTAAATGAAATTATTAATACACACTAAAAGAATTAAATTTTGACATTAAATGACTCATAAGGAGTTGATATGCCGCTCAACAAAGAAACATTATGATGTCATTATTATTGTGTTTATTCAACACCCACAGAGCCCACCTGTGGTTTATACTGTAAATATGCTAAGCGGACCTTAGTTAGAGTTTCTTGTCTTTATTCTTGTCTTGTCTTCTTCCAAGCCACCGACGGCTCCCAAAGGGTCTCGTCTACCCAATATCACTCAGAAGGCTTGGGTCAACACGTGATATGGTTCTCAGATAATTTTCAAAGGTGCCGCAAGTTGTAACCGCCTCCTCCAGACCGATAACATCAAGAAGTAACTTTCTTAACGAATTGACCATGGTGAGATTCGAACCCGGGCTTCGGAAAGCGAACGTTCTAACCACTCGGCCACGCGCCTATCTAAGCTTATTTATAAATAGGACTTTCTCTGTGTATGTGTGTGTGTGTGTGTGTGTGTGTGTGTGTGTGTGTAGCGTCTGCGAGTGTTCTTAGCTAGGTTTTGTGTCGAGGTATATATATATATATATATATATATATATATATATATATGTGTGTGTGGGAAGTATTTAAACAGCAGACCCTCTGTAATACATGTTTTGTAGAATAAGACCGACAGGTAGGTTCGTTTTTCTTGTATATGTTGTTGCGTCTAGTAGTATATATATATATATATTAATTCCTGTCACCGAAAACAATTACGCTACACATACGGGGCAGAGTTGCGCAGTGGATGCGTGCTGATCTCATAACTCGGAGGTTCATAGATCGAACCTACTCTCTGCTAGTCGATGTTTTCACACAGATATATATATATATATATATATATATATATATATATATATATATATATATAATTTGTTTATTTACAATTAATATAGTTTATATTGGGATGCGGAAATTTCTATGTTTCGAGATTTTTACCTCGTCATCAGGAAATCTAGCTCAATGTTGGGAAAATTAATTTTTTATATATGTAATACACACACACACACATACACACACACACACATACACACACACACATATATATATATAATGGGGAGAGATGGAATAAAAGTATGTGTTTTGTTTGAGAGTGTGTGCCTATATTAATGTATATGAATAGTGTGTGTGACCAGGTGCATGTCACACTAAGTGTGCTAGTGTGTGTATTCGTGTGTGTGTGTGTGTGTGTGTGTGTGCATATTTGTGCTCATATGTTATGACACTCCTTTGTCGCTTTTGGAAGGACGGGAGTTACGTAAGGAGTATGAATAGAAGCGATTACCCAGACCGACTAACCCAGGAGAAAGAATGCGGTGCAAATGAGACTTCGCTACTTAAACAAGAGAAATGCAGTTGGCCAAGATTTTCAGCTGCTGAAGTTGCCTTACTTTGTATGAAAGTAAGCACAAAAAAAAAAAAAAGCAGAAAATGTTACTAATATTGTTTTTTGAGTAGGGGACCGAAGAAGAAAGAAAAAACAAATAAACAGAGGAAGTCTTGCTTGCAGTAGTTAAGTTCAAGGGATGTCGGGGCGCTAGAGACAGTCGGTGGGTGCTGGCGTTTGTGCGCCCTCATGGCACTGACAACGTTACAACTTGAAAAAAAAGGGGAAAACGTTTGTTCTTGTTCTAGATTTCAATTGCGACTCACACAGTCATAGCAGTTTTCTTTCCGGGTTGTCTTTTGCCGTATAAGATCAGCTTTGTCGTGTGTTCACGTCACATTACGTCACGAGATCTGTAATCAATTAATGTTGAAGGGGCACCGCATGTCTTGCAGCAGTGATATGTCTAGGGCAAAATATGTGGAATTCCCTTCCATTTACTTGCTTCCCCGACAGCTACAATCTCCAAGAATTTAAATGTAAAGTCAATAGTCATCTCCTATCTCACTAACCTGCATCCTCTCTCTTATGCTCATTTTTCCGTCCACTCCACTCTCATCAGTATTCTCATCCTTCTCTTACCCACTTCCTGACACACCCTATAACCTGTCACTCTTTCTCATAACTTTCCTCTTGTGTAACGCCCTGCTAAACAGTGGCAGTAAAATGACTTACTTAGGGCGATCAGTCAGTTAAGTGCCATACGTGAAACACGCTTGGGCGATCATGTCTCGAAAGAGACATGACTGACAGGGCAGAATATTATCCCGCAGTAGGTTGCCAGCCAAGGCTATAGAACCCAATCTGTCCTGTTATTTAACCCATATCTGGAAGGAAGAGACGGATTAATACCTTTCCCAAGGGTATTTGCGCGTAAGTGAATGCGATGAATTCAACTGGAATTCGAACTCGGCTCCCCGATTTCTCGTTCCACTGCACCACAACGATGATTATATAAAAAAAACGATAACTTGACGGAGCTTTTTTAAGAGTTGCTTTGAATTCAAATTTTTTTTATCTCTTTTAGTCTTGTTGTTACAAATAAAGAGAGTTTTGTCATTTGAACAATCAACATTATCATCATTGAAAAATAAACAAGAAGATCTTTGAAGCGTTATATTCTTAGGGTTACTTTACAACTGAGCACTTGACTAGTGCAATTCATATATATCTGGGATGAAAGCTGCGGAGGTATTCATCCATATGTAAAATATATTAGGTGAATAGACATCGCAGAGCACATCCGTCCTCAAGTCACATCATACATGATATTCTCCAACATGAAAGCAGGACTTGGCACCAGAAACGTGGCAGTTGATTCTATCAAAGGAAACCGGCGCCCTAACCATTGATCACCAAGCTATTTTTTCTCATCACCGCACTGTTTTCAAATATAGCTATGGAGCTTAATCTACCAGACTGCGCTAGATGACAAATTGAGTCTACAAGAATATTCATCCTCCCTTTTGATTGGTCATTTTTAATTCATCTAGGTGTCTAGTTATCCTACTCACCAGAAAAGCCCGGTGGAGAAAACGGTTTAGTAACCGATGACTCAACCATGTGACAAGTGGTACTTGTTTACATCTCTTACTCCCTCTTTCTTTTTCTCTCTCACTCTTTATATATATATATATATATATATATATATATATATATATGTGTGTGTGTGTGTGTGTGTGTGTGTGTGTGTGTGTGAGAGAGAGAGAGAGAGAGAAAGAGAGCGAGAGAGAGAGAGTGAGAGAGAAAGAGAAAGAGAGAGAGAGAGAAATATAGTTTTAAGCTATGCTATATTTATGGCGTACATAAAAGTATTCAATATCAAGAAAAGACCATATGTAAATATAAAAGTGGACATTGTAGTCAACACCCAGAGGTGACAGTCTGTTTCATTTTAAACGCAACCGTGTTTAGCATAGGGCTCTATCCTGGGCCCGACGCTCTTCCTTATTTTCATCAACGACCTCCCAGATGAGATCAAGTGCCAAGTAGGCATCTACGCAGATGGCACCACAATTTACTCCCGCATCAGTAAGAAATCCGTCGTAGCGGACAAACATAATTTCGCTGCTGACCTTGAACGGGATCTACATTCTGTGGTGAACTGAGGCAAGAAGTGGCTTGTCAATTTCAATGCGTCTAAGACCAAGCTGTTGTCTGTCAATCACCACATGCAACATCTCAAGAGGTAAGGCAAGCACGGACCAAGCGAGTCTCCCTGAGAGCAATACACTGTGTCTCCTCGGCCTTACCCTCTCTTCTGATCTCAAATGGAACCACAAAATCGAGTCCATAGCAAAATCCACTGCTAAGAAGGTTGGGTTACTGTGTCGGGCCAGGATGTTTTTTCCGCCTGAATCCATGCTGCATATATACAAATCAGCCATTCGTCCGTGCATGGAATACTGCTGCCATATATGGTCAGGAGCCCCTGCCGTTCATCTCAGTGTTCTAGACAGGCTCCAAAGGAGAATGAGTAATGTGATAGGCACTGACTTGGCGGCTCGACTACAGCCACTTCCCCACCGACGAAATGTGGCCTCTCTTTGTCTGTCCTGTAAATACTTTCATGGCTTCTGCTCGAACGAACTTAAGTCACTGGTGCCTCCTCAACAGGTGTTCACTCGTGCAACCAGATTGGCAACTTGGTCCCAACCATTCACAGTTAGGTTAGCCAAATGCAGACGACAATTCTACTCCTGCAGCTTCTTCTCTCGCACTTCCCGCCTGTGGAACTCACTCCCATATTCATGCTTTCCTGACGGCTACAATCTCCAGGAATTTAAATGCAATGTCAATACTCATCTATTAACCGCTTAGTTCTTTCCCGACTCTAGTTCATTCCCCACTCCGTATATCCTTTCCTTTCTCTCTACCTTTGAAACTGTCATCACACCTGCATTCTCATCCCTCTATTGCTCCTTTCTAAATGGTTCGTCTTCCTCTTCACTCTCTTCTAATTAATCTTTTTACACTTATGTTGCCCCCTGCACATCAGTGACATTACCGCCTTGCTCGAGGTGATACGTTTAA
This sequence comes from Ascarosepion bandense, assembly GCA_037127315.1. Taxonomy (NCBI): domain Eukaryota; kingdom Metazoa; phylum Mollusca; class Cephalopoda; order Sepiida; family Sepiidae; genus Ascarosepion; species Ascarosepion bandense. The sequence goes on along the minus strand of JBBBDQ010000772.1, from coordinate 2,317,945 downwards.
AAAAACACACACACAAACTATCGTCTCTAGATGTTGATTTCGATGATAACGTTTATATTTAAATACACCCTATCCCTGATATTAGCACTTTAACTCATAAATTACAACTATATTTTATCATATATATATATATATATATATATATATATATATATATATATATATATATATGATAAAATATAGTTGTAATTTATGAGTTATATATATATATATATATACATATAAATCCAGGTGAAGAGAACTAACATTTTACCAATTTCGAGTTCTCCGACATTTACATTTTTTTTTATAAAAGTGCTCAATAAAACAAATATTGTAGAGCATAATATAATTAAATTTGTCTTTTGATTAATATTAATATATTTTACTTTGCGACACGGAAATTTCTGCTTCGAGATTTTTACCTCATCTTCAGGCAATGTTAGCTCATTGTTGTGAAAATGATTTGCATTTGAATATAAGAAACAATATGTTTGTTATTTATGCATGTGGGAAGACAGAAAAATGTATGTGTGTGCACAATATAATTAATCATAATGGAGATCCACTTCAAATTTGAAAAGTTTATATTTTTGGGAATATATGATTTCTTCTTTCAATCTTAACGGCAAAAGTGTCAGCCGATTTCAAAACCCTTGTCTAGACTCCATTTCCGTTGATGTATCCATTATTGTTATACTTTTTTTTCTTTTAGTTTTCTCTGTATCTCAACATTTTCTAAAACAAAAAGAAAAAAGAAAAAGAAAGAAAGTATTTTATATTTTAGATCTAACTTAAGGGAACTTTTGAGTATAATTACACTATTTTGATTTCGATTCAGAATGCATTTTATTCTAATTTTTCAAATAACATTTTTAATATCCTTTTATTTATTAAAAATTTAAAAGATTCATTTCATTATCTTTATAGAATCTATTAGATTATCATTATATACTAATACAATTCTTGATATCATAATACAAATTTTAAAATATCTATTTAATTATAAAAAAATTAAATATCAATTTAATTATTCAAATATCCACTTAAATAGTATTCTTATGAAGCAAAATTATTAGATATATGCAAGTTAATAAACATTTTTATTTTCTAAGAAGAATTTTTAACGATATTTTGCAATGTTTACATATGGCAGTTATTTCATTTCGTTTATTTAATAGGTTTTCCTTCTTAAGAAATTTAATAATATATAGTTTTTTCATATAGACACAAGGGACATGGGTCGTTTAAAGGCTGAGATATTCTATTTTTTTTTAAATTTTCCATTCTAATGTGAATGTTTTATTTGTTTCTTTTAGATACCAATAATATTTCGATAGGGTTATTCTATTTCTGTACTTATTATTATTATTAATTAATTCTGTACTTGTCGCGTAATCAGTATAAATACAGGATTGAGCACTGAAGCTATCAGAGACAACGTAAAGCCAATGGGTCATGTGGGTCACCGGCTTTAATGCATATATATATATATATTGTTTCCAGAACAAAAGAAAATCCTAAATTAAAGATGAGAAATAATGTCCAGATGTAATCATACCAAAAAATACATCCTAACACATCACTGAACAAGTCCCGGGCCTGACATATAGATGGTGCCACTAATGAAAAATCCATATGAGTTTTATGAAGTACTAACCTTCAAATGGCCGTGACAAAATTTGGGCATAATCGGATTATTAGTTTACAAATTACAGTCATTTAAGTGAAGCTACTGTTGCAAATTTTCAAGCAATGGAAAAATCTGACTTTCGTGCGTTGATAAAGCATTGCTTTCTGATGGGAAAATGCTGTTCAAGCGAAGCAATGGCTTGTTAATTGTTATTCAGGCTCTGTTCAGTTGGAAACAACGGTTAAAACTTTCAACGCGATCGTACATTCACAAATGATACTGAACGCTCAGGTCGCCCAAAATCAGCAGTTATCCCGGAAAATACCAAAAAATCCACAAACTCGTTTTGGCCGATCGTAAATTGAAGTTACGTGAGATAGCAGAGGAGTTGAACATATCAGAAAACAGTGTATTCACCATTTTGCATGAACATTTGTCAATAAGAAAGCTGTGTTCAAAGTGGGTAGCGCGTTTGCTCATAGTCGATCAAAACAACAACGCGTCGGCGATTCAGATCGTTATTTGCAACTGTTTTAATGCCATAAGAAGGAATTTGTTGCCAAAATATGTGACAATGGATGAAACATGGTTTCACTAATTTACTCCGGCGTCAAATCGGCAGTCATCTGAGTGGACAGCAGCAGGTGAAAGCTGTCCAAAGCGATCAAAGGCACAAGATTTTGGCCTCCGTATTTTGGGATGCACAAGGTATTTTAAAGAATCATCAATAACGAATATGATTTAGCATTATTGGTGCGTTTCAAGGAAGAACTCGCCAAGAAACGGCCACGAATGAAGAAGAAAAAAGTGATCTTTCACCAAAACAACGCACCATGTCACAAGTCGATTGCAACGATGACAAAACTCCAATTGCACTTTGAATTGCTTCCGCGTTCACTCTGTTTTCCAAATCTGGTCCCCAGCGACCACTAGTTGTTTGCAGATCGCAAAAGAATGCTCCAAGAAAAAAGATTTGGCTCCAATGAAGAAGAGATATCGGAAACTGAAGTGTATTTTGAGGCCAAAGACAAATCTTCCTACAAAAAAAGGTATCGAATTGTTAGAGAAGCGTTGGAATCAGTATATCACCCTAGAAGGAGACTATGTTGACGAATAAAATTTAATTTTGCCTAAAAGTTGTTTTATTAGTTAGTCCCGGGATTTATTGAGTGATGTGTTAGGATCATACAAACCTGAATGAAAGTGCTTTAGGATCCTTAACTAACTCCTCCCTGATTTAAAACAATTTCGGGTGTTTAAAACGTCCAATCGCGCGTTCATTGAAATTCTTGTTGTACTTTTAAAAACGTTGTAAAAGCAGTTATTATAAATCACCTGAAGATATCGAAAGCTTGAAACCTAGGTTGCGCAGTTAACTTGTTTCCAAATGAAAAATATTCAAAAGCTTTACAATATGTATATATTGAGCACTTTTTAATATAATTATGTACTAGTCTAATTTGATTATGACCAAAACCTGATTAACAATAATTATATATATATATATATATATATATATATATATATAAACTTATTTATAAATGGAACTGTGTGTGTGTGTGTGTGTGTGTGTGTGTGTGTGTGTGTGTGTCCGTTACCTATAGACTCCGAAACGGCTAAACCGATTTTCTTGAAAATTTACACAGTTGTACTATAAGCATTTGTGAGTGTTCTTAGCTAGGGTTTGTGTCGAGGTAGCCTCGATAAATATCGAAAATCGATAATCGAAAAATATCGGGTTATAGAAGGAGTGGTCCGATTTTAATCAAATTTGAAACACTCATAGACAAAGACATAAGAAACGATATTCAGAAATTTCAAGGTTGCAGTTCTTACAATAGTGCAGAAAATCGATAATATATATATAAAAGGCAAGATGTTTGTGTGTGTGTCTGTTTATCTGCCTGTATGTCTGTATTTTTTCAGCCCTTTTATTTTGTTTTTGCTTCGGGTTTGGCTTTAAGTAGGTATACTTGTAGTTCTTAGCCTCAGCCATGTTACCATTTATTCAGAGGACTTATTTAGCCTTCAAAATTCAGTTTACGACGAAAAAATCTTATTTGATATCGATACCAGGAAATCAAAATTTCGGTTTACGGTTTCGCTTTAACTGGAAACAACTATTGCTTTTTAGTCTTTCGTGCCAACGTCCAAAGAGTCTAAGCTCCAGGACCATGGATTAGTTTTAAAGCTTTCATTACACCCGAGTAATGCCGGGCTATACTGCTAGTATATATATATATATATATATATATATATATATATATATATATATATATATATATATATAACTTGAATAAAAGGAAAAAGAAGAAAACAGAGGAAAAGGAGAAGAGAAAGAAAAAGAAGGAGGAAAGAGAAGAGGGGTATATGTGTATATATATATATATATTTTTTTTACCGAGAAAATCTAAATTGGAAATAAAAAACACCCCACCCCTATCGCGTCTATGAAAACCTAGACACAGGATCAAAGTAAATACATGAATTAGGTCCACTAACAGCAGACATCAACCAATTAAATGATAGCCAACCATAAAAATGACCACTCAACAGCGCCCCTTTAGAAATCTTAACCAAAAGATATACCCAACCGATAAAAAGATAAAACATACATTCCAACAGATAATACCATTAATCAACAATTTCACACTTACACACCAAATTCCTCAAAAGTCTAACGATCAAAAAGAGACATTCACTTAATTACCAATAACCCCAACCAACTCCCACGACAACAACGAACCAAATATAAACAGAGAATGATTCCAAACCATTATTTCCCCTGAAGTAGTGTTTAAATCCAAACACTGAAACAAACATATGATTGTAGAGAAGAGGACATATATAGAAGAAATTATGTACATGTTCTAAAACATAATTTATAATAAATATTCACTGCTCTGTACATCATATATCGAGCACTGTTTTAAATTAATGTTTTGGGCGGAAAAAATTTTTCTTTTTTCTCTCCTCATTCTATACTCACTCGGATATATATATATATAGGGTTTCCCCCAAAATGTATACACATTTTAAATAATTGTAAAGTCAGTGTTTATTAAAATACATATGATTTTCAAAATTAAATAGACTCTGCAGATATTATTTTATTGTTTTGTCAACGCTTGTTTTCAAACTGATATCCGTTCTGATTCAGGCACTGCTGACAATGCGGATCAGTGGAATCACAAACATCACGAAATAATTTGTTTGGTATTTATGTGCATTCTCGTTCAATAGCCGCTCTCCATTCGGCGTCTGTTGCAGTTTTGTGAGCGTAAAATAAGTCTAGTAGTGTGAGGTCTGGTGAACGAGCACGGTATTCTACGAAACCCCTTCGTCTAATTCACCTGTTTACCAAAATCTCATCAAGGAAGGATGACATCGCGATGGTCGTGTGGGGGCTCCGCATCTTGCTGAAAATGAAACTCCTCATTTTCAGCCTAAATGCTTACCATGTTGCAGTGTGTTGTATACATGGTCTCCGTCAGGATTCGAACCTGCATCTCCCTTGGCACAGGGAACTACCGTTAGACCCGTTACGCTTTAATCAACTGGACTGTCGGATTAATAAAATCCTTTACTTTCTTTTATTTATATATTTATGTGCCTTTTAAAATTGTTTGAAGACATTTTTCTTATATATATAGATATATAGCTCAATTACGACTGATTAACGACTTCCATCCTCACTGGGTGGCCCATACTTTTGGCTTGTGTGCCACCTCTTAGCTACGCTTAAAAATCTTCATTAACATGACTAAGAAATATACATTTTCTGAGGGTTAACAAATTGACAAAAAAGAAAGATCTCATTCTGATTTCAGTTTAAAATTAATAGTATTCCGAGCAACAAACCGTACACTTGTAAAATCTGCATTACAAAATCAACTGATGTTTAGTCCTTTCTTTTATTACCATCAGCTGGCCTTTCTGTGGTTTCCTTTCTGTGCCTGCTGTCAATGCTATACTCATGGTGTTAAATAATATCTTGTTCCGTGTAGAATTTTGCCAAAAAGTTTATTTTGCACTGGGAAACGCAAAGATATGTCATTGATGGTGTAATTAATGGTGGATTTTGTTTTGACGAGCCAGAGTCAAGCGGGTCAGCACTCGAGATGATACGGCGTGCACCGGTAGTGATAGGTATCAAAATCGGGACAATTATTTAAGTGACGTCGGCTGTCACAGAGAGTCAGTTTAGAGTTTAGAGACTAACTGGCTAAATGTGTGTGTGCTCTGATCCATCCAAACCTACTCCAAGCCAAGTCACCTAAAAGTTAATAAAATATATGAAATGTTTTTATTTAGATATTAAGTGTTGATGTCTGTCGATTTTATCAGTTGTGAAAAAGCAAGTCCTTTTGATTCACCTTTGGTCCTGTTTATTTCGTCATTTCTCTGTGAAAGATAATCAACATTTAGTTTGAGCAGATTCTCGCCGAATGAATAGCAGCTTACGGTCCGTCATTTATGAGAAGGGAACCCTGGAAGATCATGAGGACCGACGTTTTGATCCAGTTTTTTCTATTTCGACGAAGAAGCAGAAGTTTGTTCTCGTTCATTGTGATTCATGTATATACCCAGGAGAAGTATATAGTAATTGAACCTAATACGATACAAAGCCACGAGTCAGTAGCTTTGTATCGTATTAGGTCCAATTGTAAGAAGACAGAATTTTATACTTTTGAGTAAGAGATGCAATCTATGATTTGGAGACATCATAATCAAGCATGTATAACAATCTAAATATCTACGAAGTATTTTAACAGAGGTCAGAAAATGCGTCGCTATAAAGAAAGTTGCCTTGCAAAAGCTAAGCAAAGCGTTACGAAACAGTAAAATCTCTTTAGAAACGTGCCTATAGAATAATATTAAATATTATGATAATGTTATGGTGCCCTCCTACGAGGAATGGACTCTTCCTCTTGTTATATATGATTACCTGCGTGACTTTCGGAGGGCAGTCCACGCCCAGTTGACAGCCTTATCCCTGTCAGCTTTCTGCCTTTGGGCAAAGAGTTTTAACCCAGTCGTGGTTTCGCCGAAGAGTAGAGTCACGATTAGGGGAAAATTAGATAGAAACTTTTGGCCGGGCTATATGGCCCAGAGGACTCACATTAAAAAGGCCTTGTGCTACATTTTGCCTTAAGTGAGAAGGCGACTGAATACTGCAGTAAACGAGGGCAGTTAATGAGAGCAGTTAAAGAAGGCAGTTAACAGTAGCAGTTAACGAAGGCGGTTTACGACAGCTACTAAACAGTCAATAAGCAGCGTAATAATACCTTTGGACTTATTTATTTCTAGTTATTATAAACACTTCCTTTGAATATCTTGTTTCTTGTCATACTAAAACACTGTTTTGAACCTACCTTCTTGTTCCGTGTCTTACTTCCAGCGCAAACCGGTAACTAAAACTTTGCGGCAAGTTTATCCACAACACCACAACAAATTGACGACGAAGATCCACAACAGATAATATAATATGTGATATGATATTATAAAAATAATACTTAACAGTTATGTAATATCAGTTTCCTAACAATGTTAATGAATGCTGGACAATCTCTTTACAAATGAAGAAGAAACATGAGGCAACAGAAATGTGGTTCTACAGAAGGATGCTGAGTAGTTTCAGGGAAAATGGACACAAACCTTGAATCAGAAAAAGACAATTGAAGTTTCTGGGTCACATAATGAGGAAAGAGGGATTAGAATATTTAAAACTCACAAGGCATATTGAAAGAACGAGAGATAGAGGGAAACTGCGAATCGCCAACCTAACAAGCTTTTGTAAATGGCTGGCAGAACAGGGATTAGAAGAGAGAGAAACTCGTGGAGAGACATGATCGCTTAAGTCCTGAAGGAACGCAGCATGTAGAGAAACTAATGATAGTTTTCACTGAAAATTAATCGAACTCTTTATAAGTCTTCTTTGCTCATATCTATCTATCTATCTATCTATCTATCTATCTATCTATCTATCTATCTATCTCACTTTTCTCAGATCTATCTACCAATCTACCGTAAAAGGTTCATTGTGCACACTTTTGCAAAATGTTTAAATTTTTTTTACAATTTTCTGAACTTTAGCTATATAGTTCTTGTACGTGCATACTCTTTCTTAAATCTCCTTTCTTTCCCATGCTAACACCTGAAATGAAATTCAGCAGGTCAGTGTGATTAATGTTTAATCCTTATATCCCATAGTTGATGATTAGAAATGTATATAAGCTAGCATTTGTTCACGTGTACATAATTAAGTGGCCAGTGAAAGTATATATTTTTTTAAAAAGCCATACGTGATACACGCTTGGGCGATTATGTCTCGAAAGAGACATGACTGACTGGGCAGAATATTATCCCGCAGTAGGTTGCCATTGCTTTCTGCGGTAGACTGGTTGCCGACCAAGGCTATAGAACCCAATCTGTCCTGCTATTTGACCCATAACTGGAGGGAAGAGACGGATTAATACCTTTCCCAAGGGTATTTGCGCGTAAGTGAATGCAATGAATTCTGATATTGTTTTTACTATAGAAAATCAAAGAAAGCGAGATAACAAAATTAACTGAATTCTATACACTTACACCTTTCTATTAAATTAGACATGAGCTGCGCTGATTTAAAAGACATTATTTTTTACGTGATTTTAAATGTGTTCAAATATTTGTTAATTTCAACAACCCGCTGCGAAATTGAATACGATGTACTCAATTAAACGACATTATTTCAGTTTAGCTGCTACATGCTTCTGAGTTGACATCCCTAATTTTTTTCTTAAACAATGAAATCAATCGGCCTGGATGGAGATGTTCTACAAAAGAACAATATGCCTACTAACAGGAATAAATATAACTGAAGATCATGGAAAATGTATATATATATATATATATATATATATATATATATATATATATACTACCGGACATAATTATTAGGCGACCCCACAAAAAATAGTGTATTTCATACTATTTTTAGTGTTTATTACCAAGTGGATAATTCTAAATGAAAATAGAATTCTTCTTTTGTTAATACTGCTCAATAACATGTGCATCAAATGAACTGTTGTAGTGTCCGTCTAGTTTTTGTGCTCTCTTCTCCATGCTAGTCTCATCTTCTTATTGACTGGCCGAAGCAAAATTTTGCAAAGTAATAATAACAAAAGAACCAGTCTATCTTCATTTAGAATTATCCACTTAGCAATAAATACTAAAAATAGTATGAAATGCATCATTTAAAAAAAAAACTGCGGTGGCCTAATAATATATATATATATATATATATATATATATATATATATATATATATATGTGTGTGTGTGTGTGTGTGTGTGTGTGTGTGTGTGTGTGTATAATTCTTTTAATTATTCAATCATTAACTGTTTCACTCCACACGATTTTCAAAATGTCCGTTTGTTTTCCTTTGATTGTTAAAGGGTAAATAACTAGAAAATGTTATTTTTATGTGTATTAAAAGCTGTTTCCAAAGCATTTAAAATAAACATTCTTATATACATAAGAAAAACAATATATATATATATATATATATATATATATATATATATATATATATAAATTTAAAATTACCGACATCCCAAGTTCGTGCGCATGTAAAGTCGTACCGGCGTAACAAATTATTTATCTGATGATGTCGTAAAGGACGAAAGACGTCACACAAAATCTTTTTTCTCTTTGACGAACATTTTACCCCCATATTGCTCTTGATATATAAAAATTTATTTATATATGTGCGTGTGTAAATCTTTATATAAACATATATCACAAATTTAAGTAGAATTAACTCTAAAAGGAATTCAAATGAAAAAGAAGTAGTTAATAACAATAAAGCTGATGTAATTAAAATATATTAAATTTCACAAAACAATATTATAGTATTGAAGTAGGGGGCTCGAGCATGCTTATTAAACTGGCCTTGCGCCAAACATAACCAATCTCCCCACAATTTACTCCAGATCAGAAGGTTGAAAGAATATAAGTGTTTCGTTTGTATGTTTTAATGGAAATTTTCATCAGTTTGTAGGAAGTGACATTTTTAACTGTGTAAATGTTTAAAGAGAAAGTGTAGTAAGGAGTTAAATGAATGTAGAGTTCGTAGTTGTATCGAAATGAGTGCATGCAGACAAACGTTAATAAGGTAGTAATAAAGTCTGTGTTCCTTTCTTTCTTTTTAAAAGAGTAGCTAAACCCCCTTAATCAGGGAGGCGTTGTTACAGAGACAGGATGCACCAATCAAAACAAAGCAATCTAAGGTCTGAAGAATACCAGAACAAGTGAGTTTAGCTACTCTTTTAAACTTTTAAAACCCTCAAATTTGTAATTGAATTGATTACTTGATAAGATACGGATAGTGTCGAAACATAATGGCTACTTTTGTCGTGATATTAAAATATATTTATGTTATAAATTCTAAATAGCTATTATTAGCTCTACTTTCTATTGATACAGTCAGTCAGTCAAGTGCCATACGTGAAACACGCTTGGGCGATCATGTCTCGAAAGAGACATGATACATTACTAACCATTATCCATTACTAACCATTACAGTAGACTGGTTGACAGCCAAGGATTTAGAACCCAATCTGTCTTGTTATTTAACCCATAACTGGAAGGAAGAGACGGATTAATACCTTTCCCAAGGGTATTTGCGCGTAAGTGAATGCAATGAATTCAACTGGAATTCGAACTCGGCTCCCCGATTTCTCGTTCCGAGCCGATATCCAATGCACCACAACGCACATTGTATTGAGCACTTTTTAAAAAAATAGTGTTTCTTTGGATACGGAATATTATTTCATCCATATCTACTCTATAGTTTATATATATATATATATATATGTGTGTGTGTACATGTTTTCAAATATCTCAATTTTCATATCTATCTATCTATCTATCTATCTATCTATCTATCTATCTATCTATCTCAATTTTCATTTTTTCTGTTCCTGTGCTATTTCAGAAATACATATATCTATAAAGTTCTTTTCTGTCGATGGCTTAGACACTTGTACTCAAAGGTTTACGTACGCTTTTTGAAACCCAAACAAATATTCTTCCGAGCGTTTTTGCCATTATAACACGTGCGAATAAATCTGTGTGATCGGTAGACAATGGCCGCCTTTGAAATGGAAGAAGCACAAATGGAAACACATTCCCGTTGAGACATAGAAAGCGTACAAAGATGATGTTAAATAAATCGATCTCGATGCATTATAAAAATAGTCTCGTGTAATGGAAGCAACAAACATCTTTTGAACGGTAATATTATCGGGATTTTTACTCAGTTTAGTCGAGCCCAAAGCGAAATCTGTAGGTCGCCCACCGAGGATTGAACCTACTACAGTAGCAACATTCCGCACAGTTATCGGGCTAACTATTATTCTACGCTGAGATGCAATAGTTATTTACTAAACTTATCATAGGCTTGAACAAATTATTGAGATTAGACACATGATTTACATGCATGTTCCACTAATTAACCCATAGGTAAGGGGAGAAAATATGTATTTCTACTTCCCAATGGTATTTGAGGGTAAGTGAATATAAAAAACAGACTGAAGTTGGAACCTGGTACTCTGATTTTCAACCTCGAGCCGTTATCCATTAAACCAGCAGCACATCCAAGCTGCAGCACCTGGTATCGTCAAGCGGTCACCCATCTAGTTACAAACCAAAATCAACGTTGCTTAACTTCAGTGATCGTATAAGAACCGGTGTTTAACATGAAACCTAAAGCCCAATTGGTATCGAAGGCACTATGATAATAGTCTGAGAGATGAAGACATAACTTATTAGTAGCGGGTCTCGCAGCTGCGTGGACTGAGCCTACAGACTCAGCTGAAGCACCCTACAGTGGTGCTTCTTTCCCTGCTGTACGCAAGTAAACCGTGGATCCTGTACATCCTGGAAAGAAGCTGCACAAGACCGCTCTGCCTGATGTGCTTTATTCAAAACAGGCGTAGCTCAATGCATTCAAAAACTACAGCAGAAGCGACAACGCTGGAAGTACAGGTCACGCTCGCCTTCCCAACAAGACATTCCCTACTCGAAGAAAATTCAGAGCGAACACTGGCATGATTAAACATCTCCACACCCATAATTTTCCTACAAGTAATGTTGATATTCTAAGCATAGCTCAGATGTGGCACACGGCCGAAAGTATGGGACACCCAGTGAGGATCTGACTAGTTCTAGCTAGATAAGCTTGCTAACCATTAAACCACGCCAAGGTGCCCCCTACAAGTAATGTGTGAAGAAAAATTGTAACCTTCGCTCGCGAAAGACGAACATTTATTTTTTTTAATCATTTCATAAGGGAAAGTGATGAGAAAGAGTGGTTATATATAGGAAATGTCAGAAGGAGGGTGATAGACGGGTAAGGATACCGAGGATGAGGGTTGGGTAGATGAGAAGAGTGTTTGAGAGAATGGATGCGAGTTAGTGTGTTAGGAGGTGTCTATTGACCTTACATTTAAACTCCTGGAGAGTGTAGCTGTCGAGAAAGCAAGTACGGGGAAGGGAATTCTACAGTCGGGAAGTGCGAGAAAAGAAGCTGTTGGAGTAGAAATTGCGGTTACATTTTATCGGTTTCACTGTAAAAGGGTGGGACCTATTTGCTAATCTAGTATCTCGTGCAAATTCGTACCTAGGGGGCACCAGTGATATAAATTCATCGGAGCAGAAGCCGTGAAAGTATTTATAGAAGAGGTACAGGGAAGCCACGTCACGCCAGTGAGAGAGTGACTGCAGCCGGTCTGCCAAGTCGGTATCGATCTGTAATGTGATCGATTCTCCGTTGTATTTTGTCAAGACATCAGGAGAGATAGTAAACTCACTCTGATTGGGAATTCCATTTTTTTCTTTTCTTAGACAGATTGCCACCTAAGGCAAGAAAGCGTAACGTACTCTGCTATTATACCCATAGCTTGGATGAGGCTTGGAGAAGAGACAAATTCGTGTTTTTTTCCGAAGCACATTTATGTGGGAGTGAACGCTGAAGGCTAGGTTATACTTTTGAACTTGGCTTGCCTAATCTAATTTATATACCGATATCTGTTGCTCTTCTCTGACATCCTCGATTCTAACTGCGGTTTCCGTGACGGAAACTGCGATAAACATAACAGGGATGTGCCGGTTTTGGCAACGGCTGTCAGCGCAAACAAAAATCAACGAGCGGAGCTCAGCTTCTCTCGTCTACTTTCGTACAAATCCCTTTTACATAGGCATGAATCCACATCTTCTTCTATAGCTATAGGTTAAATCACAGGCTAGACTGCGCACTCTAACCTTCTAAAAGAAAACAACTTTGTATTTCAAACCACTAAGTAGGAATTATTCCACTATTCCAGTAGGTACTATTCAACATACCTTCCCAGGACAATTCCCATAATAAAAATTAAACTGTTGAGCGCCATGTTCACTAACGTATTATAGAGATACAACATTAAAAAAAAAAGATCTGAAAACAGATCAGAAATCTGAGAGATCCAATGACGAACGAAGTCAATCACTTACTAACCATTACAAAACCACTAGGAGCATTTCAACGTAGTTTAATGGTTAGCAAGTTTGTCTCGCTAGATCAATTACGCCTATGTTTTTCTTTTTTGATACTAAGATTCACCCTGTACAAGGCCCGGGTCCACTCGAGATAGAGTGTTACGTTAAGGGGTAGTTTGAATGGATAGGAGGGGAAGGTAACGGTTAACTCTAGATTTAAGCTGGTTAAGATTGTAGACGTTACTGCTACTTTAATTCGGGATGAAAAGAAAATAGACAAAGATGGTTGGTTGAAAAAAAGATAAAATGAAAATAGACAAAGATGGTTGGTTGAAAAAAAGATAAAAAGAAAATAGACAAAGATAGTTGGTTGAAAGAAAGATAAAATGAAAATAGACAAAGATGGTTGGTTGAAAAAAAGATAAAAAGAAAATAGACAAAGATGGTTGGTTGAAAAAAAGATAAAAAGAAAATAGACAAAGATGGTTGGTTGAAAAAAAGATAAAAAGAAAATAGACAAAGATGGTTGGTTGAAAATTTAAATGAAAAATGAAATCAAAATAGACAAAAATCTTTGGCTAAAAAATAAAAGAAAATGAAATAAAAGGGAAAATGGCGACTATATAAATGAGAGATTTTTGCTGCAATAAATTCTGAATCTTGATGAGAGATGAAGTTAAATAAACCAGAAAGAAGAAGAATAAATTTGAAGTAGAAAACCGAGAATTAATGAGGAGGCAAAATGATGTGGTGGGGGAATAAAGGCGGGAAATAGTCTGAAAATAAAAAATTACTTTTCAGTAAGAAAGATTAAAGAAAATTAATATTTGAATAAAGTTTAGAAAGTAATATTGAAATAACGGTTTTCGAAATGAGAACTCGAATGGACAAAATAAAAACGAGAAATTAATATAAAAATAAAAATAAACAAATAGCATAAAAGCGAAGAAAAGAAGAACGAAAAACCACATAAAATAAAAAAGAAGGTGAAAAGAAATAAACAAGAAGAAAATGAAGGAAAAGAAGGAAAGAAATTAAAAAAGAAAGAAAAATAAAAACTAAGAGAAAAGAAATAATTTAGGTATATGAAAGAAAAAAGAAAGAGAAAAACAAATGGCGTAAAGCGAAGAAAGAAAAAAAGAAAGAATGAATGAAAGAAAGAAAAAAGAAACAAATCAACAAATAAAAGGGAAGAAAAAAGAAAAGATAAAAAAGAAATAACAAAATTAAAAAGAAAGAAAAAATAATCAACGTAAAGGAAAGAAAGAAAGGGTGAAAGAAAGAAAGAGTAAAACAACGTAAATGCGAAGAAAAAAAGAACGAAAGAATGAAAAAGGAAGAAAGAGAAAACAAATAAGTAAAAAATGAAGAAAGAGGGAAAAGGAAAGTAAAGAAAAAATTAACAAAATAAAACGAAGAAAAAATAAACAAGAGAAAAGTAAGATTGAAAGAATGAAAACGAAGAACGGGAAAGAGAAAATAAATAAGTTAAAAACGAATAAAGATGGAAAAAAAGCAAGAAAAAAAGAAAAGAAAAATGAACAATATGAAAACGAAGAAAGAATGAAGGTAAAAACAAAGAAATAAAGAACACGATATGCACACTAATGTAAGAAAGAAAACGAAAATAAAAATAAAAAGATTACTTTACTACATGAGAAAAAATTGTCGTAAGACAATCTTTATATATTTTTTTCATTACATTACAATTTCTCTTTTCATTTGCTACTGTTAAAATAAAAGCGAACTTGTCGTCTGCAATCGACAACGATCGACATGTTCTTTGGGGAGAACAAACAGCAAATCAAAAGAAATAAGAGAAAAAGCAAATACCCCCAAGAGGCATCGAACAAGAACGCAGAAGGAAACGGAAAAAAGACGAGAGACGCGGAAAATATAAAGCAAAAAGGTTCTTGTTTCTAAAGGGTGGGCTTGGGATTATCAGATCTTTTATCATGATACATACATCAAGTGCACGTCATATCGTTTGACGCAAAGAAACCTTTTATTTGTTTAGTTATTTATTATTAAATATGTAAACTGAAATACGGAATTACCACACTAGATCTTTACTCAATTCGAAACGGCGTAAATCGAAGAAACAATAACCAGTAATATTAACACACACACACATATATATATATATTAGAAGTAGTACAAACTAATGGATTAGAAGTCCACTATTTGTAGTGATTTACTTTTTAGAGAGTGCTCAATACTTAGTAGAACATTAAGTATGACTGCTTGACTAGGTAGTGGAACATTATATATGACTATTAGACGAGGTGCTAATAAGCTGACGGGACTAGGCAGAAGATTTTCCCGCAGTAGCTTGCCATTAATTTCTGCCGTAGACCGGTTGACAACCAAGGCTATAGAACTCAATCTATCCTGCTATTCAACCCATAGCTAGAGGTAGAAGAGATGGATTAGAGTTTTCCAAATGGTATTTGTACGTAAGTGAATTCAACTGGAGTTCGAACTCGGCTCTCTGATTTCTCATTCCGAGCTGATATTCATAACACCACAACGCGCATACAGATATATACTACCGTTAAAAAGTTTGAGACGACCTTTGGTAACTTTTTTTTAAATTGGTCTAAAAAGTAGTTGTTTTGGAATTTAAATAAGAGAAAATTATTATACATCATCCAAAAATAAAAAAAATGGAACATGATTCATTTTTAGAAACTATATTATGGCAAAAAGATAGAATTAAATTTTGCTCTTGTCAAAATATCCTCCTTTAGGCTTGATCACCGCAGCACCCATTTTTAGCATTCGTTGCAAAAGTTTCTTAAAGTATAAGTTTGATAATTGATTCCATTCTTTATTCTATGACTCTAAGTGATCTTTTTTCGGATGCAAAGGTTTCATTCTTCTGCCAAGTTAATAGTAAATCCCATTCTAATTCTGTGATGGCTTCAAAATTTTAAATGTAGTATATATATATATATATATATATATATATATATATATATATATATATATATTGTTGTTCAAGCTATATATATATTGTTATTCAAGCTATATATATATATATATATAGCTTGAACAACAGACTGAACAAGACCAGGACGCTCAAACCTTCGGTAACTACACTATATATATATATATATATATATATATATATTGTTCATTCAGTAATGAATTTGAACACTCTCGGCTACTATGGTGTGTTTACATTGTATATAACATGCTAAAGTCCGCCTTCCTCTACTGATCTTAGAGGTAGAATCACCGACTGATGTCAATTTGGTCAGGTCTCAATCCTGGCTGGAACCAATCGGATGTCAAACCGTACTGATGAGCTGTGATACAGTGAAACAAATCTGTCTGCGGATGGCTATATTACGTACACACACATACATACTCTTTAAAAAAGACATGATCGCATATATATATATACTGTAATGTTTTTAAATTCATAGTATCACTACACAAAAAATTTCTCATGTTTCGAAGCCAGCCCATTATATTTTGGCTTCATCCTCAGGTGATTTTTTTAGAAATGAGAATTATCCAGTTTAAAAGACCGTTTATTTGTGTTGGATTTGTTATTTTTGGGTGTTAGAGGGGTTGGTTTGTATTTTGAGTTCCGTTGACCTTTTTACTGGTCTTAGGGTTAAGTGTTTGTTTTTGGCAGAGTTCATGATAGGTTAATTTATTAATCTTGAAAGGGCTGGTGCTGCTGGCGCTTTTGGTTTAGGGGTTGGTAGGTGTTGTTTTGTTTTGGGGTTGGTTTCTCCTTAATTTAATGTATGTTATTTTGTATTGTGGTGCGTGCTTTTTCTTGTTTTTTTTTAATTTTTTTGTTTTTTGTAAAATATATTTTTTATAAAATATATCTTTCATAAAAATGTATAGGGGTTGGTAGGTGTTGTTTTGTTTTGGGGTTGGTTTCTCCTTAATTTAATGTATGTTATTTTGTATTGGGGTGTGTGCTTTTTTTGTTTTTTTATTTTTTTGTTTTTTATAAAATATATTTATTATAAAATATATCTTTCACAAATAAAATTTTATAATATTCCATAATATTAAGCTATTTTATAATATTGTAAAATATAATATTTTATAATATTTAAGAAATATATTTCTTTTATAAAATCTATCCTTTATACAACATATTTTATAAATATAAAGTATATTTTTTTATTTATTTATCTACTATTCTGTTGCAACTGCATTATTTTTTGTTGGTATTGTATAGGGTTTGTTTTCTTGGGGGGGGGTTCTGGTTGGGGTTTTTTGTTTACTTAAATTTTAGCGAGAAATATTGGCGATGTTTGCATATTACTGCTAATATATATATATATATATATATATATATATATATATATATCAGTCAGTTAATTGCTATACGTGATACACGCTTGTGCGATCATGTCTTCTTCAAGATTGTATGTGTGTGTGCGTAATATAGCCATCCGCAGACAGATCTGTTTCACTGTATCACAGCTCATCAGTATATATATATCACAGCTCATCAGTATATATATATATAAATATAATATATTATATATATATATATATATATATATATATATATATAAGTTTGACTATTTTATTTCTCTAACAGTTTTCAGCTATATTTTAGGTATTATCAAGGATGAATTTTAAATACATAAGGAGACCTATCAAAATCTATTCATCACATACTCGTTAGTAATATAAATGTCATATCATCATTCACATTTAAATATAGGCTAAAAATAATAGAAGCATTTTTAATGCAAAAGAAAACTACAACACTTAATAATATGAACTATGAACATGACAACAATATTTTCGGAATATAAAACATAACTATGACTCTACATATATACACACACACATTATATATTCCGTTAAAGTAAAATAAAATAAATAATAACTGCAGTTAAATTCCTTGCATTCACTTACGCACAAATAACCTTGGGAAAGGTATTAATTCGTCTCGTGCCTCCATAACTGGAGGCACGAGACGAATAATAAGACAGATTGGGTTCTATAGCATTGGCTGGCAACCAGTCTACCACAGAAAGCAATGGCAACCTACTGCGGGATAATCTTCTGCCCAGTCAGTCATGTCTCTTTCGAGACATGATCGCCCAAAGCGTGTATCATGTATGACAGTTAACTGACTGACTTAATGGTTACTAATGGAAGTATATTCCACAGTTAGATATTTACTTTAAAAAGTGCTCAATACAAAAGTGAAGCATAAATATATGCTAATTATTATTATTATTATTATAGCATACTGCAAATTTTTTACAGTATGCTATAATAATAATAATAATAATAATAATAATAATAATAATAATTACCAGATAGATAGATAGATAGATAGATAGATAGATAGTAATATTTTTATAAGTGTTTATAATAAAAGCATAGTTTACTGAAACACAAGAGCTGCTCTGTTTCAGTGTAGTATCAATACTATTGCTGACTTTTCTTTGGATTATATAAATAATCTTTTAAATATATAACGGGAGCAGCATATCACTATGTGGCATGAATATTTAAAGAAGGACGAATGCTAGTTTTATAAATATGTAAGATAGATTTAGGAGAGAAAAAATGTCTAGCGCGACACAGTGTATCATCTTTCTTAGAAGCAGACCTAGCTATGGATTCAATATAATATTTCCATTTCATGTCAGCCGAGAAGACACCGCATAGTGAATCACTCTGCTGGAGGTTAGAATCAGCCATGGTGATGGGAGGCAGGAAGAAAAGTTTTAGTCTTTTGTCGGCTTAAATAATCATGCTATTTTTTTCAATGCTGCAACAAAACTTGATTTTAATCTTCAAAAGGAGTTTAATCTTCAAAAAGAGTTTAGCCAGGTTTGCAACAGACAAAGCAATGGATGCATCAGGTTGAACAGTTTCTTTTCTCGCACTTCTCGCTTGTGGAACCCTTTTCCAGCTCCATGCTTTTACGTCAACTTTAATCTTCAAAGATGAAATACAATTTACTGTTTTGACGACACTTATTTTGTTCTCACTCCTTAGTAATGTTTCTGTTTTCTAATACTATCACTCCCAGAAAAAAAAAACTTTGTGCCTTAGTGGCTTTTTACAAAGAAGATTAATGGTTAAAATTAAAAAATGCTTATTAAACTACAAAAATAACGGTTTGTTTACAATAGTAAATGAAATTAAATGCGTGGATCTGCAAAAAGAAAAAAAGAAATTATAGAAAGTCAAAAAGTGAATACCTATTTTTTTCTTTTGACGTGGGTATCCTGTGATTGGGGATATATTTATATATACTTTTAAAATGTCTATTTTAAAATCCCTAATCAAAATTTAAATGTAAGAAAGCTGATGTTTGTTCGAATGTGTTTTTTTTTTAAGTAAAAATGAATCATACCACTGAGAATGCTTGATTCAAGTCAAAATTAAATTATCGTGATTTGTGACAAGTTCAGATTATAATCTTGAAAAAAAAATCCGTTAATCCCCGTATACGATTTCTACATAACGGCTTTACTGCCTTTCTTAGGAGTAACTGCAATTTAAAAAAAAGTCTTATAGAACAAAAAATCAGAGCCTTACAGTCACATCATATTGAAACACAGGTACCCATACGATCACAGAAAATAAGGGGCATCGTGTCTGGTCAGTACCTAGATGTATGACAGCTTGGGAATACCAGGTGCTGGAAACTTGGATGTGCGAATGCTATAATATATAATGGCTTGGAATTCTTAATCGAAGAGCTAAGATCCAATTCCCGTTGGGTTCGTTATATTTACTTACACGGAAATGCCTTTGTGAAAGATATAAATTTTTCAACTATGGGTTAATTAGTAAAAGTTTTATCTCTAAATCACTGTGATCTTTAAAAAGAAAAACATTCTTAGAATCTAAAAATAATTTCTGACTTTAAATAACCTGCAATGTTTTTAAACAACCGTAGAAAACGAATCAATCTGCCTTTCATCAGCACGGATGATGCTAACCTTCAGTAGAGTGACTCGTTGCGCCTTCTCGGGCTAACGTTCTCTCCTGATTATTCATGTTTTGTTCTCACTTCTTAGCAATGTTTCTCTTTTTTCATTCTTCCACACCCAGTAACCTCTTGTTTCTCAGTGGATTTGCTGCCTTGCTTGGTGTGAACTCGATTTTTTAAAAAGTCAGTAAAGATATGAAATTAATTAGTGAGACTTGCATCACTAAAACTGTTACAGTGCGCTCCTACGAAGAATGGACTCTTCCTCTTGTTATATGTGATTACCTGCGTGACTTCCGGAGAGCAGTTAACAAAGGCAGAGTTTGCATTGAAGCAGTCGTCTTGGGATGGCTGCTCTGTAACTCTGTGGCACTGTCGGCTCTCTGCTTCCGAGCGGGGAGCACGAGCCCAGTCGTGGTTCCGCCGAAGGGTGGAACCACGACTCGGTAAAAATAGACAGACATATTTTTGGCCCGGCTATATGGCTGGGAATTCCCACATTAAAATGACCATGTGTCACATCCGGCCTTGCGTGGGAGGGCTAGTAAATACAGCAGTTAACAAAGGCAGTTGACTGCCTTGCGTATTGTCGAGCTCTCTGCCTTCGGGCGGAGAGTACTGACCCAGTCGAGGCTCCCCCGAAGGATAGAGTCTCGTCTTTGGAAAATTAGACAGACATTTTTGCCCGAGCTATCTTGTGCTACATTTTGTCTTAACTTGGGATGCAATTAAGTACTGCGGTTAAAAAGAGCAGTTAACAGGGCAGTTAACGACAGGTACTAGTCAGGCAATAAGCAGTGCAATAATACCTTCGGACTTATTTCTATATTACTTATTATTAACACTTCCTTTGAATATCTTGTTTCTTGTTATACTATTATAGTTTTTAACCTACCTTCTGGTTCCGTGTCTTACTTCCGGACCAAACCGGTCACTACAACTTTGCGGCGAAGTTTCGCCACAACTCCACAACAAACTGGCGATGAAGATCCACAACAAAAACCATTACTACCTCAGAAATAATTAAATAAAATTGCACTATTTACATTGTTCGGACTATTGTCTTCATCTTTGTTACCACTTGTACGACGTTTCGGCCCTCTTCAGGTGCAAGGAATTTCGAACCGAACCCTTTATTACAATCACTGAGGTATATCATTCCTTGCGTAAAGCCTCTTTTGGTAGTTATGAGTTATCTCCATCTAACCCTCTAAGTTACTTGTTCACCAATGCTGTAGCCTGGTATTGAACTCACAACTCTTGGGTCAAGTCACTGGAACTAACCAACGTCTATATCCACTGAACCATGTTTCCTTAAGGACATAATTCTGAGATGAGGTAGCATTTACACTATTTACATTATTCGGACTATTGTCCTCATCTTTGTTGCCGACGACGTTTCGGCCGTTGTACCCTCCGGCCTTCTTAAGGTTCTAGGAATTTTGAACCGAACACTTTATTACAATCACTAGGGTATATCATTCTCATTCCTTGCGTAAAGCCTTTTTCTTTCATTATAGACAAATAAAATTGCGTACATAATATTTAGATTTCGGCATTAAATAACTCATATTGGGTGATATGCTGCTAAAGAAAACCAACCAACCAACCAACCAGCCAGCCAGCCAACCAACCAACCAACCAACCAAAAAACTCACAATAAATTTATGAAAAGGTCAAAATAGATCCGATTTACACTAGAGTGAAAAATTTAAAAATATGTTCGTTTCATTCAAGAGTTAAAAATATAGACGTAGGTCGTGTTTTTCTCCGTGGATACTTGAAATCCTGGAAAGTTTTCATGCGTCCCTTCAGGCCATTGGTATTCATGACTCTCCACAACTTACGATTCTTTGTAGCTCTTCGCAATGTTTTTCTTATTATCAGTCCCATTCGCTATAGATTTGCACAAGCTTGACAAATACGTTATCCGCTGTTTCTTTCTGCCATTCTCGCCTTCAATGTCACGTGAGTGTCAAAGTTTCTTAATCCTCTTTCCTCATTATGTGTTTTACACATTTCTATTGTCTAGTACTGATTCTCAAGAAGTGTTTTTTCCTATTTACTATAAAACTTCCTCATTACTTATACGTTCTGTCTATGGTATTTTCATCGCTCTGATGTAGAAGAAAAGTAGAGACCTATCTCTTGTTTCCTGTTTAGCACTGGATTTTCGGTCCCTTCTGAAGTCTACTTTAACTCCATGTCTCTCACGTCTCCACCAGAACTTTTATTCGCTAATTAAATCTTGACCTAGCAATTAGTTATCTTTCCCATTATCTTGCTCTTTCTTACGTTAATACAACGCTACCGCGAGTGGCTCATGAGCCTCGTATTAGTTAAACGAACATTAGTTAAAAAACACATAGTTATTGCTTCAAGTGTCTTTCTGTGAGGAAATTGTCCAAAACTCACTGCCATATAGGAGGATTGATATTACATAACTGTTCGGCACTCTTTGATTTCTAACTATATTATACTGTTTCCAAATACTTTGCTTTGTTTTAAGAAGGCATATTTTTCTATTAAGATGTACCTTCGGAATTCGGTGTCAGATTTATCATCGTCTGTCTAAACACATCCCAGATGTTTAAATTTTGTACTTGGTTCATTTTGAAATTTCCAATTCGTACCTCACATCATGAGCTGGCCCTTTTGCCGGCAACTTTTATCTTAATATTAGCCATTTTGTCAACTAGATCTGTCACGCATGATATATTGGCAGGATTTTTGAAGTCGGAGTCATCCTTTAAATTCTGTGTTATTATTTTACTGATAGAATAGATGGGTTTTATACGTTCGCAATAATAAGAGGCGATGGCAACTTCAATCGAGATTAGAACTCCGATTTAGTCAGAGAGTTAATTGATACACGCGTGGGTAATCATGTCTCTTTCAATCCATGACTGACAAGGCAGAAGATTTTCCCGCTATTTCTTCCTGCGATAGGCTATAAAAAACGATAACCATTTAGTCTTTTATTTTATTTTATTTTATTTTTTTGTTATATTTTTTCCGGTCTTCTATTTTACAGTTATTTGCTTTTTTATCCATGTTCTTTCTCTTCCACTGCTTTGTACACATGGTGTCCCTCCACTAAAAAAAATGTTAAATGAAAATAAATGCTGTGCTTATTGACTTGCAAAGAAGATTAATGATTAAAGTTAAGAAATATTAATGCTTACTAAATTACAAAGATTAATGGTTAAAGTTAAGAAATATTAATGCTTACTGAGTTGCCAAAAAGATTTATGGTTAAAATTAAGAAATATTAATGCTTATTGAATTACAAAGAAGATTTATGATTAAACTTAAGAAATATTAACGTTTATTATATTACAAAGATTAACGGTTTGTATATAATATTAAATGAAAATAAATGCGTTCATCTGCAAAAAGAAAAAGAGAAATTATAGAAAGTCAAAAAGTGAATACCTATTTTTTTCTTTTGACGTGGGTATCCTGTGATTGGGGATATATTTATATATACTTGTAAAATATCTGTTTTAAAAACCCTAATCAAAATTTAAATATAAGAAAGCTGATGTTTGTTCGAATGTGTCTTTTTTTTTAAGTAAAAATGAAACATACCACTGAGAATGCTTGATTCAAGTCAAAATTAAATTATCGTGATTTGTGACAAGTTCAGATTATAATCTTGAAAAAAAAATCCGTTAATCCTCGGATACGACTTCTACATAAAACATAGAGTTTGAATGCAAATGCTAAGTAGAAAAACCTGTTTTAAACTTGTTGGCATCACTTACTGTTATTTCTTAATACTGCCAGAGGTTTCTTGTGAAAACTAGGGTTCGAGTAGAAATCTTCACTACAGACTTGGTAAACAGAACCTGCATAAAACTATCTATGCAACAGTAACTCAGATTCCGACAGATCATCACAAAATTAATAGATCTTAATATCCAAATGTCCGTCGGATAAGTTAAATAGCGTTTATATAAAGCCAGGTCGATTTTAGAACCCTGGTAATTGCATTCAATTTGAAAGTTCCAATTGCCCATGATAAATAATGATACAATTTCATTTTTCAAACCGTTACCGTTTTTCGAGAATACAAATTTAAAGATTAAGTTGAAAATCGTAATAGAATTTAATTCCGGGGACCAGGGAAAGCCTTATAGCACAGCCTTATTTTATAACATTTGTAATTTAATGAAACTTTACAAATTTTATATGGGCAAGATGTATAGCATAAGCACATTATTACTAAATCATTGTGTCATCAATTAAGACTTTCATTTGCCTCAAAGGGAAGTTACTCTGAACAATATATATAGTACTGTAGTTTTAGAGTGATTTTCGATAAACAATGGAAATTTAAAACATTTTGTTTTTTAATCTGTGCATATCAATATTATGGTGTTATATACACTTTTATCTATTTTTTGTTGTTCAAATTAAGACCTAAAAAATGATCTAACAAATGTTTTTATTGAGTAGCCATTTTTTAAAATTTTTTAAAAATTTTGCACAGTTTTTGCTCATCGAATAGCATATTTTATTTTTAGAATTCACAAGTAGAATCCTGATTTTAATATATTTTCTGTTCAATGTATCTAATACAAAATATATGAACTTAATTGGGATTTATTCTTGAAATAGTAAAATTTTGAAGTCAGTTTGTAAGCAAAAACCTGCGAAATAAGGTATTTCTGTACATGGTTTGAAGACTATATTTAAAACTAAATGCTAAAATATTGGTGAAATCTATTAATCTAATTTTCGGTGGGATTACTTACTATATTAAGGCCCTCCTTTTGTACTGAATGCAATGTTGAATTTCTAAAATGTGGAAAAATCAACCTGCCATTTTTTTAAAAATATACAATGGCTGATATTTGAGGATACTCGTCTAACAGGTGGGTTAGCTACTCCCTATTGTAGATGCCTGCTCAGGTATGTTTGTGTTTGTTCAACACCCACAGAACCGACCATATATATACAATAATACCTCCCTGAATAAAGGGGCCACGCTCGTTTTCAGATTTTAAACCATTCATTTAAGAACCATCACATCACTTGACAAAACACAAAAGTGTTGAAACAAAATGACTACTTTTGTAGTGATATTGTAAGATACCCATGTTATAATTTATGAATAAATAATATATATATATATATATATATATATAAATGATAAGAAAGCGAAAAAGACAGTCTTAGTACTAAATGGGCACATCACATCAAAGACAATAAAACTAAGTGAGAAAAAATAAAAATAAAAGTGGAAAAAAGGAAAAAGATAAAATTAAGTTAAAAGCAGGTTGACATCTTGACCGTTAGGAAAGAAAAAGAAGAACGAAGGAAGGAAAGGAAGGAAAAGGGAAAAAGGAGGAAAAAAGAGAAAAGGTTAGTTAGTATGTATTTTTTGAGGGGGAGGGGGCCAAATTCCAAAATCAATCTACGCTCTGATTAGTTAAAAGGGACACACATGTAAATTTTATATCTTCCCACATACATAAACAGAAAATTGAAGGTTTTTGTATTTAAAAGTAAATCATTTGTACAACTAACATCAAACATTGCCTAATGAAGAGAATCTATCTCCAAACATAGAAATTTCCGTATCGCAATATACAATTAATTCATAACTATATGATAATATATATATATATATATATATATATATATATATATATATATATATATATATATATATTATAAGGTAGTGAAAGAACAGGTAGATTAAAACCCACTGTTCATGCATTTGCTTTTATAAGAGTGCTCATACTGAATCATGAAGTTTAATTGACGGTTTTATGTAAACATCGAAAACATTTTCTCTAAAATTTTATTAATTACAATTGTTCATTTATAACTTTTGCTCCAATATAAATTAAAAATTTAAAAATTATTTTACTAAAATAAATAGCTAACACAATGCTTATTTGGTTTTCATAACAACAACATACCTTAGTATACCATATTTACTTAATACTAATTCTAACCTTTAACTCATGAAGCAGTAAAAATTAAAAATTAAAAAAAAAGCCTGAAACCCGACCTGCTTTTAATAATTATTTTCTACCCATTTAAATAATGTATGGTCCCAGTATGCATCTTACCCAGGCAAAATTAAAAGGATAGTCCCATGACATCAGGCTACTATGTTGCTTTTTGCGACCCAAATCTTCAGCTTCATAGTTCAACCTTATTCTCGTTTTTGATTGAACAATGTTGATACACCTACAAGCATATTCTCAAACTACCACACCCTGATTTTCTAAGTAACCATAAATTCGCCTTATGTTTTCTAAATAAATCATTTACGCTATTTTAAAATATCACCGGAAGAAGAAGAAGAGTATTGTTCTGAAACATGAGAATTTTTGTGTAGCGATATATTGCTTTTATAAACTATTGTTATAATAAAATTGCAATATATATATATATATATATATATATATATATATATATATATATATATATATATATATATATAACAAAAGGGTAAAAAGTCAATCAACTGCGCTACCCGGATGATTTTACCCGTGAGTTCTCCTCAGGCACTTTTTTGTATTGAGCACTTTTTTGTATTGAGCACTTTTTTTGTATTGAGCACTTTTTGGTTGTTCATACCTTAGGAGTGGTTATCTTCTGCATTCCTTTTGTGTTGATATATATATATATATATATATATATATATATATATATATATATATATATATATATGTTTACACTCTTACGTACGTGTACCTATATAAATATTCACCCAGACATATACATGTATTAGTTATTTCTTTTTTTCTTTTTTTTACAATTTACCTACATGTACATGTCCATCGATATCTACTCATACATATACATATTCACACACACATATATACGCAAGCACACACGCATATACATAGGATAGAGGTGTTTTTTAATATATATACATACTTGGTTTAATATATTATTGATACGTGTTTTTTCGCTTTTCGTGTTCCCTTTTTAGTCATGTACATAATATTTTAATTTCCTCGGCCGAGTTTTCGCGAGCCAGGCGCAATATTATTTTTGTTGCTTTCTCTTTTCGTTGATTTGTTCATTCTTTTCGCATTGCCAACTACTGTAGTTGTAGTTTTTCTCTTGTCCGCCATTTTTATTTTGTCTGCCTCTATTGCATTAATATCACAAAATATGGCAGTCTGATTGAGTGGTTAGAACGTTCGTTTTCTGACCATAATAACCCGGTTCGAATCTCTCCGCGGTCGATAAGAGACGGAGGGAACTTCTTGATGATATCAACCTGTAGAGACGATTCCAATATGCGAAATTGATTGAAAAAGATACCAAGTGTTTACTCTTGTCTTCAAATTTCGAGTGAAATTGGGCAAACGAAACTGTTTATAGGCCGTCGGTCGTTGTGCTAGCAGAAAATCACAAGTCATCGTGACCGAGCGTTTGAGTGTACTGGGCTTGTTCAAACTGCTGATCACGCCAGATTATGCGCTCTCTTGGTGATACTGTCACTAAGGCCCGCTCCGTATAATTGCAATACAAAAAGGTGGGATTTATGGGTATTGAACCAACAGAAATGTACCTGAGCAGACATCTACAACAGGGATTGACTTGAAAAACTTGATGAAAATCTTCGGCTAAGCTATGATAATGCATGTAGTTTAGACTCATATCAAATCAAAAAACCTTTGAAAAGTTAATTTCTAGAATGCAAACAAAGGCGCAGAATCCACGAGCGTTTGGAACTTTCTTCAGTCATAGGAGTTTATGAGGTTCTCCAACGATGATGAATCAAATGAAGCAAAGATATAAATTCAAATTTCTGTTATAACGTAATAATGCACGTGGGCCTGGCAAATCTATCATTCACAGGAAAAACTCAAAGAAAGAAAGACAGAAGGAATCAACGAACAAATTACTTAACATTTGCACTATAGGCACCGTTGTTCTCATCTTCACTGTCACGACCTTTCAGACGTTATACGCTCCAGCCTTCTTCAGGTGATAATTGTCGGAATTTCGATCGGAAACCTCTATTTAGTCTTCGGAGGTTGATTTCTTTCTAATTCCACGTACCATTTCTTTGGATATCGCAGTTTTATTTAATTCGTCAAGATTGTGTTTTCTCCGGTGATTGAACAAATGACTTCGAGACAAGTAACCTTTTCGATCAATACAACCAACGCTTTTATTTCTTGGTCAATGTGTCCTTGGAGATATTAGTGAATGATAACATATTGGGAATTTATAAACCTAATATCTCAGTGACCATTTTTTACCAGCGCTTGTATTACAAAAAATATTTTTTATTTCTTTTGCTATTGTTTTTCTCTAGTTGCATTACTGTTTTTCGTATTGTATTTGTTACTGGTTTCCATATTGTAATCATTACTTCTTTCCATCGTTACTGGTTCTCATATCGTAGTCATTTCTATAATTGGTCGGCTAAGGAGATTTTTGTAGCCTAGCATATGTGCTGATTCTTTAACTGCCTCATATGTTTGCGTGAATGGATAGCAGAATAACACGGCAGTGACCCCATGCTGGCTCAAGGCATGTTGTAAAAGAATGTTTAAAGATTTGAAGATCCTGTAGTAGGTTGCTAATCAAGGCCATAGAACCCAGTCTGAATTTACTATTTAACCATAGGTGGAGAATAGAAGAATTTTGACCTTCCCATGGGTATTAGCAATTAACGAATTCGACTTGAATTCGAACACGATTCCTCATTCCGAGCCGCTATACATTACTCCCGCGTGTTTGTTATAATAACTGGTACCAAATACCAAGTGAGTTGTAACGTGTTGCAGGCGTGGGTGTTTTCATCCGTTCAGTATGTTCACCTAATCGCTGTACTCTGAATATTGTCGTCTAGTGTTTTAACATAGTTTACCAGCCAGGATGAGATCAGTAAATACTTCTTTTGTTCATTCTAGAGATATGCAAAATTGATTGATTGATAGGCTCAATAAATTAACATGAGAATAAATATCTCATGCTGATGCGAAGTCTTCAACATTGAGGAGTAAGCAAAAGCTTATTATTATTATAAGAAGCAATATCTGTCACTACGACTGGTCATAAGTACATTCCAGAGCGGAGTGAAATAAGGATGGGCTGGAAATTGTGGAGAGCCATGATCGCCAACATCTTATTGGAGTATATAGACTAAACTATCGCCCGGTTCACACTCCACCCACGTTTATTGAACAGGTGAAGAGGCTCATCCCTTGTTTCCTGTTTAGGATGCAGTTTCCGGTTTTCTCTTCTCACTTTTTTTTTTCAATTGGAGTAGATAGACTAAACTATCGCCCGGTTCACACTCCACCCACATCTAGTGAACAGGTGAAGATGCTCATCCCTTGTTTCCTGTTTAGGATGCGGTTTCCGGTTTTCTCTTTTCTAATCTTTTCACACCTATGTAGCACCCTGCACATCAGTGGCGTTACCACCTTGCTCGGGGTGATATGATTAAAAAAAAATCTTAAATATACGTTGTACATTAAAGAAAAATGAGTTAAGCTGTGCTTGACGAGACTCATAGCTGAATATAATAAAAAAATAGATTCCCGTCTATATTTCTGATATGAGGAATTGTAACTATTACATTTTTCGGAGTGTTGTTCTCATCTTTATTGTCATATCCACAACGTTTCAGCGTCCTTCTTCAGGTAATATACGTAGGAATTTTGAACCGAACCATTTATTTAGTTCATTGGAGTAGATTGTTCTAGTTCCACGTGTCATGCTTTTTTCTGGATATTTGAGTTTTAGTTATTCCCCTTGGGTAACTCCACTGTACAAGTTTTTATTCCCTTCTGCCGTGGCCAGGTATTGAACTCACAACTCTAGATTACTTCAAGCAATGCTTTTATCCACAGAGCTGTATGTCTGAAGAGATTTGTATGAAATAAAAGTATTATTTGCATTTCTAATTTCTTTACGCAAGATTCTTCTTCTCAGCTTTTGTTAGGCGTAGGTCTTACTCAGATTCATGGGGAGGAACGGGCGATTATCTACACGCGCTGGGCCAATGTTGCTGGTGGCGGATTTTGATACGCTTGTCACTGTTCGATTTGTGACCAACAAAAGATATTTGTACGTAAGTGAATGTAACGAACCAGACTAGAATTAAAACTCGGTTGTCCAATTTCTTATTCTGATTCCTTTGTCCATTACACCACTCACATTTTATTTCAAGTCAGAACATATTCTTACATTGAAAGATTTCAATTTTTTTTTAGATAATAACAGTTTAGTGACACAAGTCTTACTAATTAACCCTTAGCTGGGAAGAAAGAGGTGGATTCATACTTTTCCCAAAATTAATAACACGTAAGTGAAAATAACGAACCTAACGGTAATTGGAACTCGAATCTTCAACTAACAATTCCGAGTCATTTTCCTTTACACCATCCGCACATTACAGCTCCTAATATTCCCAAGCGGCCACCTATCTTGGTATGGAACAGGCTCGACTATGCTTAACTTCGCTGATCGTGCGGGAACCGGTGTTTTAACGTGATGTGACTCTTAAACCATGGTCCCCCCACAAAAAAAAGCGAAGGTATTCAGACAGTTGCAACAATTAAAAGGATCCATATTCCTCGCCACGGGCTGAGCGTAGCGAAGAGATCACCTGACATTCTCAAGCGATCACCCATCTAGGTACGGACGAAGCTCGACGTTTTTTTAACATCGGTGATTGTACGGAAGCCATTGTTTTAGCCTGACAGGGCTGTAAGCAGATCGGATGAGAACTGGTGTTTTAACGTGATATGGTCGTAAGCACTATTAAAGATTATATTTTATAAAATGTAAACTCCTTTTTGAAGAGATTAAGAGGAAAATATTTTCTCAAAAGATTTTTCTTTTCTATTTTTTTTTTTTTTGTTTTATGGTATTTTTCTGTAGTTTTTCATCATTTCTCCTCTGTACATAGAAAGATCAGCTTTTTCTTTTATTTTCTTTCTTTCATTCTTTCTTTTTTACATCTTAAAAAAACACTTAGGCATTTCGTAAGCTCCTCTCCATTTTCTTGTACATTAAGATATACCCTTACCACGGAACACTCGCTTTCACTTTCCTGAGATAAGCTACAGTCATGACGTTTTCATTTTATTTATTTTTTACATGTGTTGCTGAATCAGTCTAACCTATCAACTCGGTGGTTTTAAAATGCGTAGTTTTACTTTGCTTTTAATATCAATAATAATAATAATAATGACAATAATAAGTATGTTTACTTGCACAAATAATAATAATAATAAAAATAATAACTAGTAGGCATCCGTTTATTTAGATCCGTGTTTAGTTAAAATTCAGCCCTTTGGAGGTGAAACAGGCGTTACCAATCCAGGACGCAGGCCTGGGCGATAGCATATGGCGGCCTTGCGCTGCCCAAGCTTAATGCTCTCCGCTCTCAGTCATACCGACAAGATCCATAGGAATACGGTGTATCATATTTGGGGATGGCCTGGCAGCAAGAGTTGCCGGAAAGCTGTTAGTGTTGACAGGTAACACAGTGCTTCAGACCGGATTTTCTGTCTGAATTTATTCCCATAATCTTTATCGTGGTTTGGATATGGCCACAGGGCAGCGAAAGTTTAAAATCATAGTTGTCCTTCCTCAAGATGGACTGCTTTTCTTGGCTGTTGAGCTTCATCTACCCAAAACAGCTGGTTCCCTTTTGGTGGTGAGACTTGGTAATGCTATGCGGAGGTTCTGCACTACCTAAAATATATGCCCACTCTCTCTTGGGCATACCGGAAAGATACAAAGGAATACAGGCTATTACATTTAGGACCGACTTGGTTGCAGGAGTTGTCGTGAAGTTGTCAGTGTTGACAGCCAGTTGGCTTCGGGACTCCAGTCTCGGTTTACTCTCTGGGTTTACTGTCTGGGTTTACTTACATAGCCTTTTCCGTGTTCTGATATGGCCACAAGGCAACGGTAGTTTTAAGATAAGAGTTTTCCTTCCACAAGATAGACTGCCTTTCTGGGTTGTCGATCTCCATCTACCCGAAAAAAGTAATAATAATAGTAATAATATCAAGAAATACAGTGAAAATTTCACTGTTTACCTATTTTAATTTTCTCTTAACTCTTAAGTTAATGACTGAATAAGCTCATGGCGAGTTCAATAAAATAAAGCCAAGTATCCCATCGCTTCAGGAGTTTGCGTTGTTTGGTACATTCTGCAAAAGGTTCTATCTGAAATCGTACGACTTCATGGAGAATGTTCATAATACAAGATTACTGATTGGAAACGAAACATCCGCGCCAAAAAAAAAAAAAATGAAAATATAATATTAATAAACAATAACACTGCTTCTGCAGTCAGCTTTCTAGCCGTGTCAGTTGTTCGTTATAAGGCTGGTGTCATTGATTAGACCCAATATTATCTGCGAAACATAGACAGAAAGACGAAGGGAAATGATTACCATATATAGAAGCATGTACCTTCGAAAAGACAGTATTGGAACGGAAAAGAGGATGGAGCGGACCTTTTTTTTATAATCATATCGCCCCAAACAAGGCATTTTCCTGCCATTGTTTTGAAGGGGGTTACATAGAAGGAAAGTTATGAGAAAGAGTGACAGGTTATAGGGGGTGTCAGGAAGTGGGTAAGGGAAAGATGAGAATACTGATGAGAGTGGAGTGGACGGAGAAAGAAGCATGAGAGAGAGGATGCAGGTTAGTGAGATAGGAGATGACTATTGACTTTACATTTAAATTCTTGGAGATTGTAGCAGTCGTGGAAGCAAGTAAATGGAAGCGAATTATATGCATTATATATATACACTACCGGTCATAATTATTAAGTCACCCCAGTTTTTTAAAAGAAACGGTGTATTTCATACTATTTTTATTATTTATTGCCATGTCGATAATTCTAAATGAAAATAGAATGGTTCTTTTGTTAATACTGCACAATAACATGTGCATCAAATGAACTGTTCTGGTGTCCAGTTTTTGTGATCTTTTCCCCATGCCAATCTCTTCTTATTGGCTGGCCGAAGCAAAGGCTTCCTGGCTGTCTTGGAAAATTTTACAAAGTAATAATAACAAAAGAACCACTCTATTTTCATTTAGAATTATCAACTTGGCAATAAATACTAAAAATAGTATGAAATCATTTTTTAAAACTGGGATGGCCAGTTTCGCAGTCACGCTAGACCATTTCAAACGTCCAGGTACCAGATTGCAGACAAAGGAATTCTAACAAAGACACAGACACCAAATCGAATCTTGATAATGATGGCAAAAGACGAAAGAACTTCAATAAAAATAACAAAATATAAACTTCGGAGTGTTTATCCACAACTTCGAGCACAATAATCAATTTTTTTTATTTTTATTGTTCTTTTATACTTTACGATCAAATCTATATTATCGACGCGAAAATGAAATTAGCGGGCCGAATTAAAATTCTGATTCGTTCATTTTCACTTTGGAAAAGGTATGAACACAATTTTCTCCAGCTATGAGTTAAATAGGGGTCAGACTAGATTCGCTTGCCTTAAGGTAACAACCAGTCTAGGAGAAGGAAAGTCTATCTTGCCCTCGACAAGCTGCAGTACATGTGGTGTCCCTATGACTTTAATGCGTTACGGAACTCATGATAGGACATGATGTTTCTTATGAAAAAATTCGTAAATGGTGGCGACTTTATAGTTAGCGACTTTAATAGCTCTAGTTAAAATGGCAGTCACTGAACTTAACAGTTATGGTTAATAAAATATCCTCCGAAAATACTCAAAGGCTTATCAAATCCACACAAATCCAACACATCATTACAGACTGTTGTATTTGTAAGGGGGTGGGGGCTATTTTGATAACTGGAATAAAAGCTTAGATAAAAGTGCGAAGTTCCAAAGATACTATGTTGCAATTGCCCTTAGAAGTGTTTTTTTTTATTTCGTTTATATTAAATGGCTGGATTTTTTCCCGGATAGAACTGTTAAAGCTCGAAGACGAACATGATGTCTTATAAAATGTAGACAAAAACTGAAATATTACTTCTCGTTTTGGACAAAGTTCCTTCAAACGACTCGAGGGAATTAAACAAAACATTAAAAAAACACAAATGTTATCTAAAAAGAGAACATTATTTTTGTATTAGCAGACGACAAGATCACGTGATCCGATACCGCTTCAATGTCGGTATTTCCACTCAAAAACTTGCTATAAAAATACCTTTAAGTTATCAGTGATTTCCCTATTACTTTTTGTTATTTCTACATTTTTTGTTGTTTTATAATGTAATTTTTTTAAGGTGTTGTATTTCGAAAAGCAAGAAACCGATAATTTATTTTTGATCAGATAAAATAGAAAAAAAAGAACTGTGATGAAAT
Source organism: Ascarosepion bandense (assembly GCA_037127315.1). Classification (NCBI taxonomy): domain Eukaryota; kingdom Metazoa; phylum Mollusca; class Cephalopoda; order Sepiida; family Sepiidae; genus Ascarosepion; species Ascarosepion bandense. The sequence goes on along the minus strand of JBBBDQ010000772.1, from coordinate 2,283,549 downwards.
AAGCTGTATTTGAAACGATGCACACGACGCCATCACATTAGACATAGATTTTCCCAGATTAACATACACGATTTCACATCTCCACTTTCATTCGTTCATTCCTGGTGGCTTTTTTCTTCTTTAGATCTTTACGTCAGATTTTATTGGGTGGAAAGGTGGACCAATAAGTCTGTAGCCCGATACACTTATTGCTAGAATTCGGATCTGAAATTTCACTCAGGTAATGCTAAAATTTTCAGATAAGCTATTGAGTATTGTGCTCAAAGTTGTGGAGAAACTGTCTGAAATTCATATTTTGTTATGTTTGTTCATATGCTTTTGACTTTCGCAGTCACGCTAGATCATTTCAAACGTCCAGGTACCAGGATGCAGACAAAGAAATTCTAACGAAGATAGAGACACCACATCGATTTTTGATAATGACGACGAAAGTCGAAAGTACTTCAATAAAAATAACAAAATATGAACTTCTGAGAGTTTATCCACAACTTGGAGCACAATACTCAACACTTTATCCGAAAATTCGAAAAATACAATAAAACTATTAAACAGACCTTGTCGGTTCTTTTTTATCAAAATTGCTTGGATGACTACTTTCTGCCTAAATATGCTTTATATATACATGGTGTGCGCAAAAACTATATACACACTGCAACAGTCTGTCATGCCAAGCATTAGAGACAGCTTTTAAGATGAGGAGTTTTATTTTCAGCAATATAGGATCTACAATGTTACTAAACAGAATATGTAACAATGTATCTTCTATTGAGTTATTGGTTAGTTTTGAACCTTTTAAAACTCTTCATCTCGCAATAAGCACCATCACTTGACAAGACACAAGAAGTGTTGAAACAAAATAGCTAATTTGTAGTGATGTTATAACATGCTTATGTTATTAATTTAAAAAATATATTATTTGTTCTATTTTGTATTGAGCACTCTTTTAAGAATATTTTTTATTCTGTTCATACTAACCCTATACTCTTACACGTACACACACACACACACACACACACACATATATATATATTATTATTATTACTTAAATGTTGTTATAGTGAATGCTCGTACAACGTTTGAAGATTTTTATTAGTTCATCCGAAGCAAGGTGATAATGCCACTAGGGAGCAGGGTATCACTCAGTTAAGCGCCATGCACGGTACACGCTTGGGTGATCATGTCTCTTTCGAGACATGACTGACTGGGGGGCAGAATATTACTTTCTGCGGTAGATTGGTTGCAAACATAGTCTATCAAACCCAATTTGATCTGCTATTTAACTCATAGCTGGAGGAAACAGACTGATTAATACGTTTCCCAAGGCGAAAATGAATGCAACGAATTCAACTCGAATTCAAATCTCAGATTCCTCGTTCCATAACTGGAGGGAAGAGACGGATTAATACCATTCCCATGGGTATTTGTGAGCAAGTGAATGCCAGGAATTCAACTGGAATTCGAACTCGGCTCCCCGATTTGTCGTTCCGAGTCGATATCTATTGCACCACAACGCACATTTGAAATCTGAAATAAACAAATTCATCAAGGAGAAATGGCAAAAAATATGGGAAAAATGGCAAAAAATATGGGAAAACCAAACCAAAAATAAACTTTATCAAATATAACCTACAATAGAAAAATGGAAAGAAACTCAGATGATACCCGAAACATAAGTTCTTATGACCAGACTACGCATAAGACATTCACACTTGACTCACTCTTACATCCTAAAGAGGATGGATCCTTTAAAATGTTTCTACGGAAGCAGACTCACAGTGGAGCACTTCATGTTGAAGTGCGGAACCATCTCTAAAATAAGACGAAAATATTATAACCATAAGAGCCTCAAACAAATTTTTGAAGAGACAGACACCAACAAGATATAGTTTCCTTTCAGAAATCGGTATCTATAACGAAATTAATTTTTTTTTTTCCTTTTTATAACTTAACCTAATGCCACGATTAAACTCTGCTAAAGTACTTGCGAGAGCCTCTGAGGCCGGAATATCAGAATATCTATCTATATGTCGAAGTGTGATTATCAAGCTATCTATCTGTTTGTCAAGGTGTAAATATCAACATGTATATCTTTATATCGAAGTATGAATGTCAAGCTATCTCTCTATTTATCAAGGTCCGGATATATATTTTTTTTTTATAAGCGTTTCACCCCGAGCAAGGCATGTCACTGCTACTACTGTGCAGGGGGCTACGTAGAGTGGAGAAAGGCTGATTAAATATAGGAAATGACAGAGGGTGGGTGATAGGCGGGTAAGGATACCGAGAATGAGGGTTGGGTAGATGAGAGTGTTGTGAGAATAGTTGGGAGTTAGTGTGATAGGAGGTATCTATTGACCCTACATTTAAACACCTGGAGATTGTAACTGTCGGGAAAGCAGACTTGTGGAAGGGAGTTCCACAGGCGGGAAGCGCGAGAAAAGAAGCTGTTGGAGTAGAATTTACGGTTACATCTTATTTGTTTAACTGTAAAAGGGTGGGACCTAGTTGCTAATCTAGTATCTCGTGTAAATTCGTGCTTAGGCGGCACCAGTGATCTAAGCTCATCGGAGCAGAAGCCATGAAAGTACTTGTAGAAGAGGCACAGGGAAGCCACATCACGCCGGTGTGAGAGCGGCTGCAGCCGGTCTGCCAAGTCAGTATCAACCACGTTACAGATCCTCCTTTGTATTTTGTCAAGAAGCCCAAGGAGAGCAGCAGGGGCACCCGACCAGATATGGCAGCAATATTCAATACATGGGCGGATGGTAGATTTGTATTTGTGCAGAATAGATTCAGGTGGGAAAAATTTCCGGGCCCTGCACAGGAAGCCCACTTTCATAGCAGCAGATTTCTATTATTTGCATTAAATAACCCAATGAAGTTGATATGCCGTAAAACACAAACAAACCAAACCAAACAGAGGAAAACCCCGATAACTCGGTGAGAAAGTGACTGCCATGGAGGTGGCATGGAAACTATCGATTAAAAATGAACGCATTAATTTTTTATATGTATATACACGTTTATTTTTTGAAGAAGTAATGGATTTTCTTATTGATTAATTGTGTCACTTTAAACGTTATTTTTATTGGACAAACATATTTGAGTAAACGCTCCGTTTATTTATTAAAAGTTATATTTATGTATTTTTGTCTATCCGTCGGAATATTTGAGAAATATTAAAGTAAAATATAAGCGTTCTGGTAGAATTCGAGCTTGCGGCCCTCTGGATAGAGAGAAACCGTCGTTAGATCCGTCGTGCCTTAACCGACTCGGTCACGAAGAAGCTTTGCCGAGCAAGCAAGGTATGAACAGTGGCGTTAAGAGAAAGTCTCACATTTCTCGAAAACATCATCTGCTCAGTTTCGTAATCAAACATAAGCAAAGTTATTTTCTAAAGAAGTGATGAATTTTTATTTATTAATCTGACAGATTTTTATCACTTATTTTCGGTGGATAATCATAAATGCGTAGATGCTCCATTTATTTATTTTCGTTGACCAGCCTGAATATTTGAAAAATCTTATTAAATAAACATATGCTCTCTCCCAGTAAATAATATAGGAAATTGTTCCAGTAAATAATATATTAAATATATAGAATAATATATTCATTTTCAGTATGATGTGATAATAACCCGATGAATGCTGAAAAATGCATGCAACACAGAGTCGTGTGTAAAACGTAAAAAAATATGTATATTTCTCTAAACTGATTTATAAATGGAACTTTGTCTGTGTGTGTGTATGTGTGTGTGTGTGTCCGTTATCTATAGACTCCGAAACGGCTGAACCAATTTTCTTGAAAATTTACACAGTTGTACAATAAGCGTCTGCGAGTGTTATTAGCTAGGTTTTGTGTCGAGGTACCCCCGATAAATATCGAAAATCGATAATCGAAAAAATCGGGTTATAGAAGGAATGGTCCGATTTTAATCAAATTTGATACACTCATAGACAAAGACATAAGAAACGATATTCAGAAGTTTCAAGGTTGCAGTTCTTACAATAGTGCAGAAAATCGATAATATATATATATATAAAAGGAAAGATGTTTGTGTTTGTGTCTGTTTATCTGCCTGTATGTCTGTATTTTTTCAGCTCTTTCATTTTAGTTTTTGCTTCGGGTTTGGCTCTAAGTAGGTATAATTGTAGTTCTTAGTCTCAGCCATGATACCATTTACTCGGAGGACTTATTTAGTCTTCAAAATTCAGTTTACGACGAAAAAACTTATTTGATTATCTATACAGGAAATCAAAATTTGACTTACATCCATTCATTTTTCTTTCAGTCTACGGTTTCACTTTAACTGGAAACAACTATTGCTTTTTAGTCTTTCGTACCAACTTCCAAAGAGTCTGAGATCCAGGACCATGTATTAGTTTTAAAGCTTTCATTACACCCGATCAACGCCGGGCTATACTGCTAGTTTATATATATTTTTGTTCTGTTTTATAGCATAGAGCACTGTTCCATTCACACCTGATTAATATTTATACATCGATGGATATATATGCTTATACACACATATATACATATATTTACCACGTTACCAAAAATATATTCCAAGTCTTATTTAAATAATACTTTAATAAATAATAATTTAAACAAATAATATATGCCCTATACTATTTAAATTTGGTTAATATAATGCCGACGAGTAGCACAAAAGGAAGGAGCCGGCTTGGTGCTTCTGAACCGAAATTCGGGGTTACCGCTGGAGCCGATAGGATGTTTAAAAGCCCGAAATCGGCAATGAAGGTAGGACATTACTGAAGAGTTCCTTTATGCACCGAAAATGTATTTATGAACTGAACAATTGAGAATATATACATCAATCGCAGTGACTTCCTCGAGTCGAGAAACGGGCAAGAACCTTTGCAACATGATGCATGTTCAGGTTTTCCGTGAGACCAGAGACCATAACAGTTTAGTTGTGGTGATTTTCTAAGCTTGGCTTAGATGTGTCTCCGTGAGGACCGAACCTACTGCTCAGTCGTAATTGTTCAAAAGGTATAAATTTGCTATTACACCATGTCGAGGTGCCCAAAATAAATTTCGAATCGTAGCTTAAATGAAGCACAAGGCCGCCAGTATGGAGCACCCATCGGAGATCGAACGCCCCATAGAAGGAGTGATGATTTTCTAAGCGTAGCTTAGATGTGACAGAAGACCAAAAGTACGAGGCACTCAGTGAGGATCGAACTCACGACTCAGGTGTAATTGTTCTAGCGAGACAACCTTACTAACCATTACACCACGTCGAAGTACCTCAAAGGATTTTCTAAGCGTAGCTTAGTTGTGGCACAAGGCCAAAAAATGTGGAGTATCCAGAATCGAACCCACTACTCGGTAGTAATTGATCTAGCAAGACAATATTGCTAACCATTGCACCACGTTGAAGTGCCCCTTGTGGTTTTCTAAGCGTAACTTAGACGTGGCGCAAGGTCTATACTACGGGGATTAACTTGTTTTCGTTATGTGAGTTATGGTCTGTTTAGCGACTGTCCTCGGGGATGAGTTCATGACTTATTGTTTCAGTTTTCTAACGTTTTGCTAGTGATTGATTGCCTTGAATACTTCTCAACTTGAACCTGTATTCGACTGGCTTTTAAACGCATGTGCAACTAAAAAAAAATCTTTGTTCGATCTAACGAATCTTCACCGAATAGTTGTCGAAGCTTTTCGATTCTTTCAGTAGCTGATCTGCCGAACTTCATGCTAAATGCGATGCAGGCGATTTTTACAGGAAAAAAGAAAACGACAAAAATATGCTTTGCCGACTGAATACAATCACGAAGCTAATTGGTAGAATAACTCCGTTGGCTCGGTAACAACTTGTGTTCGCAGCGAGTTAATTTCCGTTCTTCTTCTTTGTGTCGTGTTCCTTAAGTATATGGGTGATTATGGCTCTCCACAACTCCCTGTCCTTTGTAACTCTAAATAAATTTTGTCTTTTCGCTCTTTCTACCTATTCCTGTTCTGCAAATCTTTTCCATAAGCTCTTTAGGTAGGTTATGTGCTTCAGACAACTGAAGTTCCTGGGACACGCAATGAGAAAGGAGTGCCTGGAGAACATGATACTGACTGGTCAGATAGAAGGAAAGAGAGACAGAGGAAGGCAGCGGATAACATATTTGCAGGGCCTGATCAGGTGGATGACGGAACGGGGGTTGCCAGGAGTAACAGGAGCAAACATACTAAGAGCCACTAGGGATAGGAAGACGTGGAGAACCATGATCGCCTACGTCCTGAAGGAACAGGGCACATAGAAGAAGAAGATGTGCTGCTTTCAACTCACTCCCTTACCTTCAATATGTCCTGTGAGTGACAAATTTTCTAACCCTTCTTTTCTCATTGTGTGCCCTAGAAATTTCAACTCTTTCTTTCTGATGTTATTTTTTTTTTGCTTCTATTTTCTCTAAAACTATTTAAGTTGCTAAACCGCCTTTCTTCATTATGTTTCTTAGTGTTATGGTGCCCTATCTACATTGGAATGAACTCTTCCTCCTTCATAAATACTAGCCTGCAAGGCTTCCTAGAGGAGGCAGTCAAGACGCAGTGTAACATGACAGTTCGGATGGACACTTCTATCTGCTGACTAATAACACTGTTATTTTGTATATATGTTCTGTTGTTCCGATACACTGGTTAAACCTGCCTTCTTCTTTTCGTGTCTTTCTTCCTGGCCCTAACAGGCAAAAACTCTTCCTGATGCTTAGTATAAGTGTCCCTTGTGTTTCCATTTTTGTCGTTGCTTTCATGTGCAGTCCATGGTATTCTCAGCATCCTTCTGTAGAACCACATTTATGTTGTAATTATTAGTATTAATAAGTCATTAGTTGCTGGTCCACACCCATGGCTTAGTAGCTGAACAAACTAGGTTTAGTAAATGGTAATAAACTGGGCTTAGTAAAAAGCCAAAGTTATGGAGCACTCAGTCTAATGCCATGCGTGATAGACGCTTTGGGCGATCATGTCTCGAAAGAAACATGACTGACTGGGCAGAAGATTATCCCTCAGTAGGTTGCCATTGCTTTCTGCGGTAGACTGGTTGCCAGCCATTGCTATAGAACCCAATCTGTTCTATTATTTAACCCATAACCGGAGGGAAGAGACGCATCGAACTCACTACTCAGTTGTAATGATTCTAGCGAGATAAGCTTGCTAACCCCTACACCACGTCGAATTGCCCTTTTAAGTGAGTGTTGATTTTTCTAAGCTCCGCTAAGGTGTGGCAAAAGATCGAAATTATAGGATAGCCTGTGGAACTCACTACTCAGTTGTAATGAGTCCCAACGAAACAAGCTTGCTAACCATTGCATCACGTTGAGGTGCGACATTTATTCAGATCGCCCCAAATGCATCTTCCATGGATATATCCAGTCATGCACTTGTGTTTAGTCTAATTTGAATATGTAAAGCTCTGCATTCTAAACAGACAAAGACGTGAACTTTGTACCCATGACCTCAACCTGTACATGCGCTGAACATAACAAAAGCGAAGACGGGACGGACTGAAACGCACACACTGTGTTGATAGCTAGCTCTGTTGTGTAATTATACGCCTGGCTGACTAAACAAAGCTTGTTAAGAAAACTTGGTCATTGAAGCTGAATACGGTCTCTTGTATAGAAAGTTCAGTTATGGGCCTTGGTAGCGGTGGCGGAGTGGTAGTCAGACATTGTTTTTGGATCAGAAGAAGTAAAAATAAAAGTAGAGTGAATCTAAAATTAAAATTTTAAAAAAAGAAAAAGGAAAGAAAGGTGAGGTATATGTCAAGAGGCTGCGAAAAATGTTAATGATTTGCATTGATACGAGCAGATGAAGAAAATGCTGATCACTACGAGCATTAGTTTTGCAGCAACGACTACTGCCAGGATATGTAGAGTTTCAAAATGTAATTAGAAAGAAAGAAAGAAAGAAAGAAAGAAAGAAAATGGTGGTACTGTTTGAAAACGGACCGACAGACAAAAACAATGATAACGAAGATAGAGAAATCAGAGAAATATAAATGAAAGAACTGTGATTACAAAAAGAAACGGAAAAAGAATCTAAGAAAAAAAAGTATGAAAAAAAGTACAAGAAAGAAAGAAAGAAAGAAAGAAAGAAATATGGGAATGCAAGAGGGCATTTCAAAAAGACAAAAAATTGAAGGAAAGAAAGAAAAAAGGAATCTTAAAAATTGAAAGAAAGAAAGAAAGAAAGAAATATGGGAATGCGAGAGGGTATTTCAAAAAGACAAAAAAATTGACAGGAAAGAAAGAAAAAAGGAATCTTAAAAATTGAAAGAAAGAAAGAAAGAAAGAAATATGAGAATGCGAGAGGGTATTTCAAAAAGACAAAAAATTGACAGGAGAGAAAGAAAAAAAGGAATCTTAAAAATTGAAAGAAAGAAAGAAAGAAAGATGGGAATACGAGAGAGAATTTCAAAAAGAGAAAAATTGACAGGAAAAGAAAAAGAAAAAAATGAATCTTAAAAAATTGAAAGAAAGAAAGAATGTGATTATAAAAAGGAAAAGTGAGTGCAATGAAGAAAGTATGAAAGAAAGAGAGAAGAGAAAGAGAGAAAGTATTTGGAAAAGAGAAAAAGTGATAAAAAGAAGAAAGATGAATCTTAAAAAATTGGAAACAAAGAAAAAAGAGAAAGAATGTTATTATAAGAGAATGGGAGAGAATATTTGAAAAAGTGAAAAATGAGTGGGATGGAGAAGCAAAATAGATCTTAGAAAAACAATATGTAAAAGAAATAAAAAAATAAAAGACATTATTAATGAAAATGTTAGGAAGCAAATAGAAAAATTAAGTTTAGGAAAGAAAGAAAAATAGACTGTAAGTAACAAGAACGAAAAAATAGAAAGTAAGAAAAAGAGAAATTGAAGAACGAAAAATAGAAAGTAAAAAACGGGGAAAATTTATAAAAGAAAAATAAACACAAAGAAAAACATCATTAAAGAATGAAGCAAAAAATTGAGATTTACACAAGAAGCGAAAAAGGAAAAAAATCAAAGAAGAAAAGAAAAGAAAGATGTAAGAAAGAAAAGAAATAAAAAGAGGGTTTACACACTATAAGAAAAGCAAGAAAGAAAAAATTCAAAGAAAGAAAAAGCGAAAGAGAGAAAATCTACAAAAGTAAATAAAAAAGTATCAGTCAATCAATTAAGTGCCATACATGATATACGCTTTGGGAGATCATGTCTCGAAAGAGACATGACTGACTGGGCAGAAGATTATCCCGCAGTAGGTTGCCATTGCTTTCTGCGGTAGACTGATTACTGACCAAGGCTATAGAACCCAGTCTGTCTTATTATTTAACCCATAACTGGAGAGTAGAGACTTTTCCAAGAGTATTTGTGCGCAAATGAATGCAAGGAATTCAACTGGAATTCGAACTCGGCTTCCCGATTTGTCGTTCTGAGTCGATATACACTGCACCACAATGCACATACTTTGCACAAAAAAAGTAAATACACTTTTTTTACAAAAAGAAAGTAAATAATATAAATAGAGAGAAAGAGTTGCACAAGTAAGAAAGAAAATTTACAAAAGAAAGAAAGAAGTAAGCTAAATAGGGAAATTCAAGGAGAAAGAAAGAAAGAAAGAAAGAAAGATGTGAGAAAGAAAAGGGAGAATTCACATATTAAAAGAAAAGAAAGAAAGAATAAATCTACAAAAGAAAGCGAGAAAAAGCCATACAAGTAAGCAAAAAAAAAAAAAAAGAGGCAATCAAAACAGAAAATTTAGAAAGATTGACGTTTTGTACGGTTTATCAACCCTTTGTGACCTATTTAAAGCCGAAGCACATTTCGGATTGTTGGATGTCGCTAACAGCAGCGAATATTGATAAGTGGTCACTCATCTAAATACTAACGGAGTTAACCACTGCTTAACTTTGGTGATCGGACGAGAACCGGCATTTTCAGCGGAATTTGACCGTAAACGCAAACAAAAGATACCAGTCAAAAAAAAAGTTCGCGAAAAATAAATAAATAAAAAGGAGCAAGAAAAAAAAATTAAACAATAAAGACGTAAACAAAACACGTAAATCAAGTAAACAGGAGTGGACAGGTTCACCTTTCACCCGGTTCACACACCTCCTTGGTTTTTAGAACAGGAGTAGATGTTTATCTCTAGTTTCCTGTTTAGAATTGGGATTTCGATTCTTTCTAAAGTCTACTTCAACTGTATTTTTCTAACATCTCCAGCCCAAACTATAACATTTTATTTTTATTTTATTTTATTTTTTCAATAGGAGTGGATAGGTTTGCCTATCGCCCGCTTCAAATTTCTCCCCGGTCTTTTCAACAGAAGCAGAGATTTATCACTTGTTCCCTGTTTAGAATTAGTCTTCAGTTGCTTGTAAAATCTTTTCATTCTCTTTCACGCCCAGTAGCCCCCTGCATTTTAGTGGCATTATCACCTATCTTGGGGCGAGTTGATTAAATTGAAAGAAAGAAAGAAAGAAAGAAAGAAGAATTAAAACAAGCAATAGACGAAGAAAGAAGGAAAATAAAGGATTCAGTAAGAAGAACAAGATGCCAATGAAAAGATCCAAGTACAAGATTTACTTTACTGACTGAAGGAAACAAAGCAGGTGCTGTTAAAATACATGTAAAATGAAACAAAACAAAAAACGAGATGTTATAACTTTTAAAGTCTCAAGCAAAATTTCCCGCCACAATTTATTTTAAAATCTACTTTATGTTAAAACATCTAAGCAGTGTAAAAATTTTGCAGCGTTATCAAGTGTCTGAACACATAATTTTATCAGCGATGGGGCTAAGCTACGTCTAGATTAACGAGAAATTATAGAATGTGAGTTATGGAGGTTGTCTCATGTCTACTTTGTAATTGGGAGGGCATGTCTACCTTGAGAATGACCATTCGAAATACTATTATACAGGTTGCGATAGGCAAATTGTCGCCATTTTACTTTTTCTTATAATTTCGCGCATGCGCGTTGCTTGCTTTTGATTTTGTCAACTGCACAGTATGGTAGAATCAGTCGGTCACAGTCTTTAAGAAAGAGAGCACCATGACGCAATTCACTCCTCCAGAAATGTGGAAACGACATGCTGTACTGCTTGGCATTCGCGCCGGACGCTTCAATATGGACATTTCAGAGTGTTTGGGTGTCAATCTGAGGACAGTACAGAGGATTCGGAAAGAGTTGGATGATATATCTAGTCAACATCATAGTGTTTGGAGTGATCACTTGAGAAGGTAGCGCTACCATGGGCGAAGAGAGTGGCTGCTGGAAAACCTTATGTCTGGCAACAGGACTCTGCACCATGCCACATAAGAACCAAGTCATAACTGTCAAACAATTTCTGTAACCACACCACTCCTTACAACTGGCCACCTAACTCCCCAGACTGCAACCCCCTTGATTGTTATCTGTGGGGCGCAGTTTAGGGAGAGACCAACAAAACTCCGTGTAACGCCAAAGATAAACTGAACGCAAAGAATATGGCAGCATTCACTAACTTAAACAAGGAGTCCGCCCAGAGGAGTTGCAGGAGATTCTGAAGTTTTCTGAAGACTGTGACTGAAGCCAATGGTGATTTTATTGAATAAGTTTGCTCATTAATATTTGAATATATTTTTGTGTTATTTTGGTAAATATATTTGTTAAAATGAGATGAGATAAACTGAACGAAAAGAATATAGCAGCATTCATTAAATTAAACAAGGAGTCCGTCCAGAAGAGTTGCAGGAGATTTTGAAGTCTTCTGAAGACTGTGAATGAAGCCAATGGTGATTTTATTGAATAAGTTTGCTCATTAATATTTGAATATATTTTTGTGTTATTTTGGTAAATATATTTGTTAAAATGAGATGTCAGTGTTATTTTCATTTTTGCGTAATTTAGATGACAATTCATCTAACGCACCCTGTATATGAGCTCGGATACTGACCTCTGAAACCAGTGAGAGGTATGCAACTGAAGAGGCTCATCCCTTGTTTCCTGCTTAGGATGCGGTTTCCGGTTTTCTCTTTCCCAATCTTCTCACTTTTTTTTCAATTGGAGTGGATAAACTAAACTATCGCCCGGTTCACACTCCACCCATGCCTATTGAACAGGTGGAGGCTCATCCCTTGTTTCCTGTTCAGGATGTGGTTTCCGGCTTTCTCTTTTCCAATCTTTTTACACTTACGTAGCCCCCTGCGCATCAGTAGCCTTACCGCCTTGCTCGGGGTGATATGAAAAAAAAAAACATATCTAGTGACGCAACAAGTGAACGAAAATATTAGCTTCCGGAAGTTAACGAAAATATTAGCTTCCGGAAGTGAACGAAAATATTAGCTTCTTTTTATCCCTTTCAGTTCGCCACAGAACCTATTCCTAGACAAGGTAGGTAAGAAAATCGGGAAGACTGCTAACTGTAAGAAGACAATGTAGAGTCGACACCAAAAAGACAGCTCGAAATGCAGGCTGCGAATTAGAAATATCAAAATCGAGAAAAGTACAGATATTTAAGTATCTGTGAAGTGTTTTAACAGATGAGGGAATATGTGACCGAAAGTCGAAGCCAAGGCAAACTAGCCAAAGATGCATTTCATGAGTCAAACAAAATATTAAGACTCAGGAAGATTTAGTTGGTAACAGGGAAAGGTGTGATGAAATGCGATGTTATATCAATCCTACAACATGATACTGAATGCTGGACAATTTCCTCACTGATAATGAAGAGTCACAGAGAAACAGAAAAGTTTGCAAAAGTTTACCAATATGGCAGTGAATGATGGACGATTTCCTCACAGATGAAGAAAAGACTTCAAAAACAGAGAAACAAAGAAAAGAGTGATGAATTGCTATGTTATATCAATCCTCTTATATAGCAATAAATGCTGGACAATTTCCTCGAAAATAACGAAGAGACTTGAAACGAGAGAAACAAAAAATAGTACTGAATTGCTATTTAATTTAAATCTACCTATATAACAGTGAATGCTGCCCAACTTTCTCACAGATGAAGAGACCTGAAGTAAGAGAAATAACGAAAATAGTGCTGAACTGCTGTGTAATATCAATCTACCTATATTTAAGTGAAGGAGGGACAAATTTCTCACAGACTAAGAATAGACTTGAATCAAAAGAATCAAAGAACTATTATGTAATATAATTCTTCCTATATGACATCGAATGCTGGACAATTTTTTCATAAATGAAGAAGTGACTTGTAAGAGACTGAGTTATGGTTCTACAGAAGTATGCTGAGAATGCTATGGAGAAAGCATTTGAGAAACGAGTAAGTTTGAAGAAAAATAGACACAAAAATGGTCACATACTTAGAATCAGAAAGAGACAATGGACATTTCTGAAACATATAATGAGGATAAAGAGCTAGGATGTATCCATAGGACATATTGCTAATTATAAGGTGACTCTTACATGTATATTGCAGATATATTGCTAATATGCTTACTATAGAAATGCATTTAAAACCATGAAGAAAGGTACTGCTTTTGGTCAGAAATTACTGTAACCATTAAGGCCGTTATGCCTACAACGAAAATGTACAGTTAATGTTTTTATTAGAGAAATGCATTGAAGAGCAAGAAGAAGGAAGGCTGTCAATGATCACTGCTGGTGATAGAAATTAATCTAGCACACCATATAATATTTATCAATGAGCTTCTATTTATATATTTCCTGTTCCATCTGTGGCGAGATGGGAGGTAAATCAACATAAGTTAGTAAATTTGTTTGAGATTTCGTCCCCTAGTCCTTTTATTATTTTATACAAATAAAACTATTTATCTGCATTTAAACAAAGTTAGTTTCCGGGTAAAATTAACCATTTAATGAAACAATTCTTTTAGTCAGTTACATTTCTTAGAGTGCAGTATTAATTGTTCAAGCCTTTCATGTGAGGCACTCAGATGCCCTTTTCTATTAAGTGATCGTCTTGGTCTTGAAATAAGTTTTGTCGTTGCCGTTTTTGTCGTTCTATTGTTATTTTTTCTACCGAGAGATTTTTTGTCACTTATATTAAACACAAACTGTTTAATATAAAAAAATATATCGAGCAAAAAGCGATTTTATAATAACAGGAATATTCAATGAATCATAGATATTATCGAACGTTTAAGCAATATAAATGAAACGGTTTAATTAAATGGTTCATTGGTTTCTATTTTAGTTGCGAATTCTTTATCTCCGCTTTATTGAATCTCAGTACATTTTGTTCCATGGCATCTCACTAATAGAAATTTCTAAAAAATGCTATCATTTTTAACGGCACGGAGACACTAGATAACTGCATAATGTAAATACATCATTTGTGACAAATGTATCCATTGTTGTCCTTTTTACTTTTGTTCATAAAATTTTATTATCTCCTAAAATTACTTTTTCACTATTTACAATATTTGGACTATTTTCTTCGTCTTTGTTGCCATTTGTACGACGTTTCGGCCGTTGTACGCTCCGGTCTTCTGCAGGTGCTAAGAAATTTGAACCGAACCCTTTATTACAATCACTGGAGTATATCATTCTCATTCCTTGTCCGAAGCCACTTCTGGTAGTCATGAGTTATCTCCCTTTAACTTAAGTCTCTAAATTATTTGTTCACATGAGGACACAGTGGATATAGATGTTCGTTATTTCCAGTGACTTGACCCAATGAGTTGTTAGTTTAATACAGCAGTTGTGAACAAGTAATTTAGAGTTAAGTTTAATAACGACATGGTTACTGGAATTTGCATGGCACAAGAAACGAGAATGATATATCCCGCGTTTGAAATAATGGGTTCGGTTCGAAATTCCTAGCACCTGAAGAAGGCCAGAGCGTACAACGGCCGAAACGTCGTAAAAATGATGACAAAGATGAGGACAATAGTCCGAATAATGTAAATAGTGTAAATACTACCTCATTTCAGAAGTATAGGCAAATACTGAATTACTTTTTTCTTAACGTTTCTGCATGCCATTAACTTTAATAGACGATGTTATATTGGCGTTATATATCATTAAATGCTTGCATTCACCCATTTCTCAGAACTTTACAAATTGTCTTGAATCAATTTCTGGTTCCCTAGCAGAGTAAGAAGACAGAAAACAAAGAATTTACTGGAACCAGTATAATATAATAATTACTTCCACTAGTATTTTTTTTTACTTTCAAATTCTCTTGAAACTTTATCCGTTTTACTGCCAAAACATTAAAAAAGAAAACTGAATTTATCAGAATATTGAAAAGCACCCCAGAATTATATACCCCTTTTTTTTTTACATGGGCGAGGTCATTTTAAATGTTTGGGATATTGTTTAACATCACGTCTAACAACAGCGGGCATATATATTGCCACTTTCAGAAAATACGTAGGAAGAAAGTTTGTTAGTGGAACAGTGAACTTGCGCCATTTTCTGTATAATTAGTGACAAGACTAAAAGACTTTCGGTTAAATAGCTCGTTATCCTATCGCCTGCAAAAAAATTCTTGTGACATTTTGCGTCAGTCGATTTCAAGGGTTAATTAAACACGTTTTTATTGATAAATACAATCCATAACCTTAGAAAAATAAAAACTAAATAGTTGTAATTCATTTTTATGGTCTATTTTCTCGCAAACTTCTGTTACGTTTTTTTTGTTGTTGTTTTTGCTGTGATACTTAATATATAAAGATTACAAGCAAGATAAGTTTTCATAGTTTTGTATTAAGTAAATTAATGACAAAGTTAACAAAATATAACGCGCTTTTTTTCCTTCAGGACTTCATCGATGAAGTTCTAAAAGACGAAACGCGTTGCAAATAATGTTTCCACTTTTCACCGAATACAGGGTCCACAAGACACTGGAGGTAGAGGATTACTTTGTAGTGTTGTATGTGCCTAAGAAAGACAAAGAAGTGAAGTTCTTTGGGTCTATGCAGCAAAGATAACGGTTAACTCTATAGTTGAAGAGGTCAATACTGTTGTGATTGGGTAAGCATAAGGGAAAAAAGAGACTTTAGAAGGAACTAGAAACACAATCCTAAATAGGAAAAAAGGGGATAAAACACTACACTGTTTACATTATTCGGACTATTGTCCTCATCTTTGTTGTCAGTTGCACGACATTTCAGCCGCTGTACGCTCCGGCCTACTTCAGGTGCTAGGAATTTCGGACTGAACCTTTTATTACGATCGCTGGGGTATATCATTCTAATTCCTTGAGTGAAGCCTCTTTTGGTAGTCATGCGTTATCTCTCTCTAACCAGACTCTCTAAGTTACTTGTTCACCACTGCTGTAGCCTGGTATTGAATTCACATCACTTTTGGTCAAGTCATTGGAAAGAACAATACAAATAAAGAAGAACGTGTACCTATGTTTTATCGATTATGCGAAGGCGTTCGACAAAGAATTGATGGAGATGCTCGGCAACCTCGACATATTTAGGAAAGATATAAGAATAATCAAGAATCTCTACTAGCAGCAAACCGCCTGCATACGGACAGGTAACGAATTCAGCAGATATACAAAGATAGAAAGGGGCGTAAGACCAGGATGTGTCTTCACCGGATTCATTCAACTTGTACAGCTAAACTATTCTGAGGACACAAGATGTTATGCCAGGATTCGTCATCGGAAGCCAGAATTCGAACAACGTAAGGTACGCAGATGATACAGAGCTGATAGCAAACACAGAAAGGAAACTAAACTACAAGACCTTCTACAGAAGGTAGCTGAAGAGAGTAACAAGAAAGGACTACAAATAAACTGCAAGAGAACCGAATGCATGGTCATCAGCAAAAAGAGCAACCCAAAATGCCAAATGCAGGTGCAGGATACTAAAATCAAGCAGGTATAAAAATTTAAATATCTGGGAAGTGTTCTAACAGAAGAGGGAAAGTGTGACACAGTGATCTGAAGGCGAATTGGCATGGCGAAGGACGCATTCTAGAAGCTGAGTAGAGTACTAAGAGACAAGAAAATTTCACTAGAAACAAAGAAGAGAGTACTGGATTGTTATGTGATGTCAGTTCTTTCTTCAATATGGCAATAAATGCTGGACAATCTCGTCGACGATGAAGGAAAAACTTGAAGCAACTGAAATGTGGTTCTACAGTAGGATGCTGCGAATATGATGGATCGAGCATGTGAAAAATGCTGAGGTTTTGGAAAGGATAGAAACGAAAAGGAAATTAATACTGAACATCAGGAATAGACAACTAAAGTTCCTGGGATATGCAATGAGGAAAGAGAGCTTGGAGCATTTGATACTAACAGGCCAGATAGCATGAAGGAGAGACAGGGAAAAACAGCGTGTAACGTACTTGACTGGCCTGAGCAAGTGGATGGAAGAACAGGGGTTACGTGGTGTAACAGGAGAAAGCGTGCTAAGAGCCACTAGGGACAGAGAGACGTGGAAGGCTATGATCGCCTACGTCCTGAAAGAACAAGGCACATAGAAGAAGAGGTCATCAAATGTGTTATGGTTTCTAAGTACCATTCGAAGAGAATCGATGAAGCTCTAAAGATATATCTCTTTCGTCTATTTTTCTACACAGCTATCGTTTTACTATCTATGTTTTTCCTTTATTTTTATTTTTTTTCTACCCCGCTGACAACCCAATATGCCAAATACAGGTCGGGGATACTAGAATCAAGTAGGTACAAAAATTTAAATACCTGGGAAGTGTTATAGCATAAGACGGAAAATGCGACACAGAGATCCGAAGGCGAATTGGCATGGCGAAGGAAGCATTCCAGAATTTGAGCAAAGTATTAAGAAACAGGACAATTTCACTAGAAACAAGGAAGAGAGTACTGGATTGCTATGTGATGTCAGTTTTTCAATATGGCAGTGAATGCTGGACAATATAATCAAAGATGAAGGAAAAACCTGAAGCAACTGAAATGTGGTTCTACAGAAGGATGCTGTGAATATGATGAATCGAGAATGTGAGCAATGATGAGGTCCTAGAAATGATGAAAAACAAAAAGAAAATTAATACTGAGCATCAGGAAGAGACAGCTGAAGTTCTTGGAACATATACCATAGTATTTTGCTCAGTGAAAATAGTAAATGTAACCATTTAGCTTTCAATTAAACTACAATTAAGGTTTCAAGAAAAAAAATTTTATTTTTAAAAATTCAATCTAAAACTTAGGTATCGAAAATGAGCGGAGGTATCTACCATTATGACTGTAATCCTGAACGTTTTGATATACTTAATTGATAATTCCTAATTCTGATACCACAGGTTTCATAAACGACTTTAAATAGGTAATTTTTAAGCTTCATGCCTGCAAAACCAGTTGTGTCAAAAAAACAGTTTTTCCATTGACACCGATAATATTTCAACTACCTTCTCTCCTAAGATTTGTTTTTTGCTTTAAAAAGCTATTATTAGAATTATATTAAAACCTAAACTGATGATATAGTGAATTTGCACATTTTTTCTTGTTCTTAAGAATATACAACAAAAATATTAAATACTATTTGTTATTATATTATTTATTAGACAGTTTATTTTCAAGAATATTTTATATTTACAACAGTCTAAAAACTAATGAAATTGCTTTAAAGCTAATGCAATGCTGTATTTTATCATTTACCAGTTTGTGAAGAAATAAATATAAAAACATGCTTTTATTCATAAACTTATAAATATTTCCCGAATTATTAAAATAAGTGAACCAACTACAAAGAAATCCTTATTATTTACCATTTTTTAAAGTTTGAATTTGTTGTGGCTTGTACCATGTGACATCCGGTTGCCTGGGTGTATAAAAGTCAATGTACGTTTAGCACGGGGCGTTGTCATTATCACGGACTTCATGAAGTAACACCTACTACTCCGAAAGACTAAATATTGTATATACCTCTTGGTTATACCACTCTAGTAATAAAGTAGTTTATCTACATTTCACTGTGTAACTCTTCATTCCACGATATAACATAATTGATTGGCAATTAGCCAATGTTTTACCAACCATCTGAGAATTTAAATGGTGAATTTATTTTATAAAGTGTTTTTAATTTTTTTTTTTATTTCTTTTCAGGTAAGTGAATGAAAACATTACAGAATGGGCGCAGAAAGAGAAATTTGATGACTAAGGGTAAGTATTTGGGCGTGATTTATCCTAAAACTTCAACGTTGAATCGTGGTTGCAATGTGTTCACACTATTATTCAGCAGTGTGTGCAGCGTTGATGGTAGCGGTGGGGGGGGGGGGGGGGGAGTGCAACTGATTGAAATTCGTAAACCACCCCCATCATCACCATGATTGGTTTGTCACAAATACATAATAAACATGATGGTTCGTACCGACAAACGCGAGCGATGCGAAAAATTGTCCCTCTTCCTCGTCACTAATCGAGCGCTTCGGGCATCAGAAATTGACCCTGGCCTAATCTGGCCCTTTCAGTTGTAATGAACAATGAGCAAACAGCAGACTGGAGTAGAAGTGACGAAGGGTACGAGGGAGAACGCACCCTTGTAACTGCATTGAATAACGTTTGCTTCAGCTCGCATAAACGGGCTGAGAAACAACTGTTGCTTTACTAAGCTTATCTTAGTTTTGCTATAGGTATTTGGCAACCAATGGTCAATTAGACCAGTTCTTTCATGTCAAAACACCCAACCCAAAGTATTTGGTAAGCTAAACTGATATGTTTAATAAGGAGTATTCTTCCCCTCTATAATAAGACTGAAACTATCCTCTATACTCTAATAAAAGACCGTTGTGTATACTTCCCTCCTGTCACACTCATGGAGAGAGAGACAATAGCGAGACAGCGTCGGCTTAGTTCATTCTCTTTAATACCAGTTATTAAACTTTACTACCAGTTATGAAAGCACTTGCCACATATTTGCTCTTTAACAGTTCCTTATCATTTATGTTTTTGCAATAATTATGTCGTCGAGTAATAAAGAAGAATATGCATCTATATCTATATATATTTCTCTCTCTCTCCCTCTCTCTCTCTCTCTCTATATATATATATATATATAAGGAAAAATTAACAACGTTCAAAAACATTATTGTCCTTTCAATGTCGAAACAAAATGTACATTTTGTAGTAGATGATAATTTGTACATGTTCTAAACTATAATTTATAATATATATATATATATATATATATATATATATATATAATTGGAGTTCAGACTCCACCCACGTCTATTGAACAGGTGAAGAGGCTCATCCCTTGTTCCCTGTTTAGGATGTGGTTTCCGGCTTTCTCTTTTCCAATCTTTTCACTCCTACGTAGCCCCCTGCGCTTCAGTGGCGTTACCGCATTGCTCGGGGTGATATGATTAATATATATATATATATATATATATATATATATATATATATATATTATAACAAAGACTGTTGTGTATTTATTTGCTTACATACATACGTACACACACACACACACACACACACACACACACACACACACACACGCACACACATATATATATATGTATATATATGGATATACATCCCTCCTGTTACGCTCAGGTGTCTGGTTTATTACTATTTTTATATGTCTTAATGTAAGATATTCATTAATAAATACATCAATATATATGTTGCCGTCATTTTATACGGCATATCGATATAAATTTTGATGTCATCATTTGACGTCATGAGCTCACTCACATACTAATAAAAAAAAATAAAAAGATAAAACTCAACACGCGAAATGTATAAAAAAGCAAGTTAAAGTAATTATGACACAGTGATGGGACACTCACATAAAATGAGGTTGTGGATGATTTTATCTCAGTCTTAAGTGGTTCGTGTTTTATGACCAGCAATAAGGTCTCTGAAACAGGGTTTTCAAAATGGCCGCCTACTCGACCTAAAGATAACATAATAGATAAATGAAAATTCTTGGTAACAAGTAACAACAATACAGATACTGACTCGTTACCCAGGTAGAATAAGCTGTCACGTGTCCATGACCAAGGTGTCAAAATTGGTTAACAACGGCAGTAGTTTGACCTGGAGAAGGATGGGTTACGATAGATGTAGTTGCCAAAAACAGACTACGCTTGAATTAACTCCTGCCCTGCTTTCAACCCCGATATGTGGAAGGAACAGGTCAGATATTGCGATCCTACGACCACACTTAAACATGGGCGTGAAGATGATGATGATAATGATGATGAAAATGATGATGATTTTTAACAGTCGTTTCTGACTTCAGTGACTTTCATTCTCACGAAAAATATGTGATAATCTTTATTGTCTTCACATTTTGACACCGGTATACGCATGTAGAAAGTAATGGCGTGTGATTTCATCTCAGTCTTAAGTGTTGCGTGCTTTATCACTAACAGTAAGGTCTGTGAGGTAGGGTCTTAAAAACATTCATTAACTCGGCCAAAAAAGAATAAAATAACAGTCAAATGAAAACTTTGGGGGTCATGTGACAACAAACCGTACGTTGAAGATTTCCATTTCCATGTCTATATTAACAGTCCCAAGTATACAACCTATCTGAAAAATGAAAGTGTGATACTTTTTTCTTTCTTTTCTTTCTTTATTTTCGTTTTTTTTCCTTCGTTCTTTCTTTCCTTTACATCGTTCTTTCTTTTCCTTCACCCCTCCATCTTGTGCATAATCGTGCGTGCGTGTAATTTTCGAGGCCGCCTTCATTACCTGGAGTAGCAAGGTTTATCGATAATTGCAGACGTTTCATATAGACATAGCTTCCTCCTTCGAGGCCATTAAGGCGAGAGACAATCAGGAAGTCGACAAGAGAAAGCCACAAGTCAGTCCTGGAAAGTCGGCCGAGCGTGTCATGAAATGAAGAATAGGCAGCAGAGGGTAACGTCTTGCATCATCAGAGAAACACAGCGATAAAATCCATTCACATGAAATCACTCAGAGTCATAGATAATGGCAATCAGTTAATTGGCTTAGTGGTCAGAGCATCAGTCATGAGGATGAGGCCTAAAATACAATCAAATGGTTTGAGTTATAAACAACATGGATGTTTACGCGTCTATTCTATTGGAGTGTGTAATTACGATTATAAATTGATTCTTTCTTGCCAGTTTCCGCATCTTTATTGGTTTGATTGCAGTGTTTCATCCACTCGAGTCTCTAACATTCTTTCTATCTGAGTTTATAAAAGAAAAAGTTTTTATTATTATTATTACAAGTAATGCATGGTCATCAGTAAAAAGGGCGGCCCAAAATGCCAAATACAGGTCGGGGATACTTGAATCAAGCAGGTACAAAAATTTAAATACCTGGGAAGTATTCTAACAGAAGTGCAACACAGAGATCCGAAGGCGAATTGGCATGGCGAAGGAAGCATTCCAGAAGTTGAGTAACATATTAAAAAACAGGACACTTTCTCTAGAAACAAGGAAGAGAGTACTGGATTGCTATGTGATGTCTGTCCTTCAATATGGCAGAGAATGCTGGACAATACCATCAAAGATGAAGGAAAAACCTGAAGCAACTGAAATGTGGTTCTACAGAAGGATGCTGCGAATATCATGGATCGAGCATGTGAGCAATGATGAGGTCTTGGAAATGATGAAAACAAAAAGAAAATTAATACTGAGCATCAGGAAGAGACAGCTGAAGTTCCTGGGAAGGAGGGCTTGGAGAATCTGATACTAACAGGCCAGATAGAGGGAAAAAGAGACGGGATAGTAACGGATAACATATTTGAAGGACCTAATCAGGTGGATGACGGAACGAGCATTGCATGGAGTGACAGAAGGCGTGCTCAAAGCTACCATGGATAGGGAAACATGGAAAGCCATGATCGCCTACGTCCTGAAGGGACAGGATACATAGAAGATGAATTCCCTTTGACCCATACATACAAAACATATAGCTGCTACACTAAAAATATTCTACCTATTAATTCAACTTCTAAGATTTTTCTTTTCAATTTTATATTTAAGTTTTAGTTTAAATCAAATTATTACTGAAAGAAATACTGCATATCATATTAGTAAAGGAAATGCTGCATATTTTATTACTGGTTGAATCGTGTGACGGACAAACACGCCTCTTATTATAGTATAGATATGAAATTGTCACGGACGGACGCGGCTCTTATTAAGGTATACATTATTAGTTTTAAACCGTAAACATTTGACGGTTCTTTTAAATTTCTGATAACTCATTATTATTTAGTTAATGATTGAATTAGCTCATGGCGAGTTCTACAATAATAAAATATCTGCAGAAATTTTGATATCGCATTGTTAAATATTTGAGCTGAACAATTTTAACAAAATATTGCAACAATGATTATAAGTATGCATGCCGGTCGCTATTTTAAAAAGTAAAATGAAAAGATTTGAAATTGACAGCTTTTTCCATTTCACTGATACAGATGTTAGACACTATCTTCTTTTTTTCATTTTCTGATTGAAACCAAGTAGCGTTCTTTGATATATCTTCTCTCTTCTCCTGCAACCAATACTGAATAGTCGATTATTTATGTGGTCTTAGCAGGAAACCTTTGACACTTCTATCTTTCTTTCTTCCTTTATTTATTAATTTTCACTGAAACAAAGAAGCGTCTCTGATGTCTTTTGTCTTTCCAAAAGATCAAAACGGAATAGTCCATAACTTATGGGGCATTAGCAAGGCGTAGCGGCCGTGCGAACTAAGAAACTAACGGCAGGAGGAACAAACATGATTATTATTATTATTAGTAGTAGTATTATAAACTGATTCTTTGGATCTGATCCTCTTTGTTATTTTCATCAAAACTTTTCAGCCGCTGAACTCTCCAGTCTTCTTTCTGCTTGACGAAATGTTTTTACTGATTATCTGGAACCCGCTTCACTAGATGTATTATTTTATTACAACTTTTTGACAGATGAACTCACCGGCTTTCTTTTTTCCTGAAATATTTGAGATTAGGTGTTATTAGTATACAACAGGGATTATATGAAACCTATTTTCACACTTCTAATACAAGGTTTCAATTGCTACACTTTCCGGCCTTCTTTCGCTTTTAATTTCTCTCCCAGACGCGGTATCATTAGAATAACCTGGGGACCCCTATTCCTAATGTCAGTCATTTCAGTGCCATACGTGATACACGCTTTGGGTGATCATGTACCGGAAGAGACATGACTGACTGGGCAGAAGATTATCCCAAAGTATGCTGCCATTGCTTTCTGCGGTAGACTGGTTGCCAGCCAAGGCTATAGAACCCAGTCTGTTCTATTATTTAATTGGATAATTGGAGGGAAGAGACGGATTAATATCTTTCCCAATGGTATTTGCGCGTAAGTGGTATTCGACTTTGTTCGCTCTCTGTGGCTGAGCGGACTGAGGCACCCTGGATCAAATCAGCATTTGATCCAGGGTACCACATTCACACCTTCATACACCGGCTTCATGAAGGTGTGTACACCAGAGCCGAACTCTACAATCGAAACGAAGCAACTGGAAGCGTTATTCACTAAACTACGCTATACGTTGCAAGCGATGTCGTCTCTAGAAATAGAGTCGTCTGAGATTTATAGGTGCTGGGACACGCGTGTGATTAGTACCCTCCGCCACATACCATAAATGCTGAATTGGGTTCATATCAGGCGAACGTGGTAGCCACACTTTTTTGCTGGAAGTCTCCAGAATGCGCGTATTATATTAATAACACCTCAACGCAGAAATTCAGGAAGAAAGAAGGCTGCAACTTACAGCAATAAAAACGTTGTAACAAAACAACAAAAATGGGAAAACAGGTTTCATATAATCCTTGAATTATACTGATAATGCCTCATCTCATATATTCAGACAGAAAGCAGGCCAGAGAGTGCAGCGATCAAAATGTTATAATAAAAGAAGAAATGTAATGAACCGATCCTAAAATAATCTCCGTATTACTGACACAACATTTCTTTTCATGAATTTAGGAGAGTACATTAAGAAATTCAGGATGTGCGTGGTGTTGCAGTGGATATCGGCCCGGAACGAGAAATCGGGGAGCCGAGTTCGAATTCCAGTTGAATTCCTTGCATTCACTTACGCGCAAATACCCTTGGGAGATATATTAATCCGTCTCTTTCCTCTAGTTATGGGTTAAATAACGGGACAGATTGGGTTATATAGCATTGACTGGCAACCAGTCTACAGCAGAAAGTAATGGCAAACTACTGCGGGATAATCTTCTGCTCAGTCAATCATTTCGCTTTCGAGACATGATCGCCTAAGCGTGTATCATGTGCGGCACTTAACTGACTTATATATATATATATATATATATATATATATATATATGAACTTTACATATGAAATAAATAAATATCTGTTTTGTAAATTACATTTATATCGAGCTCTCTGCTGCATCAGTTTCAATATTTAATCTAATATTACTAGGATCCATTGAGATTATTTACCAAATGTTCTCCTGGATTTATTACTGCTATATATATATATATATATGTGTGTGTGTGTGTGTGTGTGTGTGTGTGTGTGTGTGTGTGTGTGTGCGGCCGTCTGTGTGTGAGTATCTATATGTGTTTGTTTGCGTGATTGCCAAAAAGATAAATATGTTGAATTATGTTGAACGGAAATGTATGATTGAGGATTCCCAAAAAGTTCTGTCTTAATTTTGAGATCAACTGTGTTAAATTTACGTTCAGGATCGTACAACAGAATTCCTTTCTTCAATGAATTACTATTAATAAAATAAGTTATAACTGACATACGGACATATATGATTTGTTGATTAAAAAAGTAGTCCGCAGTAAGCACTCATGTCTGTAAATTCTATATATATAACTTATTCTTGCTCTAATCTAAACTTGTCAGTATCTTATTTTTTTAACTGTTGTGTACTCGGCGGCCATATTTGGTACTAGTCCATTGCCCGCCAAATTCCTTGGTCTCTAAATCCCGTTCAGTGCGCATGCTCACACATCCAACGAAGCCAACTGTGAGTCACTTGAATACAGTGAACAGAAAGAAAAAAAGAAAGAAAGAAAAGAAAAGAAAAGAAAAGAAAAGAAAAGAAAAGAAAAGAAAAGAAAAGAAAAAACTTCCTCTGCAACGATGTGGCAATTATAAGTCAGAGCAGCTAGCCAAAGTTGGAAGCAGGAAGTAAACGGGTAGGTGATTTTTTTTTTTATTTCGTTGATATTTTTCTGCAGTAGTTTTCATTATCGTTACAGTTAACTTTCCTCTTTCTAAACAAAAGAAGCGTTTTTTCAGTCTTTGGCTTCTCCTATTTCTTCTTTTTTTTTTTCTCCACTTTTGCTGTACAAAAAAGAAATCATATTTCTTTACGTTAGTTTTTCTCTTCTTATTTTTTGGTTACTCGCTTCTTCCTCTATACATTTTTCTTTCTTCTTTTTTTTTTTCACTTTATTTTTTATTGTTTTTCCTCTATTCAAAAGAAGCATTTTCTTCTTCTTCTTCTTTCATCTTCTTTCTCTTCGCTTTTCATCTTCTTTTTCATCACCGTCTTCTTTATCTTTTTCTTCCTCGTCTTTTAATTTTTTCCATCATCTTTTCTTCATCCTCTTCTCCATCTTCTTTTATCTTTTCTCCTTTATCTACTTATTCATCTTCACTATCTTCATTTTCTTCATCTCCCGCTTCTTCTTCTTCTTCTTCTTCTTCTTCTTCTTCTTCTTCTTCAAATACTAGCATCTTTCTCTACTTTAGCTTCTTTTTCAGGATTCTTCTACTTTTGGTTTTAATTTATCTACAAATTAAATATTTTCTTTTACTTTAGTTTTCTTACTTTTTATTTTCTCTTCTTCAGCGATCCTTCATCTTTCCTAACTTCATTCTTTTTCCTTCACCTAAACCCTTATTCCGTTTTTTTTTCTTTTTCTTTCCAACTCCCCCCCTTTTTTCACAATGTTTCTACATCGTTTCTTTCTCTCAATTTTTTATTCTGGTCTTCTCTCCAATTCGTCTTCTTCTTTTTCTTCTTTTTCTTCTTTTTCTTCTTCTTCTTTTTCTTCTTCTTCTTTCTTCAAGCATTTCTTTTCTGTACAAACGAATTATTTTTATTCATCTTCAGTCGTTTTTTCTTGTTTTCCTTTTTGTTTTTGTTTTTTTTAATCATTTCAACACATTTTTCTTTTCTTCTTTGAAACCTTTTTCCTTTTTTATTTTCCTCTTTCCAGTTCTTCATCTTCTTATCTTATTCTCAACTTTCTTACATTATATTTCTACAGCTTCTTCTTTTTCCTATTCTTCTTCTCATTCTTTTTCTTCTTATTATTTCATTTTTCTTCTTAATATTCTTTTTATGCTAATTCTTCTTTTGCTTCTTCTTCTTATTATTATTATCATTATTATTTTTCTCATTCTTATTGTAATTCTTTTTCTTCTCATTTGTATTTTCATTCTTATTATTTTTCTCATTCTTTTTCATCTTGTTGTTGTTCTTCTTCTTCTTACTATTTTTCTCATTCTTTTTCGTTCTTGTTGTTCTTCTTCTTCTTATTTATTTATTTTTTTTTTTTTCACCTACACAGCCTTTCTCAAAATCAACAACACTTAAATAAAAAAACAAAAAAAAGCCAAAGACACTTTTCTGGGAAAACGCCCGAACTTAAAATAAAACAACTAAGCAATTTAAAATTACGTAAAAGCAAAAGAAAAAAATGTAGAAAGCAACAAGTTTGAAAAGGCTGCCGGGAAACATCCACCCGTAACATGGGCCTCTCGAACATCCGTAGGAGGACGTGAAAACTAAGCAACGCTCAAGGTAAACCGGGCATCAACACACCTGATTAAATGGAAAATTAGAGCTCAAGGAGAAAGCGGTCACCAGAAATGTGCAATTGAAAACAAACATTTGGAGTTGGCTGTGGCAGTTGGCACGGATGTGATCTCATCTGGTAAAGACGCCACTTGATTCACTGGCTTGAACAGACTTGTGTCTACATCTGTTACTTTGGGCCATAAAACTTTGGTTATTCTGTCCTCCAGACATCATCCGAGGCTAATGATCCTTAGGGAATTGTTAAATAATGTCTAAATCTGAGGAATGAGAACAGTCTAATCCCGTTGATTCAATGAAGAGTTCGGTTCTAAATTACGAACAGGTTGATGAATACGAGGACAAACCTGAAGAAGGCCAGAAAAATACAACAGTTAAAACCTTGTAAGTATAATCACCCATGAAAATATCCTAGTCCGAATTGAAAAATATATAATAATAATTTCTCATCTCAAAAAATTCGAACATAATGAAAGAAGACCGGAGAGAACAACAGCCGAAACAATATGATTATAAGAAACAAGATGAATATACTTATTAGTATTGGGTTGCGAACTGGCGATATTTCCAGCTACGCAATACTAATATAAACTTTTAAACAACAAATATTAACACGCTGGCGTAGCACGTGTAGTAAAAAAGGACAAGTTACATGGCAATAACAAACAGGCATTTAATAACACACAAACAAGTAACAATACATTACGAATGCTTAAGTAAGTCCCAAACAAGAAGAATGCTCAAGTTGTCCAAATGGACGAGAATATTTTTAGCAAGACTAGATAAGAAACAACATACCGTTGCGCCAACAATTGCACTTCGTGGCCATCCCACTCCAGCCGTGAAGGGAACTGAACCCAGATGAAAAAAAGAGTTCCTCAAAAAGGGAAGACAACTGTTGTTCCCCTTAAGGGAAGATAACTATTGTCTCCCTACATACTCATCCGAATATCAAAACATATAATACTGTTCATTCTTCATATAAAACAATTCCGTAAAAAATAATGAAAAAAGGCCGGAGTTATCAAATGGTTTTAGGATATCAGCTAATCAGTTTG
This sequence comes from Ascarosepion bandense, assembly GCA_037127315.1. NCBI lineage: Eukaryota > Metazoa > Mollusca > Cephalopoda > Sepiida > Sepiidae > Ascarosepion > Ascarosepion bandense. The sequence continues at coordinate 2,254,834 of JBBBDQ010000772.1, read as the reverse complement.
CTAATCCGAATAGCATATAGAAACGATAGTTCCTCATGTAAAAATTTTTCGATGTAAATAATGAAAGAAGGCCGCAGAGTACAACGGCCAAAACTTTGTAAGTATAACAACAAAGATGAACATGACTGTCTTAATAGCAAAGCATATAATAATGATAGGTCCTCGTCTAAAAACTTCCTGCGTAAATAATGAAAGAAGGCCGAATTACAACGGCCGACACGGTGTGAGTAGAACAAACAATATGAACATACTGGTCTGAATAGCAAAGCATATAAGCATTTCTCACCTTGAACCTCCAACATAAATAATAAAAGAAGGTCGGAGAGTAGAATGGCCGATACATCGTGAGTAGAACAGCCAATATGAGCATGTTGGTCCGAATAGCAAAGCATATAAGCATTTCTCATCTCAAACCTCCAACATAAGTAATAAAAGAAGGTCGGAGAGTAGAACTGTCGATACGGCGTGAGTATAACAACCAAGATGAGCATACTGGTTCGAATAACAAAGCGTATAATAATAATTCCTCATCTGAAAATTCCGACATGATCGCCAACGTTCTGAAGGATCACGGCAGAAGAAAATTATACAAATTAATAAATCCATATTTCATTTTTATTTCGTTTCGTATGCTTGTCAAATACAGAGGGCTACAAAAGTGGGTTTAGTGTAATTATTATACCAGTAGATACAGGAAAAGTGGCCGTCTCCCTGTACCGTTCCGGTGTGTACCCGACTACCTGTGCTATACTCTACTTTTATAAAAGCTGGGTCAAACATGGTATGAAGTACTGCTGTCCTATTTGGCTGAGAGCTGCCCAGTTCTCACTTTTCCAAGGACCCCAAAATGCCAATTACAGGTCGGGGATACTAAAATGAAGCAGGTGCAGAAAATTTAAATTCTAACTGAGGACGGAAAGTGCGACACTGAGATCCGAAGGCGTATTGGCATGGACAAAGATGCCTTTCAAAAGCTAAGCAGAGTATTGAGAGACAGAAAAATTTCGTTGGAAACAAAGGAAAGAGTAATGAATTGTTATGTGATGTTTTGTCTTTCAATATGACAGCGAATGCTGAACAATCTCATCAAAGTTGAAGAAAAGACTTGAAGCAACCAACCGCTAAGGATACCATGGACCGAACGTGTGAGCAACGACAAAGTTTTGGAGAGGATGGAAACGAAAAAAAGTCTTATACTTAACATCAAGAAAAGACAGCTGAAGTTTCTGGTAGATGTAATGAGGAAAGCTAGGAGAATCTGATACTCGCATGGCAGATAGAAGAAAAGAGAGAGAGAGAGAGAGAGAGAAGAAAGCAACGCATGATATACTTGACGGGCTTGAGCAAATGGATGGCAGATCAGGGATTGGGATGGGTAAAAAAAGAAAGAGTGTTAAGAGCTACAAGCGATAGCGAGATGTGGAGGGCCATGATCGCCTACGCCCTCAAGGGACACGGCACATACAAGAAGAAGTGTTCAAAAGCGTCTCTGAGTCCTTTTTTCCACCACTACCCATCGCTCACAGGTGAGATGTGGTGATCAAGTCACTTTTCTATCGCTACGACCAAATAAAATGTACGGATAAACTGCATTCCTTGGTTCTGCCAGATCTTACCATTCACGGCAAGAACTCGGCATACAAGCCGCTCACATTCCTTCCATATTCCATCGGTGAAAAGTCACCTTCAATCGAACAGCTTCCCGTGAACCACATCTCTGTGGAACCGACTCTCAAGACGATGTTTTCTCGATCACGACAATCTTGTCCTGTTCAAGTTTAGGGTTAAGTGTTATCTTTGTCACATATCCGTATAAATTGTTCCTCATATTCTGTAACCCTCTACCTTGAGTGACTATCAAGCTTAACATAGAGTGAACCCCACTGTGAAAAAAAAAAAATCTCTAAACGACCTCTCACAATCGGAAATGAAATTCGGCTTTAAATAACCAACAAAAAGTTAACCGTTATATGCCTCCCTTATCTGTATACACTACCTATTAACGGAATCTTATACTACGATTGACCTATGGGGTTTGTACAGGGTGACGCTTACCGTAAAAAGAAAAAAATTATGATAGTTGTTTTGTTCATTTAATACGTTTTTTTTTAGTGTGAGCGTTTTCTTTTTCATTACCGTATACCTACTTTTGTATCTCCTGTATATATATATATGCCGTCTGTTGAAGAATTTTCAATTCACTTTTATAAACTTCAAGAAAACTGAATGTATAGTCATCAGCAAAAAGAGGAGCCCATTATGTCAACTAGAAGTCGGAGAAACTAAAATAAAACCATTAAAAAAAATTCAAATACCTGGGAAGTGTTTTGACAGAGGATGGAAAATGCGACATGGAGATCCAAAGACGCGTTAACATGGCCATTTCAGAAGCTAAGCAGAGTATCGAGAGACAGGAAAATCTCATTAGAAACAAAGAAAAAAGTGCTGTGTTGCTATGTGATATATGTTCTTCTGTATGGAAGTGAATGTTGGACGATCTTATCAAGGGTGAATGAGAGGCTTCAGGCAGCAGAAATGTGGTTTTACAGAAGGCTGCTGGAGATACCATGGGCGAAGTACCTGTGCAACGATGAGGTGTTGGAAAGAATGCAAACGAGAAGAAAACTCATACTAAATATCAGGAAGAGACAAATGTCGTTCAGGAAGAGACAAATGTGAGATACTTAATGAGGAAGGAGGGCCTAGAGAACTTAATACTCACAGGTCGGATAATGGGAAGAAGAGACAGGGGAAAGCAGCGTGAGACGTATTTATTAGGTCTGTGCAAATGAATGGCGGAGCGGGGTTTAGAAGAGATACCAAGAGAAAAAATATTCAGAGCGACAAGAGAGAGCGTCAGGTGGAAGTCCATGATCGCCTACGTCCTGAAGGGACACGGCACATGAAGAAGAAGAAAAATTTATCATCAACTAAATTTGTCTGAGATAATTCGAACGCACTTTATAAATTTCTCTCAATAGGTGGTTATGCGTTTGAACAAATAGTGTCACCTAGTGTAAAGAGGATTGCTTCAAGATATTAAATTATCGGAGGACGACATTTATCGAAATTCACTTCAACTTCAGCTGCAACCTTTCATATACAGGATGCAATGGATAAATTGTCGTCTAAATTACGCAAAAAAAAAAGGAAAATAATACTTTTAAAAGAATCTCATTTTAACAGATATATTTACCAAAATTACACAAAAATATCTAGAAATACAAGAAAATAAATTTATTTAATATAATTGGCTTAAAACCTGACCTCCAGATGACATCAGAATCTCCTGCAACTATTCTATATGGTCTCCTTGTTTAAGTCGGGGAATGTTGCCATAAACCTTGCCTTCGGTTCATCTTCGGTGTTACAAGGGGTTTTGTTGTTCTTTCGCTCAACTGCGCCCCACACATAATAATCAAGGGGGCTGCAGTCTGGGGAATTAAGTGTGTTGTGGTCACAGAAATTGACAGCTATGATTGGGTTCTCCGGTTTGTGTGTCATGGTTCAGAGTCCTACTGTCAGACACAGGGCCTTCCAACAGCCATCCTCTTTACCCAAGGCAGCAATACCTCCTGAAGGCACTGGATGTAGGCCTCCGTTGAGCCTGAGGCTCTCTTTAACAAATTCAGAACGATCAGAATGAGTTTTCTGAGCTTTCGTACCGTCGTAATCATCATTAGACTCATCCAACTCTTTCCAAATCCTTTGCACTGCCCTCAGATTGACTCCTAAACTCTCTGAAATGTTCGTATTGGAGCATACGATGCAAATACCAAGCAGTACAGTATTTCCAAATTTCTGGCGGAATTAATTGCGTCATAGTTCTCTTTTTATCACAGACAGTACAAAACTGACTCTGCTAGACGATGCAGGCAACAAAATTAAAAACAAGCAAGGGGCATGCGCATAATGAAAAATATGAAATGGCGACAATTTACAAATTGTATCCTGGAGTAGAGGGAAAGAACTTGTTTGTTGCCTTCATTCACGGCTGACGACATAGACATGTACCAAACAGAGATCTGCTATGTGCCGTGTCGCTTCAAGGCGTTGTTTATCATGGCTCTCCACAATTTTCTGTCGTGGGTAGCTCTTAATAAATTACAATTATTCATTTTTAAAGCCTCAATTATCCTTGTTAGAGTAATAATGACAGATTTTACAATGATAAAACACAGACGTCTTAAATAATCAAGCTTCAAAAGAAGCAAGGCAATGAAGCCACTAAGACAAAAGGGGTTAACGGATGTGAAAGAAATAAAATACGGAAACATTATGAAGAAGAGAGAACAATAAAAGAGTAATCAAAAAGATAGTAGATAATGATTTAGATTGCATTTAAATTTTTGAATATCAAAGTTGGCCGGAAAGCATGGAACACGAAGAGAGTTCCACAAGCGAGAGGTGCGAGAAAGGAAACCATTAGTATAGAACTTACGGTTACATCTAGCCAATCCAACTGTAAATTCATGGGACCTTATCGCCAATCTAGTTCATAAAGTCTAGGAACCAAAGAGTAAAGTTCATCAGAACAATTACCATAAAAATATTTATAGAAAAGGCACAGTGAAGCAACTTTTTGACAGTGGGAAAACGACTGAAGCAGAGACGCCGGGTTAGAACCAGTGATATTGCTTATTCTTCTTTTGGTTTTTATCTCTAAATATAAAGCAGGAGCACAAGACATATATGGGAGCAATATTCTAAGCATTGGCGAATGGTGGACTTGCAGATAATTAAAATAGATTCTGGAGAGAAAAAATGACTAGCACGGCACAGTGATTCCACTTTCTTGGCATCAAACGTAGTAATGGATTCAGTATAGTCTTTCCACTTCATGTCAACCAGGAATTTTAAACCGAGAAGGCGAAGTCACTCTCCTGAAGTTTAGCGTCAATCAGGCTGATGGAAGACAGAAAGAGGTCTCTCATATGATTAGTAGTTTTAAAGACCTTAAAATTAACAAACCATTCTTTACTCGAGTTAACAACTGACTGTAGGTCATTTTTTTTTTCAAATCAGTCGCCAGTTTAGATCGGCTATCATTACTTGACTTGGTTCTCATCAAAATATTAATTTCATTTTCTTTTATTTTGTTATGGTGCCCTCATACGAAGAATGGACTCTTCCTATTGATATACATAGTTACCTGTGGATTTCCGGGGGAAGCAGTTAACGGCCTTGCTCATTGTCGAACTCTCTACCATCGGGCGGAGAGTAATGACCCAGTCAAGGTTCCGCCGAAGGGTAGAGTTTCGTCTGGGGAAAATTAGACAGAAATTTTTGCCCGGGCTATATGGCTCGGATTACCCACATTAAAAAGGCCTTGTGCCACATCTTGTCTTAAGTAGGAAGGCAATTAAATACCGCAGTTAACGGAAGCAGTTAACGAGAGTAGTTAACAGGAACAGTTAACGAGTAGCTAGTACGAATCAGCTACTACTCAGGCAATACGCAGCGTAATAATACCTTCGGACGTAATTATTTCTACACTACTTATTAGTAACACTTCCTTTGAAAATCTTGTTATACTAATATACTGTTTGGAATATATATTCTTGTTCCGTGTCTTACTTCCAGCGCAAACCAGTCACTATAACTTTGCGGCGAAGTTTCGCCACAACTCCACAACAAATTGGCGACGAAGATTCGATTTAAGTTTTTAATGTCAATTTGCAGACTGTTACCGGCTTCTTTTGATTCCGTCTGAAGTGACTCAAATTGATCTCTCATTTTGTATCTTTTTTTGCTGTAGCCTGGTACTGAACTCATAACTATTTGGATCAAGTCACAGGAATTAACCAACATCTATATATCCAAGTGTTCTTCAGGCTACAGCAGTGATGAACAAGTTACTTACAAGGTTAGAGGGAGATAACTCCTGACTACCAGAAGAGGCTCTAAGTGAGGAAATAAGAATGATATACCCCAGTGATTGTAATAAAGAGTTCGGTTCGAAATTCCTAGCACCTGAAGAAGGCCGGAGCGTACAACGACCAAATGTCAAACAAATGGCAACAAAGATGAGGACAATAATCCGAATAATGTAAATACTGTAAATACCACCTTATCTCAGAAATTTAGACAAGCACGGGTTTAGTTGAAAAGGTGGAATGCTGTAAAAATCTGAGCGTGAATTGACCGTGGAAATATCGTAAATTAATACTCTTTCTGTAGGTTTTTGCTTTAATAAATTACTTTAGCTTTTAATTAAAACGATATTCTTTTCAGTCGAAGTTATGGTCAGTCTTATTACGAGAAACGACATTGAGCGTGTTGTTTCGTAAAATAAGACTTTTATGTTCATATATTCTTTTATTTAAAATTCAACAAGTTACCCATATGTATTTCTCGGGAGAAGTTTACCGTTTATAGTGTAAATTTCCTGCTTCATAATTAGTGTCGTTATTATTTCATCTTGTATTAAATGAATCTCTAACTGTGTTTGTAACAATTTTCTTATTAAGTTTACATAAATTTCAGTTGTCGTTGTTATTGAGTTACATTAAGAATCGCCTAATGATTGAAAAGTTCGAGACAGATGAACTTTCTCTTCTTGAAGTTTATTTTTTCGCCACAACAAGTCCAAGGATCGAACTCATGACCACTAGATGATACTAGATGATACATTTTTGTATATCAATCAAACCAGTCCCTCAACAAAATCCCTCTTTACAAAATATGTCTGTGTAACCTGATCTACAAACTGATTTCTTACAAAGAATACATATTCTACTCATACGAACCTACCCTAAAAATCTTTCGATGTAGTGTTATGATTAAGTTTCTCTCGCTAGAATCTGTTACAACTGAGTAGTGAGTTTGATCCTTACTGGGTACAATGTACTTTCGACTTTGTGCCACATCTAATCTGCGTTTAAAAGAGCAATATTCTAAAAAGAAATAAACTAAACCAAACCTAGATCAAACAGAGAATTCCATATGTAATTAACATCCTGTTATTTGAAGCGGCAGACACTTGAAGAAGGCCGAGGAGTCTATTGACCTAAACGCTGTAATAAAAATCTAAAGAAATTGGTCAGAATTAATATATAATAATTACTATGCTTATTTTTGTACTAATCTCCAAGCCTCAGTTTGGCTTATTTTACTGATACTTCCCTAATTCCCACCGTATTCCAAATGTAAGAAGGAAGTTTCACTCTGCCAGCTTCTTCCAAGAAGTGGTACATACTCCTGCGTATGTGCTTCCCTTAACAGTACAATCTTAACTTATTCAGATCAAGTGTCAATCGTTATCTGTAATCTTTAACCTCATCATCCCCACTTCCTACCACCTTCTTTTTCATTCATCACATCTTTCATTATTATTTCGATTGTAACCCTCTACCTTGAGTGGTTTTCAAGCATTGCAATGGATGATATTTAAAAATAAAATGTGGTTAATCCATGGAAGACTGAACTAGCAGCACAATAGATATGGTTTTCTAGACGAAGATACTAACAAATTTCAATATTCATCAGGCAACGATTGAAATAAAATATATACAGAAATTTTAAAAAATCAATTGGAAGATTTTATTGAAACTAATATTATTATTCGGCCTCTTTCTCTGTAAAATTACTTCCTATTTATTTAATGTTGAATCATTTGCAATTATTAACGACGTTTTATATGCCAAAAGTCATGTTGATTGTTACGTAAGTTGTTGGAATGCGGTGAAAAATCGACCAGTCATTTTGTTCCCAAATTAAATGTCGACTTGACACACATAGCATAAGGTCGAAATATGCGCTAAGCATTCTTCTTTCTCCTTTTATGTGCCGTATCTTTTCAAGACATGAGCGATAAACAACAACAACAACAATTTTTATATCATTTGTAGTTCAAAGTCAGCGTTTCTCAACCGTTTTCTCCCAGACTCACCAAAACGTAGCCTCAAAGGTAGCCAGGTGTAACCCAAGTTAACAGATGATTAATTTATTAATTATTTTTACATTAAAAAAAGCTACAGACACAAAGAACATGGCTTCCGTATCTAAGACAAATCTTTATTGTTTAATATTTTAAACAGGATGTTAAATTCCTTAATATTTAAAGAGTGGAATAGCCTTTTTTTTTTTTAATCATATCACCTCAAGCAAAACGATAACGCCACTGATGCGCAGGGGGCTACGTAAGAGTAAAAAGAATGGAAAGGAGAAACCCGGAAACCACATCCTAAACAGGAAACAAGGGATGAACCTCTTCACATGTTCAATAGATGTGGGTGGAGTGTGAACCGGGCGATAGTTTAGTCTTCTACTCCAATTGAAAAAAAATAAAAGAGAGTAAAAAGATTGGAAAAGAGAAAACCGGAAACCGCATCCTAAACAGGAAACAAGGGATGAGCCTCTTCACCTGTTCAATAGATGTGGGTGGAGTGTGAACCGGGCGATAGTTTAGTCCCTCTGCTCCAATTGAAAAAAAAAAAGAGAAAACGTTGAATTGCTAAGTTTTAACTTAGTTAAAGTTCAGGCAATGAAATTTCTAAGAAAACAAAATCAATCCTTCAATTAAGCATAAAGTTTTAAAATCAGGCAAAAATTAGGCAAAACGAACAAAAAAAACAACAAAAAGAAGATAATGGCTCACCCAGAACAGAATTCAACAGTATTAAAGACATTTTAACTCTTTCCCTTTTGTCTTCCTATCGGCCTCTCTAAATTTTACATTTCTTCATGAATCTCTTTAAATGAAAACTGTACCGCTAATCTTCTTTGGGGATGATAAACCAAAAATGACAACCATTAAATGTAATTTTCTTCTTGGCCAAAGCACATTGGCCCATTAGCGCCCAATTTCTTTTTTTTTTTTTTTTTTACAAAAATCCTTAATTTGTATAAATTTATTTAATACTAAACATATTAAAAAATTTTCATTGCATTATTCTAAAAAAAAAAATTTTTAGTTTGATCCTTATTTTAGAACAAAACTTATAGAGCATGCTATATTTGAGCAAAATTACTTTCATACATTTTCTTGGCTTTATAGGACAGTTAGAGCATTCATATATATATACTATATACAAATATTAGTTCGATATAAGTACTACTTACCAAAAATGTTTTTGCTTGAATGATAAATGAAACTGCGTGTATCCTGCTCCTCAAGATTTTCACTCTATACTGAAAACTGAGACATCAGTGTTGCCAATATACATCAGACAGTAGGTGATACATTTGAAAAACACTTCATTCTTTATGACTGACCAAAGATATATCTGAAAGCTGCTGAAGTATACTTTTGTTCCAGGTGTGATAATAAACTATATCCAGCAGCAATGTCGGATCGGGAGATTAGAGGTTTTTGACGAGCACTTTAATTGTTCTTGTTCCTATGTCTACCTTGATCCGAGGTGGTAGCATCTATTAGGGCTCCAGCCATGGGTAAAATAGTGAATCCCCAAGTCAACAGTACATTTTTTAATTCATTGACCAACAATGCATTTTATAGCAAAATGACAATCAATACAACACTAGAAAAATATAAAAATGCATTTTTCTAGTAAAATTACCAACAATACATTTTATGATCTACAAACTATATATCTAAAAAAACATACCTTTAACATGAAAGTATAAAATTATGTAGAAAATATTTAGATTTCGGTGTTAAATAACCCATAGAGGTGTTGACATGCCGTTAAACAAAATCATCCAACCATCCAACAAGCATACTTAAATATATATATATATGCTTATATTAAAAGACGTTCTTATTGCTGTTCCTTTTCAAATTTCATAATTAATATTTCTTTATTAAAATTTAAAGCGGAACCTAGAGATTTATTTATTCAACAAATGTGCCCTAAATTTGAAAAAAAGGTAATGTTTAACAACTTAGTACCTACCCAACCCCTTTCTCCTACAATCCATTTAATCAAGGTCATTAGGTAGGTTATACATTGTCTCCCCCTTACCTTCTTGCCTTCAATCTGTCCTGTGAGTACCAAATTTTCCAAGCTCTTTTTGCTCGTTACAGGCTTTATACTTTTCAGCTCTCTCTTCCTGATGTTAACTATACATACTCTTTTGCTTTCATTGTTTTACCTAAAAAATGTCCAGCCTGTCCAGTCCCTAGAAATGGATGACCACTTGGGAATACCAGGTGCTGTAAGCTTGACATGCGGATAGTGTAATGTATAACGACACGGAATTGGAAGTCTATGTTGGGTTTGTTATATACACTTACGCGCGTATACCCTTGGTAAAGGTATAAGTCCCTCTCTATTCCCCCAGATATAGGTTAATTAGTTGAACTTTAATAAGTAAATAATTATTATCTCCCCCTCAAAATAATCTTACAATCAAAAATAGTTTCTGGCTTTAAATAATTTGCAAAAGTTAATAAGCCGTAAAAAATAAATCAATCACGAAAATAAATCAGCAGAGCGTTGTAAAAAGAGTAGAGTGAGAAGTTTTATTTAAAATGAATAAAAAGGAGAGTGTAATATTAATAAAGGGGAGTGTGTGCAATTAATCAAAAGGGGGCGTGTACAATTATAAAAGGGGAGTATTTACAATTAATAAAGTGCAGCGTCTACAATTAATAACGAGGAACCTGTACAATTAATAAAGGGGAGTATTTACAACTAATAAAGGGCAGCGTCTAGAATTAATAAAGGGGAGCATGTACAATTAATAAATAGGCGTATTTACATTTAATGAAGGGCAGCGTCTACAATTAATAAAAGGAAAATGTACAATTAATAAGAAGGGTTTTTTTTATAATTAATAAAGAGGAGCCTGTACAGTTAATAAAGGAGAGTATTTACAATGAATAAAGAACAGCGTCTACAATTGATAAAGGGGAGCATGTACAATTAATAAAGGGGAGTATTTACAATTAATAAAGGGCATCTTCTACAATTAATAAACGGGGGCATACAAAATTAATAAAGGGGATTATTTACAATGAATAAATGGAAGCGTCTACAATTGAATAAAAGGGAGGCCTGTACAATTAATAAAGTTGAGTACTTACAATAAATAAAGGGCAGCGTCTACAATTAGTAAAGGGGAGTCTGTACAATTAATATAGGGGAGTATTTACAATTTATGATGGTTAGCGTCTACAATTGATAAAGGGGAGCATGTACAACTAATAAAGTGGAGTATTTATATTTAATGAAGGGCAGCGTTTACAGTTAATAAAGCAGAGCATGTACAATTAGTAAAGGGGACCGTGTATAACTGATAAAGAGGAGTGTGTACAATTAATTAAGTTGAGGGTGTACAATCAATAAAGGGAAGCATCTGAATTTAATAAAGGAGGTTGTACACATTTAGTAAAAGGGAGCGTGTATTGCTGGCATTATGGATCTGAAAAGAAGCATATATTTAATAGATAATTTACTTACGGATTTTAGCGTTTTAATTCCACCCCGCTCTGAGCAAATTTAATAACATTGAGATTTGAAAGAAATGAATTTGCATTATCAATTCTGGCTGACCACCGAATATTTAACCCTGCGTTAGTCACATGAGTTTTTTTGTTACCACAACATTTTTAAAGTACTCAATATTCCTAGTTGGCAACTTGTTTCTTTTGCTCCCCTAACACATGTTAAAGCATGAAAAAACTGTTCTTTTCATAAACATTTTAGACCACTACTACAGTAGCCATAGCTGATTCTATTAATTGACGGCTTAAGTTTTTAATGAATATTGTTTTGAGGATCTGGTTTTTGCTTTTGTTTTTTTTTTTTTTTTTCCTTGTGTAGGATAGTTGTGCATGATCATGACATTACAACGTAAAAAGAAATCCATTTTGTATAATCTTCACGTGAATATACTTGGGAACGTTGAGAAATGAATAATAAAATCATCTGTCAAAGTTACAGCTCATTTCTTACATCTTTCAATTATAAGACGCGAAAGATTATCCGTGAGTATGAACGGATATTATTAAACAAAATAAGCAGAAACAATGTTTGCAATTTATCTGATCTGACATATCTAAAAGAAAATTTGCTGCCTAGATACACAATATAAATGAGAAATTGTAGGAGGATTTGATGTATTAAGTAAGCAATTCGTTGAGTTTTAATCGACCTCAACAGAATGCAGAAAACACTGGATAGCCGTTTCGTCCTATATTTGGGACTCATCAGGAATTGAAACTCAGTCAATTGCGCTATTAAGCGAACGTCATACCATCTGTACCACGGGCCCCAGTGACGAAGGCGGGGTGGTGGGGTAACTAATTATACTCGATATAGCGCCGTTCATTCACATATTCCGTGTTGGAACTCTGCTGCGCTCTTTTAACCATAGGACTGTGCCTCCCAGAACCACGACTACTATCACCAAGCCGCTCACAATGGAGCATTAGAAGTCGGTTCAAGCAACGATATACGTTAGCACTTCGTCACTGGGGCCCGTGGTACAGTTAGTATAACGTTCGCCTAATAATGCAATTGTCTGGGTTTCAATACCTGGTAGTGAATGCGTACTGCTGATGAGTCCCAGATATAGGACGAAACGGCCGTCCAGTGCTTTCTATTGAGGTCGACTAAAACTCTATGAATTGCTTACTTAATATATATGCATACACATACACTACTCTTCAGTCCTGTAATTATGAGTTTAGCTAATGTAATATCTTTCCGTTCTTGAAAATATATCTTGGCTACTTTTTATGAATAAAATTTTCTCTATTATTGTATTGGTGTGTTTCACTTACAATTTAGAACATATGTTTATGCAACAAATTTATTGTAATTTTCAATTACATGGTAAATCATATCTTCAGTTCAAGTTTTGTTTTAATGCATATGAAGAAGATTGCCTGTTAATTTTTTTTAGCAGTACAATATTTTACAAAATCATAAGCTATAAGCATTTTTGCATTGAGGTGTGCAAACACCCCAGGGGACTATCAATTTTCAGAAATCCGAGGTGATTAATGCAGGGTTAATATATGATGCAATGATTAGTACTGTGTGTGTAGAGGGTTACTCGGGGTGGGGGGTGTTTGTTCGTGTGTGTGTGTGTGTGTGTGTGTGTGTGTGTCCTGTGAGTGTGGGTGCTTGTGTGTGCGTGAGTAGAATTTTCTGTCTTTGGAGCGAAAAATATTTGCGTCCGAATGTACACGCCAAACGGGTAGAAAACGAAAAAAATAGATTTAAAGGGTAGTTTTTACATTTTAGATTAAAAAAAGCTAATAAAACACATTTTTGACATAAATAATACGCTTTGAATCATATGCGTTGTGGTGTAATGGATATCGTCTCGGAATGAGGTTGAATTCCAATCGGGTTTATAACATTCCCTTACGCGCAAATACACATGGGAAAAATTTTAATCCATTTCTTCTCCACCCATCTATGGGTTGAATAGCAAAACGGGATGGATCCTGTAGCCTTGAATGGCAACTAGTCTACCGCAGAAAGAAACGGCAACCTGTTGCCGAAAAAAATCTTCTGCCTAGTTTATCATGCATCGAAAGAAACATGATCGCTCAAGCGGGTGAAAAACAACAACACCACACCGCCTAATCAACACCACCGAGTGAACGCCGGGACAACTCAGCGTCGGAATAAAACAGCACCAGAAAACATATTTTGTAACCGAATAAAAGTAATTTATTAAAGATTAAAACCTTAATAAGTGAATATTTTTCTTTAAATAATGTATTTGAAAAGGTATAATGTAAAATATGGAGTGTTTTTAATTATTTTTAATAAAGTAAATCGTAAAGAAATGTATTTTTTAATAAAGTAAATTGGCAGTTGGATGAGCGTTGTGGTGCAGTGGATACCCGCTCGGAACAACGACTCGGGGAGCGAGTTCGAGTTCGAGTTCGAATTCGAATTCCAGTTGAATAGCTTGCATTCACTTACGCGCAAATACCCTTGGGAAAGTTATTAATCCGTCTAATCCTTCCAGTTATGGGTTAAATAGCAGGAGAGATTGGGTTCTATAACCTTGACTGGCAACCGCAGAAAGCTAATGGCAACCTACTGTGGGATAATCTTCTGCCTAGTCAGTACTGTCTCTTTCAAGACATGATCGCCCAAGCGTGTATCACGTATGGCATTTAACTGACTGAAATTGATATATGAAAATAATTCAATAAAACATGCTTATTTTTAATAAAGTAAATCGGAAAGTTCAAAACAAAATGAACCAGTTTTTTGTTTTTAATTATTTTTAATAAAATAAATCGTAATCTTATTTATTTTTTATAAAGTAAATCAACAGTCTAAAATATTTATATAAAAATAATTTAATAATTTACTATTTATTTTATTAAAATAATAAAAACAAAAAACTTGTTCATCTTTTAAATAATGTCAGTGGTATTATCCATCTCTCCCATCAATGGATACATATATTCAGAACTCTGCTTGTATTCAGAGTTCATTAAGGTCTGCATTTAAGCCAATACGAATTGTGGCGAACAATTTTCCTATCACCCATTTGCCCACATATTTGTATTTGGAGACCTCAATGCCCATCACTCTGAGTGGCTTGAAAACGCTGTTACTGATTCGGCGGGCATTCACGCCATGAACTTTGCTATTTCCCAATCCCTTACGCAAGTGGTGGACTTCCCCACTCGCTTCCCAAGCACACCCTCGGGTCATTCCTCACTGCTAGATATATGTTTCACCTCTGCGCCCGACGCCTGTCAAGTCTCGCAGCTTTGCCCTCTCGGCAACTCCGACCACGCTGTAGTCTCCCTCAGTATTTCTTTCCAATCTCACTCCCCCCAGGATCCCCCTACTTATAGAACCTCCTCCCTCTACCAAAAAGCTGACTGGGATGCCTTTCGCGATTTCCTCTGCGACGTCCCTTGGGGAAAAAGTGTTTGACCTATCAGTTGATGACTGTGCCTCTGAGGTCTCGTCATGGGTGAAAGCTGGCATTGATGCCTTCATACCCACCAGGAAGTATTGCTTAAAATCTCATTCCTCTCCGTGGTTCTCTCCGGCCTGCTCAGCCGCCATTGCCCACAGGAACCATTACTTCCGTCTATTCCGGAGACAGCCAACTGATCACAATAGGCGCCTGTTCACATCCGCTCGCAGTGAGTGCAAGAGAACCCTAAATGACGCCAAACAGTTGTTTGCTGAGAGAATGCGACAGCACATAGCTGACCGCAAGTTCGGCTCCAAGGACTATTGGAGGATTTGTAAACGAGTGCTCAACAATAGGAAATCCTCAATACCTCCTTTAATCCATGGATTTGATGTTCTCACGTCATCTGCTGAGAAAGCAGAGTGCTTTGCCCGCAGATTCTCATCCAACTCCACACTCGACTCGTCCGGAGTGCACCCACCCGACTTCCCTATTAGAACTGAGGCCAAACTGCATGACGTATATATTACCCCGACAATAGTATCCAGAGTAATTTCAAAACTCGACCCCCATAAGGCGTGTGGAGACGATGGAATCCCGGTGATAGTCCTTAAGAGGTGTGCCCCTGAACTTTCCCCTGTCCTCTCTAAACTGTTTAACTACTGCCTTTCTGCTTCCTGCTTTCCTGCATGCTGGAAATTCTCCTCAGTCGTTCCTGTCTTTAAGAACTGTGGTGAACCCTCGGACCCATCCAACTATCGCCCTATCAGTCTTCTACCAATATTCGGGAAAGTGTTCGAGGCTATAATAAATGCTGAAATAGTTCATTTATTTGAAGAGAATATTCACTATTTTAGGTTTTAACACTTAATAAATTTTATTCGGTTATAAAAAGTTATGTTTTTTCTGGTGCTGAGTTGTCACGGTGCTGAGTTGTCTCAGAGCTCAGTCGGAGCTGTTCAGTTGGTGATATTAAATAACTTGTAATTTGTTCTAGCGTGACAAGCTTGCTAACCATTACACCACGCCGAGGTGCCCAAGAAAATCGGAAGATAGACGTATTTAACGTCTCTCGCTAATGCCTAATAAATAATGGACTATTTGATTCTGATTGCGTGAAAAAAAATCATATCAGAAACGCTACTTGGTTTCAGTGAGAAAATGATTTGAAGAAAAGAAGGAAGGAACGTTTGATGGCTGTTTCAGCAAAATGGAAAAAAGTTGTCAATTTAAAATCTTTTCATACCCACTTCTTAAAATAACAATCAGCATTCATATGATTGCTATTACAAAATTTTGTCGAAGTTTTTAAGCTCAAATATTTAACGATGTTATAGGAGAATTTTCTACAGATAGTTTATTGTCGTAGAACTCAGCAGAAGCCTATTCAAGGAAGATTAATATTAATCAGAAAATTAAAATCGAAAAACCGTGGAATTTTCACTGGTTTTTCTAAAAATGAAATATAATTAGCTGATAAATACTTTCTGTTGTCTGATACGCTCTTTCGCAACTTACACTGATCGCTGTCGCCGTACATGTTCGTTCGCAAGACACTGTGAAATGCCACTCCCTAGTCGTCTTCATGTTAGAAACTAACTAGCGATCATGCAGTTCTCAAATCTGTATAGTCATCTAGCGGATGTGAGTCGAGGCTCGGAAGGAGAAATCGGGGAGCCGAATTCGAATATCACTTACACGAATATATCCTTGGGAAAGGTATTAATCCATCTCTTCTCCCTCCAGCTATGGGTTAAGTAGCAGAACAGATTGGTTTCTATAGCCTTGGTTGGCAACCAGTCTACCGTAAAAAGAAATGGCAGCCTACTACGGGAACAGCTTCTGCCTAGTCAGTCATAGATCGAAATGGGGTTTAACTGATTAACTGATAGGTATTTTTTATTAGATTTGCGTTATATTATGTGTTAGACATGTCACTTCGATTAGTCTGGTCTATCTTAACAAAATCAAAATAGCAGAGCCCATAATAAATCACCATTACTCTCTGTACAGTTATTTCTATCCAGTAGATGGAAATTTTCAATTTTCCGTAAAACGAGCCTGCATAAAACGCAACAATGGTATAAAAATGCAAGTAACAATGATATAAAAATTCAGGTGACAATTCAGTGAAATATAAATAAAGTGAAAATATTAAAGTCCTCGTCAAAATTTCAATGGCGACATTATAAACTTTGGTCGATTTGCCAAATCATTCTGTCAAAACACCGGTTTCTATTCCCTCATCAAAGTTAAGCAGTACCAAGTCAGGTCAGTACCTAGATAAGTGACCGCTTGATAACACTTTGTCCTTAAACTTAGCCTAGACATCAAGGGGAACTCGCACATACGATCCATCGCTAAAAATACTGGGAAAATAGTCGGTTCCCTGTACCACTCCCTGACTCCTCCTGCTATCCTCTACAAGAGCCGGATCAGGCCCCAAACGAAATACTGCTGCGATACTGCTATCCTCACTTACCAGTCTTGATATAATCCAAAAAGCGTCTCGGCGTCCTTCTGAGTGACAAATTATATTCCACCCTACAACCCCTTTTCTCAGAGTCCAAACGTCGCAAGCCTCGCACTGTTCTGTCGCTATTTGCTCAGACGAACTACATTCCTTAGTTCCACCATTTCTAATCTTCACGGTTAAAACCCGTCATGCAATGCACATTATAACGAACCACCCTCGTTCCCTTGGCATTATACTCGAGCAGCTTTTTCGTGTGAACCACTGCTCTGGAGGTCCGACTTTCCCAATCCTTACAATTTTAATTTGTTCAAGTCTAGGGTTAACCATCATTTTTCCTACATATTTGCATAAACTGTGCTTCTTAACCACCTACTTCGAGTGGTTCTCGGGCATTGTACAGAGTGAACAACACTAAAAACAAATCAGTAAGCGACCTCCTAAAATCCGAAATACTTTTCGGCTTTAAATAACCAACAACGAATTGATAAACCGTAAAAAAATCAAATAGTATTATACACGGATATGTACAATTTATTTCAATTTCTAGTAGCCAATGAAATGGAGTTCGTAGCTTCAGGTAAATCAGTTCATTCCCTTGAGTTAGCAATCGAAACCCTACAATACCAAAACTGTGCGAAGTCTTAGGTCGACCTATACATGAATATGCACTTCTTTTATTGAAATTTTTAGTAGTTAATATATTTGGTTCGTTAGGTTTCAGAAAAATCTGTTCATTCAGCTTAGTTGTTACTCAGGAGAAACGGTACAATACCCAAAATGCGTGAAGATTCACAGCCTTCAAGGTCGGACCAGCGTCGACAAACTGTTATGAGGTATTAAGCTTGGCACGTTTCATTTCCGGGTGGATGTATTCCTGCAAGTAGGAAACCATTTTTTTCTTAAATAGTATCGTCTATGCAAAGATAATGATAGGTAAACAGCAAAGAATTTTGAAAATTTAGTGTTCAAAATATGAGTTTTGTTGGAAAAGCATCCAGACAGTTTATCTCAAAAACCAGTTGCGCGGTCTTGATTTAACGTGACACTTAATCAGAGGTTACCTTTTTACGTGTACTATGGTGCCAGAATAGAAATGTAAATAGTATCAAAGTACACAACCGGCCATAATTATTAGGCCATCCCAGTGTTTAAAAAAATGATGTATTTCATACTATTTTTTACTACTTATTGCCAAGTGAATAATTGTAAATGAAAATAGAATGGGTCTTTTGTTAATACTGCACAATAACATGTGCATCAAATGAATTTATAAATATTTAGTAATTATCTATATTGCAGTTTCATCAATGAAAGAATGACGAACATTTAGAGTGATTCGGACGAGTTCATCTTTACTTCCTTGCCTTGTAAAATTTTGCAAAGGAAAAATAATAACAAAAGAACCATTCTATTTTCATTTAGAATTATCTACTTGGCAATAAATACTAAAAATAGCATAGGTTAAATTGCGTTCACTCCCGGCCACTTAATTGAAAAGTACGTAACTTCACACCTGCATTCGGATTGCAAGCGCAGGAATAATCAATATGAATCTATAAACATCCACCCCCACTGAAGAACTGGGACAGTTATACACATATCACGCTTCCTTGTACCGCTCTAGAATGTATCAGACACCTTCTGTCATGCACGTCTGATCTAGCTTTTCCTCGATCACACAAAAAATGCTGCCCAATCCTCACTGTTAACCCTCGAGAAATCTCAAAAGTGTTTGCGTGGCCTTGAGGATGAATAATTGATTTCCACCACACACAGACGAAACATTGCTAGCCTCCTACTAATTTATCAGTATCTTCATGGCAGATATTCGGGTGGACAACATTACTTGTTTCCACCAGTATAGACTTTTGCAGCTAGGACCAGCCAGACCACGTTAACTGAGTCAATTCATCACGATCACAAGTTCCGTAATCCCTGAGGTCGTACAGGCATCGCATATACTGCATATAGGGCCCAGTCTGTTCTGCTGTTTAACTCATAACTTGGGAGAAAATAGATGTATTTTTACCTTTCACGGGACTATTTGTACGTAAGGGGATGTAACGAAATCGACTGGAACTCGAAATTGATTTATCATTCTGATTTTCTCATTTCTCTATTACACCACAGCGCATACAAAACTCATTCTCGCTCCCTTCATAATACATTAGTAAGGAAGAAGTTCCAATCATGCAGTTTCTACCTCAGAACTATTGTATTGCGAAAACCACTTCCGAGAAGTTGCTTCCACGATAACTAAAATCTTAATTTCTAAAACCCTAAGGTCAATCTTTCAATACCCTCATAACTAACACTTCTTGCTACCTTAATTTGAAAATCTCAACAACCTCAATTTTAAACCCTCTATCTTGAATGGCACTTGTGTCCTGCACTGAGTGGATAATAGCAATAAAGAAAAGAATGTATCTAAGTGTTTTCCAATGTCTTAAAACGGCCATATGTGATACGTGAATTATCTCTTCGCTGTCCAGTGTTGGGTTATCTGGAATCATCATTTTCGATCTCTTCACCGTCAGTAACCTTCTCGGTACCTAGCAAATCACTCATGAATATTACTCTCATCTATTGCACCATCTCCATAAACGGCACATATCTTTTTTGCTGTTTGTACAGCGTTTAGCCTCCTGGAACTAAAAGAGCATCAAATGATAAAAATGTATCATTTTTTCGTCTTCTTTCAAAAGATATACATGCAAAAATCGGATTTTTTCTGTTTTACAATATTTCACACAATTCAAGACGCAAGAGCCACTTAAGATAGGGGTTACCAAATTAAGTTTTTATGAAGGTGTACATATTTTTTACGCATATAGTATATTATAAAAATGTTAAAAATCTCTTTTTCTCAACGAAAAATAAACTCATGAAAAATAAATGTATTTATTTTTTCTTGTAAGAGGAAACGGGTGTGTCCAAAAGTTCTTAGTTTGAACATTTTTTTCATAGTACTTCTATTTTGCCAATTGACCGAATAATATATTATTAATATTATTATTATTAATATTTCGTTTTCGAATTTGTTTTATCGGCCTACGATATTAACGTTTTGTAAAGAAAAGAGTACTGAATTGTTTTGTAATGTGAACCCCCATTCCATGGTAGTGAATATTGAACAATTTTCTCAAAGATTAAGAAAAAACTTGAAGCAAAAAACTTGGTTCTACATAAGGATGCTGAGAATACCATCGACCGAAATTATGAGCAACGACGAAGTTCTAGAGACAATATGGAAACTAAAAAAAAAACGTTTATATTTAAAACTAGCAGTAAAGCCGCGCGTTACTCGGGTGTAATAAAAGCTTTAAAACTAATCCATGGTCCTGGAGCTCAGACTCTTTGGACGTTGGCACAAAAGATATATATATATTATCGATTTTCTGTACTATTGTAAGAACTGCAACGTTGAAACTTCTGAATATCGTTTCTTAAGTCTTTGTCTATGATTGTATCAAATTTGATTAAAATCGAACCACTCCTTCTATAACCCGATTTTTTCGATTATCGACTTTTGTGTCGGGGGGTACCTCGACACAAAACCTAGCTAAGAACACTCGCAGATGCTTATAGTAAAACTATATATATTTTCAAGAAAATCGATTCAGTCGTTCGGTGTCTATAGGTAACGGACACACACACACACAGACACACACACAAATTTCCATTTATAAATAAGTTTAGGTCAGTTGAAATTTCCAGGGCACATAATAAGAGGGTTTAGTTGGTTGTTTTTTGTTTCTTGTTTTTGTTTGTTTTTGTTTTGCTTTTTGCTTTTTTTATCGGCATATTAACCTATACGGGTTATTTAATGCTGCAATCTAATTTTGTAATGCAATTTTGTTTTTAAGATAATAATTGTTTTAGTGATTACTAATTAACCCATAGATAGTGGTGAAGAAATGGACTCATACCTTTCCCAAAGGTATTTTCGCGTAAGTGAATATAATGAACCCAACTGGAAATGGAGCCCGGCTATCCGATTAAAGATTTAATGTCATTAACCATTACATCATCTGCACATGTACGCTTACAACACCTGGTCTTCCCAAGCGGACACCCATCTAAGTACTGATCAGAATCGGCGTTGCTCAACTCCGGTGAGCGTGCAAGAACCGGTGTTTCAACGTGACCGTAAACCAAAGAGGACTTGGAAAATGTGATACTCATAGGACATATAGACAGTAAGAGAGACAAAGGAAAAAAAGGCATAGCCTTCCTAGAGAGCTTGAGTAAAAGGATGACGCAAAAGGTTTAGGAGGAATAACAAAGAGAGAAAATTAATTAAGTGTTACAAACTACAGAGAGCCATGTACTTCAACATCGTGTGTCGAGTAAATTCATTAATATAAGCTTGATATGTCCCGGAAAGGGATATATATATATATATATATATATATATATATATATATATATATATATATATATATATCATTCGAGGTAGTTAATTGGTTTAGGCAAATGTAACCGGGTAGAACAATCTAGTAAGTAGCCGTAATTACGGTACTCGTCGTATGCAGTATCCTGAGACGTAGGCGTAGTCAATAGTTGTAGAACAATAGAACTCTAGTGGTAGATCTCTAGAGGAAGACCAATAGACCTCTGGATCTATAGTGGAAGATCTCTGGACGTCCTCGCCTTAGTCTATATTTATGGCTGACACCAGCCAATCACATTCCAGTGAGGGATATTCATTACCTATTCATTAAATCTAAGATCGAGTTATGGCTTTAGATATCTCAAAGTCAAACGACAGGGTTTGGCATGCTGGCCTTCTACACAAGCGCCAATGCTACGGTGTTACAGGAAGGTTGATTGATTTAATCCAATCGTTCCTATCAAATCGTAAAATAAAGGTCGTTTTGAACGGGTACGCTTCCAGATCATTTCGAACGAATGAGAGCGCTGCCAAGGCTTTATCCTAGGCCCTACGCTATTTCTGATTTTCATCAATGATCTTCCTGATGTCATCAGTTCCTAAGTAGGTATCTATGCCGATGACACTACCATTTCCGTCTCAATAGAAAATCTGTCCCGAGCTGACAAAATAAACCTGGCTGCTGCTGTTCTTGAAAAGGGACATCCAATCAGTGGTTAACTGAGGCAGGAAATGGTTTCTATCTTGAATCCTGTTCATATTTATTCTTTCTTCAATATCCACTGCATCCAGCCTTTTTTCCCATTTTTACTCTCTGTAAACCCCTGCGTACTAGGGTGAAAATGATTTTAATATGTATATAGTCATCCACAGACAAATCTGTTTCGCTGTATTACAGCTCATCAGTACGGTTAGACATCCGATTGCTTCTAGCTAGGATTGAAACCCGACCAAATTGACATCAGTCGGCTATTCTACCTCTGAGCTATATATATATATATTTATATGTGTGTGTGTGTGTGTGTGTGTGTGTGTGCGTGTGTGTGTGTGTGTGCTAGTTACTCTAGCATCTACGCATCGCTCATTCAGCACTCTGGCTATTGGCGTATGATACATCATACGCTACAAGTCTGCCTCCTTCTACCGAACGCCCATAGCTCATAGGTAGAATCGCCGACTGACGCCAATTCGGTCCGGTTTCAATCCTGGGTTAAAAGCAATCGGATGTCTAACCGTACTGATGAGCTGTGATACAACAAAGCAGATCTGTCTGCGGATGACTATATATATATATATATTCATTATTACTTTAGAACATGTACAAACTACTGCAAAATTGTACATTTTGTTTCGACATTGAAAGAACAATGTATATCTCAGATAGTTAATAATGATGGTAATAAATGTTTTATTTTTTTTTTAAAAGTTTAAAAAAAACACAACTTTGCTTTATTTTTGGAAATTATTTTATACGAGGTAAATAAATATTAAAAATGGTGAATAAGAATGAGGGTAGAAAAGATAAGAAAATAAGATGAGAAATCAAGAAAAGGAAAAGAAAAAGGGAAGAGTAAGATACAGAGGAAATATAAAGTAAAGAGTAAAATGAGTGAGAAAGTATTGAGAGGAAAGAGCCAATGGAAGTAGCTAAGCGATAGAAATTTTAAGTTATTTTTTTTCGTTCCTTATTCATTTGGATATATAAAGAGAGAGAGAAAGAGAGAAAGAGAGAGAGAGAGAAAGCCATAAAGCGAGAGAGTGAGAGAGGAGTTGCTTACTTGATGTGTTATTTAAATTGAAACATAGAAATTGAAAACAGAATAGGCTGTGTCAGTGGTAGTTTCGTCTAACACCGAAAATTGCAACGAAACCAGAAACATTATACTAAGAACTCGAGCCATGTTCTTAAATAGTCTTGTCAGATTCAGATTTTTATATGGATGTCATGCATGGCACCAGACCTATTCAAAAATATTTAGACAGTCAGCTGGCAAATACTACCCCCCCCACAAGAATTTACTCAAACTACCAGAGTAGCAACAAGTCACACCCTTTTACAATCAAAACAACCAAATACAGCCGTAACTTCTACTCTAATAGCTTCTTTTCTCTCACTTCCCGCCTGTGAAACTCCTTTCCATGTACTTGCTTCCTCATAGCTTCAATCTCTAAGAGCTAAAATGCAACGTCAATTGCCATCTCTTATCCCCTTGACACCCATCCTTCTCTTACCTCTTCCCCCAACACCCCGTGTATCGTGTTCTCCCTTTTCACTCTACTCTCACGCAACACTCTTCACACCATCCTTCTCTTGCCCATTCTCTGACACCCCTTGTAACTGGTTCCTCTTCGATTCCTCTTTCTCTTTGCTCTTTTCTTATGTAACTAACCTATGTGACCTTTCACGTATCGAGATCCGTTGAAAAAGACAAACTAATCTCGATATGTAAAGTCAGAAATTTATTCGCCTAAAGAGAGTCAACTCTAGACGTGAAATACGTATGCAATACAAATATAGTAATGGACACTTAATGTATTATACAAAAGATAAATTGTGTTAATAATAATAACAATAAATCTAGACTTCAAATAATGCGTTTACGGCTTCTCACTCTTTTTTCACCTATACCAATTTCTCTGCTCGGAACAGCCTCTATTTCTGTTTTCAATACGTCAGAGATTGAAAGAAACAGACAAAATGACAGAACTTTGCTATTTTCAATTCTCATTGGTCAGTAACATATCACGTGTATTTAAACCGTAGATTATTCTACATATATGAGTCATTTTAATTTAATACATATATATTTTTAAAAGTAAAAAATAATGC
The DNA here is from genome assembly GCA_037127315.1 of Ascarosepion bandense. NCBI lineage: Eukaryota > Metazoa > Mollusca > Cephalopoda > Sepiida > Sepiidae > Ascarosepion > Ascarosepion bandense. Next base: position 2,230,324 of record JBBBDQ010000772.1, on the reverse strand, counting down.
CAAAAAGTATAAAAAAATGTAAAAAGTTTTCCTGTAATGCGTTTCGTTTTTATATATATATATATATATATATATATATATATATATATTTTTTTTTTTAATTTTTAATTTTTAGTTACATTCTCCCTTTTTTTTTAAATTTTTAGTTACATTCTCCCTTTTTTTTTTTTTGCGAAGGTTTTTGAATTTGTCCAGCGTCTGTAATATTTTAAAAAAATTTTTTTCTTTAGTTTCTTTCTTTTTCCCTCCCTTCCTTCTTTTATCTCTCTTACCACCTTTTTTCCGTGTTGCTTAAACTTACGTCGATTTAACACGGCTGTCTGTTAATTTTTAGTTACATTCTCCCCTTTTTTTTGCGAACCCAGACGATGTCAATTTTTTTTCTTTTCTTATTTATTTGATTTTATTCTATCTTTTTCTTTTTCTTTTTCGTTTTCTTTTTCTTTTTCTTTCCCTTTATTTTTATTTTTGTTTTATTTTATTATTTATTTTTTAATTTCTTTGCAATCTATTTAAAAAGGAAAAGTAGACTAATTTTTCTCCAGTTTCTGAAAGGTTTTTTCTGTTGCTGAGGTGATGTGTCGTCCCCCGTGGGGATCTTCATATCGAAATGGCCATTCAACATCTTTGAATTAATCCTTTTTTAATATATATATATATATATATATATATATATATATATATATATATATATATATTGTGTATTTGGGAAACAATATCTCTTTTATACAGGTTTCATTAAAAATTACAGACAAGGTACTTAAACTTTAGAAGAATTGTCCAAATAGTACAAAATCTTTAGACAAGCCTTCTTTAATTTGAGTTCCGAAAAGAAAAAATTATACGAACACATGAAAATTTATATAAAAACTTAATGATAATACATTGTCTGACATTTTTATTGAAACCTGTATATATATATATATATGTGTGTGTGTGTGTGTGTGTGTGTGTGTGTGTGTGTAACTGCTAACCTCATCGTCAAAAATAACCATTCACCTGCAAGATCTAAACTACAGAGAACAAAGATTAATTACAAATTTACAAACGTCCTTTGAAGAACTGTGTTCTTCATCAATCCAGATTCGTAAATAATTACATTGAATACACTACAACCCGTTTGATGAAAAGACTCACGTTGCACCTCTCAGACCATGGTTCTATTCAATCTCATTTAGACACCCACCCATGGAAACCTACCAAACTCTATCTTTAACATACTCGTCAATAATACAAATATAGAATCATCCACATGTCAAAAATGGCTAAAAATAATGGAAGCATTATCAAAAATACACACTTAATAATTTCAACTACACATGCTGAAGGTAATATCAATCAGCTAAGTGACAAAGCCTTTACTTATATTATTTTGTATGCACACACGCACACACACACACACACACACACACACACATATATATATATATATATATATATATATATATATATATATATATATATATACGCTCTCACACCCTGATTGAGCACTCTGGAAGAATGGGAGACTTTGAAAAACAGTAGCTACTCTGGCATGTACGCATCGCTCATTCACTAATGAATTAGAGCACTCTGGCTATTGGGCGTGTATAATGACAATATACATGCTAAAAAGTCTGCCTTCTTCTACCGTGCGCCCATGGCCTAGAGGTAGAACCGTCGACTGACGCCACTTCGGTCGGTTTTCAATCCTGGGTTAAAAGCAATCGGAGTCTAACCGTACTGATGAGCTGTGATACAGCGAAACAGATCTGTCTGCGGATGACTATATATATATATATATATATATATATATGTGTTCAAGTAAAGAGGTATATATGCTCAGGTAATAGTTATGGAATTCCGAGTTCTCCGGCATTTACTTTTTATTTTAAAAAAAGTGCTCAATACAACATATATCATAGAGCAAAATATAATCATAATTAAAATTGTTTTTCATTTGAAATTAATTTAATTTACATTGCAACACTGAAATTTCTGTTTCGAGGTTTTACCTCGTCATCAGGCAATGTTGACTTATTGTTGTGAAAATGATTTATATTTGTTTTATGTCTTTAAATGTTTATTGTAACAACATTCTTTTTATTTGACTTATTTTTACAGCTGTCAAATTTAAATTGCGAGTTTTCGGACAAAATTAAGTCGCAGTTATGATTTGAATTCTTCTAAGTTTTTACTGAAGATTCTCATGTAAAAAAAAAAAAAAAAAAAAAGAAAAACGCGGAATAACAGAAAACGCTTCATCGCAGAATCTCACATTTTCGGCTAACCGTCTATTTCGGTCAGAAATGTTCATGAGAAAGACAGGCGAAAAAACTGGTAACTTGAGATGTCGCTGTTTAGCCTCAGCTTTGTTCTTGCAATCATTCTTCTGCTCGTTTGCAGTTTTGTTATTCGTCTTCCAGTTGGCATGCACTTCGTTCAATGAACTCTTCTCGCAGTTTTTCCCTTCTACTCACAAATCTCATGTATTATCGTCCACTTAATGCCGGTACACGTGCATTCAACAGACACTGGTCGACTCGAAGAGCAGATAGTGATTTTTTTTTGTTGTTGTTTTGCTTCGTTTTAAACTAATAACTGTTTGCACTTATTAGGGTATCTTTTTCGAACCTCTCTGCTAGACGAATACATATCAGCAACAATATAAGTAAAAATGCTTCTTCTTCTTCTTCTTCTATGTGCCCTGTCCCTTCAGAACGTAGGCGATCATGGATCTCCACGTCTCCCTATCCCTTGTGGCTCTTAGTATGTTTGCTCCTGTTGGTCCTGGCAACCCCCGTTCCGTCATCCACCTGATCAGACCCTGCAAATATGTTATCCGCTGCCTTCCTCTGTCTCTCCTTCCTTCTATCTGTCCAGTCAGTATCAGGTTCTCCAGGCTCTCCTTCCTCATTGCATGTCCCAGGAACTTCAGTTGTCTCTTCCTGATGCTCAGCATCAATTTCCTTTTTGTTGCCATTCTTTCCAACACTTCGTCGTTGCTTGTATGCTCAGTCCACGATATCCGTAGCATCCTTCTGTAGAACCACATTTCGGCCGCTTCCAGTTTTGTCCTCATTTTCGATGATATTGTCCAGCATTCACAGCCGTATTGAAGAACTGACATCACGTAGCAGTCTAGCACTCTTTTCTTCGTTTCTATTGAGATCTTCCTGTGTGTTAGTATTTTGCTCATCTTCTGGAACGCGTATGCGAATCAAATAGAATACTTCCTAGAAAAAAGTATTCATTGACAATTATTTAATGATTATACTATAAGCCAATTCAGTAAGTAAATATTACATTAATAATAACATTCCTTAATATTGACAATGGATTTCTTTCTTATTTTCAAATTAAAAATTATTTGAAAATAGTTTTCATTGTAAATATTATAGCCTTGTTTTGTCAATAAATCACCACTACTGACAATTTCTTTCCTTCTTATTTTCAAAGTATTTCTCCAATAATACTCAATTATAATAAAGACCGTTATATATATACATATATATATGTGTGTGTGTATGCGCATGTATATGTATATAAGTGCGTATGAAATTGAATGTATGTGTGTGTATGTATATATGTATTCTTAATCGTAGAATTGTGTGTGTATATGTATGTATGTATGTGTGTACTTCTATAGGTATGTATAATTGTAAATGAATTTTTTTTTTTTACCTAGTGTTATCTTTATTTAGTTTAATTCAAATGACCTAATTTTCTTAAAAATAATTTTATTTTAAATCCTATATCTTTTTATTTCCTTTTATAAATAATTATGCCTTTTTAAGTAAAGGCCTTTTTCTAATACTTCAACGTTTTTGTTTGGGAAATTAGTTTTTTGAATTTGTCCAGCGTCTGTAATATTTAAAAAAAAATTTTTCTTTCTTTTCTTTTCTTTTTCCCTCCCTTCTTTCTTTTATCTCTCTTACCACCTTTTTTCCGTGTTGCTTAAACTTACGTCGATTTAACACAGCTGTCTGTTAATTTTTAGTTACAATTCTCTTTCTTTTTTTGCGAACCCAGACGATGTCAATTTTTTCTTTTTTCTTTTTTATTTATTTGATTTTATTTTATCTTTTTCTTTTTCTTTTTCTTTTCCTTTATTTTTCCTTTTTATTTTTATTTTTATTTTATTTTTATTTTTATTTTTATTTTTATTTTCTTTTTTAATTTCTTTGTTATCTATTTAAAAAGGAAAAGTAGACTAATTTTTCTCCAGTTTCTGAAAGGATTTTTCTGTTGTTGAGGTGATGTGTTATCCCCAGTGGGGATCTTCATATCGAAATGGCCATTCAACATCTTTGAATTAATCCTTTTTAATATATATATATATTCTCTATTATAACAAAGACCGTTGTATATATATATTCCCGCCTGTCATGCTCACTGGGGTAACCTGTACGAAGACAGCTAATAATCCTCTCGAATATTTTGCCGTCATTTTTGACGGCAGGGGTACACTCATTAGAAAATAATTTTATTATCTATATATATAAAACGCAATCTGTGAGTCTGTGTGTGACTGTTCCCTATGCACGCCTACATTTTTAAGCTACGCCAGTTCAACTTTCTAGAGACACATATCTAGAGGGAAGCCAGGTCGACACATACTTTTTGAGTTTAAGTTCAGCAATTTTCCCATTTCGCACTTTTTGGCCAATGGAGCCGATTGTTTACATTTACTCCGTAAACATCTAAGATCTAAGATGGTTGATGAAGTATGTTACAGAAATCAAATCACACGTGCCAAACGCGACTAAAATATTTTTTTATTAAAAAAAATGAGCCTTTATATTTAATTTTACTCAAACGTTTTAAAAATTCATTTGGTCAAGAAAAAATTTGAATACTTTTCCCCGTAATTTTGAAACAAAAGAAATATTTTTTAAAAAATGAAATCTCATTTTGATGATACTTTGTGTGTTAGAGCCAAGACCAGTTAGGCGTAGGGGAGTGGTGTCGAAAGGGACAGAATGCACAAATTGGTAACCAAAACTTTACTGGCCAAACTCCTTATACATGCGTTACTGCCTCGGCACTGAGATTGCAAAACTGGGTTCAGTTTGACTATCTGCATTTAAAACAGGTAAACTTCTATCTTATTTATTACTAACTCCACTTCCTGCAAATGTTTTCTATTCATTTCCAGATCAAAGAACCCCCATCTCCCTTAGAAGAAAACAGAAGTATGATCGGCACTAAAACTACACTTTATATTCCGTTCAAAACTACAGCAACATGCATTCAATGCCTTCTTCTTAATGCTGAAAATGGTTACTAACAACCTCAGCTCTCCTTTCCAACTTTCAATAAATGATTTCTATCTACTCCTCTTGTTGGCATCTTTTCCTACTACTAAAATGTTCTGAGTTGCACGGGCAACGCCGGGCTATGATGCTAGTAAACATTACAGCCTTGTTCTGTCAGCGACACTTGCAATAAATCTCGACTAGTTGCAATCGCTTTCTTTCTCATTTTCAATGCAATTTCAATATAAAATCATTATCAATGCATATACATTACACATATAATAGCCACACTATCTCAATATCACTTGTATTAATTCCTGACCATAAACAATCTATTTCTTTCATATTTTCAGCGCATAGCTGTGTCACTAATCGCCCACTTTACAGATTTTCTCGGTTTTTGTAGGAGAGTAGTGGCTTATCACTTGTTTCGTTTCGTAGTTTCTAAATTATACTTCACTCTATATTTCTGACGTCCCTGCTTAAATTAGGACTGTTCTTGGGTTTCCGGTTTCTTGTATAGGCTTTTCTTCTCTTTCTCTTCCAGTAGCCCATTTTGTCTTGGTGGCTTTATTGCCTTGTTTGGATTGATTAAAAAATAGTAACTCATTAGAAGTGATTTGACGCATAACATATTTTTCTGTCAATAACTATTGCATTAATTCCTGACTAGTGACAAAACTTTTCTTCCGTTGACTTCCTTCCTTTTCTTTGTATGTATGTTCTGTTATTCTAGTACACTGTTCTGTTATTCTAGTACACTGTTCTGTTATTCTAGTACACTGTTCTGTTATTCTAGTACACTTGTTTAACCTACCTTCTTGTTTCCGTGTCTTTTCTTCCTAACCCAAACAGGCCACAACAACTTGGCGGCGACGAAGATTCGCCACAACACCTTGGAGACAAAGATTCACTACATGTATATATATATATATGTATGTATGTGTGTGTGTGTGTGTGTGTGTATGTATGTATGTATGTATGTATGTATGTATGTATATTCAAATGAATAAGAACGAAGAAAATAATTGCGACGTTCAAAACATTAATTTAAAACAGTGCTCAATATAAAAATAGGGTAATGAATATTTATTATTAATTATTACGTTAGAACATGTGCAAAATACAAACTACTACAAAATTGTACAGTTTGTTTCGACATTAAAAGAACAATGTCTCATCAGGTAGTTAACAATAACGGTAATAAACGTTTTACTTAAATAAACTTTCTTTTAAGAACAACACTTCCCTTTATTTTTGGAATTTTGTTTTCCGCACGAGATAAAAAAATATTATAAAAGGGTAAATAGGTACATATGTATATTCGGCAGTTGAACGAGAACAATCTACCACTGTAGATTAAATAGGGGAGTTCAATTCGAAATTACCTGTAGGTTGCCCAGCTCGACATATATCTGATGAAGCCCAGGGGATATAACTGCCGAAACGTTGTGATATCATGAGTCCACGTGTAAATAGTGTTAATAATAAGCCCTCATCACAGAAATGATGGCAGAACACACACACACACACACACACACACACACACACACACATATATATATATATATATATATATATATATATAGGTACAATTTGCTATATCTATAGGAGAAAATTATTCAATATTATAGGCATAGACGGAGCGTTTACAAATATAGACAATATGTACATAGGAATCACCAGAGTATGGTGACTGTTATTTTTTGTAATCTTCCGATCAAGTGACAATAATCCTTATTGACCTGTACATAAAGAGTCCTCTATCCGCACTGTCCACACATACATATACACTATTATTACATTAAATGCTATTATAGTGGACATTCGTAATTGCAATAGCCGCCTCATTTTTATTTTAGATAGCGTTTATAACGTCTATCGGTCTGCGCATTTGAAAAACCTTAAAGAATACGTGTTCTCCGGCAGGGATCGAACCTGAGTTCCCTTTTGTAGGAGAAACCGCAATGCTTTATCGCTCGGCTTCGAAGAATGTCACAGTTACGCTCAGATTATTTTTATCGAAAACCCATTAATTCTTTAAAATAAAAGTCATTAAATTCTTCCTATTAATTTTTCAGAAATTTACACATACTATCCATCTCTATAATCAGTCAGTTAAGTGCCATGCGCGATACAGGCTCGAAAGAGACATGACTGACTGGGCAGAAGATTATCCCGCAGTAGGTTGCCATTGCTTTCTGCGGTAGACTGGTTGCCGACCAAGGCTATAGAACCCAATCTGTCCTATTATTTAACCCATAACTGGAGGGAAGAGATGGATTAATACCTTTCCCAAGGGTATTTGCGCGTAAGTGTATGCAAGGATTTCAACTGGAATTCCGAGCCGATATCCACTGCGCCACAACGCACATCCAGCCGAACACCCATAGCCCAGGGGTAGAGTCGCCGACTGACACCATTTCGGTCGGGTTTCAATCCTGGGTAAAAAAAGCAATCGGAGTCTAACCGTGCTGATGAGCTGTTATACGGCGAAACAGATCTGTCTGCGGATGGTTATATATATATATATATATATATATATATATAATACTAAAACTAAATACAACTAAAACTAAATGCAACTAAAACGATGCATAATATACCAACCAGTTTTGGAAAATATTGTACCTTGAACCCCTGTCGTGTACTTCATTAAAGGGGTCCTTGAGTTAGGACAGTTTTATTCTTTTTACGACATTCTCTAATAAGAAAATCAGTATTTACAGTATATATATTGTACTCATCTTTATTGCCAAGTTTACGACGTTTCGGCAGTTACAAGTTCCAATCTTCTTCTGGTGCTAGGAATAAACGAACTCTTTATTTCAACCATTGGCGTATATCATTCACATTCCATGTGCGATGCTACTTCCAGATGATATGTAGTTATCTCCCTTTAACTCAACTCTCTAAGTTATTTACTCAGCCAGGTAGCGAACTCACAAATCTATGGGTCAAGTCACTGGAACAAACCAACGTCTATATCAACCGGGCCATTCTCAAGGGATATAGGCCCAAACAATGTAAATAATGTAAACACTGCCTCATCTTATAAGTATAGACAAATAGTTCAGTATTTGTTTTCGATAGATGTTCTTATAGCAATCCGCGTATATAAACATTTGCATATTATATTCCAACTATGTGTGAAAAATAATTTAATGCCGGTAGACGTGCATTCGACAGGCACTGGTCGCCTCGAAGAGCAGATAGGGATGTTTGAATGTGTGAAAAATAATAAAATTATTTTTCTCACATTCATTATATATATTTTCAAAATTCATTATACATTATTACAACATTATTGAAAAAATTATATGTACATAAAACAACATATATTTATACAATTCACTACACGACGTCAGAACTTTTTTTCTAACCCATATCTCTGATGTTTGACATCTACTTGAAAGGTGAAGAGGCTATGTGGGTGTGTCATTGTAAAACGTAATCTTTATGGTTGGAAAATTGTATAACTTAACTTGATGGTTCATAAATAAATAGATGCATGCAGGTTTGTCGCCGTTACGTATTTTTAAATAATTGTGAAGAAGAAACAAGTATGATTGAATTGGGTAGAAAATTGCACGTAAATTTTAATGCCTCCAAAACGATGCAGCTCTCATTTAGCCACCATAGAGAAACCTACCATCAGTAAGAATGACGCTAATCTCCTAAAAAGCAACACATTTCGCCTCCTTGGCCTCAATCTCTCAATCGACCTCAAATGGAACGAATACATCGAATCCATAGCTGTACCTACTTCCAAGAAGTTTGGATCACTGTGTCGGCTCAGAAAGTTTTATTTCGTCAGAATCCATTTTGCAGATTTTTAAATTTACCATTCGTCCGTGCATTGAATACTATTGTCATATAGGGTCGGGTGTTCCTGTTATTTATCTTGAGGTTCCCGACAAAATCCAAAGAAAGATCTGCAATATACTCGAGCCTGACTTAGCAAATCTCCTTTACTCACTTTGTCACTGACGTGATGTGGCTTCCCTCTGTCTTTTCTACAAGCATTTTCATGTCAAATGCTCCGACGAGCATTTTTCCCTGGTTATCCGACCACATGTATTTACTGGTGCTACTAGATTGGCATCAAGGTTTCACTCTTTTAGCGTCGAAGTAGTTAAATGTAAACTCCTCTTCCACCCTAATAATTTCTTTTCTCTCACTTTCCGTTTGTGGAATTCTCTTCCATTTGCTAGCTACAAATTCCAAAAGTTTAAATGCAACGTCAATTGCCATATTCTATCTACTTGATTCTCATCCATCTTTTATAATTTCTTCGACATCCCCTGTACCTTGTTTGTTTCTCTCACTGTAACCCCCTGTGAACCAGCGACGGTTCTGCCTGGCTTGGGGTGAAATGATTATATTTTTTAATGTATAATAAAAAATATAATAATTATTTTTTAAGTATCACCTAGAAAAAAAAACAAAATAACGAAACTAAGCGCACAAAAAGAAGGCATTTATAGTTTATGTTTTTTCAATAAATATGAATTTTCCTAAGCAGAGGATTTCCGTTTGTTTTGTTTTGTCCTTTAATGACCTTGACCTTTGAAAATTACATGATAAATACTAAAATTGGTATAAATTTGTCATCCCAGTGATTCTATTACTTTTTCTCGTTAATTATTTATTACTTATTACTAATCGAAGTAAAATTGTATAATGTGAGTTATAATAATTATTACAATAAATTGTACTGCAAATACAAAATAAAATGTGTAATTAATAATAAAATTAGTAATATTTTAACTCGCCATTTTGTATCACAAACTGCTTTTATAAGAAACCTAACGAATTTATATATATATATATATATATATATATATATATATTCTTAAATCATAACCAAGTAATTTTCAAGCTACATATAATAATTCAAATATGTTATGTAAAACCTGCATTAATTGCAGACCAATGACAAACAGGTTTAAGTATTTTTTTGATCAATGATAAACCTGATTTTTAATGCACAACATGAAATTACTGATGTGGTATTGACCAACAGGAGATACTACTCTTGATGACGATTGTCTCCCTTGAAAGAAGAACTCTCTCTCATTTAGTTAAGCAGTCTAGCATCCAAAAAATATCCCAAATTGAGGGATTTTTCGTTTTACTTTTCCTCTACTGTCAAAATTATTTAGTTCATGAGGAAAGAAAATTATAAATGCTAAATAATAAAGTTGTATCGTCGCGTTAAGGATATTTGCAGCGGTAATGTAACAATTGAAATCGTCTCTACGTAGGTCAGTTTTAAATGCAGTCGTTGCTAAAATACGAAGGTGATATTTTTTTATTTCTTCTTCCACTAGAAATTCAGTGAACTGTATGCAGTTCGAACACTAAAACTTTCTCAAACAAATTTTAAGCCTGAAATTGCAAAATTCCGGGGTATGTCATCAATTTTTTCTCTACCGCCGAAAATGTTTATTTTGCTAAAATAGAAAATGACATTACGTTGCTGAGGGGTAATGGTGTGGCAAAGTCAACAAAAAGTGATAAAACAAAATTTAAAAAACAAGTAACCTCAAATCATTCCTATGTATATCGTGTTAGAATGCAGTTGAAAATTAAATAAATCTATGAAAATGTTTATAATCATTTCACCCTAAGTCAATAAAGTCTCTAAGATGCAAGAGGGTAACTGAATGTGTCAGAACATGAGAAAAAAAAAAACATTATTAAGGAGAGAGAACAAAGAACAAGAATTAAGAAGGCAAAAGATAACGATTGACTTTGAATTTAAATTTTTAATGATTAATGTTGACTTGGAAACAAGAAGCCAGAAATGAGTCCCACAACTAGAATTATAAGAGAAGAAACTTTTAACATAGAATTTATAGTTATATCTACTTAATTCAACTGTAAAATGATGAGATCTTGCCATTAATTTAATACTGTGCTTAAAGTCATAAGGTCTAGGTACCACAGAGCAAAGCTATCAGAACAATTACTATAAACGTGTTGATAGAAAAAGACACAAAGAAGCTAGGTTACGGTGATGGGAAGTAACTGAACCCAAAATAGCAGCTAGGGCCAATAACATTGCTGCTTTTATTTAATGCCATATTTTCTATCACTTCAATGAAAGTTATTTATGTATTAATCCAATAAATAATAGCAAAGCATTTTGTAACAAATAGTTTCTAATATAGATGCATTCAATATTTGTTGTGTCATTTTATATACAATCATTAAAGTAAATATATGTTATGGTGTATTACTTTTTCAGCTGACCAGAATTGGAACGACAACATCGAATCTATAGATGCGACTACTTTTAGGAAAGTTGATTCACTGTTTCGGAAGAGAAAGATTTTTTTTGTCAGAATCGATCTTACACACTTATAAATCTATCATTCGTCCGTGCTTTGAAAATTGTGACCATTTAATTGGAGTAGATAGATCTATCACCCGGTGCACACTCCAGCCATGTCTATTGAACAGGTGAAGAGGCTCATCACTTGTTCCCTGTTTAGGATGTGGTTTCCGACTTTCTGTTTTCCAATCTTTTCACTATTACGTAGCCCCCTGCACATCAGTGGCGTTACCGCCTTGCTCGGGTTGATACGATTAAAAAAAAAATATCTGGTCGGGTGCTCCTGTCATTAATCTCGAGGTTCTTGAAAAAAGCCAAAGGAAGATCTGTCGTGTAATCGATCCTGACAACTTCAGTCACTTTCTCGCCGACGTAACGTAGCTTCCTCCTGTCATTTCTACAAATACCTTTATGGCAACTGCTCTGACGAGCAATTCCTTAGTACCCCGACCTCATGAATTTAAGCGGGCTACTAGATTGGCATCTTGGTCTCACCCATTTACCATTGAAATAGTTAAATGTAACCGCTGCTTCTTCGTTTCTTTACTCGCACTTCCCACCTGTGGAACTCCCTTTGATCTACTTATTCCCCTGATAGCAACAATCTCCAAAAATTTAAATGCAACGCCAGTTGCCATCTTTAATTTCTTGAATCCTATTCATCTTTTATCTTGTTCACAGTGCTCCCTGTACCCAGTCTTGTCTCTCACTGTAACTCCCCCCTCCACCGCTCACTAATGGCAGTCCCGCCTAGCTTGGGGTGAAATGATTAAAAGCAAAAATTGAAGCGCATTTCTATAGTACATGATTCGAACTTCTGTAGATGATTTTATATTTGCTGTGTATGTTACTATATGTGGAATTGACTTACGGCCATAAAGCGTTGAAACATCGGCTCCCATACCATCATCGGAGTTAAGCAACGTCAAAATTGGTCAGTAGATGGGTGACCGCTTGTGAATACCTGGTGCTGTAAGCTTGGATGTGCGGTTGGTGTAATAGATAATGGCATGGAATTGTTAATTGGACATCCTAGTTCTAATTTTAGTAGGGTTTGTTATATTCACTTACACGCAAATACTCATTGGGAATGATAAGAATGCAAACCTTCTCCCCCAGTTTTGAGTTAATTAGTAAGATTTGTCTCAGTAAACCATAATGATATTCCAAAAAATAAAATTCTTACAATGTAGAAATATTTTCTGGCTTGAAATAACCTGTAATGGGCTGATAAACCATAGAAAATGAATCAATTAATCGTTATATATATATATATATATATATATATATATATACAATCCTTAAAGAAAACTGAAGTGTTCGCATATCATTGTGATGCATTCCAATGAAAAATCTGTAGATGCTTTTAGTATTTTTGTATCATTGTACACCCTTGTGCAAATTAATTGAAACAAAACAAATAATGTCTTCCTAGGATCTTTCATACTTTACCTGATCACGTATACGTCGTCTCATGGCGTTGTTTTTCTCTTCCGGTCACATTTTTCTTTGCGTTTTGGACTGATAGGTCCAGTTTGTTTCTTCGCCTTGATAACACGATTGACAGTTGAAAGGCTGACGCCAACAATATTTGCGATCTCTCTGTAAGGCTTGCCAGTGTGTTCGTGTAGCGTTACAATTTTCGTACGCTTTTTTGGAGTAACGTCCATCGCAGACAATGGCCGGAGGACAACTAATCGACAGTCTAGACAATAGTGTCTGGGCGTGATAAAAATCTGATGCAATCACGGATGATGCAATATTTTTCTAGACCAAACAAATTCTATCATACATCCCGAAAATAGATTCATATTACTGCACACCACTTCAAATGATCTAATCGGAGGAAAAATAGAAATCAATTACACCCTGCCTCTCCAGTGGGTTTAAAACTGACTGTATGTCGAAAAAAATGAAACTAAAGCAGTTGTTTCAATTAATTTGCACATGGGTGTATATGTGACAATTAGAGTGAATGAAAAATTATTTAAATAAATTATTGTAATGCATTTCTATAGTAAATGGTTTCTAATGACTTTCTGTGGACGTTTTTCTTGCAGTTTCATCGATAGGCAATCATTAAAGCGATTAAAAGTTTTGACGTATTATTTAATAAACAATTGTATTGCATTTCTGTAGTCAATCTTTTAGTATTTGCTGTGTCGGTCTCTATGCCAGCGTTTTCCTACGGAAAGGTAGCCAAGTGCGCCCCAAGTCAACAAAAGAGTAATATATGAATTATTTATATATTTAAAAATCTCAATTTTCTCAAAGCTAAAGATACTAAGAAGGTGGCTTCCATGTCTACGTCAAGGCTTTGTCATTTGATAATTTTAAAGTAGACGATAAACTCGTTCATCTTGAAGAAGTGATGGATAACTTTTCCCTTTTACCTTCTTCAAGGTATTTAAATCAGCTATGATCGGCCTCTCTAAAAAAAAAAAAAAAATAACAACAACATGGCAGTTTCTTCTAATTGAAAACTCTGCTGTTAATACTATCATTTGAAAATTCTTAAAAGAAATTTCATAATTTCAAAATTCATGACGAAAATTGCGCCTTAGAGTTTCTGTGGAACTCGCTTCCATATTCTTGCTTTTCTGACAGCTACAACCTTCAGGAATTTAAATGCAATGTCAATACTCATCTATTAACCACTTGACTCTAGTTCTTTCACCACCCCGTATATCCTTTCCTTTCTCTTCACCTTTGCAAATGTCATCACACCTGTATTCCCATCCTTCTCTTGCTTCTTTCTAACTGGTTCGTCTTCCTCTTCACTCTCTCTGAATTATTCTTTTTACACTTATGTAGCCCCCTGCACATCAGTGGCATTACCACCTTGCTCGGAGTGATACGATTAAGAAAAAAAAAGTACACCCTAAAGTAAAAAGTAAAAACAAACAAAATGATAAACACTCCGCTATGCAAAGATAAGAGTGAATAGATTTTTTTTAAATATGATTAAATAATTAATACATTTCCATAATATTAGATGCGTCCATCTATATAAATAATTAGTCAACGAAATGCTTTCTCGCCTTTTCGAAACAGATCTTTCTCGTAATTTCATAGTTCACTGAAATGGGTTCTTCATTTTTAATCATTCTCCTCACCCCAGCAAGGTGATAAAGGCTATTAAGATGCACCGGGTTACAGGGTTACAGAGGGAAGGACGGCGAGAGAGAAAGAGAAAGCGTTGTAGAATGGCTAACACCCCTGCAGCACTCTCAGTGATGAAATAGCTCATGGTCTGAAATGGTCTATTTAAGTAAAGAATAGTAGCATTTGAGGCGTAGTATACGAGTGTCATTCGAGTAATATTCGGACTGATTACTTCGGCGACTATTGTGATCAAACCCCCTCCTCTCTGTGTTTCAAGTTCTGTCATGTCCGTCATTGTAACTATTGTACTGCTCTGAGTATATCCGTTTAGCACCGGATATTGTGCTGAATAATACCGCAGCACACTTTCTCTGTGTATCGTATCCACCTCGGCGATACAACAGAAAGAGAGAGAGAGAGAGAAAGAAACAAATAAAGAAAGAAAGGGAGAGATAAAGAGAACGAAAGAACAACAGGATACAAAGAGGCAGAAGATAACGATTGACATTGCATTTAAATTTTTAAAGGTCTTAGTTGACAAGAAAACAGGAATCAAGAAGAAGGTTATTTAGTGTACCATGTTCTTTTAGGTCAAAGGAGCCATGGCTCTCCCCATATTTATATCCTTTTGTAGGTCTGAGTAATATGTGTTCATCCCAGTTCATGTTATACCGTCATTTACTCCATTTTGTTAGGCATTTTTCTCGCTGTTTTCTCTTCCGTCTTTAATATGTCCGGTGAGTGTCAAATTCTCCAATCTTTATTTCTTTATTACTGTCCCAAAAATAAGTATAAATATAATTTTTAATAGAAACATCTATGAAAAGTACTAGCAGCACAAGGGCTTCACAATGCATTGTACTTAACGAGGGTGAGGCTAACAGTCATACTACGTTCATACCAGTTTTCGTACGATCTCGTTAAGCAACGTCAAGTCTGGATAGTACCTACATGTATGACCGATTGGGAATACAAGGCTCTGTAAGCTTAGAAATGTGAGTACTGTAATGAAATTGGAAATCAGAGAGGTATTAATCCACCTCTTCGGCTCCAAACTATGGGTTAATTAGTAGTACTTGTATCAGTAAATCATTACTATGTCAAAAAAATAACCTTACAATGTAAAACAATTTTTCTGGATTTAAATAACATGTTGTGGAGTAAATTTTATTTATTTTTAATCATATCACCCCGAGAGAGGCGGTAACGCCACTGATGTGCAGGGGGTTACGTAAGAGTGAAAAGATTGGAAAAGAGAAAGCCGGAAACCACATCCTAAACAGGGAACAAGGGATAAGCCTCTTCACCTGTTCAATATACGTGGGTGGAGTATGAACCGGGCGATAGTTTAGTCTATCTACTCCAATAAAACACAAATGAACTACGCAATATGCCTTAAATAAATAACTCGAAGAGAGTTCTGCCACAGCGCAATTGTCAAGCTATTTGTTTTGGGGCAGAGTACGACTCAGTCGGAGTTCTGGCAACAGACGGAGACTCGGTTGAGAAAAATAGACATTGCAGAGTGTCCGATACGGTGTTTGCGGTGGCGGCTGGGTAAACTTTGATCGAGTGTACGCGCTTGGGCTCCCCATGTTGAACCTGTCCTTGTGTCACACCCCGTTTCGACAGACTTCCAACTGTGTTCTGATTGAGTGTTCGTTAGAATGCTGTTGGTGTCAGTGGAGAACATAATATTATAACCGTTAGTAGCAAGTTAGAACATGACCTGTAACAGGTTGATAAACTGTAAAAGACAAATCGCTCACTCTGTTAATCAAAGAGAATGAAAATAAATTATTAAAGGAGCTCTATTGTTGGTCAGTCCGCTGGGGAAATGATTCACCATCAGATACTAACGATACTTTGAGCACCCCACTTTCAATTGCGAGCTGCATCTTCTCGTAATGAATTTAAGAAGTAATAGAAACAAAAACCTGTTCAGTTTGAACTGAACCATCAGGAAATAACGTTTCGGCGATGATATAAGAAAGTCTCTACTGTAAGTTTATCAGCATCAGTAAAAGAACGATCAATCCATCAAAAGGATATCTATACAAAGTGGTACTCACGGTAAGGCTTGAAACTTTTACGCTTCTGTTAAAAGTATTTAAAACAACCTTCTGACATGAATCCTTTCAAACGATATGCAGTGTAAATCGCTACCTACTGTTCTCGGATGTGCGTTGTGGTCCAGTAGATATCGACTCGGAACGAGAAATCGGAGAGCCGAGTTCGAATTCCAGTTGAATTCGTTGCAATCATATACGCGCAAATACCCTTAGGAAAGGCATTAATCCGTCTCATCCTTCCAGCTATGGGTTAAATAACAGGACAGATTGGGTTCTATAGCCTTGGTTGGCAACCAGTCTACCGCAGAAAGCAATGGCAACCTACTGCGGGATAACCTTCTGCACAGTCAGTCATGTCTCTTTCGAGACATGATCGCCCAAGCGTGTATCACGTATGGCACTTGACTGACTGTTCTTCTGATTACTCATCTATTGTTCTCGCTCCTTACTAATTACGAGGGTCATTCAATAAATGAGGTAAATTTTTCGGTAAAAGGACTTTTAATACAGATAAAAGTTTACTATTTTATATTTTACAACGTAGTCTCCCAGCATCGTAACACTTTTCCCATCTGTGCACAAGCTTCCGTATTCCCTCAGCGTAAACACCTTTGGACTAATGTCTCAGCCAATCGCACACAGCACTTTTTGTTCTTCATCGTCACTTTCAAACTTCGTGCCTCCCGTGAACGCTTTCAAGGGACCAAACAGGTGAACGTCTGATGGGGCAAGGTCTGGGCTGTAAGAGAGACACTACTGGAACAACTCGACCCACTTCTGTTCGTATTTTGCAATAAGCATCTTTGGCACCCACCGGCAGTAGACAAGGTCATCATGGACAATTTTGTGTGCTGTCCCAATAGATAGACTCAAAGTCCTTGCAATGTCATCCACTGTCATCCTTCTGTCAGACTGAATGAGGTCATTGACTGATTCGATCCCCTCAGAAGACCTCACTTCCGTAGGCCTGTCTTCATCCTCAACACTGCTCCGTCCTTCTTTAAATAATTTAGCCCACTTTTAGACATTTGTTTGGTTGAGACATGTGGCACCATACACAGTTGACATTCTACTATGAATTTCAACTGATTTGCACCCTTCAGCAACCAAAGACTTGATAACTAACCTCTGTTCAATCCTGGAGCATGCGTCTTGGTCGGCCATCTTTGTTAATCATCAAAACTCTCAAAGTTGTTTTTCAAACTGCAAAAAAAAAAAATAAATTAAATCCCTTTGAAAAAGAAGTAAAGGAAAAAAAATTAAAAAAATGTAAGCTGCTATCTGTATTAGAAGTCCTTATACCGAAAAATTCACCTTATTTACTGAATGACCCTCGTAATATTTCTGTTTTCTAATAGTTCCATACCCAGAAAATTCTTGTGTCTTAGTGATTTTACTGCCTTGTATAAGGTGAATTCAATTAACAAATGCATTTATAGTTTTAGCTTCTGAAAAGCATCTTTCACTATTCCAATGCACCTTTAACCTTCCGTGTTGCATCATTTTCCATCGTCTTTTTTTTCCTTGTTGCGTTTCGACCAGTACACTTTCCGTCTTTCCTACTGTTGCTTGAAGTTCTGTAATAAATTATTCTCAATATTCCCGTCATCAAACTAATTTCATCATCTCTATTGTTTCGATTATCGTGTTTCGACAGGTGTCTTCTTCATCCTTCCTAGTGTTGTTTGAAGTTCTGAGAGAAATTATTTTCAGTATTACATTCATTAAACTAATTACTGCGTATATGCTGTTCCAAATATTGCGTTTCGACCGGTGTATTCTCCAACTGTTTTTACTATGTAGTTCTTAATTCAAATGTGCTCGTAATTGCATAATCGAATTAACATCTTCATCCTTGTTGTTTCGGCCAAGGTGCTCTTCAGCCTTCTTTGTTTCGTGTTTTAATTGTCTCCGTTTCTAAGTATGTGTACGTCCATTTTCCTTAAAACTTCCTAGTTACTCATATGTTCAGTTCATGGTATTCTCAACATCAGCAGAATTATATTTCTATTGTCCCAAGTCTCTTATTCATCTGAGAGGAGATTGTCCACTATTTATTGTTGTATACGCGGACGGGTATTTTATATCAATTCAGTAATCTTTTCCTTGTTTGAATTGCCCGGAAAAGCATTAGAATAAGTGTTGCGTTGCTGCATAGGTTAAATAAATCCGGCGAGAGGACTCATCCTTGTCGTACACCCCTTTCTATTTTGTGTGTATTTTCTCAGTTCCTTTTCTTTCTGTATGCAGTACATATTCTGGATTATTCAATACTAAAATACGATGTGGTAATGGAAATTTATGTCTGAAAAACCTGACTAAACAAACCTTTTCCAAAAGCCCCTCTTCGTCGGACCAAGAATTTTTCAGCACTCCTCCGCAGTGTTATATTTCTTCTCACAAGTGTAGGTATCAACAAAAAAATCCAGAAAAGCCAAATGTAGTGTCAGAAAGAAAACAAAATGTAACCTGATATTATTGGCACTCGATATTCTTAAGAAGTTAAATATAAATTAATTCCAATTACTGAATTTAAACATTTTTATTAGGGCCTAACTTATTAAACGAGAGGCGGTGTATTTTATTCGCTAAAATTGATATAGTTATTTAATGAGAGGATTAATTAGTCTCCTGTTAATTGGCATATTAAAGAAACTCAAGAAACTTAAACTATTATACATCATGTTTGTTAGTAGCAGTTGTAGTTATTGCCTGAATATAAAAATTAAGAAGTTATTACTTTTACCGTCGGAATTAACATAAAAAAATCTAACAATTCAGTTTATTTATTTAAAATACGCTCCTTAAGTTTGATACCCTGTATTTGAAAATATTCAGTTCTAAGAAAATTTCAATTCAAGATCCTCATATGGGCTTGGCTGTTTCTTCCACCATCTATTATTTAAAATTCTTACTTCCTCTTTTAACAATTGACATCATAACGCTTACTTCCGCTTTTAAGAATAAAATGTTTTCTTCTTTCTCCCCCCCCCCCACTATTCCTTCCGTCCGGTTAAATTAACACAATTCATTTTTGTAAAACTTCGGTCTGAAGAGTTGAATGTTTATATAAGCACAAAACAAATTATTACCGATGGATTTGCAAACAATTGTCCAATTTATTTTCATTATAATACTCTGTTAGTTTCTAACATTGAGTTGTTATCAGATTAATACCCTCCATGGAATTATCTCTACCAATTACTAATGATATTACTTACTTACTTATATATCTATCTAAACTTATTTATAAATGGAACTTTGTCTGTGTGTGTGTGTCTGTGTGTGTGTGTCCGTTACCTACAGACTCCGAAACGGCTGAACAGATTTTCTTGAAAATTTACACAGTTGTACTATAAGCGTCTGCGAGTGTTCTTAGCTAGGTTTTGTGTCGAGGTACCCCCGATAAATATCAAAAATCGATAATCGAAAAAATTGGGTTATAGAAGGAGTGGTCCGATTTTAATCAAATTTGATACACTCATAGACAAAGACATAAGAAACGATATTCAGAAGTTTCAAGGTTGCAGTTCTTACAATAGTGCAGAAAATCGATAATATATATATATAAGGCAAGATGTTTGTGTGTGCGTCTGTTTGTCTGTATGTCCTTTATACAAATCCACAATTTTTCTCCGATTCTCACCAAACTTCACACAAATATTCTTTAGGCTGAATCTGAGCTCCAGGATCATGGATTAGTTTTAAAGCTTTCATTACTCTCGAGCAACGCTGCTAGTATATAAATATATCAGGGTGTCAAAAAGTAAGTTGACAATATGTGGAATAGATATGAGTATCGGTTATATTATTAAAATGGTGTTTATTATAAATATGATATTATTTTAAATAACTAATATTATTTTAAATTTCAATACTAAATTTATTAAAAAAAAGAAATTAATACAAAAACGTCAGTCAGTCAGGTAAGTGCCATACGTGATACACGCTTGGGTGATCAGATCTCGAAAGAGACATGACTGACTGGGCAGAAGATTATCTCGCAGTAGGTTTCCATTACTTTCTGCAGTAGACTGGTTGCCAGCGAAGGTTATAGAACCCAATCTGTCCTGCTATTTAACCCATAACTAGAGGGAAGAGACAGATTAATACCTCCTCAAAGGGTATTTGCGCGTAAGTGAATGCAAGGAATTCGACTGGAATCCTTTTTGTAAATAAAAAAATGGTTGGTCAGAGAAGTGACCACTGGAGGAAACCTGCGTTGACTACCAGATGCTCGTAGGGCTGACCTTCAGGGATCGACATTTTAAGGAGGATTTTATAATAGAGAAAACTCTTCCAGCAGTTTCATAGCCAGAGAGCATGTAATCCTTTGTCCCACGATTTGTCCCACGATTTGTCGAAGACCTCCGAGATATCCCATGCTCTGATCCTTTTGGTATGTTTGTCGTCAGGTACTCACTAATTCCGAGTTTAACGGTAGTTAGGACGTCAGCAGTGGATCGAGCTAATCGAAACCCGTACTGTTGGTTGCACAAGAGGTCATTCCTCTCCTATCGTTGACTCTCTTGTTGATAATAGCCTCAAAAAGTTTTCTGATGATACTAACGAGACTGATGGATCTGTACTGGAAAGTGGGGTCGGTTGCTCGCATTCTTGAAGACAGCTTACAAAAGTATTTTACTGCTGCTTGTAAGAGAAATACAGTACTGTGCAAAAGTATTAGGACAACAACTATTTTATCTTTTATGAGGCATCAAAATAAAGTTTAAAATCACCCCTGTTCTAAGACTTTTATACACTACCGGTAGTGTACAAAAGTATTAGAACAGGGGTGATTTTACTAAAAACCTCACTGAAATTCAAATACTGAGTGAAAAGCCAAGTAAATTGCTAATAAATATTGATTATTTAAAACTAGGTGTAAAAGAAGTTATATTTAATTTTTCATATTTTCTATTAAACAAATTATTTTGAAACTACTCATTATTCTACTCATTATTCTATTATTAGACTTTTTTCTTATTCCCCACTCTCGAATTGATAAATCTAGAGTTAGTTCGCAAGACACACTTTGGAAAGAAATACAAGCTGCTTGGCAGGAGATACCATTAGATACATTGAAGAAGCTTGTGATGTCAATGCCTGACAGAATGAAGGCTGTGACAAAAGCAAAAAGGTATTATACTAAATATTAAATTTATTTTGTAACAAGTATTTTTTTCTTGTTAAAGCATTTGTTAAGTAAATGAAATAAAATTACTTTAATGAAATTGTTTATTTTCTGTCAATATGCCTCATAAAAGATAAAATAGTTCTTGTCTTAATACTTTTGCACAGTACTGTATTTCTCTTACAAGCAGCAGTAAAATAGTTTTGTTAGAATCGAGGATGATTCTGGGTTGATATTCTTAAGGGTCACCACTGGAATTATATCTGACCCAGTGGCTTTTGGGGTTGAGGCTTTTGCTAAGTCGAGAGACTTTTTACTGGAATGAGTATATGTTGTAATGAAATGTCCCACTCACTATCGCCTATGTGAACTGACTATATTATTAGCCATATATAGTGAGCACAGTAGATACTTGCGTTGGCAATTACTAGCCTGCCACCAGATTGCCTGTCTTGTCGTAGTGGATTCTCCTTACAATAAACCTCTCTTTTTTCATCTACGCACGTGCTGCTGTTCTTTCACTCAAGTACCACCTTGTGTGTTTGTAACCTCTTTAAACGATACAACAGTATATTACTAAGAGTGTGCTCAGTGAGACGTAGGAAGTTGGGAAGAGGATGATGAAGTTGAGTTTAAGGCAAAGATCGAGGCTAAGAGCTTCGCCTTGTCTGTCGAGGAAGATGTAGTGGACACAGCCGCTTTAGCTCAATTTATAATTTTGTTGGTGATCTTCCAGAATTTGCAATATCCGGTTTGTTCTTTTCAACTTTCGATTGAACAGCTCGCGCACCTGCACTTTGCGTTTTCCAAAACTCTTTAACAGCGATTAAGGGAGGTTCTAAAAGAATTGAGGGCTAGACTACAACGTCCCTTACGATAGATTTTGAAGTAGTGGTTCCGGTGCGCTATTGCTGCAGCACATTCAATGGTGAACCAGAGATGACTGTTTGGTTCTTCCTAGAATTTGTTTTGGGATATAAAACACTTCATCTTTATAAAAGACCCATTTGAAGATTAGGGCTGCACTTTTGGAGAAATTTGGGATAGAAGCTTCCATTATAAAGAACCGAAAACTGTCCCAGTCTGCCTTCTCAAAGCAAAAAAAAAAAAAAATTCTATACAACGGTAAATCAGGGGATGTCATTGGTTTGTAATTAATATGAACACTAATTAGGGAATGAATGGCGGGGGAGGGTAAAATTTTTGCATTTTTCAGTGCAGGATGTTAGAAAACGATCGAGGAGGTTCACCTGCTGTCCCGTCGCATCCAGAACTCAAGATAGTTCGTCTATGATCTGGGTAAAATAATAAGTGATGGCGAAGTATATGCCTTCCTCATCGATTTTGTTAGAATAAACTAACCACTTTTTATGGTGAATATTGAAGTTACTACATATGCGAAGGTTGGCCAACGGAAATTCAGAGAGGATATTGTCAATCCTCTCTGATATTCGAACCAAGATTACCGACCCTTCAGCGTGAGAATGATGCAGAGCAAAGATGAATGTGTTACTGTGGATAAGTGCCACGCAGAAACATATACGGGAGAATAGGGTCCTCGTTTTTTGTGTACCTGCGGTAAGGAAACTCGTCCTTGATGTGAACACCGAGCCCGTGACCGTGGCTATTTAGGAGTTTGTATTTTGTTATAATTGGTGAGTAGCCGGAGATTGTGTGCTTCAATGGGATTGAAGCATTGATACCCCTTTCAGACAAGAGCAGGTGGTCAGGTTAAGACTAAAGAAGATGGAGTTCTACTTCTGGAAATTTGAAACGTAAACCCCTTACATTGGCGTAGGAAATGGTATACCTGGGGTTTACTTTTTTTTTTTTAGGGGTCGGCTTTTGATAGTTTTGTTCGTTTCCAATTTGATTGTTTTCATTTTTGTTTTGCTTGGTTTAATGGATGAAAAGTATGCATTGCTACAGACATTCATTGGAGATACGGGCATATGTAACCAGGGTCGACT
Source organism: Ascarosepion bandense (assembly GCA_037127315.1). Lineage (NCBI taxonomy): Eukaryota > Metazoa > Mollusca > Cephalopoda > Sepiida > Sepiidae > Ascarosepion > Ascarosepion bandense. The sequence continues at coordinate 2,206,466 of JBBBDQ010000772.1, read as the reverse complement.
CATTCAGAGATACTACCGTATAAGTACCCCTCATCATAGCATCGAGAGGCTCCACCGGAGACCACTGCACGGCCCACAAACCGTTTACAACTAGCAGTACAAGAAGTCTAACATTATACACCTGCTGATAGGATAGCCGCCGTCGAAGTTACTCGAAGGTTCGGATCCCTGATCATCAGACGGATAACGCCAAATCTAGAAAACCTTTACCTCCATCACCCTTAATGAGGAGATAAATAACCCAGGAAAGATTTAAGCGCTATACTCTGAGTGCATGTGTCTTGACCGTCTAGAGATCAGGCAACAAAGCTATCCTTTGGGACTGAAACCTCGCAGAGACTAAGGGTTCCAATGTATGCTCACGCATGTACATGAGGACTAAAAGACCCATTAGGAGAAGAGGCAAAGATTGTTCGGTAGTGTACGTGCATCCCCTACCCGTATTTGAGTTAGTATGAGAAATATAGTCAGATTGAGAGCATACGGAGGAAACTTACTTATTGTATTTGAGGAGAAAGAAAAAAACACATAAAATAAAAAGGAATCCATATTAAGCTATGACTTAGTATAAATTTCTCGGCTCAGAACTCGAAATTGGAGATCCGAGTTCGAACTCTAGTTTAATTCGTTGCATTCACTTACGCGCAAATAACCTTGGAAAAGGTCTATGGGCTAAATAGCAAGACGGATTACGTTCTGTAGCCATGGTTGGCAAATAGTCTACAGCTGAAAGAAATAGCAACCTACTACGGGAAAATCTTCTGACTAGTCAGTCATGTCTTGAAAGAGACATGATTGCCCAAGCATATATCACGTATAGCAATTAACTAATTGATATTTATAAGTTAAATTGATCGATATTAGGGATAAATTATATGCAAATATAAATGTGGACATTGAAGTCAACACCCAGCGGCGACAGTATGTTTCATGCTTAAACTCAACTGTCAGACCATTGTGTATATATATATATATGTGTGTGTGTGTGTGTGTGTGTGTGTGTGTCACTGAAACTCCGATTCCTGTGCGATAGCCGAAGTTAAGTAACGACGAGCTTGGTCAGTACCAAGATGGGTGATCGCTTGGGAATACCAGGTGCTGTAGGCTTAAATGTGTGAATGGAGTAATGGATAAAGGCTAGGAATTGGAGAGCCGAGTTCCAATTCTAGTCGGGCTTGTTATATTCACTTAACTGCAGATACCCTTGGGAAACGTATGAATTCACCTGTTCGCTCCGCCCAGCTATGGATTAATTAGTAGGACTTGCGTCAGTAAATCATTATTATCTGAAAAAAGATTCTTACACTCTAAGAATTTTTTCTGGCTTTAAATAATATGCAAAATACTGGTAAGCTGTAAAAAAAAAATCAATCAATTTATAAACCAGGTCAAACTGTAGGAGTTCTTGTAGTTTCCCTTCTGATTGTGGCCGCCAGTAATGAATCTTAATAGAACTTCTAATTCTCTGTAGGATGAAGACGCATCCTTGTCTTCCATCCCTTTCTATTTTTGTAAATTTATTGAATTCATTTTCGATCCGTATACAGGCAGTTTACTGCCATTATAAATTCTTACTGATTCTAATCAGTCAGTTAAGTGCCATGCGCGATACACGCTTGGGCGATCATGTCTCGAAAGAGACATGGCTGACTGGGCAGAAGATTATCCCGCAGTAGGTTGCCATTGCTTTCTGCGGTACACTGGTTGCCGACCAAGGTTATAGAACACAATCTGTCCTATTATTTAACCCATAACTGGAGGGAAGAGACAGATTAATACCTTTCCCAAGGGTATTTGCGCGTAAATGAATGCAACGAATTCAACTGGAATTCGAACTCGGTTCCCTGTTTTCTCTTTCCGAGCCGATATCCACTGCGCCACAACGCACATCCCTGATTCTAATATTATTCCCAAATATGTTCAAGGTTGCCTCGTGGTTGTGGTGCAGTGAATATCGACACGGAATATGAAATCGGAGAGCTGAGTTCGAATTCCAGTTGAATTCGCTGCATTCACTTTCGCGCAAATACTTTGGGAAAGTTATTAGTACGTCTCTTCTCCTTACTGCTATGGGTTAAATAGTAAGATAGATTGGGTTCTTTGATTGGCAGCCAGTCTACCGCAGAAAGTAATGGCCAGTCAGACATGATCGTCTAAGCGTACATCAAGAATGGCACTTACCTGAATGGCTAGCGGTTCCAGCAGTTCTTCGTGACGTTCTTTATCAAACGGTTTTTCATAATCTATAAAACACATCCTTTTGCATTTGTGTTGCTTTTTTATATAATTCTGAGCATAAATATCGCATTCCAGTGTCATTAACGAACATTCACTGTTCTTGCCATATGATCTAAACTGCATTCGGCAGCAAGGCCTCTGATTGGGAGGTTGTGAGGAGCATGGAACCACCTCTTAATTGCCGTTGTTCCCAGGTCCATCCTGACCCAGAGTGGTAGCACCTGTTAGGGTCCCAGTTATGGGCAAGTAGTTTATCCCCAAACTGGGGTCAAAACACTATGAAAGTATAAACATACTTTTATAGAAATATATTCATAAAATACTTTTATAGAAAAAAACATACATTTTTTAAGGAAAATATTACCAACAATACATTTTTATAGGAAAAAACTATTGCCAGTAATATATTTTTAATACAAAACTACAAGATATCTTCAGTTTTCTAGAATAAAAAATAAAAACAATTTTTCATCACAATCTGACTCAATCAACCTTCTCATTGTAACTGAACATTAAAAAATACCTTAAAACCTTACCTTTTTGGCATTAAATAACAAAGAGGATGATATGCCGTTAAACAAAACCCAAAGTCAAACTCAAACTCTTGCCATATTTTCTGTCTGCTTCTGCTCGGAGCTCTATTCATCAGAATTAAGGTGATAAGTTTTGACATATGGCTCATTAGACTGATTGTCCGATGGAGTTCATATTCCTTTGCACCTGGCTTCTTAACCAGTGCTAACCCAGCTATCATGTCCGTCCCTCTCTCTTCTCTTTTCTTGTACATAAATAAAACTGGTTGCATGTAAGCTTTCTGTCTAAATAAACTTGTTCTTTTCTCATGTTCTTTTAATGACTTATGAGGACGAATGGGACGATGATGGATGGGGTTTCATAACGCTTAAACGCATGTTTATCTTGAGAGTTGAGATCACAGCACTGGTGCCAACACACAAGACAAATCCTCACCGAAGTTAAGCAACATTGAACCTGGCTAGTACCTAGATGGGTGACCGCTTTGGAATATCAGCTACTGAAATCAGAGAGTCGAGTTTCAGTTCTAGTTGGGTTCTTTATATTCACTTATTCCGCCTATTCACTATTCTCCTACCGGCTATGGGTTAATTAGTAAAACTTGTATCACTAAAAATCCCTATTATCTCCAAAACAGAAATAAATAAGTTTTCATGTATATGCTGTGTCTCATCAGAATGTGGGCGAATATTGGCCTCCACAACTTTCTTTATCTTGCAGTTCTTTACCATTCTACTTTCTCCCTGCTTTTCCATTCATTCATATTAACATATTACGTAAGTCAACTCGGCGTTTCCCTTTGATTCTCCCAAGGTTCTGTAAGATTTGGATGTACGAGTGATGTAATGAATAATAGCTCGGAATTGTTAATCAGAGAGCCGAGTTTCAATTCCAGTCGGGTTCGTTAAAAAAATGACTTACGCTGAAATACCCTTGGGAAAGGTATGAATTCACTCTTCTCCTCAGACATGGGTTAATTAGAAAAAAATTGTATCACTATAAAAAATATTATCTTAAAAAAATAAATAAATAAAATTTCCTACAAAATATTTAGATTTCAGCATTAAATAACCCATAGAGGTGTTGATAAGCCGATTAACAAAATAACCAACCAAGTTTTCTGTTTCTGAAGTGGTTTTGATTATCCTTATACAATCTAAGAGGCTTTCCTTGGGAAAGCTTTCATCTTCTTTTCTTACCCACGTTGTAACTTGCAAACTGAGAAGGCACAAATTTATTCATTGATAAATGTCCAATTTGTCTTCTTTACAGAATTCTGGTCTTGTTATTATTAATTGAACAGATAATGAACTTTGCTAAATGTTCACTTATTATTGTCAGTCAGTTAAGTGCGATACGTAGTACATAGTTAGGCGGTTATAACACTTTCGATCCATGACTGACAAGGCAGAAGATTTCCCCACAGTAGATTACCACTTCTTTCTACGGTAGACTGGTTGCCAATTAAAGTTATAGAACCAAATCTGTCCTGTTATTTAATCCATAACTGGAGGGAGAAAGATGGATTCATACCTTTTCCATGGGTTTTTGTGCGTAACTTAAATTTGAACTCTCCTCTTCGATTTCTTATTCTGAGACGATATCCATTGCACCACAACGCTTTTTATTGTAGCGGTAGGGAAAAATCGAAATATTTTGATGAATGAAATATGAGGCGATGAACTTGTTCTATGTTCTTTTATTGTTTTTTCTTTTTTTCTTTAGGCGCTGATTTTCAAAATACTTGTAATTTCAGCTCCAGAATTCATTCAGCGATTGTCCGGGGAAGACACAGTAGTAGAAGGAGCGACAGCCAGATTCGAGTGCATCTTCAAGGGATTACCAAAGCCGACAGTCACGTGGTACAAGGACGAAGTACCACTTGAGCTAAACAACCGGATTTCGCTAGAATCTTTCGAACAGGGCACGTTTGCCTTGATCATCAAGGACGTTATCCGGAGTGACGAGGCACCCTACCGGTGCCGAATAGAAAACAGTGAGGGGTCATGTTCAAGTACACTATACCTGTCAGTCAAAGGTCAGTTTTATTTTCTTTTTGTTTCTGTTATTTTTTAATCATAACAAACGTATTTAGGAAAAAAGAGTGATTCACCCACCAGAAATAATTTCTCCACCACAAAAAAAAAAAAAAATTTCATTTCCTTGTTCAATCAGCTTTGAATTTCTGATGTTGTGTCGGATATTTGGAGAGTCTGAGGTTGTGTTTTGCAGCATTGGGTCTAAACTCATACATTCTATTAGTTTTATTAACCCTTAAGCACTCCGTCGCACACAGACTGAAAAAGAATTTTGAGACTAGGACATAAAGAATGCAACAAGACAAAACAAGAATTTCATCGACAAAGACTGCACTTCTACCTTTATGAAGCGATGTGGAAGTAACGGTGGACGGATATTTACGTCCCGGACATTTACGTCCCGGACATTTACGTCCCGGACATTTACGTCCCGGACATTTCTTCTTCAGTACGTAGGTGATCATGGCTCTGCATGTCTCCCAATCCTTCGTGGTTCTTAGCATACTTTCTCCTGTTACCCCACCCAAACCCGGCTTTGCCATCCACCTGCTCAACCTATTCAAATATGTTATCCGCTGCTTTCCTCTATCTCTCTTTCCCCTCTATCTGACTCGTGAGTATCAGATTCTCCAAGCCTTCCTACTCATCACATATCCCAAGAACTTCAGCTGTTTCTTCCTGATGTTCAGTATTAATTTCCTTTTCATTTCCATCCTTTCTAAAACCTCATCATTGCTCACACGCTCGACCCATGATATTCATAGCATCCTTCTTTACAATCAGATTTCAGTTGCCTCAAGTTTTTTCCTTCATCTTCGACGATATTGTCCAGCATTCACTGCTATATTGAAGGATAGAATCACATAGCAATCCAGAATTCTCTTGTTTGCTTTTAGCGACATTTTTCTGTCTCTTAATACTTTGCTTAGCTTCTGAAATGCGTCCTTGGTCATGCCAATTCGCCTCCGGACAATTGCGTTTCGTATAATTGTGTGCCAGACAGTTTCTTACCGGATAGTTGCGTACCAGAACATTTACATGCCTAGACAAATGCGACCCTGGATAATTGTGTACTTCTAGTAATTTTTTGAATTTACCATATTTTCTGAAGAGTTGCTAACTGCAAACCAACTTTTAATTATTCTAAAAAAGCTGTTTAATATAACAACTCTGTTATCAAAAATAAAACTGCAAATAAAAGAACCATGGCGCTGAAAATAAGATAAATTTCTTAAAAAGGAAGCTCACAATATTCATAACTTTTGATTAATCTGTGAAACTACAATAATTTTCAATTTTTGAAAAAAATTTTAAACACTATTAATCTGTCATTGATTCATAACAAAATTAAACTGGTAATCATTTTTTATTTAATTCCTTTTTTTAAATTTACTACCTATGCTTTTTTTTCAAAATTTATAGTAATTGCCTTTCTTCTATGTGCTCTATTCTTTAAGGACGTAGACGATCATGGTTCTCCACGTCTCCCTATCCCTGGTGGCGCTTAATATGTTTTCTTCTGTTACTCCACGCAACCCCCGTTCCTTCATCCACCTGATCAGGCCCTTCAAATACGTTATCCACTGCCTTCCTCTGTCTCTTTTTCCTTCTATCAGGCCTGTCAGTATCAGGTTCTCCAAGCACTTCTTCCTCATTGCATGTCCCAGGAACTTCAGTTGTCTCTTCCTGATGCTCACTATTTAAGGCTTCAAAAAATTATCTGAGGTACGCAATTATCCAGAGACGAAGTGTCCTGGTACCGGAAGTAACGCCATAGAAATTTTCGCTTGTTCAATAAAACTTTGCTTGATATTACAATTTATTGTCCACTTAAATAGAATATTAGAATATGAAATAGGATGCGAGTTGTTGTGCAGCGGATATCGGTTCAGAACGAGAAATCGGGGAGCCGAGTTCGTTTTCCAGTTGCAGTCACTTAGGCGTAAATACTTTTGGGAAAAGTATGAATCCGTCGCTTCTCCCTCTAGATATGGGTTAAATAGCAGGACATATTGGGTACTGTAGCCTGGGTTGGCAACTAGTCTACCGCAGAAAGTAATGGCAACCTACTATGGGAAAATCTTCTGCTGTGTCAGTCATATGTCTTTCAAGACATTATCGCCTTAGCGTTTATCATGTATGATACTTAACTGACTGAAATAGAATATGTAAACGTCGTGTTTAGTTCTGTTTTCATACACACACACGTTTGTAAACTGTATACTTTAGTTTCTTTCTTACGTAGCCGGTCTTTTGCTCCGATGAACTTAGATCATTGGTGCCGCCTAGGTAGGAATTTACACGAGATACTAGATTAGCAACTAGGTCCCACCCTTTTACAGTGAAACACATAAGATGTAACCGTAATTTCTACTCCAATAGATTCTTTTCTCGCACTTCCCTCCTGTGGAATTCACTTCCACATACCTGCTTCCCCGACAGCTACAATCTCCAGGAGTTTAAATGTAAGGTCAATAGACACCTCCTATCACACTAACTTGCATCTATTCTCTCAAACACTCTTCCCATCTACCCAACCCACATTCTCGGTATACTTACCAGTCTATCACCCTCCTTCTGACATTTCCTATATCTAACCATCCTTTCTCGTCACTTTCCTCCCCCCTATGTAACCCCCTGCGCAGTGGTGGCAGTGGAATGCCTTGCTCGGAGTGAAATGATTTTTTAAAAAATCCCTCGATTAGCGCGACTAATGTGTACATTAAAAGATACGCACTAATCAAAAACGCATTAATCAAATATAACTTCTAAGAACTGATGTAATTTGTACCTCATATTTTAGTCACATTCACAATTGATTTCTAATTTTCGTATTTTTCAATTGAAATATCGGTACAGATAAGACGATAAAATAAATATCCTATGAATTAATGTTTATTCATCAGATTTTTTATGAAAAACTTATTTACAGTGGTTTTCCGTATAGTAATCTTCTGTTCTTCATACACCTACCTTAGAAAGTAAAAAGTAAATTTTTATTGATGTAATTTCAAATATGTATAATGTCTTTTTTTAATTCATCGATATTATTAAAAACATTTTCATTGATTTTCTTTCATAAATTCCATATATTTCTATCATTATTTAAATCAGGTGACTGTGTCATCCTGTTTAATAGTTTTTTATTTAATCTAAATTTTTTTTAAAACACCTATATTATCTGAGTTTGAGTCTGAATTTTGTTTAACGGCATATCAACCTCTGTGGGTTGTTTAATGCCAAAAAGGTGTGGCTTTATGGTATTTTTTTAATATTCAGTTACAGTGAGAAGGTTGATTTAGTCAGATTTTAATAAAATCTTTTGTTTTTATTCTTTTTTATTTTAGAAAACTTAAAATGTCTTATAGTTTTGTATTCAAAAATGTTTGCTGTTTTCCTCCAAAAATGTGTTATGGTAATAATTTTTTCCTCAAAAATGTATATTTTTTTTAAAAAAGTCTATTTTTATCTATATATTTTTATAAAAGTGTATTTTTATACTTTCATATTGTTTTGACCCCAGTTTGGGGATAAACTATTTGCCCATAGCTGGGACCTTAACAGGTGCTACCACTCTGGGTCAGGGTGAACCTGAGAACAACAGCAATTAAGCAATTAATTAATGGTTCCATGCTCCTCACAACCTCCCAATCAGATGCAGTTTACCGTCATGCCCAGGACCCCCTATGTTATGTATATTTTCTATTTTGGGAAATTTTCCACAGATGTAATAGTCAGTATTATTTTAACCGGAAAATGTGACTTATAACTCTCCATATTAAATCCATTTGACTTATAATCTCTCTATATTAAATCTATATTAAGATAACTTTTATATTTCGATATTGTTAATAAATGTAAATTTCTCTATTTAATTAAATTTAACAATAAAAAAATCAGAAATTTCCTTTTAAGACCTTCAAAACAAACATGAAAAAATCTTCAGAATAACTCAATATCAGTTATCTCCCTTTAATTCAACTCTTCTAGATTTTGTTCACCTCTGCTGTAGCCTCCGCAAGAGGCATGTCACGCGGAACTAGAACAATCTACCCCGGTGGATGAAATAAAGCGTCAGTTCGAAATTTCAGTCACCTGAAGAAGGCCGGGGCGTACAACGTCGTGAATATGGCAACGAAGATAGGGAAAAACAGCCCGGACAATGTAAATAGTGTAAATAATTACTGTCCGTTTACTTTTTTGAAGAATTACCTCCTGTCTCTTCCTCAACGACAGATCCATACCCAGTCCATGTATTTTTACAGATTGGCTCTTCCATAAACTCCTCCATCAGTCATATCTGTACCCGTTTTATCGAAAGCTTACTTATCAATCAGCCCTTGTAAATTTTTAGAGAAATATATTGACTTCTTTTTTTATATCAGTTTCGTTATTCTATTTTATTTAAAAATTATTTTATCGAAACGGAGACCTTATTTATCGTTCAACCCTCTGAAGGGATATAAATGTAATTTCTTTTGATAACAGTTGCTTTATACCGACCCGTCTCAAACTTGTTTTATAGAAATTACGGACTTATTTAGCAATCAACCCTTGTATTATTAACATACACGTTCTAATGTCTGTTCAACTATGATATGTTTCCAGCAAGCCTATTACATTTAACTGTTCGATGGTGACTCATTACTTAAAGATATAATACACGAGAGTAGTTCTGGTGATTACAATTTTTAATGATGATAATATTCTGGGATCTTTAATAATAATTCACTCCACAAAATAAAAAATTCAATAATGGTGAGATTGTGTGCATGGACTTATAAGGGTATAAGATAGATTCGGCTTAAACAGTTTTTTCCACGATTCAGTAAAGCAACTTTAGTAACAGCCGAGTTAGAAATTGACTCGATATAATCGCTTTAATTCATATTCGGTGAAAGCTTTATGCTTCATAATTCAAAATGTAACGTTTATTTTTTCATTATGTAGATAAAAGGAAACCCTCTTTTAGATTATTTCAAGCAAGGCAATAAAGAGTTTACTGTTTGTGAGAAAATATTAGAAAACAAAACAATATTAATGAGAGAGAACAATAAAAGAAGATAATTTAAGAAGATAGAAGATAACAATTGACACGGCATTTAAATTTTTGAAGATCAAAATTAACTGGAGAAGAATCAGCAATATTATCAGTTCTGATCTGGGAGCTCGGCTTTAGTCACTTTCCCATGGTTGTAATGTTGCTTATCTTCTATAAATACTTTAAGGTAATTGTTCGAATGAGCTCTTCGCTATGGTATTTAGACATTTTTAATTTAAACGCAGTACTAGACTGGCGTTGAGATCACATCAATTTACATTCGAGTTGGCTAAATATAACCGTATTTCTATGCTAGAAATTTGATTACTCGCACTTATCGCTTATAAAACTCACTTCCGGCTTTATGCTTTCCAGCCAACTTTAATCTGTAAAAAATTAAATACGATGTCAATTTTTATCTAGTTTCTTCCAGATTAGACTTCTCTTTTCCCGCTCCTGAGTAGTGCTTCTGTTTTTAATTCTTTCACACTCAGTAATCGTTTGTCTTAGTAACTATACTTCCTTGCGTGGAGCGAAACTGATTAAAAATAAACGAGAAATGCGATCGAAGAAATTGTTATCATTGGACTTACGACTACATATATGCATTTCAACTGTACAAGGATGGGACCTCGCCGCCAATCTCGTTCTGCGCTTAAATTCATAAAGTCTATGTACCATAAAGGATGTGTCATGTGGTGCCATGGATATGGGCTCGAAATGAGAAATCAGAGAGTCGAGTTCGAATTCCAGTTGAATTCGCTGTATTCATTTACGCGCAAATACCTTTGGGAAAAGGTATTAATCCCTCTGTTCTTCCGCCATCTATGAGATAAATAACATGACATTAAATAGCAGGACAGATTGGGTTCTATAGACTTGGTTGGCAACTGTAAGTGTTCCTTATGCATACACGTTAAACTAAGTATCGACGACCCTGGATTCGAACTCCGGAATAGATATTTGAAGAATATCTCTGTGTGTATATATTTTTTATTTTCTTAGGATGGCTGAGAGAGAGAGAGAGAGAGAGAGAGAGAGAGAGAGAGAAAGAGAAATAAGCGCTGGCGATAGAAGAAAGGCGAAACACAAGGCATTCACGAAAAAGACATTTATTGATATGATAACAATTTAACAATGTCCAGCTGACCCTGCGAGGAGAAAGAATTCTGTTTCTTTCTTCTTTGTTAGTTGTTACTCTCTCTCTCTCTCCCTCCCTCTCTCTCTCTCTCTCTCTCTCTCTCTCTCTCTCTCACTCTCTCTGAGAAGGAAATAAAGGAACGATCAAAAATGGAATTATCGGTTCTTTTTTGGAACGGTTCATCGACGTAAGAATTGAATTATAATTAACGCTGACAGGTGAATGCGTAAAGTAAACGGAATCTTGTTTCCAATATCCAGAATGACAGACATCCGCGAAAACCGTAAGCGAGTGATGCAAGCCAGATATACGAAGTGGACGTTAGATTTTTAAGGAGAAACATTCTGATCACCTACTACTCGACGCCATATTGAAACGCTTTCAACAAAAAAACAACGGATTTGAAAATCAAGTCAGAATAGTCAGAGACAAGAGAGAAACCCGTTCGGAACGCGTGGAGTGTAGACGCCGAAAGATTCTCTCTCTCTCTCTCTCTCTCTCTTTCTCTCTCTCTCTCTCTCTCTCTCTCACGCTAGTAATACGTACACCGCTTCTAAGCAAAACCCAAGAGGGAGGGGAGCACAAAGACTGTATTCCCTCGAACGACACATAGACATAGTAGCAGCAAGTAATTGTAGGCTCTGAATAAAGTTGGATTGTATTTTCCTTTAATTCTTTTTTATTCTCTCTCTCTCTCTCTCTCTCTCTCTCTCTCTCTCTCTCTCTCTCTCTTGCTGTACAAAGTGATACAATATAATCATTAGTTCACGTTGACTGGCCTTCGCTACTGTCTTGTTATTTTTTTGTTCTTGTCTGTTTCCCTTATTTTTGCATTATGCACCCAACCGCCTCTTGATTTTCAGTTGTCAAGGAATGCAGCACGAAGACGACCGCCTCTTTTTAATCAGGTCCGTAACTTTCTCTGAGATCAGAAATCACAACATAGCAGAGAAAGTGAAAGATTTCATCTGATCATTTGATGTCTTCGATTACCTGGGGGCGGAACGGAAGCGAACATCTGCAGACTCATGTGAGACTAACTTACGGCCAGTTAACGCATGCAACATACAGCCTGAGATCGGGGGTGGATGGCGTCATAGCAGCCAGTCTACCACAGAAAGAAATGGCAACTTACTCCGGAAAAATCTTCTGCCTAGACAGTCATGGATGAAAATAAACATTGCATTTAAATTTTTGAAGATCAAGCGTGTATCACGTATGCAATTAACTGATTGACTGTCTGACTCACTATAGATATTATGTTCATCAGAACAATTACTAGGACAGTATGAGTAGAAACGTTACAGGGAACCTACGTTATGGCAGTCAGAATGTAATTGAAGTCAAAATTGCATGATAAGAAATTTAAGTTTTTTATTGTGTTCCGTCGGGTAACAGAATGATGTGAAATAATACAAAACAACGTAATAGTATAAAAGTAGGTGTATTGACAAGAAAGAGAAGTATTTAAAAGAGGTGAGGATTAGTAGAATACAGAACAAGGTAATTAGTATACAGTATCGTCGTAGAGACGTGACAGATTGACTAATAGAACACTTCCGATGTAATACCGGAAATACCCGACTGACTCGCTCACTCCACTTCCTTCCTAGAGGTATAATCACTAATATTTTATATAGTGATTCGAATAGTTCATTTCCGTGGAAAAATGGAGAGCGCCCCAACATATTGTTTTTACGTAAAGGGTTAAAATGTGTCTCAAGAAGCAGCAGATCTCAAGTTGGTATATCCAACACGTTATCGCAACACACATCGCTTTGCACTCAGATTTCTAAAAAGCTAACGAGCTAATTTCAAAGTGATTAATACATGAAAATTAAAAATACTTCCCAACGTATTGAGTGCTTCCAGCTGCTTTGTACCAATCACTCTTATGTTCATGCTAAGTGTTCCGGATTTTTAATGTTAGGGTGAGGGTAAAGGTTCGGCTTTTTTGCCACTCAGCAGGATCTGAAATTTCCACATAAGCTCTAGTATATATGTTCTTAGACAGATTGTTAATATAAAGCCGTCATAAAGCAAGAAACTCCTTGGGACATTCATGATTTTTTGACTTAGTCGTTTTCTAGTGCTGATCAAACCTTTTCAAGTTATTTAAAGCCAGAAAATATTTTTAGATTGTAAGATTTTTTTTTTTTTTTGCAGATAATAATGTCACTAATACAAATTTTATTAATTAACACATCGCTGGAGGGAGAATAGATGGATTCGTACCTAATCAGAATTAGATAAAGAAGAAATTATAATGTGACCTTAAAAGGGAATCAGTTCTATACTACAATAAATATATGAACTGATCCCTCACTTTCTGATGACAGTAGTTTCCATACATTTATATTTCAGAGAATGTAAATAAATCTAAAAGATATGTATAGCTAATCAGTATTTGATATATTGATTAATTTGTTGTCTCCGGTTTATCAACCCCTTGCATGTTATTTAAAGCCATAAAATATTTTAAAGTGTAAGACTATTTTTTGAGATAGTAATGATTTTAGTGATACAAGTCTTACTAATTAACCCATAGCTTTGGGTATTTGCGCGTAAGTGAACATAACGAACCCAACGGGAATTGGAAATTGGTTCTCCGGCTGATAATTCCAAGTAGCTGTCTATTACACCAACAGTACATCAAAGCTTACAACACTTGGTATTCTCCACCCCGTCTAATGACCACGCTTGACGTGACTACGCTCGACGTAATAACCACGCTTGACGTCGCCTTAAATCGGTGATCGTAGAGGGAACCGGTGTTTCAACGAGACTGAGCATTAACAACGAATTTCCTGTTCCTGGCTGATAAGAAGGAATTGATAATTCTTATTTTTATAGAGAACAATCCTCTAGCTCGCAAATTGTTACTTAGAATAAGAAAAAAGGAAGTTTTAAAAAGCCGTTATTCGTACATCTGTTGGTTTTAGTAAAAGACATATTCAAGTATTTATAGCTGTCTCGACATCAAACATAATTGTTTTTGTTTTTTTATTTAACGTCCTGTATGGTTCTTCGAAATGTTGGCGTTAACTGAAACTGATTTTACGAAAAGTTCGACAATGGTTTTGCTTAGAGTTTTCCATGATTTTTTCACATTTTAATACCGAATAAGTGAATATGACAAATCCAAGTGGATTTGGAACTCGGACATTACACCAACAGCACTAGGTTGACATCAGGTTCCACCCTTTTACCTTTGAAATAGTTAAATGCAACCGCCACTTCTACTCCAACAGTTTCTTTTCTCTCACTTCCCGCCTGTGGAACTCTCTTCCGTTTATTTGTTTCTCTGATAGCTACAATCCCTCAAAATTTAAATGCAACGACAATTGCCATCTTCTGTCTTCTGTTCATCTTTTATCCTTTGTTTCAATACCTCTTTACCCAGTCTTTTCTCTCACTTCCCGCCTGTGAAACTCTCTTCCGTTTATTTGTTTCACTGATAGCTACAATCTCCAAAAATTTAAATGCAACGTCAATTGCCATCTTTTGACTTCTTAAATCCCGTTCATCTTTTATCCTTTCTTCAATACCCAGTCTTTTCTCTCACTGTAACTCCTGCGTACTAGTAGTGATCCTGATTTGCTTGGGGTGAAATTATTTAAAAATATAAAAAAAAGCACATCCAAGTTCACAGCATTGGTTATTGCCACGCGGTCACCCATCTAGGTGCTGACCAGGTTTGTTGGTGCTTAATTTCTATGACCGTGTGTTTCCACGTTATGCAGCCGTAAGCCTAGAAGAGTATGAAAAGACTGTAGTAAGGCTAAAGGACAATAAAAGTACTAGCTATTTGGAGAGTAAAATGATGGGACCTAATTGCCAGTCTAGTAGTACGCTTTAATTCGAGAGGTAGAGTTACCAAAGATTAGAGCTCATTAGGACTACTGCCACGAAAATATATATATGAAAAACAGAGGGTTGCCACATCGGCGGTGTTGAAAGCGACTGATGTCGAGATGCCAGGTCAAGACTGATAATATTACAGACCCTCTTTGGATTTTGTCATGCAGGTATATACAATATTTTACATACCCCAGATGTAATATCAAAATGGACAATACTATAGACTACAGTCGATCACTTGGTGTTAACTGACAATACGGTTTTGGCCAAGTGCCGTTGGAACACTCTAACAAACACTGAATAATTAATTTCATTTGATTAGTGCGTCTTCGTTGGAAAAGCAGAATGGTCATTTTTGCCTCACCCGTTTCCATTTTATTTTTAATTCCCCACCCCCGGCTCCAAGTCACCACGCCTAAAAGGAAGATTTATTTAGGCTCACTGTGCACAAACTGTATGCGTCAGCATATTACATGCGTCAAAATTATAAGTTAACCAATAATCTTCCCGCAAATTAGTCATGTGACAATTATTGATTTATCTATGCTTCTGAGATGAGGTAGTATTTACACTATTTACATTGTTTGGACTATTGTCCTCATATTTATTGCCGTTATTACGACGTTTCGGTCGTTGTACGCTCTGGCCTTCTTCAGGTACTAGGAATTTCGAACTGAACCATTTATTACGATCAATGGGGTATATCATTCTCATTCCATGTGCGATGCTACTTCTGTTAGTCATGTAGTTATCCCCATTTAACTTATCTCTCTAAGTAATTTGGTATTGAACTCACGATTCTTTGGATCAAATCACTGGAACTAACCAACGTTTATATCTACTGGGTCATGTGTCCTAGAGAACATCAACCTATAAATTTCTGGGACCTATAAAGTTATATATATATATATATATATATATATACTATATATATATAACTATATATATATATATATATATACTATATATATATAACTATATATAACTATATATATATATATAACTATATATAACTATATATATATATATATAACTATATATATATATATAACTATATATAACTATATATATATATAATATATATAACTATATATATATATATAACTATATATAACTATATATATATATAACTATATATAACTATATATATATATAATATATATATATATATAACTATATATAACTATATATAACTATATATAACTATATAACTATATATAACTATATATATATATAACTATATATAACTATATATATATATAACTATATATATATATATAACTATATATAACTATATAACTATATATAACTATATATAACTATATAACTATATATAACTATATATATATATATAACTATATATAACTATATATAACTATATAACTATATATAACTATATATATATATATAACTATATATAACTATATATATATATATAACTATATATAACTATATATATATATATATATCTAGATAAGTTTAGATATTTATTATACCGGATTATCTTACTTACTTCTGAAGTTTTTATCCAAATATGAGTAGGCCCATGCCGTCAAAAAATGACGGGAAAATATATACTGATGTGCCTTCTATTGAGAATCTTACATTAAGACATAAACAACATAATCCATACCTTCTGAACGTGACAAGTGGGCTATATATATATATACAAATACACAACGGTTTTTATTATAATACTGAGGATTTCACTACTCGATGACATAATTATTGCAAAAAAATAAAATAATAAAACACTGTCAAAGAGCAAACACGCGGCAAAAGCTTTAATAACTGGTATTAAAGAGGATCGCTATTGTCTCACTTTCCATGATCGTGACAGGGGGGATATATAAAATGGTCTTTATTATAGTAGAAACGATTTTTACACTTTCGGCTTGAATTTTCATGACAAGGATTTGTTAAAGTTAAACACTGTTTTTTTTTTCAAACGTGTTTCTTTATTTTGGTGTCATTACTACAACGTTTCGTCATTTACACAACGTTTCCTTAGAATATAATAAACCCGACTGGAATTGGAACTCAGTTCTCATTCTGAGCCGAAGTCCATTACACCATCGTCACAACCAAGCATACACGACCTACTATTATCAAGCGGACACCCATCTAAGTACTGACAAGCTTCGATGTTGCTTAACTGTGACATTCTGACAAGAACCGGTGTTTCAGTGACCGTAAGCTGTGTGAATGGATGACTAAACAGGTACAAATAGAAATGCTAAAAAGGCAAAGGTTGCTTAAAAAAACAGAAATTATTTAAATACTACTCTTCAACCAATGCAAGTACCAAGAACCACTCAATGTAAAGGATTACTAAATGATTTTTTAAATATTTATTTTCACGACTTATCAACATTGTAGAATATTTAAAGTCAGAAAATATGTACCGATTGCTAGAATCTTTTGGGGGTAATGACGATTTACTGATATGTCCTACTAATTATCCCATAGCAGGGTTGAGAAAAGATGAAGACCTTTCCCAAGTGTATTTGTGTGTTAAATGAATATAACGACCCGACTAGAATTGAAACTCGGCTCTCCAACTAACAATTCCGAACTGTTATCCGTTATATCACCAGCACATCAAAGTTTACAGCGCCTGGTATTCCCAAGCAGCCACCCAAAATTGATACAGACCATGCTCGACTTTGTTAACTCCTGTCCGGGAACTGGTGTTTCAACATGATATGGCCGTAAGCACCATCCTGTTTGAGTATAAGGCATTGTAACGCATCTGGGCTGTTAGTACCGTGTTTTCATAGATGATTCTGTCAAAAATGATATTTATACTTACAATCCGAGGCAGAGATGAAATGTCTGGGACAAAAATGAAGAAAGAAAGTTTGGAGAATTTGAAACTCACAAGACATATTCAGGCGAGAGGGAAACAGTGACTAACCTACATAAGAACTGGTATTTCTAAGCGATTATCCATTTAGATATTGACCAGGCTCGACTTTGCTCAACTTCGGTGATTGTATTAGAATTGCTGTTTCAACGTCACTTGGTCGTAAGCCGATTACTAAATGAGCTTTATATAGGTGAAAAGTAGAAAGTATATTATGAGGATATGTAGGAAATTAATTGAAGCAACTGCATTAGTTTCCTTTCAGTCACCATAAAATCAGTTTTCGACCCACTGGAATCAGGGCGTAAATCGATTTCTATTTTTTTCCTCGGATTATGTCATTTGCAGTGGCGTGCAATAACATGAATCTATTTTTGGAATGTATGATGAAAGTTGTTTGGCCTTGAAAAATATTGCATCATCCATGATTGCATCAGACTTTTCTCACGCCTAAATACTATTGTCTAGACTGTCGATTAATTGTCCTACTGCCATAGTCTGCGATGGACATTACTCTAAGGAAGCGTACAAAAATCGTAACATTGCACGAACACACTGGCAAGCCTAACAGAGAGATCGCGGATATTGTAAGTGTCAACTTTTCATTATTCGTTTTGTTTCAATCAATTTGTACAAGAGTGTAAATAACAGTTGGTCTTAGGCTGGAAGAGTTTAAGATCGTAGCGATTGTGAAAGAATCCTCTCAGTTTCACAGAGTAAACGTTCCGGGTAAAAAGCTGAGTGGAACTTCTTTCTAACTAATTAAATAACCTAATACTGGTGAAAAAAGAAATGAATACGATTCCAAACGTTTTTTTCTTTTTTAGTGGATTAGCAAAACATGCCTTCCAAAAGATAAACAAAGTACTGAAAAGATGAAATTTTTGTTAGAAACCAAGAAAAGTGTGCTGAATTGCTATGTGATATCAACCCTCTTGTTTGGCACTGAATAGTCAGAATCATTTGTTTCCGTCTAGAATTAACAACTGGAATCGTTTTTGTTCGTTTTTTTTTTTTATCTCTTATACAATAAATTGTCTGTCGTGTTGGCGAAACAGTGTCAAATGCTACTCCACGCTTTGCACGCCTTCTCATCATTTTCAATCTTCCAATACTGATTTAGAATCCACTTTCTTTGTCCTCGACTCAACTTATTTACTATAATTCACAATCTAAACTTATTTATAAATGGAACTTTGTCTTTGTGTGTATGTGTGTTTGTCTGTGTGTGTGTGTGTGTGTGTCCATTACCTATAGACTCCGAAACGGCTGAACCTATTTTCTTGAATATTTACACAGTTGTACTATAAGCGTCTGCGAGTGTTCTTAGCTAGGTTTTGTGACGAGGTACCCCCGATAAATATGGAAAATCGATAATCGAAAAAATCGGGTTATAGAAGCAGTGGTCCGATTTTAATCAAATTTGATACACTCATAGACAAAGACAGAAGAAACGATAGTCAGAAGATCCAAGGTTGCAGTTTTTACAATAGTACAGAAAATCGATAATATATATATATATATATAAAAGGCAAGATGTTTGTGTGTGTGTCTGTTTATCTGCCTGTACGTCTGTATTTTTTTTTCAGCACTTTTATTTTAGTTTTTTCTTCGGGTTTGGCTCTAAGTAGGTATAATTGTAGTTTTTAATCTCAGCCATGATACCATTTCCTCAGAGGACGTATTTAGCCTTCAAAATTCAGTTTACAACGAAAAAACTTATTTGATATCGATACATTACACCCGAGCAACGCCGGGCTATACTGCTAGTACATGATAAAATAGACAAAAATAGTAAATTAATAAATGTATATCTCTCCATCTCACTCTCTGTATCTTTCTGTCTTTCTGTCTCTCTGTCTCTCTCTCTCTCTCTCTCTACATATATGTATATACATATATGTGTGTGTGTACGTGTGTGTTATTATTATTATTATTATTATTATTATTATTCAATTCACCCCAAGCAAGGTGATGATTCTTCTAAGATGGTTGGGACTATTAGGAGTGAAAGAATATGAGACAACTATTGAAGAAAACGGCAATCAATCCGGACGATGGGCAAACTTATCTACTTCTATTAAATACAAAAAAGATTTTTTTTTTTTAAACCATGTAAAAAAAAAAAGAAAAGAAAAAAAACACGATACAACATCGAGATCAAACTATTTCTCTTGGCGAAATAAATTTTTAAAATAGATCATTCGTAACGTGTTACCGAAATTTTGTTGGCCAAGCCACATATATAATTCAAAAGTTACATTGAAAGGGATAAACATTTAATCAATAATTATAGGAAGGACAATTAATTCTGCTAGCGTCCCAACCTTCGAGAGTGCTGGACTGCTGTGTGATATCTGTGCTTCTGTATGGCAGTGAATGATGAAGGAGAGACTCGAGGCAGCAGAAATGTGGTTCTATAGAAGAATGCTGAGAATACTATAGACCGAGCACAAGAGAAACGATGAGGTGTTGTAGAGGATACAAACGAGAAGAAATCTCATACTTAACATCAGGAAGAGACAGCTGAGGAAAGAGGGTCAAGAGAATCTAAAACTCACAGCACAGATAGAAGGAAAGAGAGACTGAGGAAAGCAGCACGAAACATATTTGATTGGCTTGAGTAAATGGATGGCGGAGGAGGGTTTAGGAAAGATACCAAGAGGAATTCCTTACATTTACTTACGCGCAAATACCCTTGGGAAAGGTATTAATCCGTCTATTCCTTCCAGTTATGGGTTAAATAACTGGACAGATTGGGTTCTATAGCCTTGGTCGGCAACCAGTCTACCGCAGAAAGCAATGGCAACCTATTTTCGGGATAATCTTCTGCCCAGTCAGTCATGTCTGTTTCGAGGCATGATCGCCCAAGTGTGTATCATGTATGGCACTTAACTGACTGACCAAGAGGAAAAATATTGAGAGCGACAATAAACAGGGCTAAGTGGAAGTTCATGATCGCCTACTTCCTGAAGGAATACGGTACATGAAGAAGAAATGTCCCAACAAACCAGTTAGTAAACATCTGTTCTTCTTTCACGAACTAGGCGATCATGGCTCTCTACGATTTCCTGTCCTTTAATAGAAGAAATAACTTTTGAATTGTTACCATCCATCTTTGTTTCTGTTCAGCCGCCAATTGGCACAAGCAAGATAGCTTGCTTACCATTTTGCTCCAGTTTCTTATGCCTTCAGTATGGTATATCCTGTGGGTGTTAAATTTTTCAAACCTTCTTTCCTCATTATGCAACACAGAATTTTCATCTATCTCTTTCTTATTGTAAGCATAATTTTTTTTCATAATTCTATTTCTCTTAAAACTTTTCTACAAATATTTTCATGGCATCTGCTCTGATGGCTTTTTCCCTGTTTCCCCGTTTACGTGAATTTAAGCGTGCTACTAGAATTGCATCTAGGTCTCACCCTTTTATCATTGAAATCGTTAAATGTACTTATACTCCAACAGTTTCCTTTCTCGCACTTCTCGCCTCTGGAACGCCCTTCCGTTTACTTGCTTCCTTGATTGCTCAGTCAGTTAAGTGCCATACGTGATACAGGCTTGGGCGATCATGTCTTGAAATTTTCAGAAGATTTTCCCGCAGTAGGTTGCCATTATTTTCTACGGTAGACTGGTGGCCAACCAAGGCTATAGAAAACAAAATGTTCTGTTATTTAACCCACAGCTGGAGGAAGAAGAGACGGATTCATGCCTTTCCCAAGGGTATTTGCGCGTAAGTGAATGCAACAGATTCAATTCGGAACTCGGATTTCTCGTTCCCAGCCGATATCCACTGCACCACAACGCACATCCTTGATAGCTACAAACTCCAAAATTTTAACGCAACGTCAATTACCAGCTTCTATCTTTTTAAATTTCATTCATTTATTATTTTTTCTTCAAAATCCCTTGTATCCCTCTCATTGTAATCCACTATACACTAGTGTCAGTCCTGCTTGGAGACAAATAATTGAAAAAAAAAAACTTCATCGTTACTCAAATGTTCTGGCTATGGTATGTTTAGCATTCATCAGTAGAACATCATCGTTTCGAGTCTCTTCTTCATCTGTGAGGAGATTATCCAGCGTTCATTGTCATGATAATACAAAGCAGTACAAAATTATTTTCTTTGTTTCTAGTAATATTTTCTTATGCTTTAATACTTTGTTTGGTTACTGGAAGACATGTAACAGAAAACCCCGTTTTTGCATCTCCTCCCGGGCTCAATGTACCTGTGATGAGAGGGGTGGAGTCCAATAAAACAGGTATTCATAGTTTTGATAAGTCAGTCAGTCAGTTAAGTGCCATACGTGATACACACTTGGGCGATCATGTCTCGAAAAAGACATGACTGACTGGGCAGAAGATTATCCCGCAGTAGGTTGCCATTGCTTTCTGCGGTAGACTAGTTGCCGACCAAGGCTATAGAATCCAATCTGTCCTGTTATTTAACCCATAACTGGAAGGAATAGACGGATTAATACCTTTCCCAAGAGTATTTGCGCGTAAGTGAATGCATCGAATGCAGCTGGAATTCGAACTCGGCTCCCCGATTTCTCGTTCCGTGCCGATATCCAATGCACTACAACGCACATTCTTTTGATAAGAAGGATCTTAATATTTGCACGGAAAGGGTTAATAATATCATTACTATTAGAATGGCGGAAAATTACACTTGATATTTATCCCCTCCAAGTGACGCACAAGGCCGGTTTAAAATGGAGAACCATACTGTGTGCATATGGGTTAAGTTCAAAATGTGATCGGTCCTCGAAACCAGTGTTGCGTTGGAGTTCCACTGACACTACCTCTGTGGTACAATTAGGGAGGAACTACCACAGAGTTGGAATCCCCGGGATCAGACATCTCTCATTTCTTTGTTGTGTTCTGTCCAAAGACCAAAACAAAATTAAGAGATAAAATGTTGTCAGCCCGAAGGCAGATACTACATTTTTATCTCCGTCCAATGGCTCAGTAGTAGCACTGGCTGCGCGATCAATGAATACCGAATGTTTCCTAATATACCATTACACGTGAGGAGAACAGATACCCACGCTCGATAGGCAAGTAGTGAAGAAGCCGTAACTCGAATACTGGCTGATTGTTTCTTTATGAAGAAAAATCTAATATTATTTAATCTAATCTAAACTTATTCATAAATGGAACTTTGTCTGTGTATGTGTGTGTCTGTGTATCTGTGTATCCGTTACCTATAGATTCCGAAACGGCTGAACCGATTTACTTGAAAATTTACACAGTTGTACTATAAGCGTCTGCGTGTGTCTTTAGCTAGGTTTTGTGTCGAGGTACCCCCAATAAATATCGAAAATCGATAATCGAAAAAATCGGGTTACAGAAGGAGTGGTCCGATTCTAATCAAATTTGATACACACATAGACAACGACATAAGAAACGATAGTCAGAAGTTTCAACGTTGCAGTTCTTACAATAGTGCAGAAAACTGATAATATATATATATATATATATATATATATATATATATATATATATATATATATATATATAAGGCAAGATGTTTGTGTGTGTATGTATCTGTTTATCTGCCTGTACGTCTGTATTTTTTTTCAGCACTTTTATTTTAGTTTTTGCTTCGGGTTTGGCTCTAAGTAGGTATAATTGTAGTTTTTAATCTCAGCCATGATGCCATTTCCTCAGAGGACGTATTTAGCCTTCAAAATTCAGTTTACAACGAAAAACCTATTTGATATCGATACCAGGAAATCAAAATTTGACTTACATCCATTCATTTTTCTTTCAGTCTATGGTTTCGCCTTAACTGGAAACAACTATTGCTTTTTAGTCTTTCGTGCCAACGTCCAAAGAGTGTTAGCTCCAGGACCATGGATTAGCTTTAAAGCTTTCATTTCATCCGAGCAACGCCGGGCTATATTGCTAGTTATTAATATTTGCAATTACTCTGAGATTTTGAATTTCTTTCAGATTTTCTAATATCTATAACTGCACTGCTTTACTTTAAACATTTTTTTAATATTGTAATTTTTTGTTCTTTGCAAAAATGGTTCTCAATAAAAAGATTTTGAAGGCTTATTTTCAAGTGTCCAACCTTGGGCCCCATTTGGCGCACCAATCTCTCGTCACAGTGTTATTTTCATGCCGACTAAACTGCTACTTAAAAAACTGTTCTTCTTTTTTTCAGTTTCATGAAAAAAAAAAAGGATTGTGAGTTTGTATGTGAAATAGTAAGTGCAGATGCACTAGTAACCACCTCTGATCGATTTGAGTGGGAAGGATTTCAATGTGAACGTATCACGTGAACTTTTAATGCGAATTGGTTTGTTTGGCTAAATCGGTCGAACGTTTTCGTGATTAAATTATATTACATTTACGCTTTTTCCATTTCTTGCTTCCGTTACCCTTACCCCCACACACCTATATATATATATATATATATATATATATATAGGTGTTCATAAAGTTCGTGTACACTTTTAAAAATTTATAATTTTAAAATGCTGACCACAATTTGGGCTGCTTTAAAGATAGGATTAGGTCATTCCCCTTGAAATATCTCAAACAAATCACTTTAGACTGGGCTGACACCAGAGGATAATTTTTTTCGAAGAATGGGACTTCTTAGCAATAGAGTAGGAATACTTAGATGTATCCGATAATAGGTGCACTGGTGACAATGTATTTACGTAAATATACTCATCTCTAGATTGAGAAATCCTAAAGAAAGATTGTATCTCCGACTATAATCGAACCTGTGACCCCTTTTCCGTCAGGAAATCTGCTTCTATAGCCGAAACGTGCCTTTACCAGTTTTTACTTCGATAAACAGCGTAATCGTCTGGGGTCAGAAACGTTAGGTCTGATAACCGCTTCTCCTCGGCATATGGGAGTTGCAGGTTCAAATCCTGCCGGAAATGCATATTTTTCTAAAAATATTTCTCAAATATTCATGCTGGTGGATATAAACTACCGGCCATAATGATTAAGCTAACCCAGTTGTTCTTAAAAGAAATGATGTAGCTCATATTACTTTCAGTATTTATTGCAAAATGAAAGTAGAATGGTTCTTTTGTTATTATTACTTTGCAAAGTTTTACAAGGAAAGGAAGCAAAGATGAAAACGTCCGAATCACCCTAAATTTTCTTCATTCTTTCATTGATGAAACTGCAATATAAGTAATTATTAAATATCTATAAATTCATTTGATGCACATGTTATTGTGGAATATTAACAAAATAACCATTCTATTTTCGTTTGCAATTATTCACTTAGCAATAAATACTAAAAATAGTATTAAATACATCATATTTTTAAAACAATGGGGTGGCCTAATGATTATGGCCGGTACTGTATATAAATGTACTGCTTAATTATAGAAAGACTGACTATCCTCTCAAATACGAGTATCCATTAAAAATAATGTTCAGATAAATTTGTAATATAACAGTGGTAGAAACTAATATTCCACAGTTTGATAATCATTACTTTTTTATTAAGTGATCAATACAGAAGAAGAGCTTTTATAGAAATATTGTTATTATTACTGTTATCATAATATATCGGACTGCAACTCAAAAGTTTTCAGGTTTCGATGTCAAGTGTACCATATATATATATGTGTGTGTGTGTGTGTGTGTGTGGACGCTTATGCGAAAGAAACAGTGTAAAATACTAAAGACATTTCGTTTCAGAAATTCTCGCAGAAACTTGGCAGATTCAACATTCGAAATCATGTAATTCAACAAATATTTGTGAAATCTTGCAACAAAGATGAACAGGCATGGCTCTCGTGAAATCGAATTTGAACTGACTGAAGGTTTCAACATGTAAATGTTTTTTCTTGGTGAATTGACAAACTACAGTAAATATCCTGTTCAGTAGTACACATTCGCTTGTCAGATGCTTGACCATAACAAGTTGAGCATGACCCCTTCCTTCCGCCGCGTCCAGGGTCTGACGCAACGTGCATCTCTGTTCATGAGCGTAAGAAGTAAGAGGAACAGTATGGATGAATGTCGAAAGGGTTGTTCTTATTCTTCTAGTTTCAAGGATGAGGCAGCCACGGCGACTTGGGAGTCACATCTTTATTCATACAAACATTCTAAATAATAATAATAATAATAATAATAAATAATAATAATCGATATCAAGTCAGTTTTTTTCGTCGTAAACTGAATTTTGAAGGTTAAATAAGTCCTCTGAGTAAATGGTATCATGGCTGAGACTAAGAACTACAATTATACTTACTTAGAGCCAAACCCGAAGCAAAAACTAAAATAAAAGGGCTGGAAAAATACAGACGTACAGGCAGATAAACAAACACACATGCAAACATCTTACTTTATATATATATATATATATGTTATCAATTTTCTGCACTATTGTAAGAACTGCAACGTTGAAACTTCTGAATATAGTTTCTTATGTCCTTGTCTATGAGTGTATCAAATTTGATTAAAATCGGACCATTCCTTCTATAACCCGATTTTTTCGATTATCGATATTTATTGGGGGTACCTTGACACAAAACCTAGCTACACACACACACACACACACACACACACATATATATATATATATATATATATATATATATATATATATATATATAATGGTCTGACAGTTGAGTTTAAGCATGAAACATACTGTCGCCGCTGGGTGTTGACCTCAATGTCCACATTTATATTTGCATATAATTCATCCCTAATATCGAGCAATTTAACTTATAAATATCAATTAGTTAATTGCTATACTTGATATATGTTTGGGCAATCATGTCTCTTTCAAGACATGACTGACTAGTCAGAAGATTTTCCCGTAGTAGGTTGCTATTACTTTCTGCGGTAGACTATTTGCCAACCATGGCTACAGAACGTAATCTGTCTTGCTATTTAGCCCATAGACCTTTTCCAAGGTTATTTGCGCGTAAGTGAATGCAACGAATTAAACTAGAGTTCGAACTCGGATCTCCAATTTCGCGTTCTGAGCCGAGAAATTTATAATAAGTCATAGCTTAATATGGATTCCTTTTTATTTTATGTTTTTTTTTTCTTTCCCCTCAAATACAATAAGTAAGTTTCCTCCATATGCGCTCAGTCTAATGACTATAATTCTCATACTAACTCAAATACGGGTAAGGGATGCACATGTATATATATATATATATATATATATATATATATATATATATATATATATTATCGATTTTCTGCACTATTGTAAGAACTGCAACCTTGAAACTTCTGAATATCGCTTCTTATGTCTTTGCCTATGAGTGTATCAAATTTGATTAAAATCGGACCACTCCTTCTATAACCCGATTTTTTCGATTATCGATTTTCGATATTTATCGGGGGTACCTCGTCACAAAACCTAGCTAAGAACACTCGCAGACGCTTATAGTGCAACTGTGTAAATTTTCAAGAAAATCGGTTCAGCCGTTTCGGAGTCTATAGGTAACGGACACACACACACACACACACACACACACACTTCCATTTATAAATAAGTTTCGATATATAACGAAAACTACCCATCTCTAAGATTAGTAACTTCGAAACAATAGCGCCACCAAAGAAACATAATTCTTTTTATTATTATTATAATCATCAATTCAAAATTTTCTTGTTTTATTCTAACCTACACTTTTTTTCACACTGCATGCCCGCACACATCTTCGCCAAAATGATGCTTGCTATTTGCAACAAACAGACGACAAATCAATAACGCACTCATATCTGTGTAAATACAGAAAAATTGAAAGAACGTTTTCAGAAAACAAGAAACTAAAATTTAAATAAATAAACAACTAAACTATTGAAAAATAATTAAAAAGAAAACATTCAAGACGATTAAATTGGGATCGTTTAATTATTAATAATTGTGTGGCATGATTCTTTCTTCTGTGGGAATAAAGCAGGGGAGAATGTGGTATGATCAATTTCCCACATTAATTGATCTGTCCTGAATACATATATTCAGGAGAACTCTGCTTGTATTCAGAGTCCGTCAAAACTCTCTCTTGGGCGACTTTCTGTCTCCAGACGAAAAGAAACCCAGACGAGGCTCCACCAAAAGGTAGAGTCTCATCTTTTGTCTGTTCATATCTATGGAATATTTTTGGCCGAGCTGAAGGGCTCTAATTCCCACTTTAATTGGCCGTGTGCCGCATCAGACTCATGCGTCCGTCCTAGTGGATTGATATCAGTCCGTCAAAACTATCTTTTGGTCGACTTTCTGCTTCCGGATGGAGAGGAACCCAGATGAAGCTCAACCGAAGGGTGGAGTCTAATCTGGGGTGGATAGACAAGAGCTCCACTCTGCTTTAAGCAGGGTCTACGGGAAACATTTACTCGAGCTTAAGGACTCGTATCACCCACGTAAAATTCGGTCTTATGCCATATCCAGCCTTAGTGGCGAATATCAATGGGGAATATCGCCAAAACTATGACTTTGTCGGGCTCTGCCTTCGGGCGGAAAATAACCCTGACGAGGCTATGCCGAAGTGCAGAATTTCGTCTTGGGAAAAGCAGGCAATAGCCCGATCCTGCGCATGTGTGATCTAGGGGAAATTTTGCCCAAACGTACGTGCTTAAAATGCTCCACGATAAAATCGGCCATGTGCCACATATCGCCTTTTTGGGGAGAGTAGTGTAAAAACAGAGTTCATTAAAGTTTACATACAAACTGTTTTATTCAAATGCACACAATGTAATTTAAACGTTGTTTTTTTAAAAAAAAAGGAGGGATGGGGAGAAAATATGAAAAATATTTTCTTAATTAAACGTACGTAGAATGGAACAAGCACACCTTACCTAAATGATTAGCGATCAACAAAGAGTGGCATAAAGATTGAGAATGTCGTCACAAGTGACGTCATTGCTGTTGGAGCAGTTGTGGCGCGGGAGAAACGATGCGGGGGCGGAAAGCATTTTACATTACAGTATAAAAACGCGTAAACAAATTGGTTAGCCCCTGTTGGATCGCGTGGGTGTGTACGTGCCTCTTTTTTTTGGCGCGAAAAAAAGAACTATATATAGCTATGGGTAAAAGCAGAACTACTTGGCTAAGAATGGGATGTTTTTTTAGGGTTTTTTGTTTGTATCTTGTTTTATTTTAAATATCACAAATGTACATAGCAATCCTATTGTAATGCGTGGGTGTGTACAGGCATCTGTTTGTCGATGTAAAAGAAGAATTGCATATCTATCGGTCCTAGCAGAACTACACAGCATCGACTGGGATTACTTAAATAACAGAAATATAGGTTGGAAATAATAATAATAATAATAATAATAATAATAATAATAATAATAATAATAATAATAAATTCCCTTAAAGTGTAGTATCTGCTCTAATCATCTTTATCTGATTCTCTCTGTCTATTTCTTTCTTTCTTTCTTTCTTTCTTTCATTTTGTCAATGAAACCAAGTAGTGTCGTTTTCCTTTCTTTTCACGTAAGTAAAACAGAATTGTTCATTATTTATTAGGTACTGGTATCTTTCTTTCTTTCATTTTTTTCACTGAAACAAAATATTTTTCTCTTCTTTTCAAGCGATGGAAACGTAATAGTCTGTTGTTTATTAGGTACGTATATTGTATCTTCCCTTTCTTCCCTTCTTTTTGTTTTTTTTTTCTTTCTTTCTTTCATTTTTTCACTGAAACCAAGTAGTATTTTCCCCTCTTTTCACGCGATCAAAACGGAATAGTCCGTTACTTATTAGGTATGGGTATTCTATCTTCGCTTTCTTTCTTTCTTTCTTTCTTTCTTTCTTTCTTTCTTTCACTGAAACCAAGTAGTATTTTCCCCTCTTTTCACGCGATCAAAACGGAATAGTCCGTTACTTATTAGGTATGGGTATTCTATCTTCGCTTTCTTTCTTTCTTTCTTTCTTTCTTTCTTTCTTTCACTGAAACCAAGTAGTATTTTCCCCTCTTTTCACGCGATCAAAACGGAATAGTCCGTTACTTATTAGGTATGGGTATTCTATCTTCGCTTTCTTTCTTTCTTTCTTTCTTTCTTTCTTTCTTTCTTTCACTGAAACCAAGTAGTATTTTCCCCTCTTTTCACGCGATCAAAACGGAATAGTCCGTTACTTATTAGGTATGGGTATTCTATCTTCGCTTTCTTTCTTTCTTTCTTTCTTTCTTTCTTTCTTTTATTTTCTCACTGAAACCAAGTAGTATTTTCCCCTCTTTTCACGCGATCAAAACGGAATAGTCCGTTACTTATTAGGTATGGGTATTCTATCTTCGCTTTCTTTCTTTCTTTCTTTCTTTCTTTCTTTCTTTCTTTCATTTTCTCACTGAAACCAAGTAGTATTTTCCCCTCTTTTCACGCGATCAAAACGGAATAGTCCGTTACTTATTAGGTATGGGTATTCTATCTTCGCTTTCTTTCTTTCTTTCTTTCTTTCTTTCTTTCTTTCTTTCTTTCATTTTTTCACTGAAACCAAGTAGTATTTTCCCCTCTTTTCACGCGATCAAAACGGAATAGTCCGTTACTTATTAGGTATGGGTATTCTATCTTCGCTTTCTTTCTTTCTTTCTTTCTTTCTTTCTTTCTTTCTTTCTTTCTTTCACTGAAACCAAGTAGTATTTTCCCCTCTTTTCACGCGATCAAAACGGAATAGTCCGTTACTTATTAGGTATGGGTATTCTATCTTCGCTTTCTTTCTTTCTTTCTTTCTTTCTTTCTTTCTTTCTTTCTTTCTTTCACTGAAACCAAGTAGTATTTTCCCCTCTTTTCACGCGATCAAAACGGAATAGTCCGTTACTTATTAGGTATGGGTATTCTATCTTCGCTTTCTTTCTTTCTTTCTTTCTTTCTTTCTTTCTTTCTTTCTTTCTTTCACTGAAACCAAGTAGTATTTTCCCCTCTTTTCACGCGATCAAAACGGAATAGTCCGTTACTTATTAGGTATGGGTATTCTATCTTCGCTTTCTTTCTTTCTTTCTTTCTTTCTTTCTTTTATTTTCTCACTGAAACCAAGTAGTATTTTCCCCTCTTTTCACGCGATCAAAACGGAATAGTCCGTTACTTATTAGGTATGGGTATTCTATCTTCGCTTTCTTTCTTTCTTTCTTTCTTTCTTTCTTTCTTTCTTTCATTTTCTCACTGAAACCAAGTAGTATTTTCCCTCTTTTCACGCGATCAAAACGGAATAGTCCGTTACTTATTAGGTATGGGTATTCTATCTTCGCTTTCTTTCTTTCTTTCTTTCTTTCTTTCTTTCTTTCTTTCTTTCTTTCATTTTTTCACTGAAACCAAGTAGTATTTTCCCCTCTTTTCACGCGATCAAAACGGAATAGTCCGTTACTTATTAGGTATGGGTATTCTATCTTCGCTTTCTTTCTTTCTTTCTTTCTTTCTTTCTTTCACTGAAACCAAGTAGTATTTTCCCCTCTTTTCACGCGATCAAAACGGAATAGTCCGTTACTTATTAGGTATGGGTATTCTATCTTCGCTTTCTTTCTTTCTTTCTTTCTTTCTTTCTTTCTTTCTTTCATTTTCTCACTGAAACCAAGTAGTATCTTTTTCCCCTCTTTTCAAGCGATCAAAACGGAATAGCCCGTTATTTATTAGGCTTTGATATTTATCTTCCCTTTCTTTCTTTCCTTCTTTCTTTCTTTTTCTCACTAAAACCAAGTGGTATCTTTTTTTCCCTTTTTCTCACCCGATTAAAACATGATAGTCTTGTTTATTAGGTACAGGCATTTTATCTTCCCTTTCTTATTTCTTTCTTTCTTTATTTTTCTTACTGAAACCAAGTACTATCTTTTTACCCCTCTTTTCATGCGATCGAAACGGAATAGTCCGTTATTGTTTTAGGTACGTGTATTCTATCTTCGCTTTCTTTCTTTCTTTCTTTCTTTCTTTCTTTCTTTCTTTCTTTCATTCATTTTCTCACTGAAACCAAGTGGTATCTTTTTCCCCTCTTTTCACGTGATCAAACCGGAATAATTCTATCTTCCCTTTCTTTCTTTCTTTCTTTCTTTCTTTCTTTATTTATTTATTTATTCATTCATTCATTTTTCTCGCTTAAACGAAGTGGTAACATTTTTACCTTTTTTTCACGCGATCAAAACGGAATAGTCCGTTATTTATTAGGTACTGGTATTCTATCTTCGCTTTCTTTCTTTTTTTCATTCATTCTTTCTTTCTTTCTTTCTTTCTTTCTTTCTTTTTCTCACTGAAACCAAGTGGTAACTTTTTCCCCTCTAATTCTATCTTCCCTTTCTTTCTCACCAAATCTCCGTCTTATGAACATTTCTCTTTTTAATAATTTAAAAATAATTTAGAAAACAACGTTACTTTTTTAGGGTAAATGGATTTTTTTAGGTACTGGCAGGACATAACAATCATGCTAACTAACGAAGGGTAACACAAGTGCAATAATAATAATAATAGATGAGCTGGTACTATAACAGGCATGGCTCTCGTGAAATCGAATTTGAACGGACTGAAGGTTTCAACATGTAAATGTTTTTTCTTGGTGAATTGACAAACTACAGTAAATATCCTGTTCAGTAGTACACATTCGCTTGTCAGATGCTTGACCATAACAAGTTGAGCATGACCCCTTCCTTCCGCCGCGTCCAGAGTCTGACGCAACGTGCATTTCTGTTCATGAGCGTAAGAAGTAGGAGGAACATTATGGATGAATGTCGAAAGGGTTGTTCTTATTCTTCTAGTTTCAAGGATGAGGCAGCCACGGCGACTTGGGAGTCACATCTTGATTCATACAAACATTCTAAATAATAATAATAATAATAATAATAAATAATAATAATAATAATAATAATAATAATAATAATAATAATAATAATAATAATAATAAATAATAATAATAATCATGAATGCCCTGTTACTGATGAGAGTTGTTAACGTGCACATCTTTTTTTTTGTGGGAAGAATTAAGATAGGTTACAATAAATATTGCGTTGAGCACCACAGACTCACACTTTTTTTTATCGTTAATGCCACTAGAACACAGTGGAAAATGTCATGAAGAAATTTCTGACCTTAAGTCTTAGTTTGGGATCGGGAAGGAAATATGTTTACAACAGAAATCTGAACATCACCCAGCACCAGTTACAGAAATAGAAGACGTCACCATTTTGTGAGATTACACCATCTACACAGGCAAGACAATTGAATCAAATAGATCGGACCTTATTGTTAAAAACCGAAAAGAAAGAAATTGCTTACTAATTGATATGGCTTGTTAATTAGCAGTCATTGTAACATAGCAATCAAGGAATTTGAAAAGCTATCAAAGTATAAAGACCTGGAAATTGAAATAGAAAAAAAATGTGGAAATTGAAAACAAGAATTGTATCCGTCATAGTACGTGTGCTTAGAATGATAAAAAAAAAAAAAAGGAACACCACACTTTGAAAAAAAAATCCCTGGAAATTTTTTTTTTAATCATATCACCCCGAGCGGATGTGCGTTGTGGTGCAGTGGATATCGGCTCGGAACGAGAAATCGGGGAGCCGCGTTCGAATTCCAGTTAAATTCATTGCATTTACTTACGCACAAATACCCTTGGGAAAGGTATTAATCCGTCTATTCCTTCCAGTTATGTGTTAAATAACAGGACAGATTGGGTTCTATAGCCTTGATCGGCAACCAGTCTACCGCAGAAAGCAATGGCAACCGACTGCGGGATAAACTTCTGCCCAGTCAGTCATGTCTCTTTCGAGACATGATCGCCCAAGCGTGTATCACGTATGGCACTTAACTAACTGATCACCCCGAGCAAGGCGGTAACGCCACTGATGAGCAGGGGGCTACGTAAGAGTGAAAAGATTGGAAAAGAGAAAACCGGAAACCGCATCCTAAACAGGGAACAAGGGATGATCCTCTTCACCTGCTCAATAGACGAGGGTGAAGTGTGAAAGAGAAATAGAAAAAATTATTACAAACCACACACTAAGGAGAACTTTATCCATGTAATGCTAGTGATATTATGCAAGTTAGAAAAACAAATCATGAAATGTAGCCATAACAACACACCACTACTTGCTTTAGGTCTTCCCGTAGACTTGGTAAATCGTGTGACCATAACAGAAATCAAAAAATGATGATGAATATGATAATGGTTGCACACAGAACAAACAAAGGTAGTCGCCCAGATATAGTAATAAAAGTTCACCTAAACTGAATTTGATTTTAAATTT
This sequence comes from Ascarosepion bandense, assembly GCA_037127315.1. Taxonomy (NCBI): domain Eukaryota; kingdom Metazoa; phylum Mollusca; class Cephalopoda; order Sepiida; family Sepiidae; genus Ascarosepion; species Ascarosepion bandense. Next base: position 2,172,567 of record JBBBDQ010000772.1, on the reverse strand, counting down.
ACATGTTAGTTCCTGCAGACTAATATAGTTTTAAAGATCTTTAAAAATAAACTATCAAAATGCAAGGTCTTCAATAGAGACTACTTTTTTTAAAATGTGGCTAATGAAGATATCAATAATTCCAGCTGTGAGTTTGATTGGAAAATGTCTTCATAGATTCATTAAAGAGATCCCTGTGAGTCCATGCCTTAAACAAATACGAAGAAAATGATCTCGCAAGCATAATTCATACTCCATGAAGAGATTCATTCACGGAAAATGTGTATGAGTTCGTATTTTACAAAAAGGATCAGAAGAAAAGGTCATTAAGTCATTTCTGACCTTAGGTCTCTGGTTGGAACCCGAGTAGAAATTAGTATACAACAGAAATAAATAAATACCAAGAAACAATCGACCATCTAATATCAGGATGTTCTGTACTTGTCCCAAATGAATATAAAAATCGTCACGATAGAGTGGGGCAATATTTACACTTGACAATGTGCATACACTATGGAAAATCTGCAAACAAACACTGGTATGAACATCACCCAGCACCGGTTTCAGCAATAGAAGATGTCAACATTTTATGGGATTACACCATCTACACAGACAGGAAATAGAAGCAAATAGGCCGGGCATTATTGTTAAAAATCAAAAAGAAAAAACTTGCCTGTTAATTGATACGGCTTGTCCAGAGGATTGTAACATAGAAACCAAGGAATTCGAAAAACTGTCGAAATATAAAGACCTGGAAACTGAAATAGAAGAAAATGTGGAAATTGAAAACAAAAATAATACCAGTGATAGTGGTTGTGTAGTGGATATCGACTCAAACAACAAATCGGAGAGCTGAGTACGAATTCCAGATGAATTCCTTGCATTCACAAATACACACAAATAGCATTGGGAAAGGTATTAATCCGTCTCTTCCTTCCAAGTGTGGGTTAAATAATAAGACAGATGGATGGCAACCAGTCTACCGCAGAAAGCGATGGCAACCTACTGCGGGATAATCTGCCCAGTCAGTTATGTCTCTTTCGAAACATGATCGTCCAAAGCGTATACCACGTATGGCACTTAACTGACTGACCATTGAAAGTAGGTGCACTTGGAATGATAAAAAATGGAACAAGACAACACATTAAAAGAATCCCTGGAAACCCCAGCTTCAGAGATTTACAAAAACGTGTCTTAAGTACAGCCCACACACTAAGGAGAACTTTGTCTATGCAACGCTAGGGATGTTATGGGAGATAGAAATATGAAATGGAGCCATAACAGCACACCTTAGGTCTTTCCGCAGACTTGGTAGGTAGCCCGACCATAGCAGGAATAGAATTATGAATATTAATAATAATAACTAGTTTATATAGAGGAGATAAAATTCAACACGCAGAGATAAAGAGACTACTCAAAAAGAGTAATGTAGACAAATATGACCCTGCATAGATCAGAGTCGAATGCCACCAGTACAATAGATGTTATTTAAAACTTACTCTCCCAGTCGTCCCCTATAGCTTCCGCATCATCAATTGGAAAAGAAGGACTAAAGGAACCTTTCCTTCTTCAATATGCCGTGTCCTTTCAAGACGTGAGCGATCATGGCCTTCTACGTCTCCCTATCCGTGGTGACTTTTAGTACGCTTTCTCCTGTTAATGCCATCCACCTGCCCAAGCCTATCAAGTACGTTACACGCTGCTTTCCCCTGTCTCTCTTTCCCTCTATCTGACCTGTGAGTATCAGATTCTCCAATCCCTCCTTCTTCATTATATGTCATAGGAACTTCAGCTGTCTTTTGCTGATGTTCAGTATTAATTTCCTTTTCGTTTCCATCCTTTCCAAAACCTCATCATTGCTCACATGCTTGGTCTGTGATATTCGCAGCATCCTTCTGTAGTCTCTCTTTCATATTTGATGATATTGTCCCGCATTCAGTGCCATATTGGAGAACAGGCATCACATAGCAATCCAGTACTCTCTTCCTTGTTTCTAAAGAAATTTTCCTGTCTCTGAATACTCTACCGAATACTCTTTGGTAATGCATCCCAATTCTTCATTGGAACTACCGCAAAATAAGACTACTGCTGACAGCTGAGAAAATGCATCACCCTCAAAAACGTCATTAATCCCCCCATAAGAACATCAAGTGGAAGAGGCTTTATCCAATTGGAGAGGACATGCAAAGCTACCACCCTCATATGTGCGTTGTGGTGCATTGGATATCGGCTCGGAACGAGAAATCGGGGAGCCGAGTTCGAATTCCAGCTGAATTCAGTGCATTCATTTACCCGCAAATAACCTTCGGAAAGGTATTAATCCGTCTATGCCTTCCAGTTATGGGTTAAATAACAGGACAGATTGGGTTCTATAGCCTTGGTCGGCAACCAGTCTACCGCAGAAAGCAATGGCAACCTACTGCGGGATAATCTTCTGCTCAACCAGCCATGTCTCTTTCGAGACATGATCACCCAAGCGTGTATAACGTATGGCACTTAACTGACTGATAGATATCAAAGAGGACATTCTCCTTATGATCGTTAGAGACCATGAAATAATGATGAAACAATCACCAGTGCACAATGAAGCTGACAAATTCAAGAGAAAGGACAATATACAACGTGCGGCATAAAAACCTCCCATATTAACTGCATGAAATCATTATTCCCACTAATGTTTTACCATTATGTGCGAGATATTTCTCGGAGGTATATGTAGGGGAGAATTTCTTGGAGATATATGCGTGGGGGGTTAATTTCTGGTATATATGGGGAATTTCTGGGAGGTATATGTGGGGGAGGTATTTCTGTCGTATCCTGTTACAGAAATCGAAACAGGGAAAAACAAGTCAGCTACCAAGTTTGCTCGAAGAACAAAACTGAAACCCAAACATCAAACCCGAGAACAACTGAAGAGGAAAGGAAAAAAATAGGTACTATTTAAATGGTACTTGGACAGTTGCGTACAGGGCATTTACGCGCCGGAAAATTGAGTATCAGGCAATTGCGTACCCGGACCCTTGCGTCTCTAGACAGAATAATTGCGTACCTCAGATAATTTTTTGAAGCATTCAAAGACAATTACCATCAATTTTGTAAAATAAAACATAGTTAGTAATAGTAATTTTTTAAGAAAGAAATGAAAGGTATAAAATTTTAAAAAAATACAAGTTTATCTTTGTTATAAATTCAATGACTGACAAATTAACAGTGTTTAAAAAATATTTCAAAAATTGAAAATTATTGTACTTTCACAAATTAATCAAAACTTATGAATGTTGTGAGCCATCCCTTTTATGAAATTTATCTTGTTTTCAGAAATATATTTATTTAAAAGCGCCATGATTTTTTTATTTGCAGTTTTATTTTTGATAACAGAGTTGTTATGTTAAATAGCTGTTTGCTTTTTTTTGCATAATTAAAAGTTAGTTTGGAGTTAGCAACTTTTAAGAAAATATAGTAACTTTAAAACTTTGTGAAACTCCCTTCCGTATACTTGCTTTCCTGACAGCTACAACCTCTAGGAATTTAAATGCAATGTCAATTCCCATCTCTTATCCATTTGACTCCAGTCCTTTCTACATCACTCCTTTTCCTTTCTCTCTACCTTCGCAACTGTCTTCGCACCTGCGTTCCCATCCTTCTCTTGCCCTTTCTCTGACACCCCCTGTAACCACTTCGTCTTTCTCTTCGCTCTCCTTCTGCTTAAACTTTTACTCTCTTATGTAGCCCACTGTGCATCAGTGGCGGTAGCGCCTTGCTTGGGATGAAATGATTAAAAAAAAAGGGTACGCAATTATCCAAGGACGCATTTGTCTAGAGAGGCAATGTCTTGGTACTTAAGTATCCGGTAGGCAATTGTTAGGGACACAAATATCCGGTATGCAATTTTCCGTCCACCCTATTTAAATTAGCCGGCCCATCTGTAAAATAAAAAAGAATTAAAAAATAAGAATCTTTGTGCCAATAATATTTTATAGATTGGCATTTACTTGAATTTTCGTTACGGCTTATAGCCATATCACGTTGAAACACTGGTTTTCATCTAATCATCAAAATTATGTAACATCGACCCTGGTTAGTACATAAATATGTGACCGCTTAGGGATACTGGTTGCTCTAAGCTTGAGTGTGCCAGTGATGTAATGAATAACGGTTACGAATGAAAGATCGGAGAGCCGAGTCCGAATTCCAGTCGGTTGCCTTAGATTTACTTGCAAATACCCTTGGGCGATCATGAATCGAAAAGAGTCATGAACACCCAAGTGTGTCACATCCGTCTCTTCCAATATGCACTGAACGATCGCAGTAGAGTAATGGCCCATTCCTCCCCATGGATCTCAGGTAAGGCCTACGTTCAACAAAAGACCTTCACAAGCTTAGATGAAAACCTATCTCTCCCCACCACAAAATCGAAAAATATTGGGTTTTTTTATCATTTTAGAGGGTGAGATCCTGTTCATAATATAAATACAATTTCAAATCAATTCCTTATTTCTTAAACAGTTATCATTACTTTGTTTTATTTTAAAATGTCAAGTTTGAAACTGTGCTTACTACTGTTAATGTACTATTCATAATAGTACGCAGTTATCAATTACGTGAATTACTTAGTCCGCCTTTCCTCTCCCGGTAAAGGCGGACTAAGCACAAGAAAGGTCCTAGCATACATCCATTGAGCAACCAGTGAGCACGATAACATCAAATTCAAAGACAACTACTATGAACATGAGACGTGAACTGTAACAGAAAACGATTTCGTCACTCCAAAATGATAATGCTGGTCACCCCACCTGCAGGACATCGAGTGAAAGTTAATATCGGGTTGGTTGGTCAACTGAACAGTGAGCTAGTGAGGCAACGTGTTTTATGACAGCCGTAATGATCTTAAGATTTTTAGATTGCCGGTTACCTTTATGGAATTCTTGACTCTATATTCTTCTAATGAAGAACGTGTGTGAGATGGAAGGAAGGAAGGAAGGAAGGAAGGAAGGAAGGAAGGAAGGAAGGAAGGAAGGAAGGAAGGAAACGGGATGAAAAAAGAAAGAAATAAAAACCAAAGAAAAATGAAAGAGAACGTTCAAACAAAAAGAAGAAAAGAAAAAATATAAAATAAAGGGAAAAATAAAAGAAAGAAACAAAAAAGAAAGAAAAAGAAACTTTTTAAAAAAGAAAGAAAAATAAGGAAAGTTCAAATGAACAAAGAAAAGAAAAATCTAAAAAATAAGGAAAAGAAAAATCAAAGAAACAAAGAAAAAGAAAAAGAAGAAAATCAAAAGAGAAAAGAAAGACGCAGCAATGGAAAAAGATTCAGTCAAATAAGATGACAAAAATAAAATAAGAACAATATAAATAAATAAAAACTTCGACAAAAATAAATTAAAAAAGAAATTAAAAAAAAGAAAAAACTGATTAAAAAAGCTAACATCAAACTAAAATAGTATTCCAAATTTAGCTTCAAAATTAATTGGCTCATGTTCAGTTCACGCATACGTATGCTGACATTGCGTGCAGCTCGTGACGGCGTCCTTGTATGACGCCATGTTTACAAAATCAGCAGAATTCTACTGTTAGTTTTGTTTCTCAAAGAAATGTCTTTGTTTCTTTGACTTTAATATAGTCAGAAGCTCTCAGACAACAGCCACATTAATGTTAATTTATAAATTTATTGCATTGAGAGTATACACCAGTTTTATTGTGAGGAATCAATGCAGTATTCGCATTTACGAGGTTAATCCGCTTGAACCTGGGTGTTAGTGAAAGAGAAAAACATAACAACTTATTGATTAATAAGAATTTTATAAAATAAGGGAATAAAAAGTGTTTTGCCGAATCTACTGCTCTGTAGAGTTTTGTTTTTAATATCCCGTGTCTGAAAACGTTCTCTCGTTTCAATCTTATTTGGTTTAAGTTTGTCACTGCCGACAAGACGAACCTCCTACACCCCACCCCAAAAAAAACAAACAACCAATCTAGGGCACTTCCAAAAATGAAAGTAGTATCGACATAGCATCTCTAAGCAGAGAGTTTTGAGACTGATATAAATGGCCAGGATGTAGAGTTGCCCCCTAATGTAGATATCTCCACAGAAACGCGATACCTAAGATTTAAAATTAATTTTCAAAACTGAAAAATATTTCTTGAAGCTTTTACTTTAGTTTTAATTTCAAGCTAATAGATAAAATTTAATATTTCCAATAAGCAAAATACTTTGCTGTATTTCAGAGCTAATGTAAATTGCCTGGAAGGTGTACTTGTTTTGAAATCGTTAATTTGACTAGTCTTAGCGCCATTTTTCGTCATCTGTTCTTATTTTTCTGAAACTAAGCGATTTAAAATTTAATTAATCTGATTTGAAACAATATAACTTTGAGTTTAAAATATCGAAGAAATGCATTTTTAACAATTCGGTGGGTGTTTATTTAAGATATTGACAGCTTAAATCACAGACGTAATTCTTTATACAGTGGATGTATCTGTAAATATTACTTGTGGAATAAAGCGTGAGCACTTTTTATATAATTTTTAACTGCCCAGTAATCTTAAAAATTAGAAAAATATTCTCTGTAATCATTTTTTTAATCGTTTCACCCAGTTACAGGAAGTGTCAGAGAAAGGGCAAGAGAAGAAAAGCAAGTATATGGAAGGGAGTTCCACAGGCGGGAAGTGCGAGAAAAGAACCTGGTGCAGTAGAATTATCAGCTGCATTTGGTTGATCTAACTGTAAATGGGTGGGACCTTGTTGCCAGTCTGGTTGCACGAGTAAATTCTTGTGGTGAGGGAACCAGAGACTTAAGATCGTCGGAGCAGAAGCCATGAAAATATTTGTAGAAGAGACGAGGGAGTCACATTTCGCCGGTGAGGTAGTGGATGGAGTCGATCTGCCAAGTCGGGACCTATCACAATGTTTTATTGAATGTTTGCTACTTTGGCTATAGATATTGCTCTTATTTTCTGATAATGTTCTGTATGGACTTCCGTGTTTACAATAATCGGCACGTTTACACGCAGTCAAAACTTCAAAATTCTTTTTAAAATATTAAGGGTTTATGAATTGTAGTAAGCTTTTCCATTTATGATTAGTAAATATAGTTTTTTTCTTAATATCAACTAGCAGTATAGCCCAGCGTTGCTCGGGTGTAATGAAAGCTTTAAAATTAATTCATGGTCCTGGAGCTCAGACTCTTTGGACGTTGGCACGAAACACTAAAAATCAGTAGTTGTTTCCAGTTAAAGCGAAACCGTAGATTGAAAGAAAAATGAATGGATGTAAGTCAAATTTTGATTTCCTAGTATCGATATCAAATAAGTTTTTTTCCGTTGTAAACTGAATTTTGAAGGTTAAATAAGTTCTCTGAGTAAATGGTATCATGGCTGAGACTAAGAACTACAATTATACCTACTTAGAGCCAAACCCGAAGCAAAAACTAAAATAAAAGGGCTGAAAAAAAATACACGCATATTCAGGCAGATAAACAGACGCACACACAAACATATTGCCTTTTATATATATATATATATATATATATATATATATATATTATCGATTTCCTGCACTATTGTAAGAACTGCAACCTTGAAACTTCTGAATATCGTTTCTTATGTTTTTGTCTATGAGGTATCAAATTTGATTAAAATCCGACCACTCCTTCTATAACCCAATTTTCGATATTTATCGGGAGTACCTTGACATAAAACTAGCTAAGAACACTCGCAGACGCTTGTAGTACAACTGTGCAAATTTTCAAAAAAATCGGTTCAGCTGTTTCGGAGTCTATAGGTAACGGACACACACACACACACACACACACACACACACAGACAAAGTTCCATTTATAAATAACTTTATATAGGTACCACCTAACTTAAAAATTAATGCGAAAATTTAAAAGATTTTAAGCTTTATACATCATTATAATTAAAATAAGAAAAAAACAATTCTTGCAAAAATTAATTATTCATTAATAAAATATTTTTAAGACATTGATGTTTTAAAAATCTTTTTTAAAACAATACTGTTCATAATATATCTTATTCATAAAATCAATTAAAATATTTTCTAATTAGATTAGTTTTATTGCATTTTTTTTTTCATTTTTAAATTCAGAACAGATTTTTGATAACTAGGGATCCTGTTTCACAAAAAAGAAGAGAATGACTATATAAATTCTCCCAGGGGTTCTGCTTGTGACTAATATAAACATTAAGCGGTACAAAAATTAATTTCTCGAAACTTCATAAAATTGAACAAGTGTTTTTTTACCGCAAAAAAGACGCTAAAATTTTCCATACTAATCTTTGGTTCCTTTCCACTGACGTAAAAAAAAATTAACCAAAATTTTAAATCTTCTAAAAAGGATCGGACAAATAATATTCAAAGAATTCTTTGGTCTTTCTTCTTAATAAAAAAATATTATGACGATAAATGTTTGTTTAAATTTTTTACATTGTTCAAACTGTTGTCCTCATTTTTATTACCATATTCACGACGTTTTTGTCGTTTTGAGCTCCGGCCTTTCTCAGGTGTTTGGAACCGAATTTTGATGGCCCAGTGAATAAAAGCGTTGGTTAGATCCAGTGATTTGACCCAAGGAGTTGTGAGTTCAATACCTGGCTACAGTAGTAGTGAACAAATAACCTGTACCCTGATAGTTTAGCATTTTGATGTTTTTTGGCTTGATTGATTTGTTTTTACGGTTTATCAACCTTGTTAATGCTATTTAAAACCGAAACATATTTTTGAATTGCAATAATTTTTTTTGTTGTGATATCATAATAGTTTAATATATTAACCTATAGCTGGTGGGACGAAGCGGTGGATTTCTACATTTCCCAAGGGTATTTGCAAATAAGTAAGTCTAATGAAGCCGACTGATATTCGAACTCGGCTATTCGATTTCTCATTCCGAGCAATTATCCATTGCACTATCCGCACGTCCAACCTTACAGCACCTAGTATTCCTTAGCAGTGTTTGGATGGTATTAAGATATTTTATAAAAGTGCGGTTTCGAATCCTGATTTATGTTTGTTCAAGGAGACGTAGAAGAAAAAAAGTAATTTTCCGTCATTAGTTAGTATTGAGAGTTTATTTATTTCAAAATTTTCCTTTTTTTCATCCTGTTTTAGCAACTGGCGTATTATAAAAATGGCATTTGGGCACCTCGACATGGTGTGATGGTTAACAAGCTTATCTTTCTAGAATCATTTCAATGGTGTAGTGAGTTGAAAACTTAATGGGTTCCCCTTACTTTTGGCCTTGTGCCACATCTAAGCAGCGCTTAGGAAATCATCATAAAAATAGAATTGTTCATTGATTCGGTACTAGTTAAATTTACAGTTCCGCTTGTGAAAAATAATGAAGAATTTTAAAAATAATTTTGCAGATTATCATTATCAAACCTTTCTCTACCCACATTTGTCAGAATAAAATAAATATTGATTTTTTTATCATTCTAGAAGGTGAGTGCTGTTCATAATATAACTACAGTGTCAAATCGATCTATGACTTCTTATATATGTGCTTTATTTTTCTTTACAAATTTGAAACTCTGTTTATGTCACTGATGACTACGTACGATTACGAGTTGGAAGAAAAAGACAATATCAGTAGCACTGAGTCCTGCAATTCTTGCGGTTGTTCGCTCTCTTCATCGAGAGACAAGCCGAGTGATTCCCATGCAGTGTTTTGAGTGTTTTCCTTTAAATAAAAAATTTGTTCGGTTTTAGAGTTTGAGCGAAGGAAAGGGAAGTAAAAAATGAAGCCGTCTGTAAAATGTTATGACTCTTTTTTTAAGAATCTCCTAAACTGTGCTTTTGTTTGTTTTATATCGTAATATAACTTGTTGGCCAGATTCAGCTAATTTTTTAAACATTTCATCCCATGAAAGAAGTTAAGCCAGTCATATCTAATGGATTACTGGTCGTGAAAGAATTAGAAAACAAACGAGTTATTGAAAAACAAAAAGAGTTATCAAGAGGACAGTAGATAACAATTGACATTGCATTGGAGTTTTTGAAGATCAAAGTTGGTTGGAAAACATGGAAACAGTAGAGAGTTCCACAGGCGAGAAGTGCGAGAAAAGAAACTGTTAGATAGAACTTACGGTTACATCTAGTTAATTCAACTGTGAATTGATAAGACCTTTCCGTCAACCTAGTACTGCGATTAAATTCATAAAGTCTAGGTAACATAACAAATAGTCATCCGAACAATTACCATGAAAGTATTTATAGATAAAGCAAAGGGATGCAACTTCACGACGAACTTAGTGAATGAAAAGATTTCCAAAAAGAAAAAATATCTTCCTGGTTCAGTGATCTCAGAATATGCGGGAAAAATCCCGGCGTGACATGTGAAAAGTTGACCTGATATATCAACAGACTGGTTCATCTGTCCAAATTATCTGAATTTTTCGGTAACAGATGACACCTGTTGTTGGTTTAGCATCAAAAACAAGGACCAGCATATTTTTAATGCCTTGTCAGTTTACGTCATAAATGATCATGCCCCTCTACAACTTCCAATCCCAAAACGTTTGTTTCTTTACCAGCCATCTTCGTTCTCGATCTTCCACCCATTCACATACGTAGACGATAATGGCTCTCCACGACTTCTAATTCCTTACAGCACTAAAACTGTTTCTTCACCATCAATCTTTATTCCTGCTCTGTCTTCACTTTCAGGACGTAGGCTATCATGTCTCTCCACAGCTTCTTAACCCTTGCAGCGCTAAGCAACGTTTAGCTCTTTACCATCTATCTTTGTTCTTGCTCTACATGCTATTCCCATTTTTAATATATCACTTTGAACGTAAACGATCATGGCTCTCCACAACTTTTTATCTCTTGTAGCTCTAAACAACGTTTGGCTCTTTACCACCTCCCTTGTTGCCGCTCTGTCGTTCATTTACATTTTTAATGCATTATCCCTTCAGAAAGTTGGTGATCATGGCTCTCCACAACTTCCTATCGCTTGTAGCTCTAGACAATGTTTGGCTCGTTACCATGCCTCTTTGTTACCGCTCTGCCATTCATTTACATTTTTAAATGCATTATCATTCCAGGAAGTTGACGATAATGGCTCTCCACAGATTCTATTTCATTGATAGCTATCAATTGCTGTGAATTGCCATAACTTTTTGAGTAAAGATAGTGGCGTAGCTATTCATTTCTGGACGTTTTTGTATTCAGGGTTGTCCTTCCCCTGCCACACAAAGCCCGACATCCCAGCTTATTTTTTTCTTTTTTCTTTTTTTTACTCATAGCTGGGAAAAGAAGAGATGGATTCATTCTTTTCCAAAGAGCATTTGTGCGAAAATGAACACAACTGGCTTGGCCGGAATTTGAACCCGGTTCGTCGACTTCACTTTCTGTACCGATGACAATTACGCTATCCGCATTGAATGATCGGCATCTTCTGTAGGTCGAGTACAGGCAACATTTTATTGCACAAATCGAAACAATAATCGATCGTTTGGGTTTCTTTATTTCTGTTTCTTTTTCTTTTTTTTTACTTCTGAGAGTAATCCTCTTGTCAACCACTTACCCATCTATTTTTACTCGAGCAAATGTTGATCCACCCCCAGAATCGAGCAACCGTCACGGAATATATCGATTATTAACGCCGACTGTCTTAACGATACACTCTGGTGAAAATAAATAAAAAATTGATTTTTCTTAACTTTCTGACTAGTGTAAAAGTGGTGCTTATCGGGCGATAGGCGGCCCATTTTAATTTTATCCTTATAGATCAGAATTCCGATTCGCTGGTCATTCCCAAACTGATTGAATTGGGTCTACTCTCTTTCACATAAATTTGATCTGCTTTTTCGGGATGCATGCAAACGCTAGTTGACTTTTTTGTCTGCAATATCCGTAGAAATCAGAACGCTGACTGAACAGGCACTCGATGATTGATTGAATTTGTTCTATATATTTCCCTGTTAGTCTGCTACGCGTCGATTTCAACAGCTTTTTCGGAAATATAACAAATCTGATCAGTTCGATAAGGACAAATTAGTAGCTGAACTGAAAAAAAAAGATTCACAGTCTGTTATTCACTGGGGCAAGCAATGGCTTGTTAATTTTAATGCCTTTAAAACGAAACATCTATCATCACCCAAAATATCTATTCCTGCTTACAATCAGCATGGCTGATACTATTCTACTCGTAGCGCCTTCTTAGTCTAATAATCTTGGCTGACATGAAGGGGAATTCATTGCCAGATGTTCTGCTAAGAATTTGGTTCACTGTATTGCGATAGACAATTTTTCTCTCCTGAATCTATCTAAACGCATTTATAAATGGAACTTTGTGTGTGTGTGTGTGTGTGTGTGTGTGTGTGTTTTCTGTGTCTGTGTGTGTGTCCGTGACCTATAGACTCCGAAACGACTGAACCGATTTTCTTGAAGATTTACACAGTTGTACTATGCGTCTGCGAGTGTTCTTAGCCAGGTTTTATGTCGAGGTAACCCCGATAAATATCTAAAATCGATAATCGAAAAAATCGGGTTATAGAAGGAGTGGTCCGATTTTGATCAAATTTGATACACTCATAGACAACGACATAAGAAACAATATTCAGGAGTTTCAAGGTTGCAGTTCTTACAATAGTGCAGAAAATCGATAATATATATATATATATATATATATATATATATATATATATATATATATATAAAAGCAAGATGTGTGTGTGTGTGTCTGTTTATCTGTCTGTATGTCCTTTATACAAATCCACAATTTTTATCGGATTCTCACCAAACTTCACACAAATATTCTTTAGGCTTTTGGTCAGATCATGGACGACTTATTTTTTTCCAATTTCTCCCCGATATTGGAACTCGATAACCCGATATCCAATCAGCCCTTTTATCGTGGTTCTTGCTGCAGAATCTGCTATAACTTGATAAAAGTATTGTTTTTAAACTTAAACATTAGTAGATATTCTCAGACGACTCATTTTCCCCGATATCGAAAATCGATACACCCCGATATTCTATCGATTCTGATCAAAAACCGATATTCAGCCATCAATATGGCTCATTTTCTCCAATTTTGCTCCCAATGGGCACGGTAAGTTTTCATGGGCTTACTTAGGTTAGTTTATCATTGGATGACATTTGACTCCGATATTTGAAATCGATACCCCGATATCCTACCGGGTCTGATCAAAATCAGTTTTTCAGCCCTTTTATTTTAGTTTTTGCTTCGGGTTTGGCTCTAAGTAGGTATAATTGCAGTTCTTAGTCTCAGCCATGATACCATTTACTCAGGGGACTTATTTAACCTTTAAAATTCAGTTTACGACGAAAAAAAACTTATTTGATATCTATACCAGGAAATCAAAATTTGACTTACATCCGTTCATTTTTCTTTCAGTCTACGGTTTCGCTTTAACTGGAAACAACTATTGCTTTTTAGTCTTTCGTGCCAACGTTCAAAGAGTCTGGGCTCCAGGACAATGGATTAGTTTTAAAGCTTTCATTACATCCGAGGAACGCCGGGCTATACTGCTAGTTGATATTAAGTAAAAACTATATTTACTAATCATAAATGGAAAAGCTTACTACAATTCATAAACCCATAATATTTTAAAAAGAATTTTGAATTTTTGCCTGTGTGTAAACGTGCCGATTATTGTAAACACGGAATCCTATGCAGAACATTATCAGAAAATAAGAGCGATATCTATAGCCAAAGTAGCTAAAATTCTATACTGCTAGACTTACATATTTATAAGTTTGCCATTCGTCTTTACTGTTGCTGTCACACATGATCCGGTACTTCTGCTATATATTTAGAAATTCTTGATAAAATCCAAAGAATCACCAGTATTATTGGATCTGACCTGGTGTCTCGGTTTCACTGACTTTCTGACCACCGTAATGTAGCTTCCTTGTGCCTTTTCTCTAAATACTTTCATGGTAATTGGTCGGATGTGCTGGGGTGAGAGAAGTGGATCCATACCCAAGGGTATTTGCGCGTTAGTGAATATAACGAACATAACTGAAATTAGAACTCGGTTTTCCGATTAACAATTCTGAGAAATCACAAGTTACCAACCACGATCCAGTCTGCCTTGCTATTTAATCCATAGCCGTGAGCGGAAGAAACAGATTCACATTTTTTCCCAATTGTATTTGTGTAAAAATGAATAACAGCCGTAGAGGCCACCTGTGGTTTATACTACAACTATGCAGAGCGGGTCTTAGCCTCAGTATCTGAGAAATAACGCATAATCTGGCGTGATTAGCATTTTAACAACGGTAGCAGGACCGGTGCCTACTACTACTACCAGACCATTGTGACCCTCTCTATCTTATCAACATTTGTTTGTTTTTTTATACCTACAGTTATATATGTTACAGATTAAACTAAGCACAACTGTTTATTAAAGGATGAACAATTGTCACTGAATTTGACATCATTCAGTTTTTGGTGGGTATTTTTTGTGGTCCAAATCTGTAAATTTCCTTTGCTTATGCTGAGTTTTGAAAAAAAAAAACATTATATAAAATACACTATTTTTTATTCAACATGTTGAATAGGTTGAAATTCTTCAAATTGCTCAGAAGCCATATGACATAGAATATTGCAGTTTTTTTTTAAATGTTGTACACATATCCAAGTCTTCTTTACATTCAGGGTTTTACGTTTTGTTTTATTTACATTAATTGCTAATGAAGATTTTATTACATAATTTTGCGCATGCGCGCGTATAGAGGAAAACGGAATATCATCTTGACATTGTGAGGGCAACTAGAGGTGCACATGTGGACTGTTACCAACGAAAGCTGTGAATGTAAACTTGAGGAGATGTACAATATTTTACAAAAAACTGCCATACCCTATGCCATACGGCTTCTGAGTAATATATACTTGTAATGGTACTGAGATTTTATGGATATCCAATTTGTATTTAGATACATTGTATATATTTTTCAATTTTTCCAGTTGACTTGTTCATCTTTATTTCATATGATCCATTATTGTACATCATCATCATCATATTAATAATATTAGTGATAATAATAATGATGATGATGCTGATAATAATGGCCAGCTACTCGTTATCGAAGATACCCATTCGTTTAGCCAATTACTGTTGCACATTTGTTTCTTCAACACCCACAGAGCCCACCTGTGGAACTACCCAGACTAGACATTAGTTAGTTTCCGAAAGAGAACACAATTTGGCGTGATCAACATTTTCAACAAGGCTAGTACGCTCAAACAGTCAATCAGAATGATTTCCTCTGGTCAGTGTCACTCACAACGTACGATTTTGGGGCACTTCTCAGCAATACCGATTGCTGGGATCGCCTTATTATTCAAGGAGGCCGATATTATGAAGAAGTCACTCTGCTCCGAAAAAATCGACCGGAGTGAACTCCGTATCCAAATCAGAATGCTAATGTTTCAATGACTAGGCGTCGCGCCTGTGAAGACGATGCCATTTTCTCTTTAGCACGAAAAATATTCCCTTCTTATCCTGAGTCATTCAATTTTTTCAAAAATATCGGTTAATTATGCATTTCTGGAAAGTTATAGCGTATTCGTTTTGTATAATCGAAATATATGTATCGATAGAATATGTCAACAATTTTTTCCACTAATCAACTGTTTTCCAAAGAATATTACCGCGCGATGGAAATCGATCTTCTGTATCTAGAAGCCAAAAGATATAAAGACTACGCATATTTTCACATCACCTTGAATACTTTAACCGATAAAACAGTGAGTACCGATTGGGTTCGCTATTACTTGCCGTAACCTCACAGGCTGGCCAGATAGACCGATTAGCTTGTCATCCTAACGCCGCTGCAAATTTTGAATTCTTCTAGACTCGTTAACAACCAAGACTAAAAAGCCCATTCAGTCCTGTTAATTAACTCATAGCTAGGGAGCGTAGATATGTCGTTCTAACGTCGCTGCAAGTTCTGAATTCTTCTAGGCTCGTTGCCAACAAAGACTAAAGAGCCCATTCCAATCTGTTATTTATCCCATAGCTGAAGGCATATTGATGTTGTTCTAACGCCACTGCAAGTTTTAAATTATTCTAGTCTCATTATTAACGAAGCTTAAGAAGCCCATTCTGTCCTGTTATTTAATCCATAGCTGGAGAACGTATATATGTTGTTCCAACGTCGCTGCAAATTGTGAATTCTTTTACATTCGTTACCAACGAAGACTAAACAGCCCATTTTACCCTGTTATTTAACCAATAACTAGGGGGTAGAGATGACTTCATATTTTTCCCAAGGTTATTCATAATAAAGTGAACGCAAAATCTTTGAAATTGAACTCCAATCTTCCCTCTCCCAAGAACTGCTACACAACTCGCACATCATGTCTTTTAAGGCTTTAAAAAAGAATTAAAAATTAAAAATAAAGGTTACTGCAATGACTGAGATTTAATAAATTTAATGATTAGCACTGTTTCGACTAAAACCGACTTTAATGGAACTGTTTTTTTTCTTTTTTGGGGTGGAGGTGGGGGGCAGGGTTTTTTTTTCTTGTAATTAATGCATATCAGTGAAGAATGCGGTGAACTTTTTCAACAATTTTTGTATATTACCATTTAGACACTTCTCTATCCACGTCGTTTGTCAGAGTCGAAAATACATATTTTTTTACCACTTTAGAAACAAACTCGACCCCTGATTTAAAGAATTATTATTGAATGCTATTACGACATCAGTTGTACGCAGTTCTTAATGATGTTGGAACCCTTTAACAACTATGGATGCAAGAAAGTACAGATAACTTTTTTAAAATCAGTAATCGACTTGATATTGCATTTACTCTCCTTCGAAGTAGTCTCATTCTGAAGCCACACACTTTATCCAGCGTCGTTTACATTAATGGAAGCATTCCTGGAAATCTTTTTTGGGGATAGCGAGCAGCTATTCCGTCGCATTCTCTGGGGTTTCATCGACGTCATGATATCTTTTTCCTTTCAAGTAGGATTTGATTTTTAAATAGGTGAAAGTTGTAAGGGATGAGATCTGGGGACATGAGATCTGGGGACATGAGATCTGGGGACATGAGATCTGTGCAAATTATACATTCCACAGGTTTCGCAACCAATATGGTTGCGAAACCTGTGGAATGTGTACTTTGCCAAAAAGCTATTACAATGCAGGTCCCTGTGGTGTGGTGAGACGACCACACTCTACACACGTACCTTCCAAGCACTGCTATAAATAATGGGATCGAGTGAGACTGTTACTACTTAGTGTGTATGCGTATACTTACCTGGCACATTTTATGTCGGGTGGGTACCTTAAATCATCTCTCAGTTGCGTCTCTGTCCTTGAAGATAGAGTGCGGCTCAGTTTTAGCTCTGTCCGAGGACAGATATGCAATTGAGAAAAATCATAGTGTGAGATGCCCGAGCCCGGGGAACAGTGTTCCGGGGCCGAACCACCCCATTGCACCAGAGGGGTGGACCAGGTGCTCGTCACCGGGGCCAGCGCGACCGGCGGTTGCGGGGATTGGGTAAATTTTGTACTTTTGCCGGCTCGTACGCGTCCGGGTTTCTCAATTTTAAAAAACCGACCTTGTGTCACACCTCGCACTAATGGGGGAGTAGGGTAAATATACTTCGTGTGTATGTAAGACAGAGTTCAAAGTTATTTAGTGCCAAACGGCTTCATTATGCGTACGTTAGCTCTGTTACCATAGTAACAATCCCGATATTTTTCATCAGACCCAATATGAACTGAAACGATTTGTAAAAATCAGTATTTTTCGATTTGAAAAAATACGTAGGTAGAAAAAGGTCTAATAATCGTTAATCTAGATTTTCTCGCAAAATATTTCCCTACTTTTTTTTTTCTTGCAAGTGAATTATTTCTTGCAAGTGAATTATTTCTTGCAAGTGAATTATTACCTCAAGTAGTGCCCCAGCATTATCCGTACAGTTAAATTTGCTAATATGTTTTTAATCATTTCACCCCAAGCAAGGAAGTTTTAGTGCCACTGGTGTGCAGGGGGTTACATAGGAGGAGAGTGATGAGAAAGAGGAACAAGTTATAGGTGGTGTCAGAGAATGGCTAAGAGAAGGATGCGAATACTGGTGTGATGAGAGTAGAGTGAATGGAGAAAAGAACATGAGGGAAAGGGTGCGAGTCAGAGATAGGAGATGACAATTGACCTTACATTTAAATTCTTGAAGATTGTAGCTGTCGGGGAAGCAAATATAAGGAAGAGAATTCCGCAGGCGGAATTTGTGAGAAAAGTAGCTGTTGAGTAGAAGTTACGTTTACATTTTCTTGGTTTCTCTGTAGACGGCTGTCATTGATTTGAATTTGTAAACTTTCACATAAAAGCAAATATTCTTCAGTTGTTTTCTTGAAGCACAGGTCGCAGTCAACTTACGCCCTATGCGATTTATGACAGTTCGACTTTACGACCATGACTGCGAATTGGCCTTTCTGGTCGTCTTTCCCCGACTGCTCCGCGTTTGATAGCGTGAGTGTTTCCCATCATGATGTACAACAATTTCCGTCCCAGCTTCCTGAAACGCTTGTATTCCTTCGCGCGCCTCAATCTAAGTATTAGGACAGCTTCGGTACGACACACTCCCTCCCCATAAAACCGTTTGAGTCTTTGAAATGTTTCTTCATTGTTAGTGTAGCTTATATGCAGCACAAACCCGAATGTATGGAAGCATCTAATGAGGATCGAACTCACTACACAGTCGTAACTGTTCTAGCGAAACAAGCTTGTAAACCATTGCACCACGTTGGGGTCCCCAGTATGTATTCTGGTATGTTTTGCAAATAAAATATTTTATGTTTTTTTATGTTTACCAAATATTAAACCAACTGTACTGTAGTATGTAGTGTTACACTTAAACCTGACGAACAGAAAAATAAGAAAGAAAATATTGTCCAGAAGATTATCTAAACAGTATCAAAACGTAAGCTACCTGAAAAAATGATATAATATACAATAATGCCTTAAGAAATATAAAAAATATTGCAAAATTAATGACTGGTCGACTTACGACCACATCGACTGGTTGGTAGCCAATCGTAGCTGTAAGTCGGCGACGACCTGTAATAGCGAACAAAAAAATTATCTATCGAGTTTAATAATATTAATAATAAACATATTATTATTTTATAATATTTGTAATGTTTAAGCTTAACATAAACGCGAAAATAAGTTCCATTTCAATGTCATTGGCTACTGTTAATAGAGTTTTCATGTACGTTCTATGTCTCTCCACAACTTTCTCTCCCTTGCAGCTCTTCTCCCTTCCACTTGCCCCCCTGCCGTTCGACCATCCATTCGCACAAACATGTTACGTAGGTCAACACAATGTTAACCTTTAATTCTCCTCAGGCACTGGAAGCTTTGCGTGTGCGAGTGGTGTGATGGTTACTAACTCCAATTGGGTTCGTTATATCCACTTACGCGCAAATACACTTGGGAAATACACTTCTTCTCCCCAACCTCAGTTATTAGATGTGCGTTGTGGTGCAATAGATATCGACTCGCAATGAGAAATCGAAGAGCTGTGTTCGAATTCCAGTTGAATTCGTTGCATTCACCTACGTGCAAATACCCTTGTGAAAGGTATAAATCCATCTATTCTCCCTCCAGCAATGGGTTGAATAGCAGGACAGATTGGGTTCTATATCCTTAGTTGGCAATCATTACTGCAGAAAGGAATGGCAACCTCCTACAAGAAAGTGTTCTGCTAAGTCACTCATGCTTCTTTCGAGACATGATCGCCCAAACGTGCATCACGTATGGCACTTAACTGACTGACTGAGCTAGATTCAACTGCCACTTCTATTCTAATGGTTTCTTTTCTCGCACTTCGTACTTGTGGAACTCCTCTCTTATTTCATGCTTACCTGCCACCTACAATTTTCTCAAATTTAAATGCAATGTCAATCGCCATTTTCTGTCTTCCCGAATGCTGTTTTTATTGTCCGTTTTCTCCCTCCTCTCTACTAAAGTCTCTTCATTCTCTTTCGCTCCCTCTAACCCTCTACGTCCTAGTGTCATTATCGCCATGATTGGGGTGAAATGATTAAAATTCTATTCGCAATTCAAATTTGCCTGCATTAACTACGACTTCCTGTTGAAAAGTGACGAATTTGTTTATCATTCAAATTTAGACACAGCCGTAAAGCACACTTTTCTTTATTTTAATGATATTTTCTTTTGTCTTGATACTTTTTTTAGTTTCGGGATAATATCTTTCGTAATTGGATTTTCGCCTTTGGATTTTTGTTAAATTTTCCGTTGTCTATTACGGCACTACCTGGATAGCAACGTTTCTGTAATTTTGATTATGATGTCCCCCATATGTAGCTCATAACTTGGTCTGTTCCTTTTGCTGACAACCCCGCATTCTGTGTTTCTATGATCAATAGTTAGTCCCGTCTTCTTGTTTTCTTTTTTAGTCTGATCTCTACATGGTGTAGTCAGCGTATCTTACGTTGTTGGAATTTTGTCTTTAGAACTACATGTTCGAGTCTCTTTTTCGTCTGTGAAGAAATTGTCTAATATTCACTGCCATATAGAAGACTAGATATTACATAACCGTTCAGTACTTCTTCTTTAATTCTAAGGATATTTTCGTTCTCTTAATACTTTGGTTTGTTTCTGAAAGATATCTTTCAGTATTTCAATGCGAGTTCAGATTTCTGTCTAACATTTTCCGTTGTCTCCTGCTGCATTAACTAGATAGTAACATTTATGTGCATGCTTAAGTTTTACATCTCAAATACGTAACTCACACTTCGTGTGAACTCTGTCTTCTTAAACTTTATAGATATTCCTTTCTTCTTACTTTCCTTCTTTATATGTTCTTTCTGGTTGTAAATTTTCTTGTAATTACTATTTTCCTTAAAACCCCTTTGTTTCTCATATCATATTCTCAATAATTATCGGTACAACCATATGTCTGTTGCAAAAATACCCTTTTTTAATCTGCGAGGAAATTATACAACATTCAATACATTATATAAGATTAGATATTAAATATTAGTCTAGCACACTTTTCTTTGTTTCTAACAAAGCTTATCTACTTTTCTTGTTTGTGGAAGACGCCTTCTCTTTGATTCTAACAAAATATGTCAAAATAACTTAAATAATAACTATGTAAAAATAATAAATATGTAATAAATATGAATAAAATCTCTTTTCTACCAAATGTAGTAATCTAAATCTAACCTAAACTTATTTATAAATGGAACTGTCTGTGTGTGTGTGTGCATGTGTGTGTGTGTGTGTGTGTGTGCGTGTCTGTATGCGTGTGTCCGTGACCTATAGACTCCGAAACGGCTGAACCGATTTTCTTGAAAATTTGCACAGTTGTACTATAAGCGTCTGCGAGTGTTCTTAGCTAAGTTTTGTGTCGAGGTACATCCGATAAATATCGAAAATCATAATCGAAAAAATCGTGTTATAGAAGCAGTGGTCCGATTTTAATCTAATTTGATACACTCATAGACAAAGACATAAGAAACGATATTCAGAAGTTTCAAGGTTGCAGTTCTTACAATAGTGTAGAAAATCGATAATATATATATATATATATATATATATATATATATATATATATATATATATGAATAAAAGGCAAGATGTTTGTTTGTGTGTCTGTTTATCTGCCTGTATGTCTGTATTTTTTCAGCCCTTTTATTTTAGTTTTTGCTTCGGGTTTGGCTCTAAGTAGGTATAATTGTAGTTCTTAGTTTCAGCCATGATACCATTTACTCAGAGGACTTATTTACCCTTCAAAATTCAGTTTACGATGAAAAAATCTTATTTGATATCGATACCAGGAAATCAAAATTTGACTTACATCCATTCATTTTTCTTTCTGTCTACGGTTTCGCCTTAACTGGAAACAAGTATTGCTTTTTAGTCTTTCGTGCCAACGTCCAAAGAGTCTGAGCTCCAGGACCATGGGTTAGTTTTAAAGCTTTCGTTACACCCGAGCAACGCCGGGCTATACTGCTAGTAATAATAATAATATAATTTTTTTTTTAATTTGATAAAAAAAATACTAAGAAAGTAATTACAGTACCAGTGATCATTAGATATTGTTAGAAAAAACAAAAAAAACTTGTTGAGATTGGATTGTGATTTAGAAATAGAGCCATTAAAACAGCTTGACTGCTTGGGAGAGTGATTATAACTTGGGATGTATTGAATAAAACTGTGTTGTATTAATCATCTGAGAAACTCCATTCTGCCTTCCATCAGTATGGCTGATGCTAACCTCCAGGAAAGTAACTTGTCGTGCCTTCTAGGGCCAGCATTCTCAGCTGACATGAAGTGGAAAAACTTGAATCTATTGCTAGGTCTGCTGCGAAAAGAAGTGGTTCATTGTGTCGTGCTATACAATTTTCTCTCCTGAATGTATCTTACATATCTATACGTCTACCATTAGTCCATGCATCTAATGTTGCTGCCACATATAGTTCGGTGGTTCTGCTATATATAGAGATTCTTAACAAAATCCAAAGAAGAATCAGCAATATTATACATCTTGGCTACAATCACTTTCTCACCACCGGATAATTGCTTCCTGTGCCTTTTCTATAAATACTTTCATTGTAATTTTTCGGCTGAACTTTTCACTCTTTATAAACTTAAGCGCAGTACTAGATTGGCAATAAGGTCTCATCAATTTACAGTTGAATTGGCTAGGTGTAACCGTAAGTTCCATACTAAAAGTTTCTTTTCTCGCACTTTTCGATTGTAGAACTTTCTTCTTCCTTCTTGTTTTCCGGTTAAGTTTTATGATCAAAAATCTAAATGCAATGTCAATCGTTATCTGCTGCCTTCCTGATTACTCTTCTAATTTTTCCGCTCTTCAAAAATGCTTATGTTTTCTAATTCCATCACACCCAGGAACCCCTTGTGTCTTAGTGGCCTTAGTACATAAATGATTTTTATTGTAAAAAAAAGAAAAAAAAAATGACTGTCAATGTACAGAAAAAAATGATCAGTTTATTGTCTTAAGTCACGAGTGGTGACCTGAAAATGCATATTTTTAGCAGCAACCAAAAAAGAAAGTAAAACCAAATGCATCGAAACAAATGCAGAAATCATCTTGTATCAGGTTGCACCATATTAGCACCTACAGAGTGAGCCAATATATGTACTGGAAAATCTACAACTTTTACGGGAAGTAAACTTCAAGAAATTGTTATGAACACTACCCATGCCTGGTTACAGATATAGGACCAGTAACTATTTTATGAGACTTTACAGTCAGTCAGTCAGTTAAGTGCCATACGTGATACACGCCTGGGGAGAAGATTATCCCGCAGTAGGTTGCCATTGCTCTCTGCGGTAGACTGGTTACCGACCAAGGCTATAGAACCCAGTCTGTCCTGTTATTTAACCCATAACTGGAAGGAAGAGACGGATTAATACTTTTCCCAAGGGTATTTGCGCATAAGTGAATACAATGGATTCAACTGGGATTCGAACTCGGCTCCCCAGCTTCTCGTTCCGAGCCGATATCCACTGTACCACAAGGCACATCCTTGCATGTAATATATTATCTTGAACAGTAGAGGTAATTGACAGGTACATCCGGCCGTAGGTGAGGTCAACAAAGGACAAGTGTGGTTGACAGATATATCCAACTGTGGATGATGTCGAAACGGTGTGTCTATTATAAAACCTATATCAACTAAGAACAAAAGTTCGAAATAATTCCAAGATTATTGAAAATCTCAGAAATAAATACAAATTATGACAAGTGGCACGAATCTACTAGTAGTCAAAGGCTCCAAAAATACACCACTAAAATCCTTCTGGACGGTAACGTAGTGGATATAGTAGTTGGTTATACATGTGTTAGCATCATCTAGTAGTCATGACTTGGACTTGGTAGTGAGAATACCATATACCAACATGAAAGAACAATAATTGATTTCACAGGATATTTCGCGATAATCAACGAGATAATCTACATCAGCCACTCTATGGACACCTGATGATGACCAGAGGGTACTTGGTCGAAGCGTTGTGTCTATTACAACACTTATATCAATCAAGATGAGAACAAAAGTTCGAAATAATTTCAAGTTTATTGAAAATTACTCATTATTAAATACAAATTATGATGTCAACAAGTGCAACAACAAAAGCAAAAACACAAACGACAACTGGCTTAAAAGGCGATGGCGGGCAAGGATATGATTGATAGATGCATCCAGTCATAGATAAAAGTTAACCAAGAATAAGGATGGTTGACAGATATGTCCGGCCGGAGATGACGTCAACAAAGAGACAACCCGAAACAGAACAAATGCGTAGGAGTTTTAATCTAAATTTATTTATAAATGGAACTTTGTCTGTGTGTGTGTCTGTATGTGTGTGTGTGTCCATTATCTATAGACTCCGAAACGGCTGAACCGATGTTCTTGAAAATTTACACAGTTGTACTATAAGCGTCTGTGCGTGTTCTTAGCTAGGTTTTATATGGAGGTACCCTGATACATATCGATAATCGATAATCGAAAAAATCGGGTTGTTGAAGAAGTGGTCCGATTTTAATCAAATTTGATGCACTCATTGACAAAGACATAAGAAACGATATTAAAATGTTTCAAGGTTGTAGTTCTTACAGCAGTGCAGAAAATCGATAATATATATATAAAAGGCAAGATGTGTGTGTGTGTGTGTGTGTGTGTGTGTGTGTGTGTGTGTGTGTGTGTGTGTGTGTGTGTTTATCTGCCTGTATGTCTGTATTTTTTCAGCCCTTTTTTTTTTCACCCCGAGCAAGGCATGTCACTTCCACTACTGTGCAGGGGGCTACGTAGAGTGGAGAAAGGCTGATTAAATATAGGAAATGACAGAGGGTGGGTGATAGGCGGGTAAGGATACCGAGAATGAGGGTTGGGTAGATGAGAGTGTTGTGAGAACAGTTGGGAGTTAGTGTGATAGGAGGTGTCTATTGACCCTACATTTAAACACCTGGAGATTGTAACTGTCGGGAAAGCAGACTTGTGGAAGGGAGTTCCACAGGCGGGAAGCGCGAGAAAAGAAGCTGTTGGAGTAGAATTTACGGTTACATCTTATTTGTTTAACTGTAAAAGGGTGGGACCTCGTTGATAATCTAGTATCTCGTGTAAATTCGTGCTTAGGCGGCACCAGTGATCTGAGCTCATCGGAGCAGAAGCCATGAAAGTACTTGTAGAAGAGGCACAGGGAAGCCACATCACGCCGGTGTGAGAGCGGCTGCAGCCGGTCTGCCAAGTCAGTATCAACCACGTTACAGATCCTCCTTTGTATTTTGTCAAGAAGCCCAAGGAGACCAGCAGGGGCACCCGACCAGATATGGCAGCAATATTCAATACACGGGCGGATGGTAGATTTGTATATGTGCAGAATAGATTCAGGTGGGAAAAATTTCCGGGCCCTGCACAGGGAGCCCACTTTCATAGTAGCAGATTTGGCAATGGATTCAATATAGTCATTCCATTTGAGGTCCGCCGAGAGTGTAAGGCCAAGGAGGCGTAGTATTTTACTCTCTGGGAGACTAGCCTGTCCCATGCTAATGGGAGGTAGATGCGATTGTCTATGGTGATTAGTTGATAACAGCTTTGTTTTGGAGGCATTGAAATTTACCAACCATTTCCTACCCCAGGTCACTACGGATTGGAGGTCCCTTTCAAGTACGGCAGCGAGGTTCACTTTGTCGTCCAGACCTGGTTACTGATCGATGTGGGAGTAGATTGTTGTGTCGTCGGCATACATGCCAACTTGGGATCTAATGGTGTCGGGGAGATCATTAATGTAGATCAGAAAGAGCGTGGGGCCTAGGATAGAACCTTGAGGGACGCCCGCGTTCGTCTGGTAGTTTTGGGAGGCATGCCCATTTAATACCACCTTCAATGTGCGGTTAGAGAGGAAAGACTGGATGAGGTCAAACAGATGTCCAGTTATCCCATAGCTCCGCAGTTTGCACAAGAGGCCAGCATGCCAGACCCTGTCGAATGCTTTGGAGATATCCAAGGCAACGGTTCGGGCTTCACCATTCTTGTCAAGTGCCTGGTATATGTATTCGGTAATGGTCGTTAGCATATCAGCAGTAGACCTGGTGAAGCGAAACCCATACTGTTTGTCAGAGAGAAGCCCGTTGGCCATAAGATGCTGAGTCACCTCGGCGTTGATAATGGCTTCGAAAACTTTGCCAAAGATTGGGAGGAGACTAATAGGACGGTAATTGGCGGGGTCTGAGGGTTCGCCAGAATTCTTAAATATAGGTACTACGCAGGAGGACTTCCAACAGGCAGGAAAGCGGGAAGCAGATAGGACAGAGGAGAGTTCTGGGGCACATTTCTTCAGTACTATGACTGGGATTCCGTCACCGCCGCTCGCTTCGTGTGGGTAAAGTTGCGCAATTATCTTGGCGACCAGCGAGGGTGTAATGTGGACGTTATTTAGTTGAGCCTTAGTTCTGGGTGGGAAGTCTGGTGTAGGTATTCCTAACGAGTCCAGTGTCGAATTGGTTGAGAATCTACGGGCAAAGCATTCAGCCTTGTCGGCTGGGGAAGTGAGAACTTCAAATTCATTGATTAGTGGGGGTATTGAAGTCTTGTTCCTGCTGAGCACGCTTTTGCAGAGACGCCAGTAATCTTTGGAGCCAAACTTAGAGGATGCTATGCGTTGCCTAATTCTGGTAGCAAACGCCCTCTTGGCTTCGTTCAGTACTTTTTTACACTTGTTCCGTGCTGAGGTTTTAGTTTTTGCTTCGGGTTTGGCTCTAAGGAGGTATAATTGTAGTTCTTAGTTTCAGCCATGAAACCATTTACTCAGAGAACTTATTTAGCCTTCAAAATTCAGTTTACGACGAAAAAATCTTATTTGATATCGATACCAGGAAATCAAAATTTGACTTACATCCATTCATTTTTCTTTCAGTCTACGGTTTCGCTTTAACTGGAAACAACTATTGCTTTTTAGTCATTCGTGCCAACGTCCAAAGAGTCAGAGCTCCTGGACCATGGATTAGTTTTAAAGCTTTCATCACACCCGAGTAACGCCGAGCTATACTGCTAGTACTATATAAAGTCTAGAATTTTCGGCTGTAGACGAAGATCTCCGGCTGGCTAACGACTCTCGATGTATGTGCGAACTTTTTCCGGTTGTCCTTCTGCTCCACACAAGCGTCACCGTTGAAGAATAAAAATATAGGATTATATTTTTATATATACGTGTTCTACGTTGTTTGTCCAGATCCAACATCGAAATAAAACACGCACAAACAGAACAATCAAAGCTAATCGCCCAGACTTAATGATCTCCAAAAGACAACAAAACAGAATGCATTTTCTTATTGACATGACAGTCCGGCAGATTGTAATGTATCTTTGAAGATCTTCAAAAACTATCAAAACGCAAGGTTCTTGAAGTGGAAATCTAAAACATGTGGCAAATGATGACATCAATAATTCCAGTTGTAGTTTAAGCCTTCGATTAATTGGAAAAGATTCCGGGTTTGAGTTGGGATCAGTCCCATCTGCCCAGAGAAATAGCACCTGAGTTATCTCCATCCGGATGGCGGGCATGGGAAAGATTTCGTAATAAAGACGGTTATATAAACAGCTGCTCCAGTTAAACGAGCGTATTCTCTCACACACCCTACGGCCTGAAAATGTAAGGATGACATTTGTTTACGAACTGTGGAAGGCACCGAACATAGATGTTTGCCATCCCCTGTGTGTAACTCACAACTTGATCTGTTCCTTTTGCTGAAAACAATGCATCTCATATTATAATTTGTATTTAGTTTTTCCCCTTTGGTTTTCCCTGAATCATATAAGAAAATCATTTTTTTTGTTTTGTTTTTTTTTTTGTTATGATAAAGAGAAATAAAGTTTGAGTCTACGTCGCCTGGGGCTGTTCAATAATATTTCAATAATTAGGTGATTGGATTTGAGTCCCTTGAGGTTAGCAAATCAGATCCAAGTATTAAGACTTTGAAAAGCTTCGAATTTGTGCATCATTTTGTTTGTCCATCATTTGCATATATATTGCATTTGCTGGCTACAGTGAGCGGACGCCATTGACTAATATGCCGATACCTGCCAGAAAGGATATCCCTACTAAATGCATTTAAATCCAATGATATTACGGTCAATTACTCAGCTTATACTAGACTGTTACAAGGCCGCTATTGTGGAGCGCCCAAAGAAAATCGAATTCATTGCACTCGTAAAATGGTTGATGAAATGCGCACGAGAGCCGTCTATCTTCAGGTAAAAGTGACACAGATATCTTATACGAATCTAAGCAAAATACTAAAACATGAGAAAATGTGCTTAGAAAGAAAAGTTTGCTAAATAATTACCGTATATTTCCGCGTATAA
Organism: Ascarosepion bandense; assembly: GCA_037127315.1. Classification (NCBI taxonomy): domain Eukaryota; kingdom Metazoa; phylum Mollusca; class Cephalopoda; order Sepiida; family Sepiidae; genus Ascarosepion; species Ascarosepion bandense. Next base: position 2,144,219 of record JBBBDQ010000772.1, on the reverse strand, counting down.
GGCGACCTTAAATAAAACGAGTGAAAAAATATAACAAATTTTCATGGTTTTATCCTATATCTGTAGTATAAGATGACTGTTAATTTATTCCCGCATATACTCGAAGACAGGTCGCACTTTTTTCACCAAATGTTTTTTAAAAATCAGTTGTGCGACTAATTCACTTGACATCATAGAGAATCTGAAATAGACTGTGGCCTATTAGTAGTCTTAGGTGAGTACCCTCTGTTTGAGCATATGAGAGAGCAAAGAAGAAAATTAATTTTTCCCGACATTTTGATTTTACAATCCAACATAACCACGTCACACATAAAAGCTCTCAATCTGCAAGGTTTATATTTACCATTTACTAGCAGTATAGACCGGCATTGCTCGGGTGTAATGAAAGCTTTAAAAACTAATCTATGGTCCTGGAACTCAGACTCTGCCTAAAGAATATTTGTGTGAAGTTTGGTGAGAATCGGGTAAAAATTGTGGATTTGTATAAAGGACATACAGACAGATAAACGACACGCACACAAACATCTTGCCTTTTATATATCTATATATTATCGATTTTCTGCACTATTGTAAGAACTGCAACTTTGAAACTTCTGAATATCGTTTCTTATGTCTTTGTCTATGAGTGTATCAAATTTGATTAAAATCGGACCACTCCTTCAATAACCCGATTTTTTCGATTATCGATATTTATCGGGGGTACCACGACACAAAACCTGGCTAAGAACACTCGCAGACGCTTATAGTACAACTGTGTAAATTTTCAAGAAAATCGGTTCAACCATTTCGGAGTCTATAGGTAACGGATACACACACACAGAGACACACACAGAGACAGAGTTTCATTTATAAATAAGTTTAGATAGATTATCTGATTTACGACAGAAGACTATTATTTTTAAGTGATATTAAGACTAAAAAGATTACCAGTATCCAAATTTTCGTCGAAACAGAGCACGTGCATGCGCTCAATAAATAATTACAAATTTACAGAATTGTTGGACCGTGATAATGACGAAGCAGAACTTAGGAGCTTCAGTCCTGATAAAGTTTAATAACTATATTTAAATGAAGAAAATCTTTTCTTGTGTTTTAATATATACAAACAATTTTTTAAATAAATATTTAACAAATATTAGTTATATTAAAAGGGGTCATGTAAATCCCTACGACCTATCTGCGAATCAACTACAAATATCCACTTTGACAACCCCAAACTAAGGGTGCGACCTATTCGCCAGTATATACGGTATATAAAGATGATGTTACTGGAAATGTTGTTTCTTACTGTATCCTTTAAATTCAAAATAAACGAAATAACAAAACATGTTTTTCCTACGCATTCAGTTGCCATATGGTGATTTTTTAAGCGCAGCTTAGATGTGGCACTAGGCCAAAACTATGAGACACCTAGTGAGGATCGAACTCACTACTCAGTTGTAACTGGTTCTAGCGAAACAAGCTTGCTAACTATTACACCACCTCGAGGTGCCCATTTCATTGCCATATGTGATACACGCTCGGACGATTATTATCTCTTTCAAGACATCACTGACGAGACAGAAGATTTTCCCGTAGTAATTTCCAATTTCTTTCCGCGGTCGATATATATATATATATATATATATATATATATATATATATATATATATATATATTATACAGGGGGTCACCCTGTATAATATATAGAGGGAAAGAGAGACAGAGGAAAACAGTGCGTGACATAAAAATGGATGGCCGAGCAGGTTTTGGAAGAAATAACAGGACAAGATATATTAAGAGCAACAACCCAATCTGTACTGCTATTGAACCCATAGCTGGAGGAAGAAGAGATGGATTAATACCTTTCCCAAGGGTATTTGTGCGTAAGTGAATGAAACGAATTCGACTGGAATTCCGAGTCGATATCCATTTATACCACAGCGCACATTTTCCTACACATGTCGCCTAAAAGGGAAACCATTGCCTTGCTTACGTTTCATCACATGATCTTTTGCGAATACTGATTCTTCTTCATTTTCCTCTTCTTTTCGTAACAGTTACAAACAGCCTGATATATTAATGACAATTTACTTATACTTGATCGACAATCACAAAATACCGCTAATGCGACTAGGACCATATATGACAATAGTACATTCCACTTTCAACATTATTTATTCAGTTTTTTTCCTAACTTCTGTCTAAGCTAGTTGAAGTTTCTTCTTAACTTATACCCATATCAATCTGGATTTATTCTTCGAATAGGCAATTTATCATAAAGTGATGCCAGCAATATACAGGGTGACCAAAAAAAAAATGGAACTTTTTAACAATCCAATAAAACCAAGAGTGATGGAAGAAAAATATTTTTTTCAAAGTAATTGAAACCTTAAAACATGCCATTTAAGAAACAGTGATGGAATTTTCATTTTTTTAAAATTACGTGCTGTAGATGGCGTCCTTCAGGTGTCTACACGTAACGATTCGCAGTAACAGTGACTGAGATCCCCTGTTCATTTTCAAAAAAATAAGATCCGATGATCCCATGTACTGAAACAGCACACCATACTGTCACCTTACTAGCATGTAAAGGGCACTCATGAACTTCATTAGAATTTTTGTCTACCCAGTAGCGGTAGTTCTGCTTATTCACGTAACATATGAGATGAAAATGGGTCTCATCTGACATCCATAATTTACTTAGAAATTCATCTTGATCCATGGTTACTAAAATGGCAAAGTGTTTACTTCGTGAGGCCACTGTTTCGCAGTGCTGCCACTTGCCCATGTCTATGTCTATCAATACACACTTCAAAAATTCCCGTTTTTTGGGAGTCACCCTGTATAAGGTAGAAATGGTTTTATTGCTTGATTTTATCAGCTTATTTGAAAATGGGAATCTTTCCATGTACGTTATTGGTTATCTCACCAGGGCCGAGGTTAGCTTACATCACTAAGAATTCAAGGTTTCTTTTTTTTTAGAATTGGAGTACTGGACTGTTATGTAATATTTTATAGCAGTGAATGCTGGATGATTTCCTCAAAGATGAAGGAAAGACTCTAAGCAACAGAAATGTGGTTCTATAAAAGGATGCTGAGGATATCATGGACCGAACTTGGAAGCAACGACGAGGTTTTGGAGAGAACAAAAATGAAAAGAAAACTTATAATTAACATCAGAAGAGACAGCTGAAGTTGCTGGGACAAGTAATGAGGAGAGAGGGCTTGGATAATTTGATACTTACAGTGCAGATAGAGGGAAAGAGGGATAGAGGAAAACAGTGCGTAACATACTTGATGGGCTTAAACAAATGGATGGCAGAGTAGGTTTTGGAAGAAATAAAAGGATAAAATATATTAAGAGCAACAAGCGATAGAAAGATGTGGAGGACCTTGATTGCCTATGTCTTGAGTGGACATGGCACATAAAAGAAGTAAAAGCCGACCCCCAATTTTTAAGGGTTATTTTTGTGATTTAAAGGTCGTTTAATTGTAGACACATATAGAAAACGGCAATAACTCAAAAGAAAGGTAGTAAAGGAAAGTGAAAAGAAAGGATTATAAGTTGTAATAAGCCACAATGGATAGTCGTTAACAAGAGGCAGATCCCAATATACAAGATATGAGTTGTTTCAAAATTTGAAAACTCAACGGTATTTTTATATATATAAATAACGAAATAAAATTTCCACTTTGACCTTGAAAAAGTTCCTCAGGAAACAAAACGCATTCGTATAGAAACGTTTTCCGTTTTGTTTTTTATGTTATATATATATATATATATATATATATATATATATAAATGCAAACTTATCACTCTACTCGTTTCGAAAAACCCACCGCGTATATATGCGGAAGAAAAACATAGTTGTAATAAAAGAAAGAGCTAAGCACATGAACATCAGCCAAAGCGATTTGGACCGAGCCAGTACGTAACCCAAAGAAAAAACTTGAGACGAGTAATCAATAACAAAAAAGCGCTCAATACGTAAGCAGAGCAGAATAAGTAAATTAACCTAGTGAGCCAAAAAACCTACCAAGGTTTCACCTAAACGGATCTTCAGAAAAGGTTGGCCAACGTTCCCTGAAGATCCGTTTAGGTGAAACCTTGGTAGGTTTGTTGGCTCACTAGGTTAATTTACTTATATATATATAGGGCGCTATGAGTGAATTGTCGCCATTTTATATTACTAATTTAGCGCCTTCGCGTTGTTTGTATTTGATTTTGTCGAGTGCACAAAATAGTACGGTCAGTTGGACACCGACTGAGAGAGACAAAAACCACAATGACGCAATTTACTCTGCCAAAAGTTTAGAAATGACATGCTGTAATGCTTGGCATTCGCGCCGAAAGTACCAATGCGAGCATTTCAGCCTGTTTGGGTGTCAATCGGAGCACAGTGCAAAGAATTAGGAAAGAGTTATATGAGTCTAATGGTGAATACGATGGTGCTTAGAGTGATCCCTAATGATGGCGACGTTACGCCTCAGGGCCTCAAACTCAATGTGGAGGCCTATATCAAGTGTCTTTAGCGGGTGCTTAATGTTGTGGCCTGTTAGGGCCAGAAAGAAAGACACGAAAAGAAGAAAGTAGTTTGAACCCGTGTATCGGAATAACAGAACATATATACAAAATAAGAGTGTTATTAGTCATCAGATAGAAGTGTCCGTCCGAACTGTCAAGTTACACTGCGTCTCGACTGCCTTCTTTAGGAAGTCTCGCAGGTTAGTATTTATGAAGGAGAAAGAGTTCATTCCGATGTAGATTGGACACCGTAACACTTAACAAGTCAATTGCACGTGAAACCTGCATAACCAATGTGAATCAACACCAAATAAAAATACCAGAATTTCTTTCTTTCTCGATATCCCATTCATATTTCATGAAATTTTAATAAAAGTGAAACATGTTAGATTTTTAAACGTTTTGTATTAATTTTTTATCCTACTATAAGAAAAAACACTTCAACAATGGAACGAATATATCGAAGATGTCTTTCTCGTCGAAAGAGTACAATCGGTAATACACAGAAATACCGAACCGAAAAAATTAAAAAACGAAGCGGAAGCTGCACTCGCCAAATTGAACAGAAACAAAGCGGCAATGCCAGACGGGATTGTAATAGAGATGCTGGCAGCCTTAAACAATTTCGGCATAGACAAGTTTACAGAAGTAATAAGTGAAATCTAAAACAGTAGTAACATACCAGAAGATCAAAGGAAATTATTAGGACCACCATAAAAAAGGGTCCAAAGTTATCTCCCCTGAACCATTCAAGAGAGTCCGTTCCCCAGCTAATAGGTGCATGCTGGGAGACAAGAAGAAAGGACTTCCTGTAGAAGCTAGCAAACATAGCATGCAGAACTTTGTCAGGCTCTCTATAACTACATCGTCATTCAACATCCACAACTGTTCGCTGTACTCATGTTTCCACAATAAAAATATTCCCTAGTTATTTACAATACTCGGCGAGTGTGTCATTTTTCCATAACCGTTATATTTTGTCATGTTAAAAACATAACAGAAATCTATTTTCATAACACTGCCGAATAAACCAGGCGCAAACGAATGTGAACTCCACCGGGCAATCAGCTTAATGGGCCACATAACAAAATACTGAATTCTGGTGAATAGAGCACGCGGGAGAATCAGGCCAGATATAGTACAAGAACATTGCGCGTTCGTTAAAGTCACAGGAACAAGGAATGCGATTCTTATGCTCATAATCTCATCAGAAAGAGCAATAAAAAGCAGAAGAGCGTGTACCTGTGTTTTATGGAGTACACAATGGCGTTCAAAAGGTACGCTACAAAGATCTGTTAGAGCTGCTCAGGAATCTACCTTGACATATTGCAGAAAGACATTAGAATAATCAAGAATCTATACTGGCAGCAAATCGCCTGCATACGGACTTAAAATGAGTTCAACAGATATACACGAATAGAAAGGGATGAAAGACAAGGATGTATCTTCTCACCAGATTTATTGCACCTATGCAGAAAGGCGATTCTGCGAGAACTAGAAATCCTGCCGGCATTCATTATTGGCGAGAACAATCTTAACAATATCAGATATTTAATTTATTTGTTTGAAAATTATTTTAATCGATACTTTTATTTGAGTATAGATTCTGTTTTTAATTAAACAGTATATATATATATATATATATATATATATATATATATATATATATATATATATATAGTGTTGCAGCAAAATCCGACAATTGACAAAAAGAAAACGAAGTATGCAATAAAAACAAAAGTTGTGTATGCAAAGACCCAACAGTTGATTTAGCAACAGTTAGAGTTACATACTACATTATATTTCAATGTAACCGCCGGCAGCGACGACCATCTCAAAGCGGGCGCGAAATGAATCAAACACTTTGATAACCATGTCCTTGTTCATAGCAGCGAATGCCTCAACGATGGCAGCTTTCAGAGAGTCGACCGTGTTGTGGGCGTGCTTGCTGGTCTTGGCCTCGATCACGCCCCCAGAAGCAATGATCAAGGGCGTTACAGTCGGGTGAGGACGACGGCCACAAGTCCGATGACCAGTGGTGAGGAACATTGTTGAGCAGCCACGTCTTGTGTGCAGGAGCGGAGTTCTGCTGGAAGACGAAGGGGCGTCCAGCAACTATCTCGTCCATCCAGAGCTTCACCACGCTCCGCAGCACCTCTTGATAGCTCGCAGCGGTGACTCTCAGGACCTTCTGAAAGAATACTGAGGTTCTTCTCCGATGAAAATTTTCATCCAGAACCAGACGAGAAAACAGGCAGAACGACAGGTGGATCTGCTAAAACATCGAGGCGGTTCCTGTCGTGAAGTTTCCTTCTTCCGTCACGGTCCTTGGCGTCATCTCCAGCGACAGGGACGTCATGCCTCCAGTTTTCTTTCAAAAGAATATATATATACACATATATACCGGCCTAAATATTTATGGGAAATAAATTCGAACAAGTGACCCCTAGCAACATAGGGGTTATAGGTTCGAATCATGACGAATAACACCCCTTTTCCTAACAAAAATTTCGCATAAATATGCAGGCCGATATATATATATATATATATATATATATATATATATATATATCGTTTAATTAAAAACAGAATATCTGCTCAAATACAAGTATTGATTAAAAATAATTTTCAAACAAATAAATTAAATATGTCGGTTGTTAATTTCATTTCGTTAATCTCCGGAACTTTCCGAAATATAAGATATGCAAAGATCCTTTCATCTCTTTTCCTCTCAGTAGTCCCTTGCGTTTTAGTAGCATTATTACCTTCCTTGGGATATATATATATATATATACATATATGCGTGGAATTTAATTCAATCATTACATGAAAAAAATATGACGCTAGCCAAATCGTACATTTGTTATAAATTAAACTGATTTTATGATTCCGATGTAAATAACCTGTCATTTTTTACTGGTGGTATGCGATTGTAAAATAATTCTCTTTTCATTATTTTCTTGACCTCTTCTTGCAGGAAGTTCGCGAAGTCCAAAGCGAAAAAAGTCCTTATCGCCTAACCGACGAATGGTTTCTTATCCTTCTCTCTTTCCGACTATCGAAGAGAAAGTTGTGGAGGAAGAGAAAGAAGAGGAAGAAGTCAACAAACAAGAGCCTTCGCCACTGACCAAACTTTACGATGGTAACAAGCTCCGAAGTCGGCACACGTGGCCGAAATTCGTGGGCGACTGGGCATTTGCTGATGACGAAGATGCAGGGCCAAGCGCGAAAGGTAGGTGCTTACTTCAGAGGAGTGTAAAGTTGGGAGTGGCTAAATGTCATCTACGAAGATGATACCTGTCTGCATACCTAATCCACGGAGCCTATCTATGCAAACTTTTGTCGTTTAGCACCCTCTATATTTTTTTTTCGAGGAGGAGAGGTAAAAAATTTAAATTGCAAAAATCAAAACAAAACTAAAAACACATAAATTTAAAACACCAATTAGACAATTTTTTCGTCTCCTTAAATCCTTTTCTTTTATTGTCAAACTCTCCTAAAACCCTGTTCTTTTTATTTTCTACTCACCTTAAAAACTGTTCTTTTATTTTCAAACGCTCCTTATTGTCCACTATCCTTAAATAGTTCTTTTTAGTATTTGTCTATATTTCTGTGATGAGATAGGATTTACAGTATTCACATTATTCGGACTATTAGCCTCATCTTTGTTTCCATTTGTACGACATTTCGGCCTTCGGTTGTACGCTCCGGCCTTCTTCAGGTGCTAGGAATTTCGAACCGAACCCTTTATTACAATCAGTCATTCCTTGCGTAGTAATGACCTGATTGAATGTCATGAGTTATTTCCCTCTAACCCTGCAAGTTGTATGTAGCCTGGTATTGAACTCACAACTCTAACAAAAGTCTATATCCACTGGGCCATGTATCCTTAAGGACAAGAGCAACTAAATTTTGGGGACTTATAAATTTAATGTCCAGTAACCCTTTTTTATTAGAGTTCATATTGCAATTTTTTGATGTTAATGGTTTTCTCTAGTATTTTTTATGTTATTTTCTCTAGTATTTTTACCAGAGCTCATATTGCAATTTTTTGACACTAATGATTTTTTTCTGGCACTCCATATTACTGGTTCCCATATTGTGTTCATCTCTATGCTTGGTCGGCTTAGGAAATTTTGAAGCCTATCATATGTGCTGATTCCTTAAGTTTACGTAGTTTCCAGTGGTGTTCTCTATCTGTTATTTCAACTTCATCCAATAGGGGGCGGTGACTCCCTTTCTCCCTCCATATGTGGTCAGCTACGTCTGATTTTTCTATCCCACTCGTGTTACGGCCTTCTAGCCTTACTTAAGGGGGCGGCCTGTCTCTCCTTTATATTTCTTTCCGCAACTACATGGAATGGCGTACACACAGTCCTTAGTCATGTCCTCTTCTATTGTGGGTCTTACTCGGGAGAGGTACCTGCGAAGTGTAGAACTACTTCTGAAGATCGCCCTGATGTTATATGGACCACCGATCCTTTCTATTTTCTCCGATAGTTCTTTTTATTTTCCCACTCTCAATAAATCCTGTTTTTTATTGTCCATCCCTTTAAAAACTGTTGTTTTTATTTTCCACTCTACTTAAACCCTGTTCTTTTATTGCCCACTTTCATTAAACCCTGTTATTTTATGGTCCGTCTTCTTAGAAACGGTTCCTTTTATTTTTCACGCTCCTTAAACCTTATTCTTTTATTGTTCACTTTTCTTAAACCCTGTTTTTTTATTGTCTATCTCCTTAAAAAATTGTTCTTTTTATTTTTCACTCTCCTTAAGCCTTGTTCTTTTATTGTCCACTCTCATTAAACCTTCTTTTTTTTTTTGTTCACTCTGCTTAATAATGATTTGTTCCAGATTCCTTCCCTCTCATTAATCCCTTCTGTCCTAGTGTCTTTATCGCCATCATCGTTATATTCATTTCCAGGAAAATTTCCCTAGAAAATTAATGAATCTAACCTCTTCTTGCCCATCTATGGTTAAATATTAAGACGTGTATCTGAAAACAATATCTAAAAAAAATTGTTAAAACAATTTTCACTCGCAGAAAAGAATCACTTTTAGAATCCAAAAGTGGATGACCTAGAAAAGCTCGATAAGCCTTTAAAATAGAAATCGATCAGTCAATCAATCGTACATAAATTATAATTTAATATGCATGAATAAAGCTGAATTTAATGTTTAAAAGATCGGTACTGAAAAAGAAGTGATTGCAAATTTAAAACAATAACATGATATCCATTTAGAAAGAAGAGCATGGACACACGTAAATAAGACGGAGTCTCAAAAAAACGGTTTTTCCCAATGTATTCTTAGCATACTTCTGTAGAACCCTATTTCTGTGCTTCCAGTTTTCTCTTCATCTGCGAGGAGATTGTCCAGCCTTCATCTCTATGCAGGAGGATTGATATTACATAGCAGCACTCTTTTATTCGTTCCTAATGAATTATTTCTGTTTTTTAATTGTTTGCATAGCATTTGCAGTGAATATTTTACAAATCCACTGCAAGGTCGGATTTCGATATCGCATTTCCTCTCCTAAAGTTAAAATATCTGGAAAGTGTTTTTACAGACTGAAAATGGTGCTATTATGTGCATAAACTCATCCTCTGTGAATGGTTCTTGATATAAAAATTCATTGCAATAAATTATACTATAGAATTCTATAGAATAAGAAAAAAAAAGCCTATTGTCATTGGCCAGAAATTAAAGTAGGTGTTTTCTTTTGTTCTTTTTAGGGGTTGAATGCTTTACTGTGAGATTCACTTTATACAAGGCCCGAGAGCCACTTGAGGTAGAGGGTTAAAGAGTAAGAAGCGCATTTTATGCTGTTAGATGGAGAAGATAACGAAACCTAGACTTGAACACGTTGAGAATGTAATGAACGGGGAAGCATCATCTTGGGAGTCGGTTCCACAAAACAATACTGAGACAATGGAGTTATTATGTGTATAAATGAAACCACAGTGAATTATTCTTTATATAAAAATAGAGGGTGTCCATAAAGTTCGTGTGCACTTTGAAAAATTATGACTTTATTTGTATTTGCGATAAAAATAATTTGTAAAAAGGATTAGAAAGCAGTAAATCTATATTTTTTAAGGTTTTATTGAAATTTTATTAAACTTTCCACATGTCCTTCATCATTATCAATAAAAAGGGTAACACGATTTTGTAGTTCACGAAAAAACATTTTAGCTTTTAAATCTTCTAATGAACTAGGTTTGGTTGTATACACAATTGTTTACACATATCCCCATCAAAAAATCTAATGGAGTCAAATATGGCGACCGTGGAAGCCAATAAAATGGTCTACCACTTTGGTTCCATCTGTTAGGAAATTCCTGATTTAGAAACTGTCTAACACGCAAAGCAAAGTGATAAAAAGCTTCATCTTGTTGATTAATAACATTTTTTACAGATTATTTCTATCACAAATACAAATAAATTTATAAATTTTTAAAAGCTCATACGAACTTTATGGATACCCTGTATATTGCAATAAATTATAATGATAGAATTCTATATAACAAGAAAAAAAAACATATCGTCATTGGTCAGAAATGGAAGTAATTTTTGGGGGGAACCTAACTTAAAGGTAGCTCAGCAAAATCCTGAAATTGCTCCAATAGTGACTGCGATTCTCACTAGGTGTCTAATAACCGTGCCTTTGTGCCAAACTAGGCAAAACTTATTGCATAAAATTATAGAAGTTGCTCTACTGTGGCCATAAAGAGCAAAGAATTTACATTTGTGTCTGTGTGTAGGTTTCTGAACACGTGACCACTCATCCATTCAACTGTACGGGCATGTACACATTAGCGACATCAATTACATTTGTCTACTAATTGAATGAATTAATTACTTTCATTATGTCAGTCTGTTTTTATGCTAGTGGAGGGAACGATGAAAGTGAATGTCGAAACCAGTGCGCATATCAGATTCACAGCCTGTATTAATAGCTAAATTAAACACTAATAATAAATTTGACGCTAAGAGCTAATTAATTTCATATCAGATTGTAATTAAAAACAAAAGTAAACAGTGAAAGAACTGGAATAAATAATTATCTATATTCTTCATGTGTTTTCTGTCTTTCCTCCTTCTTGTAACATGTACGTTACGCTTTCATCGTGATTAAATTCAGAATTTTGTACAAATGCGTTTTATAGATTACATAAAATGTTTTCATACGGTGTGACACAAAGATTTATTTGAATTGCTAGGAAAATTAGATCTATTTGGTAAGGATGGGAGCAAACGGCACGCATGAATCTAGAAAATTAATTGAATCAATGCACAAAAATTTAAAGGGGCGAAAGGCAAGGTTGTGTCTTCTCACCGGATTTGTTTGAAATCTGTTTCCTCCAAGTTACCCCCGTCTTGAACGTGACAGAAGAAATATATATATATATATATATATATATATATAACAGAAATAGGGTTGTTCCAAAGAGAGAAATTGGTACAGAATAAAAAGTACAAGAAGCCGGGTAGATTTATTGTTGTTATTATTATTTTCTGTAAACGGATCTCGATATGTGAAGTCCCAAGTTTATTCGCTTGAAGAGTGTCATCTTTAGACTTGAAACACGTGTAGCCCCACAAATACCATTATAGACACTTAATTTTTTTTTAATCATCTCACCCCAAGCAAGGCATTCCACTGTCACTATTGCGCATGGGGCTACATAGGGGAAGGTAAAGAGAAGGAGTGGTTAGACATAGGGAATGTCAGGAAGAATGAATGTTAGACATAGGGAATGTCAGGAGGAATGGGAGCACGTTAGTATATTAGGAGGTGTCTATTGACCTTACATTTAAACTCCTGAAGATTGTATCCGTCGGGGAAGCAATCGTGTGGAAGGGAATTCCACAGTCGGGAAGTGCGAGAAAAGAAACTGTTGGAGTAGAAGTTGCGGTTGCATTTTATCGGTTTCACTGTAAAAGGGTGGGATCTAGTTGCTAATCTAGTATCTCGTGCAAATTCGTATTTAGGGGGCACCAGTGATCTAAGTTCATCGGATACTTAATGTATCATGCAAAAAGCAAGTAATATAAATAATAATGATAACAACAAATCTACACTTTAAAGGAAATGTTCACAGCTTCTTGCACTTTTTATTATATATATATATATATATATATATATATATATATATTTATATATATTCAAGTGAAGAGAACTAACAGATTTAGAATCCTGAGTTATCCGGCATTTACGTTTTTAAAAAGTGCTCAATACAACATAAATTGTAGCTCATAATATAATTAAATTTGTTTTTTCATTTAAAATTAATTTATTTAAATTACATTTAATTTAATTTATAATCCATTAAACAAGGTTTTCAATAAAAATACACTAAAATTAAGTTATACAGATAATCTGAAAAAAAAATTATTAAAAAAATATAATAATAATATTTTAAATAAAAATTTAAACCTAAATGTAAACAAAAATCACCCAAAAATTGAAATAAAAAATTTAGACAATAATAAATGTAATTGTAGAAACCCTATAGAGAGTGTCCATTGGAAAATAAGTGCCTTCCAGAATCTCTTGTTCATCAATGTACTATTTTTTCTGCTGAAAACCCTAGTAATATAAAGATTTATGTAAGTACTAAGAATTCGTTGAAGCAAAGAATTTATCAACACATTTTTCATTTAATAATAATAAGTACCGGAATAGAACATCTCTATAGAAATATTTTTGGTATCTAAAAGAAACCAATTATACTGCCACAATAAAATCAAAAATCAAAAAAAAAAAACTTTGTAAGACCCATGCTTTTTACTGACAAAAAAAATATGAAAAACTATATATTATTAAATTTCTTAAAAAATAAAACTCTATTAAATAAACGTAATGGAATTAATTTCATATGTAAACATTGCAAAATAGAATATAGTTAATAATTCTTCATAAAAGAATATCGATTAACTTACATATATCTGGTACTTTGTTTTGTATTATGATACAATATTAATTTAATAGATATTAACATTTATGCAAGTTAAGAATATATGAAGAATTGATGAAAAAATGCACTCTGAATCGTAATTTAAAATAGTCTAATCATGCTAAAAGTCCCTTTAATTTAGTTAAAAAATAAAAAAAAATGTTTTCATTTATTTTTGGTTTGTAAAATGGTTGGTATTCATAGAAACCTAAGATAATAACCTTATAGCGATGATGTATACATCACACCCGAAAAAAGAAGTCTCGACTTTTGCTATAGAAAATGACACTTTCCCGTTAAGCTTGAAAGAAAAAAAAACGGTATCCCCAACATATAACCTATATTTTCAAATTTAAAAGTCGAACTTATTTCTGATTAGTTAAACTAAACACACAAATAAAATCTAATTAAAATTTTCTGACTTTCTCTTCTATATTTAACGCTTTAAAAAATATAGCATTGCGTTTGAAATCTAGATTCCATAGAGGAATGTTCATCAGAATAATTAACATGAAACTACTTACAGAAAAGACACAAGGAACTTACGTTACGGCAGTGGGAAAGGGATCACAGCCGAGATGCCAGGTCAAAACCAATAGCATTGCAGATTATTCTCTGTATTTTATCAAGAATCTCTAAATATATAGCAGTAATAGTCAAAGAATTGATTAATGGCAGACTTATAAATGTGTAAGATAGATTCTGGCGAGAAAGATTTTTTAGCAGGATACAGTAAACCAATTCTTCCAGCAGTAGTAATTGATTAAATATAATCTTTTCACTTCATGTCAGCGAAAAACGTTAGTCCCAGTCGGCGCAATGAATTATTCTCCTGGAGGTTAGCATCTGCTTGGAAATCTTGATTCATATAAGAAATAATCCGTAACATTTATAAGGAACAGTAGACATGTAGAGAGAAAACATTTGCTGCTTTATCGCTATTTCCATGGAAACTGTTCAGACGAAATGCATTCCTTACTTCAACTAGGCCTAACGTCCACGGCTAAGTTAAAATATATTAGACACATAATGAGGACAGAGTATTTGGAGAATTTAACACTCACAGGAGATACTGAATGCAAAAGAGAAAGGAGATGGCGGCGATTAATCTACCTAATGAGACTATGTGATTGGACGGTGGAATTTGGGAGAAAAAGATGGATGGCTACTTAAATCTACAAAGAAGTGAACGACAAACATGGACATTCGTTCCCGAAAAAACAAAAAACAAAAAAGTGTCAAAAGAATGGTTTCTTCGCTTCCACCCTCGGCAACGCTTGTCGTTTCAAAAAGAGCGATGATTAAAATTGTAATAATTATAAAAGTGAATTTATACATTTTTATTTTGTACTTGAGAATTTACAACAACAATATTAACCATTATTTATTAAATTGTTTATTTACAAGAATAATTTTATATTTACAACATTCTAAAATTAATGCAATTGAAGCTACTGCAATGCAGTATTAATTGCGTACCAATTCATAAATAGATGAATATGAAAACAATTCTTATTCATAGATTTATACGTCGAACCTGAAGCAGACTACCACGACGTTTCATTTCGTTGTTTTCTTCTTTTTTTTTTCTTTTTTCTTTTTTTCAGCACAATCGTATCGATTACCCACTTAGCTTTATGATTGACTAAAAATTTTAAAAAATTTCAATATTTAAACATTTTCTGTAGGGGGATCAGTTTCTCATCCAACGTTATAGTAAATCGAGCCTCCATTTTGAAACCAGTCGCCGGTACGACATTACCGCCACCTGTAAATTTGTTCATTATCAAAAGTTTTGGACTTTTTTCAGTGCAATATTATAATTTGCATCTTAAACTTTGCGAATGACAAAAACAAATTTGCAAAAATTTCAATATTTAAACAATTTTAGGCGAGGACCAGTTTCTCATACAACCTTACAGTGGACTGAAAATGGAGGATCAATTTACTTTAACGTTGTATGAGAAACTGATTCCCTACCAAAAATTTGTTTAAATATTGTATTTTTTCAAAATTTTTATTGAAAATCGGAATGTTTAAGTATCAATCGATAGAACTGCACTGAAAAAAGTAAAAAAAAAAATGGAAAACAACGAAATTAACATAAACAAACGACCCCAACGCGAGTAGATTAAAAATGGAGGATCGATTTACTATAACGTTTTATGAGAAAATGACCCCCCCAGTGGGTTAAATATTGTAATTTTTCAAATTTTTTTGATAATCGGAAAGTTTAAGTAACAACCGATAGAACTGCCTTGGAAAAAGTTTTTTAAAAAAATGAAAAACAATGAAATTAAACGTGGTGATAGTCTGCTTCAGGTCTGCCATTTATACACTAAATTATTAAAATATGTTAACCAACTATAAAGAAATCCATATTATTTACCATTTTATAAACTTCGAATCAATTGGCCATAAACCGATGTTTTGCTAATAAATAATATAATTAGTAAATATTGTTTATTACTTTTGTTTTCAATTCTCAAGAACAAAGAAAATGTATAAATTCAGTTTCATATGTTTAGATTTGATTCAGTCAGTTAAGAGACATGCTTGATACACGTTTGGACAATCATGTCTGACTAGGGAGAGGATTTTCCCGCAGTAGGTTGCTATTATCTTCTTTGGTAGACTGGTTGCCAACCAAGGCTATAGAACCAGATCTGTCCTGCTATTTAACCCATAGCAGGAAGGAGAAGAGATGGATAAATACGTAAGTGAATGCAACTAATTCAACTGGAATTTGAACTCGGCTCTCCGATTTCTTGTTCTGAGCCGATATCCACTGCACCACAACGCACATCCTTAGGTTTGATTATAATCCTAATTATTGCTAAATATTGCTGAGGAGTGAAGGTAGTTAATATAATAGCGGTGTCAATAGAAAACCCGTTCTTTTGACATATCGTTTTGTTTTCGTTTTTTTTTTTTTGTTTTTTTTGTTTTGTTTTTTGCGAGTACGAAGATCAAACTTTGCCAAAACGACATTGTAAAAAGCTATAATCGACTACTTCCTGTAGTGTAGATACACGGTACTTAAAAGAAAAATATTAAGAATATTAGTAGCGATAAAATTGTTGTTTAAAATAAAAGAGAGAATAAAATAGCATTTTAAAAGAAAAATAACAATGCTAAATGTAATAATCCAATTAGCAACAACGAAATCAATTCTGATAAAAATAGCAATAATGAAGATCTGAATAGCCAATGTAATTAGCCTACGACGAAAGACGCTGTGTAATTGTGTTGAAAGATGGACATATTTCAGCACGGTGAAATGAATTTATTAAATTATTTCCCAGACGAATAATTGTGTATTTACTATTTTGGTACAGAAAATCGCTCACAGTCAAGAAGAAAGCAATAAAATAATCGACACCGTTTTAACTATTTTTCCGTATTTGTCTTTTACTTTCAGTTTTACTTTCATTTTCACTTTCACTTTCACTTTTATTTTCTTATATATATTCACTATTTTCTATTGTTTCTTTCCACGCCCTCTCTTTCATGTATACACTGTCACCGACTCTCCCCCTCCTCATTATCTCTCTCTCTCTCTCTCTCTCTCTCTCTCTCTCTCTCTCTATCTATCTATTTATCTATCTATCTATCTACACATTTCTATCTATTTCTCACAAACATAGAAATGCTTACATATATACAAAGCTCTTGATTTAACGACTGATTTATTTATATAAAATACGTCAATATTTACTTTCATTTTCACTTTCACTATTATTTTCATTTATATTTTCATTATTTTCCATTGCTTCCTCTCATACTCTCTTTCACACACACTCTCTCCGACTTCCCCTCCCTCTCTCTCCCTCTCTCTCTCTCTCTTTCTCTTTCTCTCTCTCTCTCTCTCTCTCTCTCTAGCTATCTATCTATTTACACATTTCTATCTGTTTCCCACAAACATAGAAATGCCTACATAGCTCTTGATTTGACGACTGATTTATTTATATAAAATGCGTCAGTATTTGTATTTGTTTTAAGATATAGGATAACTTCATTAAAGACAAAGAAAACTGTATTGAACTGCTATGTGATATATAATCTCCAATATGCCAATGAATGCCGGACAAACCAAAAGACACATTGGCCTAATGAAAGAAGATTTTCAGAAACTTAACAATATACTGAAGGAAAAATTCCGTAAAAAAATCAAAGACATTTCTACTAAACTGCCATGTGATATCTAATCTACAATATGTCTGTAAATGTTGGATAAATAAGTGTCAGACAACTTATGTAGCACCAGACTCACAGAGATACCCACACTGGTGCACATCAGGTTTATCTGTAATGCTCCTGGAGTTCTGAGCAGCGGCAGCCATTTCGTACTGCCCACATTTTACAAAACATCTGAATCAATACCATCGCTAACATCGACGTGCTGGACACGTTAGTCAAACTCGGATCAAGTTGGAGGCCATACATGATTAAACAGGGTCCTGTTCTCTTTCACGAGTAATCGATAGAGAATTTTCGTAATCATGTCCCCCTGAACATGTAGTTTCTTAACTCTCCTGATTTTAATCCTATGGACGTTGCGAAGCGGGATATCAATGCATGGCCCTGTAATACCAAGGACTACTTGAAAACAGCCATCATAAACATGCTTGCAATCATATATGAAAACCAACTGATTTGAAAATACAGTCGTCGCCGAGGCCTCATCGAGTAAGTTTCGGCGTTGAATAACCTACTTAAATGTCTTAAAAGTACAAAATTTAATCAATGCTAAATGATTATCATTAAAAAAAAAAGTGGCAAATGTATTATTGCTGTTTTATCTGTTGAAAATAATTGAGCTTTAATAACCTTGAATAAATTTCTCAGATGCTCATGACCTTGAATAATCATTCCACTCTCGCGTAATTGCTTAAATCTGATTGGTTTTTGGTTATTGATTAATTGTGAGTCGTCCTTTAAAGGTTAGTTGTAGACAACTTCCGTTCTTCGTTCTGCCTATCTCATACAGCTAAACAACCCACAGATTTTGAGTGTCAAGTTATCGTACTTTTCAAAGAACATCCAACGTGAGAATTGACGAAAGATACAGAAATTCTTCCTTAATTTTTTCCTTCACATCAGTCGTCACAATTTTTCAACGGTTTTTTCACGTCTTTCTTTTTACTGAGCACCCTGTATATGTGGTGACAGTTAAAACGTCAGCAGAAGAGTAAAATCCATTTCTCAGAACAATAGTAGGCAAATGAATGACAAGAATAAAAAAAACTTATTAGCGACGCGTTTCGTTCGGTGAAAGAACATTTTCAGACAGGTAACGGTTAATTTGATGTTATCCGACTTACATATAAAAAGATGGTAAAAGTTAGTGGAGAAAAATACAACAAAAGTCAGTTGTACTCTAGTGCGAACGTTAAAGTTACAGCGACTCTCAACTTTTAAATTTTGACGATGGATGTATTTGGCTGTTTTAACTTAGCCTCTCCCTTTCGGCTATGCATCACACTTATTTTTCATTTTTGGTCGGTATTGTTTTTTATTATTCCACATTGTATAAGTAGCAACGGTCATCGTGATACTTCTAACCATAATATTGACTTCAAGAAGGCAATTTTAATTAAAAAAATGTAATTCGTAATGGCGAAAATGATTTTACAAATGTAGAAACCTCTACGGTAAATTTGTTTCTAGGATCATACAGCATATTTTCTTTTTCTTTTCCTCACAAAACTGTTGATACAATGTGAGTTAATTAAAAAAAAAACGCCATAGAAAGCTTAATGGGACCGGCAAGTTTAGCATTTAATTACTTCAAACGATAAATTTTAGTTTTAAGAACTCAGCATCTCTGGATGTTTTCATTTATTTTTGCATTTTGCCTATATATATATATATATATATATATATATATATATATATATATATATATATATATATCGAAATGATGATTTGATACCACAGAACAGGAATATGGATTTAAATAAACATAATTTCATATTCATTTTTTTAAATATCCGGACCGAGGATGCCTTTTGGCCAACGCTTCATCAGGGACCAGTCGTTGGCAACTTTAATTATGTCGAATTGATTAGGAAATAATTATAATAGATAGTATTGGAACACGCTTAAAATTACGAATATTGTAAATACGTAAATAAATATATATTTATTTATTTTTGACTATATAGTTCGGTCGGGTTTCAATCCTGGGTAAAAAAGCAATCGGAGTCTAACCGTACTGATGAGCTGTGATGCGGCGAAACAGATCTGTCTGCGGATGATAATATATATATATAAACGAGATTATATATAATTATACTCGTCTCGAAAACCTTCCTCGAAAACTTTCGAACGAAGGAAAAAATGGTTTTAAAAAAGACAGAGCTTCGGACATGAAAGTCTGTTAAAAGTGTTCGGAAAGAAATCAGCACGGCGCCCAAAGAAGAAAAACCGTCACGAGTAACCATCTAACATAAAGCGCTCAATATACAGATAGAGCAAAATTAATAGCACCTAATGAGTCAGACGAACCTACCTAGGTTTCTCCTAAACGGATCATCAGGGTGTCATTAATAACTTGTCTAAATGACGCAAATATGAAAATAACACTGACATCTCATTTTAACATATATATTTACCAAAATTACACAAAAATATGCTCAATTACTAAAGAGTAAATATACTCAATAAAATCACAACTGGCTTCAACCACGGCCTGCAGACGACTTCGGAATCTCCTGCATCTCTTCTAGACGGTCTACTTATTTAAGTTGGTGAGTGCTGTTATAATCCTTGCCTACAGTTCATCTTTGGTGTTATTCGGTGTTTTGTTGATCTCTCACTCAACTGTGCCCCATACATAATAATCAAGGGTTTTTCAGTCTGGAGAGTTAGGTGACCATATGTAAAGGCTGATGTGGTCGCGGAAATCTGACAACCATGAATGGGTTCTTCTGTTTGTTTGTACGACATGGTGCATAGTTCTGTTGCCAGATATAGGGTCTTCCAGAAGTGTTATGTCGCCAAGTGTAAATGAATAACTCAACAACAGAATCAGAATATAAGTTGTATTCCGCGGAAAGACGGTTAGTATGTACAGAAGTGATTAGTAATATTTACAATAGAAAAGATACAATAGTCCAATCCGTCGTAAGACGTGTGTATACGTGATTACTTCCGGTACGCCACCAGAAGTGTGTCTAACTCTCGCACTGACTCTCAAGTGACTCCGTACGACTCTCCACGACTCTGTACGACCCTCCCGTAGAGAATCCACCATTGCTATATATAGCAATGGGAACAGTCCATTATGTAGTCAAATAGGAGCGGCGCCCTAACAAGAAGTTAACCTCTTGATCCAGGTCAGCACTACTTCTTCAAGGTACTTGATGTAGGCCTCGGTGTTGTGTCTGAGGCCCTGTGGTAAAATGAATGGAGGCATAATGATGCCATCACTCGTCATCACTCCAAACACCATGATGTTGACTGGATATATCATTCAGCTCTTTCCGAATCCTCTGGACTGTCCTCAACACACTTAAATATTCATAATGAAGCTTCCGGCGCGAATACCCAGCAGAACAGCATACCGTTTCAAGGTTTCTGGCAGTGCCCAACTGACCCTACTATACTGTACTGTCGATAAAATCAAAAACAAACAATGCACAGGCGTGAAATTAAAATATAAAATGCCGACTAATCACGCATTGCCAAATATTATGTATGTTTATATTTATATATATATGTGTGTGTGTGTGTGTGTGTGTGTGTGTGTGTGTGTGTTATCGTATGTGTGCGTGCGTGCGTGCGTGTGTTCGTTTAGGCATTATCAGGCTGTCAGTTAAGTGCCATACGTGATACACAATTTGAGCGATCATGTCTCTTTCAAGACATGACTGACTGGGCAGAAGATTATCCCGCAGTAGGTTGCCATTGCTTTCTGCGGTAGACTGGTTGCAATCCAAGGCTATAGAACCCAATCTGTACTGTTATTTAACCCATAACTGGAGTGAAGAGACGTATAAATACCTTTCCCAAGGGTATTTGGACATAAGTGAATGCAATGGATTCAACTGGAATTCGAACTCGGCTCGAACTTAGGCAGTATTCATTAAAACAGGTTTCATTGAAAAAAATAAACTTATTGTAACTACGATAAAATGTGCATTCAGTTGTGATGGTGATTTATTCGCGTGTGTTTTTAAAAATCATCATCACAAAAGCATCCAAATTATATCTAACACACACACGCACAATATATATATATATGATACATTCATTAACAGACAGATTATATGCATAGACGCTTTCACACACGCACAGAACGGCACATAAATAGATACGGAGTGAGTGACAAAATACACATAGATAGATAGATAGATAGATAGATAGATAGATAGATAGATAGATAGAAACTGAATCGACTGAGATAGATAGATAGATAGATAGATAGATAGATAGATAGATAGATAGATAGATAGATAGATAGATATTCCATCAATAAAACTCTTATTTGCCTGAATAATGTCCTTTTTCTATACATGCACGTCTAAATAATTCAAGCTTCTCTCTTCAAAATTTTATCATCTCAGAAACAAAACCAAGCTAAGTTGTTTTCACATATATATGTATATTTGTATATGTGTTTGTTTATATATATATGTGTGTGTGTGTGTGTGTGTGTGTGCCTCGATCATGTACTGTGTGCCCTTTATTAGCGCGTAAATTCATCCGCTGACAAATCTATTTTTACTATTTGAGTCTAAAAATTACATTAAGAAAAAGCAGAAGCGAACATGACACTCTTTTTGTCTTTAGTGGATTCTCACTCGTCATGTCTTTGGATAAGATTGACTGAATTGATTACAGAATGTCTTTTTTATTATTTTATAAACACTTATTCATATTCACTAACTTTCTCATTCAAAAATGTTAGATAGATAGATAGATAGATAGATAGATATTAACTGAGGCAAATGAGTAGGTACGAAGATAGATAGATAGATAGATAGATAGATAGATAGATAGATAGATAGATAGATAGATAGATAGATAGATAGATAGATGTGAAAATTCTGAAATAGATAGATAGATAGATAGATAGATAGATAGATAGATATGAACTGAGGCAAGTGAGTAGGTACGAAGATAGATAGATAGATAGATAGATAGATAGATAGATAGATAGATAGATGTGAAAAGTCTGAGATAGATAGATAGATAGATAGATAGATAGATAGATAGATAGATAGATAGATAGATAGATTTGTTTTTTATTTAAAATTTACGTTGCGACACAGAAATTTCTCTGTTTCGGGATTTAAAGTTTTTATCTCGTCATCAGGTAATGTTCGGTATTTGTCTATATTTCTGAGATGAGGTAGTATTTACAGTATTCACATTATTCGGACTATTGTCCTCATCTTCGTTGCCATTTGTACGACGTTTCGGTCGTTGTACACTTCGGACTTCTTCAGATGCTAAAAATTTCGAACCGAACTCTTTATTACAATCACTTGGGTATACGAACTCCATTCCTTGCCTAATGCCTCTTCTGGAAGTCATGAGTTATCTCCCTCTAACCCTGTAAGTTACTTGTTCTCCACTGCTGTAACCTGGTGTTGAACGCACAACTCTTTGAGTCAAGTCACAGGAACAAACCAACGTCTATATCCACTGGGCCATGTGTCCTGAATAATGCGTGCGGCATTTTGAAAATGCCTGAAAACCATATCACGGGCTGACCCATAGTTTTTGAGTGAAATTGGGTAAATGGGAACTTTTGGAAGCTGTTGATGGTTGTGCTAGCATGAAGTCATCGTGACTGAGGGTTTCGGCGTCCTGGCTTTGTTCAGACGCGCTCTCTCCCAGAAACTGTAACTAAGGTCCGCTCAGCATATTTTCAGTATTAACCACAGGTGTTCTCTGTGGGTGTTGAACAAACACAAATGCGCCTGAGCAGACGTCTGCGACGGGGATTAGCTAGCCACCCTAATAGACAGACATTTTTGGATACGAGCGGCCAGCCATATATATGGCGTCAGTGCAAAATCGATTTCACTAGTTAGTGGACACGACCTAACAATGGTATATAATAATGTTTGGGCAGAGATTCGCTGCTACATGAAAACTATTCCAATGGTTTGACAAGTGTAAAGAAATGGTTGAGGAAAACTGGTGTTTGTGTCTAAAGTTATTATTTCTGTTTTGCTGGTAGGGGGGACGGAAAAAAAACGTTCGTGTAGGAAATTGGAAAAGGGCCGGAGTGGGGCTAAATGGCGCTCATGTTAAACCACGTGAGAAATCAAATGAAATAGTAAACTTCCGAGTCACGTGACCAAGACAGCATGGATCTGCGAAGTTAGGCGATCGGAGGTGGGAAAGATTTATCCGGGTGTGAAAGACTAAGTTGGTTGGCGTTGATGAAGCGAACAAAAAATTCCAGGTAGCAGGCTGACATTGTGTGTAACGGTTTAATCTCCATACGGCTTGTTTTGCGGTCGCATTATTTTATTTGTTTTATTTTTAATTTATTTACTTATTTGTATATTTTCCTTTATTTTATTTTATATTTTATTTATTTATCTACTTACTTCTTTATTTTCTTTTACATTTTTCTTTTGTGTTTTATTTTCTATTATATTTTTACTAGCATCATAACCCGGCGTTGCCCGTGCAACTCAGAACATTTAAGTAGTGGAAGATGCCACTTTTTATTTTACATATTTTGTTTTTTATTGAAAAAACACTTTTTTAAAAAAAATATTTCTTTCGTTTCAAAATTACGGGGAAAAAGATTCACATTTTTTTTTTTTTGTTGACCAAATTAATTTTTAAAACGTCGGAATAAAAATTAAATAAAGGCTCATTTATTTATTTATTTCTTAATAAAAGTATATTTTAGTCGCGTTTGACAAGTGTGATTTGATTTCTGTGACATAAAACGTCGGAATAAAAATTAAATATAAAGACCATTTTTTTTTTTAATAAAATATATTTTAGTCGCGTTTGACACGCGTGATTTGATTTCTGTGACGTACTTCAGCAACCATCTTAGATCTTAGATGTTTTACGGAACAAATGTAAACAATCTGCTTCATTTGCCAAAAAGTGCAAAAGGGATAATTGCTGAACTTAAAATTAAAAAGTATGTGTCGACCTGGTTTCCCTGTAGATATGTGTCCCTAGAAAGTTTGAATGGCGTAGCTTAAAAAATGTAGGCATGCATAGGGAACAGTCACACACAGACTCACAGATTGCCTTTTAGATTTATTTACTTATTTGTTTATTTTACTTTTTTTTTTTTTTTTTTTTTTTAATCATCTCACCCCAAGCAAGGCATTCCACTGCCACTATTGCGCATGGGGCTACATAGGGGAAGGTAAAGAGAAGGAGTGGATAGACATAGGGAATGTCAGGAGAAAGGTGACAGATGAGTAAGGATAGCGAGGATGAGGGTCGGGCAGATGGGAAGAGTGCTTGATAGAATGGGAGCAGGTTAGTGTGTTAGGAGCTGTCTATTGACCTTACATTTAAACTCCTGGAGATTGTAGCCGTCGGGGAAGCAATCGTTTGGAAGAGAATTCCACAGTCGGGAAGTGCGAGGAAAGAAACTGTTGGAGTAGAAGTTACGGCTGCATTTTATCGGTTTCACTGTAAAAGGGTGGGATCTAGTTGCTAATCCAGTATCTCGTGCAAATTCGTATTTAGGGGGCACCAGTGATCCAAGTTCATCGGAGCAGAAGCCGTGAAAGCACTTATAGAAGAGACACAGGGAAGCCACGTCTCGCCGGTGGGAGAGAGACTGCAGTTTTCTTTTCGTTTCCATCGTCTCCAAAACCTCGTCGATAATCAGATGCTCGATATATGGTATCCTCAGCATTCCGTTGTTCATTTTAAATCGCGTAAGGATGCTGCGAATATCATGGATCGAGCATGTGAGCAATGACGAGGTCTTGGAAATGATGGAAACGAAAATGAAATATGGTAATTCATCTGTAATTTCATTTTTTATTTATTATTTTATTTGTTTATTTTTATTCATCCACTTATTTGTTTATTTTCCTTTACATTTTTATTTTATTTGTTTTATTTGTTTTATTTCATTTTTATATTTATTTACTTATTTGTTTATTTTCCTTTATTTATTTTTGTACTAGTAATTTCGACATTAACGCTATAAAGGAAAGCGATAAAAAAAAACTAGCCATCAACTGTAAAAAGACAAGTATACTTTTTTACAATGATGTAAAAATGTACAAGGCCCAAGAGCCATTCAAGTTAGTGGGTTGCAGAGTACCACCCAAAGTAAGATGATAATGCCACCAAGACGCAAGGGAACAGCGGAAGTGAAAGAGAACGAAAAAATTTTTTAGAAAGAACCAGAAAACAAATCCTAAATAGGAAATAAAAGATAAATTTCGACTCCTATTCAAAAGACTGGGGGAATGTGAAATAGTTGAACCTACCAAATCCTATTAAAGTGAGCAAAAACGCTTACCGGTTAGAGAATATACGTGGGGTTTATTATGTGTGCGTGTATATATATATATATATATATATATAGTCATCCGCGGACAGATCTGTTTTGCAATATCACAGCTCATCAGTACGGTTAGACTCCGATTGTTTTTAACCCAGAATTGAAACGCGACAGGATTGGCGTCAGTCGGCGATTCTACCTCTGGGCTATGAGCGCTCGGTAGAAGAAGGCAGACTTACAAAAGAAACAATTGTGTGTATGTATAGACAACAAAATGCTCTATGATGCGTATATGCAAGTGTGTATATATGTATGCACATCCACAGATAGTCGAGTATATATATATATATATGTGTGTGTGTGTGTGTGTGTGTGTGTGTGTGTGTGTGTGTGCAAGCATCCAAAAAAGGCTCTAATATATGTATACGACTAGGCGGGTATGTATGATTATATACGTGTGTACAAGTATATATATATATATACAGTATTGTGCAAAAATATTAGATCAAGAACTATTTTATCTTTTATGAGGCATATTAACAGAAAATAAACAATTTCATTAAAGAAATTTTATCTGATTTCCTTAACAAATGCTTTAACAAGAAAAAATTATTGTTACAAAATAAACTTAATATTTAGTATAATACCTTTTTGCTTTGATCACAGCCTTCATTCTGTCAGACATTGACATCACAAGCTTCTTCCATGTATCTAATGGTATCTCCTGCCAAGCAGCTTGTATTTGTTCCCATAGTGTGTCTTGCGAAGTAACATTAGATTTATCAATTCGAGAGGAGGGAATAAGAAAAAAAGTCAGTCATATCCAAGGATAATAGAATAACGTGTAGTTTCAAAATAACTTTAATAGAAAATAGGAAAAATTAAATATTTCTTTTTAATACATTTTATTTTACACCTACTTTTAAATAATTAATATTTATTAGCAATTAACTTTGCTTTTCACCCTGTATTTGAATTTCAGTGAGGTTTTTAGGAAAATCACCCCTGTCCTAACACATTTGCACACTACCGGTAGTGTGCAAAAGTGTTAAGACAGAGGTGATTTTAAAACTTTATTTTGATGCCTCATAAAAGATAAAATAGTTCTTGTCCTCATAATTTTGCACAGTACTGTATATATATATATATATATATATATATATATATATATATATGTCCTTTAAAAAATATATATGAAATGAAAAATATTCAAAATCTAGGTAATATATATATATGTATTGCGCATTTTTTAATACAACTGGTACTGGTCTAATTTAATTATGACCAAAAACTAATTATATATATATAAAACAAAAAAAAAAGATTATTTAAAATGCTACAATACTGAACGGCTTTAATATTACAGATATAGATAAAACTAACAAACATGCAATCGGACAGGCATTCTCTATGTCCGGACATTGGGAGGTGACAAGGTAAGGTAATTAATTTGGTTTATAATTCCCACTTATCCTCAGATCCCAGGGCATTTTCATTAAATACAGTTTTATCTTTATTTCATTTTAACCTGAGGAAACCAAAGAGAGCATACGCTCTCCGGCGAAATGCGTCGTTAATAAAATATTTCCCTATGTGTGTATAGATAGATAGATAGATAGATAGATAGATCTGCTTGTCTAACATGCCTAGTTTCTACCAGTAGACTACTGTAAAAAAAAAACATAGCAATTTTAGCATTCAGCATCATGAAAGGTTAATGAATTACTATGATTTTTCTTTTTCTTTCTTTCTTTATTTTTTTACTACTGAAATCAATTTTTTGTTGACAATAAATATTTTATTCATTAATTTATTTATTCGTTCATTTCCGTTCGGTAAAATATGACAATGACGCCGCTTCGGAAATACGAGCCGTACGTTAATTTGTGTAAAAAATTGTTTTATGACATCGCTTAGAAAAATTAAAAAATAAACATGAATATTTTCAACACGAAGCTTTATAAAGAATGTGACGTTAAAAATGAAAAAAGAGAGCTTAAAGTGTGGGGGACACTTCACGTTTGGTTAAAACAATCTTTGTAGTGGACAATATCATCAAAGATGAAGAAAAAACTTGAAGCAACTGAAATGTGTGTGTTTCTACAGAAGGGTGCTGCGAATATCATGGATCGAGCATATGAGCAATGATGAGGTCCTAGAAATGAGGGAAACAAAAAGGAAATTAATACTGAGCATCAGGAAGAGACAGCTGAAGTTCCGGGGATATGCAATGAGAAAGGAAGGCTTGGAGAACCTGATACTAACAGGCCAGATACAGGGAAAAACAGACAGGGGAAATCAACGGATAACATATTTGAAGGACCTAATCAGGTGGATGATGGAACAAGGGTTGC
Source organism: Ascarosepion bandense (assembly GCA_037127315.1). Taxonomy (NCBI): domain Eukaryota; kingdom Metazoa; phylum Mollusca; class Cephalopoda; order Sepiida; family Sepiidae; genus Ascarosepion; species Ascarosepion bandense. Next base: position 2,115,938 of record JBBBDQ010000772.1, on the reverse strand, counting down.
GTGGTGTAACAGGAGGAGGCGTGCTAAAAGCCACCAGGGATAGGGAGACGTGGAAAGCCATGATCGCTTACGTTCTGAAGGGACAGGGCACATAGAAGAAGAAGTGTACCCCCACAGTCTCCAAGGGCGGGGTAGGGGTGGTGTTGCTACCTAAAATTTTACAAAAAAAGTCATAGTATCAACAATATATTGACAGAAAAAATAAAAATAATACAGTTTTGTAAAAATGGAGAGCCAATGTTTGTCTTTTTCTATGTGCTGCGTCCTTTCAAAATATGGGCGTTTATGACTCTCCACAACTTTCTATCCTTTGTGTGGCCGTCAGTAGCTTTACTCCCTTTGCCAATGCCAAGCCTACCGCCCCCTCTCTTTCTGTCATTCATTCGCACATGCTCGTCAGGTTGATGGCTCACTTATTTCACCTATCCCTGTTTGTCTCGATATACCTGAGAGGGCTAAGTTTACCGAGCCCTCTTTCCTCATTCAGTCAGTCAGTTAAATGCCATACGTGATACACGCTTGGACGATCATGTCTCGAAAGAGACATGACTGACTAGACAGAAGATTTTCCCGCAGTAGGTTGCCATTACTTTTGCCAGCCAAAGTTATAGAACACAATCTGTCTTGTTATTTAACCCATAACTGAGGGGAAAGAACGGATTATCTTTCCCAAGGATATTTGCGCGATTAAATAGTGGGTGTTTTGTCTACCTGTCTGCACACTCGAGAACAATAAAGAAAATGTGCTCCACGGCAGAATTTGAACCTGTGTCCTCCTTTGCAAGAGAAACCATATAGTATGGCTACAGCTCGGCTACAGAGATCTCCACCGTCACGAACGGTTTGCCGTAATGCACCTTCACTCGACCAGATTTTTTCGAAAACCATATCTGATTAGTTTCGTACCCAAAATGTAAACAAAGCACTTCTTGAAGAATTAATGGATATATTTTATTATTAAATCCCCCATATTTGTATTATTATCATTCAAACGTTACTTTTAATGGATACGCATATTTGAGTAGACGATTATATAGTTAAGCCGAGTTGTAAAATCACGTCAGGCACGACAAGACAATAGGGCATGCAGATTTTAATCTTGTTGGGGGGGTCAGTCAATCAGTTAAGTGCCATACGTGATACACGCTAGGGCGATCATGTCTCGAAAGACTGGACAGAAGATTATCCCGCAGTAGGTTGCCATTACTTTCTGTAATAGACTGGTTGCCATCCAAACCCAATCTGTCCTGTTACTTAACCCATAACTGGGGAGAAGAAACAGATTACCTTTCCTGAGGGTATTTGCAGGTTAGTGAATGCAAGGAATTTAACTGGAATTCGAACTCGGCTACCTCGATTTCGCGAGCCGATATCCACTGCACCACAACCCACATGTTGGAGAGTACATTTTCTTTATTATTTGAGTGCGGAGGTTGGTAGAAGAAATAAACACTGTTTCAAAAACCTGGCGTCTACTTAAGTACGGGTATCCAATAAAAAATGTTTCAAATAATAAATATTTAAAAACTCCATTAGAAATCTTTAGAGATTGCTTATGAAATTTAACTTAAATGTGACTTTTAGAATTCAAATGTACTTTCCGAACAATATTTTTAGTATTTTATTACGATAATTAGTACACACAAAAAAATGTGTCCTTATTACAGATCCGTCGTAAAAACCAAAAAAAAAAAACCAAAAAAAAACCAGATTTTTTACTCACAGCCGCACTGACTTAAAGGCAGTTCCACCTCAAAACACCCTGGTGACAGGCATTTTTTTTTTCTCCTAACCAGAAATATAAGTTTTTGGGGAGATTTTTTTTTACGACGACATTGCAAATATCACGTGCATGTATGTATGTATGTATGTATGTATGAGAGAGAGAGAGAGAGAAAGAGAGAGAGAGAGAGAAAGAGAAAGAGAGAAGGATTAAGTACACGTTGTTTACCATTATTTGAGTGCTGACCTACATGGAGACTGCCGACGCCAGCCTTTCTGCTTCTCTCTCTAAAAAGGCGACGGGGTGAATTAAGAAAGGGAACAGGGTCGCAGACATGTTCTCGCTGCTGCTGCTAGTGAAAGAAAAGTAATGACAACCTTTAAAAACAAAGGTTGTTGGTAGTCATTAAAACGTTTAGTCAGAGACCCGGATAAAACAAAGGCAAGCGAGTTGAATGCCTTCACATTATTAGTCGACGTCGCTCTCCCGCTCTTTCTCACTCTGACTTTCTTTCTCATTCTCAATATCTCTATCTATCTCATAATCCATCTCTCTCTGTCTCTTTTTCCCTAACTCTCTTTCTTTATCACTCTTAATCTTTCTTTCTCTCTCTCTTTTTCACGCTCAACGCCGCTATTTCTCTCACTCTTACTTTCTCTCTCTCTCTCTCTCTCTCTCTCTCTCTTACTCCCAATCGCTCTTTCTCTTTTTCTTTCTCTATCTCTCGCTCACTCTTTTCCACTCCCAGTCACTCTCTCTTTTCTCTCCCGCTCTCTATTTCTCTCTTTCTCTCTCTTTCTTTCTCACTCTCAAAGTCTCACTTTTTCTCTCTTTTCTTACTCTCAATCATTCTCTTTCTCTCTCTCTCCATATCTCGCTCTTTCTCACTCTCAATATCTCTTTTTCTCTTTCTTTCTCTCCCTTTTTCACCATTTCTCTTTCTTTCTCGATATCTCCCTCTCTTTCTCTCTACTTCTTTTTCTCCTACTCCCAGTCACTCTTCTCTCTCTCTCTCTCTCTCTCTCTCTCTCTCTAATCTGTTTCGGGGATTTTTGACATCAAATGAAGATTTAGCATAAATTAAAAAATCTTATAAAAAGGAGCTGATTCTCTGTCCACCATATGCAGTTCGGTCCTCACTAGGTGACGCATACTTACAACCTTTGTGCTACATCTAAGCTACGCTTAGTAAATCACCATACAGTCTACTTGAGATTTTGTATGCGATGCGTGTAATGCAATATATACGCGCATTGCGTATATCTGTTTTGCTAGATTGACACACATGTTCTTGTTCCATTTAATGTACATACACAAACAGACTTACTCTCGCATGCACGCACACACACACACACGCACGCGCATACAGAAACGACATTGGTTTAAATACATTCCTCCTCTCACTCATTATAGATTACCCCTACATTTTTTTATCATTTGACCCCAAGCAAGGCAATAAAACCACTAGAATGCAAGGGGTTCTTCTTCTTCTATGTGCCCTGTCCCTTCAGGACGTAGGCGATCATGGATCTCCACGTCTCCCTATCCCTTGTGGCTCTTAGTATGTTTGCTCCTGTTGCTCCTGGCAACACCCGTTCCGTCATCCACCTGATCAAACCCTGCAAATATGTTATCCGCTGCCTTCCTCTGTCTCTCCTTCCTTCTATCTGACCAGTCAGTATCAGGTTCTCCAGGCTCTCCTTCCTCATTGCATGTCCCAGGAACTTCAGTTGTCTCTTCCTGATGCTCAGCATCAATTTCCTTTTTGTTGCCATTCTTTCTAACACCTCGTCCTTGCTTGTATGCTCAGTCCACGATATCCGTAGCATCCTTCTGTAGAACCACATTTCGGCCGCTTCCAGTTTTGTCCTCATTTTCGATAATATTGTCCAGCATTCACAGCCCTATTGAAGAACTGACATCACGTAGCAGTCTAGCACTCTTTTCTTCGTTTCTATTGAGATCTTCCTGTGTGTTAGTATTTTGCTCATCTTCTGGAACGCGTCCTTTGCCATGCCAATTCGCCTTCGGATCTCCGTGTCGCACTTTCCATCTCCTGTTAGAACACTTCCTAGGTACTTAAATTCTTGGACTTGTTTGATTCTGTTATCCCCCACCTGTATTTGGCATTTTGGGTTGTATCTTTTGCTGATGACCATGCACTCAGTTTTCTTAAAGTTTATTTGTAGTCCCTTCTTGTCACTCTCCACTGCTACTTTCTGTATGAGATCTTGCAGTTTCCTTTCCGTGTCCGCAATCAGTACTGTATCGTCCGCGTATCTTATGTTGTTCAGGTTGTGGCCTCCAATAACAAATCCTGGTGTGTCATCTAGGGTCCTCAGAATATTCTCGCTGTATAGGTTGAACAAATCCGGTGAAAAGACACATCCTTGTCTTAAATATAAGGAAAAAAAATAAAAAGAGAGGGTAATAAAAGAAGAAGAATTAAGATAAAAAATAACAATTGACACTGCATTTAAATTTTTGAAGATCAAAATTGGGAATCAAGAAGCCAAAAGATAGTTCTCTTTACTTAAGTTTTTTTTTTCTTGTATTCGCTATCATTTATTTGTCTTAGTGGTTTTAATGCCTTGATTAAAATTGTATTCTTTTAACGCTCATTTGTCTTAGTGGCTTTATTGCCTTGATTAAAATGATAACAAATCAGTGAGGAAATAATCCAGTATTCAATGCCATATAGAAAGACTGATACTACTGCATAACAGCTGAACACTGTTATTTTTGTTACCAATGAAATTTTCCTGTTTCTTACTTAGCTTACTTTCTGGAAAGCATCTTTTGAGATGATTCTTACTCCTGGATTTATTTTAATTTATAATGTTGTGTTAAATGCTTTATTATTGAGTTCTACGAAAACGTCGAGTAATGGGGTTTTCTTGTTAACACCAAATTTATATGAGCTTTTGGCACTACTAACGTAGACTGGTCCATTCGTAAAAACTAGACAAAAGTTTTGAGGAATTACTGTTTTTTATTCTTTTTCTTAAATCAAATCCTCAACAAACAAGGCGATAATTCCACTAAGACGCTAGATGCTAATGGGAGTAAAAGAGAATAAAAAAAAACTTTAGAATGGACCGCAAACCCAATCCTAAAGAGAAAACAAAGGATAAACCTTTACTCCTGTTTAAAAGACAGAGAGAAGTGTGAACCGGACGATAGGCAGACCTATTTACTTCTATTGCGGAAATAATAAATAAACCTCAGAATTTAAAAATAAATACTCTTTCTTTTTATAGTTTTGAATACAATGCTACCCATTCGTACACAAGGGGTAGTAAAACAACACTAACAGTAATATTATGTTGAATGTTATTATTATTAAATAAATCTTTGTCAGCTATAATTAATTTTTGTTTGAATTTCTGAGATGAGGAGTTGTCATTATTTACATTCAGACTATTGTCCTCATGTTGTTGTTGTTATTACAACATTTCGGTCATTCTTACCTCAAGCCTTCATCAGGTGTAAAATACATGGAATTTTGAACTGAACTCTTTATTTAATCTACGGGGTTGGATTGTTCTCGTCCCACTACCGATGTCTAGTGATATCTCGTCTAGTTCTAGGTCTAATCCTGCTCAGTTATTGCTCACCCGTTTCCACTGAGTCCAAATACACACTGTTTGGCCGAGGTATTGAACTCACAATTACCAAATTCACGAACCAACGCTTTAATCTACTTGGCTATTTTTCCGTTGTCCTGATGAAAGCCTGAGGGAACAAAGACCTAAATATTATGATAAGAACATAAAGATGAAGACAATAGTTCGAATGTAAATAGTGTAAATATAATTTATTGCTAAATTAATATTTTTTTATGACCGGAGTAATTAAATTGCATTCACTAACTTCAAGTTAATATGGCACAAACCAACATAAATGAACCTCCCAATCGAACTTTCTATATTTTCATCCAGATTTCTTAAATTGAGTATGCATAATTATTGAACTCTGGTATAGGTTCTAATATAAGAATATCTTTTTGCTTCATGAGCTATATTCTGTTATCTTTTATAGTAACACTTAGTGTTTGTAACCGATTTGTGCAAGACTATAATTTATCCTTTATTGTTAATATCTGAACAAGAAAATATTCGTATTCTTTGAAAAAGCAATTATACGAAGAAAATTGTCTCCTACTCCACCCACGTCTATTGAACAGGCGAAGAGCCTTATCCCTTGTTCCCTGTTTAGGATGTGGTTTCCGGCTTTCTCTCTTCCAATCTTTTCACTCTTCTCTTTTTTATTTTTTCCAATTGGAGTAGATAGACTAAACTATCTCCCGGTTCATACTCCACCCACGTCTATTGAACAGGCGAAGAGTCCCATCCCTTGTTCCATGTTTAGGATGTGGTTTCCGGCTTTCTCTCTTCCAATCTTTTCACTCTTCTCTTTTTTATTTTTTCCAATTGGAGTAGATAGACTAAACTATCGCCCGGTTCATACTCCACCCACGTCTATTGAACAGGCGAAGAGGCCCATCCCTTCTTCCCTGTTTAGGATGCGGTTTCCGGCTTTCTCTCTTCCAATCTTTTCACTCTTACGTAGCCCCCTGCACATCAGTGGCGTTACCGCCTTGCTCGGGGTGATATGATTTTTTAAAAAAATATAGCTTTTCATTTTCGTAGTACTTTTTGTTTTCACTGGAAACTTACCAAGACCAAATGGAGTTAATGTTTTAGGAAACTTTAAGCGTAAAAAATGTCTACACCCATGATTGCTCTCGCTAAAAATTAATCCAGCACATAAATAATGCAACTAAAAAATGTTTAATTAATAGCAAAAATTGTAAAATAGAAATTCGTGATATGTTACATTTGTTTCACCTTGATATAAAGGCGCCACGGCATGGACCAATGGTTGATGAAGTTAGTCTGCCCGAATTTCTGGGATGAGGAGTTATCATTAAAAACCAAATCCCAGTCTTATGAACTTTTCTTTTAATAATATTTTCAAAATAATTCAGCAGCTGATGTTATTTTACTTATGGTAACTGTATTTTTGGCGATTTTTGAGACGCACTCAGTCGAAACGTTGTGATAATAAAAATAAAGATGATAACTATAGTTCACGTGCTAAAAATGAAAATTACATAATAATTGCACTTGTCTTTCCTTTTATTAGCTCACACGACCATTACGCCCTGCTAATATCTCATAGATTTTGGACTGTCCTGTTTTGATCGTGTGAGAAAAGAGGAAACGACTACTTATTTTCATTGAAAAAAATGAACATGGAGAATATGGACATGCATCTAGGACGCGAGTCGAGTCACTCAATGAAACGAATCCACCACGTACAGGTCCTGTTCACTAATCAGCGAAGGCGGTTTCTCATTAACCCCATATCTTCTTTTTCTATGTGCCGTGTACCTTCAGGACGTAGGTGATCATAGCCGTCCACATCTCTTTATCTCTAGTGGCTCTCGGCAGGCTTTCTCCTGTTACCCCACCCAAACTCCGCTCTGCCATCCACTTGCTCAAGCCCGTCATGTATGTTACACGCTGCATTACCCTGTCTCTCTTTCCCTCTATCTGACCTGTGAGTATCACATTCTCCAAGCCTTCCTTCTTCATTATATGTTCCAAGAACTTTAGCTGTCATTTCCTGATGTTGAGCATTAGTTTCCTTTTTGTTTCCATCTCAATAAATAGATGCCGTATGATTATTATAATTTCTTTTCTTTTTATAATCATATCGCCCCAAGGACGGCAGTTTACTACCACTGGTGCGCAGGGGGTTACATAGGAGGAAAGTTATGAGAAAGAGTGACAGGTTATAGGGGGTGTCAGGAAGTGGGTAGGAGAAGGATGAGAATACTGATGAGAGTGGAGTGGACGGAGAAAGGAGCATGAGAGAGAGGATACAGGTTAGTGAAATAGGAGATGACTATTGACTTTACATTTAAAGGAGTTCAACAGGCGGGAAGTGCGAGAAAAGAAGCTGATGGAGTAGAATTTGCGTTTACATTTTATTGGTTTCACAGTAAAAGGGTGGGACCTAGTTGCCAATCTTGTGGCTCGAGTAAATTCATATATAGGTGGCACCAGTGAGCTATGCTCATCGGAGCAGAAGCCGTGAAAGTAGAGACACAGAGAAGACACATTGCGCCGGTGAGAAAGTGACTGTATCCGAGCTGAGAAATCAGGATTGATCACATTACAGATTCTCCAGTGGATTTTGTCAAGGACCCTTAGATGGAGCACCCGACTTTATTATTTTAAATAATATAAGAGACTGGAGCCTTTATTACAATAGTCAAGGGTTTTCCAAGAATATAGTAAAATTAGTGTTTAGTAAAATTATAAGCATATTAAAATTATCTGTAAATACTTTCATGGTAATTTTTCTGACTAACTTTCCGCTATGGTAACTAGACTACGAATTTAAGCGCACTACGAGATTGGTGTCGTTGTCTCGTCATTTTACAGTTGAAATGGCTAGATGTAAACGTAAGTTTTATGCTAACAGTTTCTTGTATCTCACTTCACGCTTGTGAAACTCTCTTCCGGCTCATTGCTTCCCAGTCAATATTGATTTGCAAAAGAAGCTCATCCCTTGTCCCCTGTTTAGGATGTGGCTTCCGGCTTTCCCTTTTCCAATCTTTTCACTTCCCTCTTTGCAACTACATCTCTGATGCCCTTCACTCTTACGTAGCCCCCTTGCTCGGGGTGATATGATTAAAAAAAAAAATTAAAATCAATGTCAATCGTTATTTTCTTAATTCTTGTTCTTTTATTGTTCTCTCTCCAAAATAGTGTGTGTGTGTGTGTGTGTGTGTGTGTGTGTGTGTGTGTGTGTGTGTGTGTGTGTTTTCTTTTCTTATCATCTCTTACACTCAGTAACCTGTTGCGTCCTAGTGGCTTTATTGCCTTGTTTGGGGTGAAATGATTAAAAAAAAAACAAGGATTTTCCAACGATATGCCGGAAGTGTATACTAAAGTTATGAATATAAAATGAAACACAAATTACTGAAACGTCCTGGGCATGACGGTAAACTGCATCGGGCAGCAAGGCCTCTGATTGAGAGGTTGTGAGGAGCATAGAACCAGCTCTTAATTGCTGTTTTTCCCAGGTCCACCCTAACCAAGAGTGGTAGAACCTGTTAGAATCCTAGTTATGGGCAAATAATTAACCCCCAAACTGGCGTCAAAACAATATGAAAGTATAAAAATACACTTTTATAGAGATCTATACATAAAAATAGACTTTTATAGACCAATATACATCAGCGGATGAGCGTTGGGGTGCGGTGGATATCGGCTCAGAACGAGAAATCGGGGAGCCGAGTTCGAATTCCAGTTGAATTCATTGCATTCACTTACTCGCAAATACCCTTGTGAAAGGTATTAATCCGTCTCTTCCTTCCAGTTATGGGTTAAATAGCAGGACAGATTGGGTTCTATAGCCCTGGCTGGCAACCAGTCTACCGCAGAAAGCAATGGCAACCTACTGCGGGATAATCTTCTGCCCAGTCAGTCATGTCTCTTTCGAGACATGATCGCCCAAGCGTGTTTCACGTATGGCACTTAACTGACTGATACATCTTGAAGGAAAAATATTACCAACAATTATTGAAGGAAAAAATTATTCTCAGTGAAGCATTTTTGAATACAAAAGTGGAAGACATTTTCAGTTTTCTACAATAAAAAAGAATAAATACAAAAAAATTTCATTAAAATCTGACTAAATCAACCTTCTCGCTATAACTGAACATTTAAAAAAAACTTAAAACGCCATCTTTTTGGCATTAAATAACTCACAGAGGTGTTGATATGCCATTAAACAAAACTCAAACTCAAAACAAATTACCGAAAAATACATTACGCTGTTTATCGCAGAACTCCGAGGAACACCGGTTAAGAAAGACTTTACTTGGCTATTGATATCCTTAGACAGCGGAAAGAGACCCCACACACACACCCACACATAAGAATAAATAAAAGTTTCGCTTCGTAATTACCTGAAAATGTTTCTTATCGACTGGTGCCTGATGAAGGCCGGAGAGCACATCGACCGAAACGTTTAGATAATAACAACAAAGATGAGGACAATCGTTCGACTATAAATAATCCAGATAACAAGGTTACTCTGGTTGACCATTACTACTGAGTATTACAGTCTATCCTCATCGGGTACCCTAAACAAAAGTTGACATGAAGTAACCAAACAAGAGTTTAGGCCCCGTATAATTAGCAGAGTATTAAGGAATGAGTCCATTGTCATTATATCCTACTGAGATAAGCCAGTTAAGTGCCATACGTGACACACGCTTGGACGATCATGTCTAAAAAAACGTAACTAACTGGGCAGAAGATTTTCCGCAGTAGGTTGCCATTATTTTCTGTGGTAAATTGGTTGCCAACCAAGGCTATAGAACTCAATCTGTCCTGCTATTTAACCCATAGTTAGAGAGAGAGGCGACGTAGTCATACTTTTCTCAATGCTATTTACTCGTATGTGAATGCAACGAATTCAACTGGAATTCGAACTCGGCTCTCCGATTTATTCCAGTTGAGATACCAGTCTTGAAATGTAACCCTACGTAAACGACTACTTCAGCAAGTAGTTGCAGTAAGATTTTAATTGTATTTTATTATCCTTAACTTAGTTTGCTATATAATGTAACAAATTCTAGAGCCCCCAGTAAATATTGAACACACGATAAACTACGGCAAGTTGCCTAACTATTTAGGACTCTCGAAGGACGCTTTGCTACAGAGTATTATAGAATGGCACAAGGCTGAAAATCTGGGAAGTCTCATTGGAGATGGGACCCAGTATACTAGTAATGTTTACGAGATCTGTTAGATGTGATAATTATTAAGCTTAGCATTGTTTGGCACAAGGTTACAATAGTCGAGTTCTTGTGTGGATCAAACTCACGATAAGAGCAAATTGGGCTACGGGACGAACTTGTTGACCATACATTCAGAACTGGTTAGGTATCCGGCTTTAGATTATGGTGGCACAAAGCTACACGTGTTGCGCGCTGGCTAGGGAGCGAATTCACTGCAAGTCTAGTTTGATAAACACAACACCGCGGTGAGATGATCTCTGAAGCTTTATCTGCCTCTACGACTGAGCGACATTTTACTTTTTTTTTGTTGCGATAGTTTTTAATAAGGGCATCAGAGATGTAGTTGCAAAGAGGGAAGAGAAAACTAGTAATCGGTAGACACATACATACACACGCGTAGAGAGGAAGAGAAAGGAATATATATATATATATATATATATATATATATATATATATATATATATATAGTTATGCTACACCCAAGAAGAGGGAAGGGGAGTAAGCTCCAGCTTTTGCAGCCCGCAGTTGGGATTTTAATGGATGACAACCCGTTCGTTAAGAAGTTTTGGAGCTCGACGATAATTTTCAGGTCTGTTTCTGTGCTGATTTCTAAATTTTGCCTGATATTTTTTTCTATTTTTGCCGTTTTCTTTGTCTTTTACATTCCCCCAAAGAGGCGACGACGCTTTTGGCTTGTTTCAAAGCAAAGCTTTTCCCCCTTTTCGCTGACAACTAACAACTATGTATGCTTTGTGGTAAAAGGTAATAACAGATATAGTTTTTTTTTCTTCTTTTTTTTTTTTCTTTTTTCAGGGAAACTAGTTTGTGCACGCGAGCAACAAAGACTCTTATAGCTTACGGGATTATATATAGGTAGACAAGATATGATAAAGTGATGTATGAACAGGATTTAGAAAGCGTATTTAGGCAGCAGCCCTTCATGAAACACAAGTTTGATGCTTGATTAAAAAAAAAAAAAAAAAAAACCTAAACATGAAATGTATATAGTTTATTTTTACTTTCTTATCTGTGTACAAAAGAACGCGTATTGAGACTCAGTCATGAAGAAAGTTGATTAAGAAACGGAAAGGGAACTGAAAGTTATATATATATATATATATATATATATATATATATATATATATATATATATATATTGTTGTACAGAACTTGAGTATTGCATTAAAGAGTTATAATTTTTATGTTAGAGGACATAATGAGGATAAAAAAAAGAAAACAACCGGTTTCGCTCCCGCTTGTCAAAGATTTTTATTGGGAGAACTTAACGTAAAATGTAAGAATTGTGAAAAATGAAATGGTTCATGATGGGAATGGGAATGAATTGCTACAGACTGATCACACACACACACACACACACACACACACACACACACACACACACACACGTGTGTGTGTGTAATGCATAAAAACATAGATATAGAGAAATATATTGTCAGAATATTTATATGCAGTTGTCATATGTATATATACATATATATATATATATATATTGCATATCTATATATGTGCATATAAAATACATCTATATCTATATGTAAACATCTGTCACACATACGCTATATGAACATGCAGACACATTATATGCATAGGCGCATATACACACGCACAGAATTACACATAAATGGATGAGAGACTCATAGATATATAGATATGAATAGGCAGGAATACATACATACATACATACATACATACATACAGGTCATGACAGCTAACTAACTCTCTAGCTACCTAGATAGAAATAGACTGAAATAGATAGATAGATAGATAGATAGATAGATTGATTCATTGATTGAATGAATGAATATATTTTGAAAAAATACGTGACAAAATATTGCCTTATTGCTAACTTGTAATACGCACATGCACTATTTATGTTACAGCGATTAACTAATCATAGCTTAGATGTGACACAAGGCCGAAAATATGGGGCATCCATTAAGGATCGAACTCACTATCTACTCAGTTCTAAGTGATCTAGCGAAACAAATTTTCTAAACACTACACTACGTCAAAATTGCCCCTTCATGTTATATATATATAATATTATAAGAAAGTTCAAAACACGTAGATTAAAACCCACTGTTCAAGCATTTACTTTTATAAAGACTGCTCGATACAGAGTAGAGCTTCATATTGTCATTTTGTTATTAAAAGGATTTATAAAACATGAAAATGATTTATTTTGAAAATATTTTATTTTCGCCATTTATTTTAACATATCACCTGAAGAAGATCAGTATTGTTATGAAATATGAAAATTTTTGCGTAGTGATATAATGCTTTTATAAACTACTGAATAACAAAATTACGATATATATATATATATATATATATATATATATATATATATATATATATATATAGTGTGTGTATCTATGTGTGCGTGTCAGTTTATAACTTCAGTTATTTTATATATATGGTGGTTTTCTAAGCGTAGCTTAGATGTGGCACAATGCCGAAATTATGGGGCACCCAGTGAGAAACTCACTACTCAATTGTAATGATTCTAGCGAGACAAGATTAGTAACCATTATACCACCACGTCGAGATGCCCCAATTCTTTTACATATATACACACATTCTATAGACGCAGGGGGGTGCACGCACATTTCTTTATATGAGTTATGTTTTTATTCACTTCTGTGCCTCGGCAATAATTCAAGTGTATACGCCCTCCGGTCGTAAACACCACGTGCGTGTTTGAGGCCAATATAATAACTGACGAAAATTAACGAAAACTATTTCTTAATAATACTGAATTAATGTCAATAATTGTTCATGCTGGACGGCGAAAGTCCCCCAGCCCTTGAAAAAAAAAACCTTCTAATGTAAAAACATTTGACCTCATTCTTCAACAGGCTTTCTATTTCTATTTATTTATTTATTTTTATTTATTTTTTCTCTATTACTATTCTTGAGACTTCATGAATAAAAACATATACTTCAAAATATTTGTGTGTGTGTGTGTGTGTGTGTGTGTGTGTCAGTGTTAACTTTTGGTACAAATCCCTTTTGGAAATATTTAAATCCGTCTCTTCTTGCTCAGCTAGAAGTTAAATATCAGGGTAGATTGAGCTCTGAAGCATTGGGTGGCAACCGGTCTGAAAGAAAAGCAACGAAGAATTCTCAACTGTAGCGAAAGACATAGGAAATCATTCCACTATTTTTTCCCTAAAACTATGACAGTTCATAAATAATAAATATTACTGAAAATATTTATGCAGAGAGGCATGATGGCCGAGTTGCTGAATAAACATTGTGTTAAAAAAAATAGAAATAAATAGTTTATTATACATGAGGAGAATGAGAAATTTAAAGAAGAAATCTCTCTCTCTCTCTCTCTCTCTCTCTCTCTCTGTCTCTCTCTCTCTCCATCTATCTGTCTATATATATATATATATATATGTATGTATGTATGTATGTATTTAGACAGCAATCTCTTTTTTTTATCAGTCAGTTAAGTGCTATACGTGATAGGCGATCATGTCTCGAAAGAGACATGACTGACTGAGCAGAATATTATCCCGCAGTAGGTTGCTATTACTTTCTGCGGTAGACTGGTTACCAGTCAAGGCTATAGAACCCAGTCTGCCCTGTTATAACTCACAACTAGAGGGAAGAGACGGATTAATACTTTTCCCAAGGGTAACTACGCGTAAGTGAATGTGTAAATTTCATATAATACGACTGGACAAAGTACTGTGATTAAGCTTTTTATATAATTTTGCTTGAGTTTGAATAAGTGTGTTCTTTTCTGTACATGGTATGTGTAAAAATTCTTTAAATGTTCTGCATATCATATGCATATGCTGCCCATGTTTGGGAAATAAAAAAATTAAAAAAATTAAAATCATTCCCATTCCTTTCTAGATATGGTCGTGGATGCGCACTGATAATGAGTCCCAAATATAGGACGAAACGTCCGTCCAGTGCTTTCTGCATTCTGTTGAGGTTGAATAAAACTCGATGAATTACTTACTTAATCTTTCATATATATCTTTTAGATATATACATAAAGGATTCATACATTCTGTTAAAAATAAAAATAAAACTCAGACTTGATAATGGCTAAACGAATAGCCGAAAGCGCTCGGATATACCGAACATTTCAACAATTTTTAAAATACTTTATGCCCAGAAAAGAAACACTTGTATGAACTCAAGAAACTTTAAATAAAAAAATAATCTCAGTAGTTTGTCAATTGTCTTTAATGAAACATATATATATATATATATATATATATATACTAGCAGTATAGGCCAGCGTTACTCGGGTGTAATGAAAGCTTTAAAACTAATCCATGGTCCTGGAGCTCACACTCTTTTGACGTTGGCACGAAAGACTAAAAAGCAATAGTTGTTTCCAGTTAAAGCGAAACCGTACACTGAAAGAAAAATGAATGGATGTAAATCAAATTTTGATTTCCTGGTATCGATATCAAATAAGTTTTTTTCGTCGTAAACTGAATTTTGAAGGCTAAATAAGTCCTCTGAGTAAATGGTATCATGGCTGAGACTAAGAACTACAATCATACCTAGAGCCAAACCCGAAGCAAAAACTAAAATAAAAGGGCTGAAAAAAATACAGACATACAGGCAGATAAACAGACACACACACACAAACATCTTACCTTTTATATATATTTATTATCGATTTTCTGCACTATTGTAAGAACTGCATCCTTGAAACTTCTGAATATCATTTCTTCTGTCTTTGTCTATGAGTGTATCAAATTTGATTAAAATCGGACCACTCCTTCTATAACTCGATTTTTTCGATTATCGATTATCGATTTTCGATATTTATCGAGGCTACCTCGACACAAAACCTAGCTAGGAACACTTGCAGATGCTTATGGTACAACTGTGTAAATTTTCAAGAAAATTGGTTCAGCCGTTTCGGAGTCTATAGGTAACGGGCACACACACACAGACTATATATATATATATGTATACAGTAACAGCTCTGCCCTCTCAAAAATTTCTAGAAATTAAAAAACAACAACAATCCAATTATTACCTAGGATATCATCGTAAAAACAAAACTTATAATGGAATAGAAAATAGATATAATTTATGCCCTTTAGAAAAATTTGTTATGTTCAAACGCTTAAATAATCCGAATTTATTAAAGAAAAAATGAATTGATAGCCACATGCAAACCTAGAAATAAGTATCTGCCCAAATACGTCGACTAGGATTAACATGGATTTTCCAATGTAGACGTTTTTACATTATTTTTATTTTTATTATTTATGTTTTTTGTTTCCCCTAAAATTAAAACAAGTAATCCTCCTTTGGCCCAGTGGTACTAAACGTATAATCTCTACCCTAAAATTATTCTACCTAATAACTTAATTTAAATTTAATCTTTTTTTTTTTTACTTTCATATTTCATGTTTAACTTTTACTCCAAATCAAATTAAATTATACAATTAAAAAAAATTTAAAAAGTCCCAGCGTTATAGATGGAAGTGTACAATGCTTGTGTCATCAGTACACTGCTATACGGCAGTGAGACATGGACCACTTACGCCAGGCAAGTGAGGCGTCTGAACACCTTCCACGTGAGAAATATCCGACGTATATCTGAAATCTCATGGCAAGACAAGGTGCCCAACACTGAGGTCCTGTCTCGCGCTGGTCTACCTACCATGTTTACACTGACGGCCGCATTCCAAAAAACTCCTGTATGGAGAGCTAGACTCTGGAAGAAAACCCACTGGGCGGCCACAGCTGTAGTATTGTGGCATCATAAAACGCGATATGAAAACTGTTGACATCAACACGAGGTCATGGGAGAGCGTAGCAATCAACCGGACGAAATGGAGAGGAACCCTAACTCAACAACTCAAATTAAGGGTGGTGCAACTGACACAAGTCGCCATGGAGAGGCGGGTTCGCAGAAAGCAAAATGACAGTTCCGACAGACCAGAAACAAAACATAATTGCAGCCTTTGCAACAAAGATTGTCACTCCCGCATGGTTGCTACAATCAGTGACGCCGATGCTCCAGCCAAGCGGACAACTAGGATGCTACCCATAGTCAACCTTGACCGACGGAGGCATACTACTACTACTACTACTACTACTATATACGCACAGACATAGATCTTATCACTTTGGACGTGATATTTTAGTGGATACACGTGTTTAAGTAGACGCCTTGTTTGTTGTTGTTTTATTGTTTAAACTGTAAATTACATCTAATGGTTTGTGCAGCCCGAGCTGCATATAGTCTTTATTAAAACAATTAAATGCACACTTTGGTAAATGTAACAACACATGAATCCGCTAGAATATACTATCTGAAGTAATAAGAATCATATATATATATATATATATATATATAAGAATCATATATATATATATGTGTATGTGTGTGTGTGTGTGTGTGTGTGTGTGTGTGTGTGTGTGTGATGATATATGCATGCACCAAGGTAGTTCATACTCCAGCCGGATTTTTTTTAACAGGAGTAGAGGTTAATCCCTTGTTTCCTGTTTTCGATTGGGTTTCCGGTTCTTTCTCCTAAGGTCTACTTCAACTCCATATTTCTAACGTATCCGCCTGAACTCTGTATTTTATTCATTAATTAAATCTTGACCACTGCAAGCCTAAAGGTAGCTGTCTGTCTTTCCTGCATAACCACAAGAAATTCATTTCTTATGCTTATATTTAAAAAAGAATTTGACTAATGTTTAGCCAATACAACGCCCAAGAGCTCCTCAAGATAGAGGGTTACTGTGTAGTGCTGTATTAGGTTAAGAAAGAGTAAGAAATGAATTTCTTGTGGTTATGCAGGAAAGACAGACAGCTACCTTTAGGCTTGCAGTGGTCAAGATTTAATTAATGGATAAAATACAGAAATATATATATATATATATATATATATATATATATATATATCGGTATGTTATTTTTTTAATCGAAACTCGTATTTGAGTGGATATTCTGTTTTTAATCAAACAGTATATTTCTTTCTACCGGCTTGATTATTTACGATAAATATTGTTACGCAAATATGTGTCATTCAGCAAGATTCACATTTTCACATGCACAAATTTTCGTAACAGTTCAATCACTAGTACACACATTAAACATTAAAGGCAAACTAGCCCCAAACGTACACAAATAACAAATATAACCTAGTCTACACAGAGTCATCTACCATAAAAATTTCTTTAAACTTAATGACTAAAAAACGAAGGATTTGCGGACATATGTTTATATGGAATTTTGTCCTTGTTTTGGTAGGAGAAACCGATCCCCTATTTTCTAAAAGTATTTTTGATACACCCTTTATATTTGTGTGTGTGTGTGTGTGTGTGTGTGTGTGTGTGTGTGTGTGTGTGTGCGCGCGCGCTCGCGTGACATTGAATGTGATGAACAAGGAAGAAACTTTTTATTCAACTTTTCTATAGTCCTTTCAGTCTTTTTTTATGTTGACGAACTGTGTAGCGTACGTTTATGAGCATTGTAACAAGGTTAAAAGCACAAACGAATACATTGGTCACACGAGAATATCTTTCAGTAGCCGCCTAACTAACCACTTGAGTGATCTTAATTCGATAAGGAAGCACTTAAACAGTCGTACCCAGCTCATCGCATCTATAAGTTGCATCCTTGTAGTAAATAATACAGTCAGTCAGTTACGTGCCATGCGTGATACGCGCTTGGGTGATCGTGTCTCGAAAGAGACATGACTAACTTGGCAGAAGATTTTCCATTATTTTCTGCTGTATACTGGTTACCAACCAAGACTATAGAACCCAATCTGTCTCTCTGTCATAGGTGGAAGGAACAGACGGGTTCATACCTTTCACAAGTGTATTTGTACGTAAATGAATGCAACAAATTCAACTTGAATTTGAACTCGGCTCTCCGATTTCGTATTCGGAGCCGATATCCACTGCACCATAACATCAGACATTTTAAAAAATCTAATTATAAAAGACTTTTTAAAATAACGCAAGCACATTTTATTATTTTTTAATATAAAGAGACCTACACTCAATATTGCTTGCTTTGAAGCAAGCCGAAGTGTATTGGGTGTTTTGAACCCTTGGCAAAGCACCCCAGCATGGAATTTTACTAGCCCGATGCAGCACCTCATTCGATAGAAATGCAAACCCAAATTCAAAGCCTACTCACTCCGCTGGAAGGACCCCGCTCGTATTGATCATATCTTCAGGGGTGTAGCCTTATTCATCACGCTTAGCAATCGCAAGTTAGTGAAGCGATTTGAATGATTGTTGATTCTGAAGAATTAATCCATCTATTAACAGCTTTCGAGACACGATCACCCAAGCGCGTATTTAAACTTATTTATAAATGGAACTTTGTCTGTGTGTGTGTGTCTGTATGTGTGTGTATCCGTTACCTATAGACTCCGAAATGGCTGAACCGATTTTCTTGAAAATTTGCACAGTTCTGTCTGCGAGTGTTCTTAGCTAGGTTTTGTGTCGAGGTACCCCCGATAAATATCGAAAATCGATAATCGAAAAATCAGGTTATAGAAGGAGTGGCCCGATTTTAATCACATTTGATACACACATAGACAAAGACATAAGAAACGATATTCAGAAGTTTCAAGGTTGCAGTTCTTAGAGTAGTGCAGAAAATCGATAATATATATATATATATATATATATATATATATATATATATATATAAGGCAATGTGTATGTGTGTGTGTCTGTTTATCTGCCTGTATGTCTGTATATTTTTTCAACCTTTTTATTTTAGTTTTTGCTTCGAATTTGGCTCTAAGTAGGTAGGATTGTAGTTCTTAGTCTCAGCCATGATACCATTTACTCAGAGGACTTATTTAGCCTTCAAAATTCAGTTTACGCCGAAAAAAACTTATTTGATATCGATTCCAGGAAATCAAAATTTGACTTACATCCATTCATTTTTCTTTCAGTGTACGGTTTCGCTTTAACTGAAAACAACTATTGCATTTTAGTCTTTCGTGCCAACGTCCAAAGAGTGTGAGCTCCAGGACCATGGATTAGTTTTAAAGCTAAGTCTAGATATGACAGCGTTCAAAAGCGTTTAACTGGCCTTATGGGTGATTAATTATTTTCCACATGCAACCCCTTTCCTTCAGATGAATCGTTGCTAGACTCTTGTTATTTACACTGAAAATGTTCAGACGTGCGACATTCCTTAGTACCCCAGTTCAGACCTTTACATCTTAGTCTCACCAGGCTTCTTCCTCATTCTCTTCATATTCCACAGGAGGTTCCACAGCTTTTTCCCCAGAACTCTTACACTGTAGAGAAAACTCACAAGATATGCTTTCCTGATCACTACAATCTTAATCTCTTCAAGTTGAGAAGCAACTGTTACCTCTCCTACATATCCTCAAAATATACATCTCTTACGTCTTCCTTTTATCTCCTTGTTTAAATAACCCACCTACTTTAACTGACTCTTTGGCCTTGCACTGGGTAAATAAATATATTAAAAATGACATAAGGTTTACAACTTGGCAGAATAATCATTACGGACAGTTTCTATACGCTCTTAATCTTTATAAATGAAAAACTGGATAAACATTAGAAAAACGATTTTTTTGTCTATCGCATTCAATTAAACATTTATAACAGAAGGATTGCTGCTCATATATATATATAAACGAGATTATAATTATACTCGTCTCGAATGAAGGGAAAAATGGTTGTAAAAAAAAAGAAAGAGCTTAAGGCATGAAAGTCAGTCAAAAGTGTTCGGACCGAAATCAGCACGAAGCCCAAAGAAAAAACCCGACACGAGTAATCATCTAACAGTAAGCGCTCAATACAAATGTAGAGCAAACTAAATAGCACCTAATGAGCCAGACAAACCTACCTAGGTTTCACCTAAATGGATCGTCAGAGAAAGCTTTCCCTGACTATCCGTTTAAATGAAACCGAGGTAGGTTCGTCTGGCTCATCAGGTGCTATATATATGGGCAGCAATCCTTCTTATATATATATATATATATATATATATATATATATATATATATGTGTGTGTGTGTGTGTGTGTGTGTGTGTGTGTGTGTGTATTTTAAGCATATCACCCCGAGCAAGGCGGTAACGCCACTGATGTGCAGGGGGCTAAAATAGGTGTGAAAAGATTGGAAAAGAGAAAACCGGAAACCGCATCCTAAACAGGAAACAAGGGATGAGCCTCTTCACCTGTTCAATAGACGTGGGTGGAGTGTGAACCGGGCGATAGTTTAGTCTATCTAATCCAATTGAAAAAAAAAAGTGAGAAGAAAAAACCGGAAACCGCATCCTAAACAGGAAACAAGGGATGAACCTCTTCACCTGTTCAATAGACGTGGGTGGAGTGTGAACCGGGCGATAGTTTAGTCTATCTACTCCAATTAAATATATATTTATATAAATTATATATATATATAAAGTTTTTTATCTTTCTGCACAAGGCGTAACAGTGGTGAAAGTCTTAAAAATTGTAAATAATAATGAAGTATTTTTATAATATGGCAATAATAGTATTAGCCGCTTCTTTATAAAGAAACGTATAGTGTTTATTTACCGAGTAGCCAGTGCTACTATCGGTTGAAATTTATTAAATCTTTCACTTAAAACAATCTTTCAGGAAAATAGGTTTCTCAAGTCCAGTAGATGTTATCACTCTTTCCAGTATTGATAGGGGTTTCCTTTCTAAACTTCTATTTGAAGTATTGTTAAATGTCAACATCTTGATATATCATATTTTATATATACAATAATATTATTATGTATTCTATAATTATATATTATGTATAATAAAGTTATTGTAAATTATATTGTTATTATATATCATATTATATATACTGATAAATTAAGACTACAATGATAATGTGATTAGTGTATTTTTATATTATATTATAAATATGATGATATTACCACGAATTATATTATCTATACGTATTGAAATAAACTATTAGAACAACAATGGCGAAGTATTATTATCTTGTATCATTTATAGGCTACAAATAATACAAGTGGAACTGTGTCGTCAAAAATGGCGGTCAAATAAATCGATATGCCGTCTAAAATGACGGCAATATATATATTGATGTACCTTCTATTGAGTATCTTACATTAAGACCTAAGAAAAAATAATCAAAACCCGTGAACGTGACAGCAGATATATATATATATATATATATATATATATATATATATATATATATATATTCTTCACTACTCGGTATAATTATTGCAAAATAATGAAATAATAAGGCACTTTTAAAGAGCAAAAACGCTGCAAGAACTTTCATAACTGGTAATAAAGAGAATGAACTGAGGCGACGCTGGCTCGCTATTGTCTCCCTTTCCATAAGTGTGACAGGTGGAGAATATATATATATATATATATATATATATATATACGATGGTCATTCAATAAATAAGGTCAATTTTTCAGTATAAGGACTTCTAATACAGATAGAAGTTTACTTTTTTTTTCAACGTAGTCTTCCAGCAGTATCACACACTTTTCCCATCTGTGCACAAGCTTCCGTATTCCCTCAGCGTAAAAATCTTAGAATTGATGTCTCAGCCAATCGCTTACAGCACTTTTGACTTCACCGTCACTTTCAAACTTTGTGCCTCTCGTGAACACTTTCAAGGAACCAAACAGGTGAAAGTCTGAAGGGGCAAGATCTGGGCTGTAATGAGGATGAGGGAGCAGTTCCCAGCCCAGCTCGTTGATGGTCTGCACCGTTTGGGCTGATGTATGAGCTGACCTTCGTGTAGGCAAGGTCATCATGGACAATTTTGTGTGCTGTCCCAACAGATAGGCTCAAAGTCCTAGCAATGTCATCCACTGTCGCCCTTCTGTCAGACTGAATGAGGTCATTGACTGATTCGATTACATCAAGAGACCTCACTTCTGTAGGCCTCCCATGCCTGTTTTCATTCTCAACACTGCTCCGTCCTTCTTTAAACAATTTATCCCACTTGTAGACATTTTTGGCTGAAATATGTGGCACCATGCACAGTTGACATTCTCCGATGAATTTCAACTGGTTTGCACCATTCAGCAACCAAAAACTTTATAACTGACCTCTGTTCAATCCTGGAGCACGCATCTTCGTCGGCTGTCTTTGTTAATCTCCAAAACTCTCAAAGTTTTTTTGTTTTTTTTTCAATCAGCAAAAAAATTAAATTCCTTTGAAAAAGAAGTAAAGAAAAATTTTTTAAAAAGTCAGCTACTATCTGTATTAGAAGTCCTTATACCGAAAAATTCACGTTATTTATTGAATGACGCTCGTATATATATATATATATATATATATAATATAAAATTATATATAAATGGAACTTTTTCAGTGTGTGTTTGTGTGTATGTGCGTGTGTCCGTTACCAATAGACTCCGAAACGGCTGAACCGATTTTTTTGAAAATTTTAAACAGTTGTAATATAAGCGTCTACGAGTGTTCTTAGCTTGGTTTTATGTCGAGGTATCCCCGAAAAGTATCGAAAATCGATAATCGAAAAAATCGGGTTATAGGAGTGGTTCGATTTTAATCAAATTTGATACACTCATAGACAAAGACATAAGAAATGATATTCAGAAGTTTCAAGGTTGCAGTTCTTACAATAATACAGAAAATCGATAACATATATATATATATAAAAGGCAAGATGTGTGTGTGTGTGTGTGTGTGTGTGTGTGTGTGTGTGTGTGTGTGTGTGCGTGTGTGTCTGCATATTTTTCAGCCCTTTTATTTTAGTTTTTGCTTTGGGTTTGGCTCTAAGTAGGTATAATTGTAGTTCTTAGTCGCGGCCATGATATCATTTACCCAGAGGACTTATTTAGCCTTCAAAATTCAGTTTACGACGAAAAAAACTTATTTGATATCGATACCAGGAAATCAAAATTTGACTTACATCCATTCATTTTTCTTTTAGTCTACGGTTTCGCTTTAACTGGAAACAACTATTGCTTTTTAGTCTTTCGTGACAACGTCCAAAGAGTGTGAGCTCCAGGACCATGGATTAGTTTTAAAGCTTTCATTACACCCGAGCAACGCCGGATTATACAGTTAGTATATATATATATATATATAGAGAGAGAGAGAGAGAGAGAGAGGGGGGGGAAGAATGGCAAACCTGTAAAGACGGAAAAAATTAATCCAAAAGATTTCATTCATAAAGCAAGACAATACCTTAATCGACAAAGATATCTCAGTGTCTCACACGAAAGGCTTGAATCAATATGACTGCAATCTAAGAAACACAGGATAGAGGTAATGGGAAATAGATTACTTAAATGGTTAATTTTGCTTTGGAAATAATTTTGTCTAAATGTAAATAAATTTTTTATTTGTATAGATCATTAAAATGACTAAGGGAAGTAATCACTCTTAAATTTACTAACTTAAGTTGATTTATTTCCCTTCCTACTAGCGATGGAACAGGACAAATAAAAATAAATACACATTGATAATTATTATATTGTTTTATTATATGATATTCAGTGATTAAATTTTTGAACTGATTCTTTCCAGTGTCTTTGTTGTTTCTATCATAAGATTTGTGCCAAACTACTTTCCAGCCATCTTTCTACTAAACAATAATGAGATAAAATTAGTAATAAATCATAATCTATTAATTAATATATTAACATTTTCTTTTCTAAATATCCGAACATGCATTAAAATATCACATGATCAAATACCGTATCACACATACCAATTTTAGTTGAAGAAATTCTGATGAATAAATCTCTCGTGTATAATACGCAATTTTAATGTGTTCCGCATCTAAGTGAACTAAATGTAACTATTATTCCGTTATTGCGGGCCATTCTTTTCGTTTCGAAATAAGAATTTAATTAGTTTAAGCTGTGCTTTGAAACAAACACGGAAAAAGCATAACTTTTAACAAGAAAAATGCAACACGCAACTCTCTAGGAGAAACAAAATTTTAAAGCAAAAACACATTTCAGTGAGTAAATCGCTATTTTAATCGTCGCGTGCCTAGCTGGAAAGTGGGCCTCATCTAAATGAACATTTAGGAAAAAAATCAGTTGTCATACGTGATACACTCTTGGGTGATCATGTCTCTTTCGATCCATCACTTACTAGGTAGAAGATTTTCCCGCAGTATGTTGCCAGTTCTTTCTGCGGTAAACCGGTTGCCAACCAAAGCTATAGAACACAATCTGGCCTGATATTCAACCTACAGCTGGAGGGAGAAGTGCTGAATGAATACCTTTCCCAAGGATATCCACGCGTAAGTGAATGCAACGAATTCAACTGGAATTCGAACTCTGCTCTATGATTTCTCCTTCCGAGCCGATAACCATTGCACCACAAAAGTTTTCATTAAGTTTACGGCCACATCACGTTTCAACACCGGTTCCCGTAAGATCACCGAATTTGAGCAAAGTTGAACCTAGTTATTACATAGATGGGTGGCCGCTTGGGAATACCAGGGGCCGTAAGCTTACTTCAGAATGGTTAATCGAAAAGCAAAGTAATAATTCCCGTTAGACTCATTATATTTGCTTACGCGCAAATAATTTTGGGAGAAGTATGAATCCACTTCTTCTCATCCTGGCTATGGGTTAAATAATAAAACTTGTATAACTAAATAATTATCTGGATTTAATTAACTTTCAAAGAATTTCCTGATATTACAGAGCTGTTAAGCACTCGATTCTTTGATTTTAATGAATTATTTTTTCCCTAATTTGGTATTTGAAAGGATCCTTTCACGATTTCGTTACGCATTCAGATTTCGTTGTTGCATTTTATACCGTCTGTTAAATTAATTACCAGACAGTTAAATTTCCTGGTTACTTGCGACGCCATTTCAGGATATATAAAGAAAATCATAAACAATGATTCTACAGAAGGATACTGAGAATACCAGGGATGGGACATGTGAGCAACGAGTGTGCGACGCGACTTTACGTTGGTCTACTTGAAATTTCTCCCGTTACATTTTAGTGTGTAAACTCTCTTTTTGCTGCTCCCATTTAACTGACTGGCTGACACTGACCGAAGCCTTTATAGCCATTTAGTCTTTTAATGTGTTCCGCATCTAAGTAAACTACATTTTAGGACACTTATTCTTAGAATCAGAAAGAAACAATTAAAATTTCTCGGATACATAATGAGGAAAGTGGGTTTGAGAATTTGACACTCACAGGACATATTGAAGGCCAGAAGTGCAAAGAGAAACTGAGTAATCCATCCGGCGAGCTTGTAAAAATAAATAGTTGAACAGGTAGTTAAACGGATAGTAAAAAGACAGACATTGATTAAGAGCTATAAAAATGGGAAGTAGTTGGGGGTTAAATTCGTCCACATTGTGAAGAGTATAAGCACGTGAAATGACTAGCAGTCAGAGTAAAATACGTATCTTAGAAAGATCGACAATCAATTGCTGGAAACTACTGAAGAGCGGACTGAACAATTACGGAAAAGTTAGTCTACGAAACTCTGAAGTCGGAAGTGCAGAATAGAGCATCAATCAGCTAAGAGAAACATTTTATTAATATTGATAATAGAAATGCTGCTATACAAGAATAATCAGGGCAAATTACACCGTAATATATTGTATGTATATGTCTAAATTATATTTGCCGTGGGAGTTAACTAGAATTTTATTGTGACCTTCTAAATCGATAAAATTACATGGCCCAATAACTGTTGACCCTTTCTTGTTTTTTTTTTGTTTTTTTTTTTTCCTTGCTTTTCTCCCTTCCTTCCAGAAACATTAACGTCTCCGTGGATACCGCTTCGGTGGAGCGGGCCTCAACTCGACCCCGGCCTAGGTGGATCGACCAGTTTCACCTCAGCGTGGCTGGTCCCAGCTGTTACATGGAGTAATAGGTAGGAGAAGGATGTTTCTGGGGTGGTTGTTCGGACGACCCTTGGTACTGGAGTATTCCACGATGCTTGGATAAATCTGTAGAAAATGGACGCTTTGTCAAAACAATGAAAAAAGAAATGTAATTAAACATTATTTATTATTCATGACTATTCAGAAAAAATGTTTAAGTCAGGTAAATGTTTACAGAAACAGATTCCAAATATATAATTGACCCCCACAACAGCCCCACTAAGAGAAAATTTAATTTTTTTTATAAATAATGCAAGAGGTTGATTGCATAAGTTACTATTTAGTAAATAAATGAAATAGAATGTTTAGACTTATCTTAAACTTTCATAGAACTGGTATCTGTTTGTCAGAGAATTTAATAATATATAAACACAAACCAAAAAAAAAATACAAGTCTAACCTTCACATGAGCAGATATCAATTTTGCGAAACTATCCGCCAGAAAGATAATGTTTTATTTCCTAATATTGGGCACTTTACTGAAAAAGACTTGCTTACCTTAAAAGCGTTATCCACTGGAAATATACTGGACGGGAGTTGCTTTCTTTTCCCTTTTTTTCGTGAAATATATATATATATTATCAGTCATCCACATACAAGCCTATTTCGCTTTATCATCAGCTCATATATATTTACGCTCTCACACCCTGATTGAGCACCCTGGAAGAATGGTAGACTTTGAAAAACAGTAGCTACTTTAGCATATACGCATCGTTTATTCAGCAGTGAATTAAAACACGTTCAGCTATCGGGCTTGTATAATGATAATAAACACGTTAAAAAGTTCTTCTAGCTCAGAGGTAGAATCGCCGACTGACGCCAATTCGGTCGGGCTTCAATCCGGGGATAAAAAGCAATCGGCGTCTAACCGTACTGATGAGCTGCGAAACAGATCTGTCTGTAGATGACTATATATATATATATATATATATATATATATATATATATATATATATATAATTGTGTATTTAGACCGCAATTCTTCTTTTATACAAGTTTCATTAAAAACAACCGATAAGGTGCTGCGGTTAATTTATTTGAAATTTAATTTTTCATGTTTTCTTATAATTATTTTCTTCTTTTCTGGGTATAAATTAACACATCACTAAATAAGTGCCAGGCCTGACATATAGATGGCACCACTAATAAAAAAAAAATATAATTTTTATTATGTACTCACTTTCAAATGGCGTGTGAGAAAATTTGGGCCCAATCAGACAATTCATTTAAAAGTTACAGTTATTTCAGTGAAGCTAGTGCTGCAAATTTTTCAAAACAATGGAAAAATCTGAATTTCGTGTGTTGATAAAGCATTGCTTTCTGAAGGGAAAAAATACTGTTCAAGCAAAGCAATGGCTTGATAAGTGTTATTCGGACTCTGCTCCGTCGGAAACAACGGTTAAAAGGTGGTATGTTGACTTTAAACGCAGTCGTACAAACAAATGATGCTGAACGCTCGGATAGCCCAAAATCGGCAGTTGTCCCGGAAAACACCAAAAAATCCACAAACTCGATTTGGCAGATCGTAAATTGAAATTGCATGAGATAGCAGAGGAGTTGAACATATCAGAAGGCAGTGTATTCACAATTTTACATGAACATTTGTCAGTGAGAAATCTGAGTACAAAGTGGGTGTTGCGTTTGCTCACGGTCGATCAAAAACAACACGTCGACGATTCAGAGCGTTGTTTGCAACTGTTTTAACGCAACAAGAAGGCATTTTTGCGTAAATTTGTAACAATGGATAGAACATGAATCGACCACTCCACTGTGGGGTCGAATCGGCAGTCAGGTGAGTGGACAACAGCAGATGAAAGCCGTCCAACGCGACCAAAGACGCAAACATCAGCAGGCAAGGTTTTGGCCTCCGTATTTTGAGATGCGCAAGGTATTTTGTTCATCGATTACCTTGACAAAGGAAGAACCATCAATAGCGAATATTATATAGCATTATTGGTGCGTTTGAAGGAAGAAATCACTCGAAATCGGTGATATGAAAAGAAAAAGTGATCTTTCACCAAGACAACGCATCGTGTCACAACAATAGCAAAACTACATTAATTGCACTTCGAATTGCTTCCACATCCACCCTATTCTCTAGATCGGCACCTCAGCGACTACTGGCTGTTTGCGGACCTCAAACAAATCCCTCAGGGAAAAAGATTTAGCTCCAATGAAGAAGTGATATCGGAAACTGAGGCGTATTTTGAAGCCAAAGACAAATCGTTCTACAAAAAAATCATTGAATTGTTAGAGAAGCGTTGGAATCAGTGTATCACTCTAGAAGGAGACTATGTTGATGAATAAATTCGAATTTTGCCTAAAAGTTGTTTTTTTAGTTAGGCCCGGGACTTATTGAGTGATTTATTATGCAGAAATTATCTTGGATATACTTTTAGCCATTATTTAGGATGAATTTTAATTTTTAACTTTTAACTAAATATATGAGTTGTTTTATGTATCTAGAGATATAAAAATGTTATATTTTCCAAACACGGTCAGCACCTTGTGGCCATGATCATAGTTGATATTAGTGAGTGTTCGCTTTTTCTCTTTTATTAATAAATGTGTTTCTGATCAATCCAAATTTGTATATAATATATAACACAACACGGTTAACAAGAAAACTCACGTTACATTTACAATTACAGTTACAATTGCAGTTACAATTAGGTCTCATTTAAGCACATTCGGGTTTCTACCAAACTCTAACTAAAACACACTCATTGATAATTATAGCCCCATCCTCATGTGAAAAAGGCTAAAAATAATGTAAGCATTATTAATAAAGAAGAAAAAGACAACACTCAGTAATATCAATTATGAATACGGCCAAAATGTACTGATCGTGTTTGGAAAACATTTGAACAATTTCCATATAATTTACGTTCAGAGAAGAAGGAAATTATTAGAACGCATACAAAATTAATTTAAAAACTTAGCCGCTGGATTTTTTCAGTCGTTTTAATGAAACACGCACGCGCATGCGTGTGTGTCTGATAGAAATATAGCTTTAATGTATGCTATCTTTATGGATCAAAGGGCTAAATATCAGAGATAGAGCGTATATATATAGTCATACGCAGACAGATCTGTTTCGCTGTATCACAGCTCATCAGTACGGTTAGACATCCAATTGCTTTTAACCCAGGATTGAAACCCGACCGAATTGGCGTCAGTCAGCAATTCTACCTCTGAGCTCGGTAGAAGAAGGCAGACTTTTTAGCGTGTATATTATCATTATACACGCCCAATAGCTGATAGTGTTCTAATTCATTGCTGAATGAACGATGCGTATTTGCTAGAGTAGCTACTGTTTTTCAAAGTTTACCATTCTTCCAGAGTGCTCAATCAGGGTATATATATATAAACGTGATTATATATAGTTATACTCGTCTCGAAAACCTTCCTCGAAAACTTTCGAACGAAGGAAAAAAAATGGTTTTAAAAAGAAAAAAAGAAAGAGCTTAGGACATGAAAGCTTTCCCTGACCATCCGTTTAGGAGAAACCTAGGTAGGTTCGTCCGGCTCATTAGGTTCTATTTTATATATATATATATATATATATATATATATATATATATATATATATACACGTTTCATTGAAAATGATAGACAATGTATTATCATTAAATTTTTTCTATAATTTTTCATATGTTCGTATAATTTGTTTCTTTTCGGAACTCAAATTATATAAGAATTGTCCAAAGCTTTTGTACTGTCGAACGCTTTCGACTATACTTTAATACTATACTTTATCAAAAATTAATTTTGTTTTACTTGTCAATAAACATGTGTAAGGTTTATGAGTAAGGTTTATGTATTGTGTTTGTTAACTTCCGAAAACGGTAAACACATTGTTACTTTGTTCATAATTGATGTTATTAACCCTCTAGGGCCATTCGTATCATATTTGATACAGTATTTCCCTATAAGGAAACATTTGGTATTTCCCTATAAGGAAACATTTGGTATTCATTGACTGAGCAGTCAGTACTGCTTTCATTTGAAATTTATAAAATATTTCTCTTAAAAAAATTTTCAGGAAAATATTTCTTTCAAGGCTTGTTTTCATACTGTATCAAATATGATACGAATGGCCTTAGAGGGTTATGTGTAGGATTTCTCTTTTTTATTAGTAATGCCTCCATTATCTTTAATCTTCTTTTGCATGTGGATGATGCTATTATGTATGTATTACCAACGAGGATATCACAGATAGGTACTGGAAGATCTCGATGTGTGCTTAAATGTGATCATTTGTGCATTAAATGTGATAGAACTGTTGTGGAAAAGGTGCAATGTCAATGTTCTCGTCAATTTTGTGGTGGTGTAGACAATGTAGTTGTTTACAGATTTGGATAGTAGATGAACACAGTTCTTCAAAGGACATAGAAATACGTAGACGACACTGGTTCTCTGCAGTTTAGAATTTGCAGGTAAATTATTATAATTGATAATGAGGTTGACAGTTTTTAATTTTTTATAAGAGATAATTTAATTTTCCTGTTTAAATTGGTCGGTGTTGCATAATTTCGGACACTATGGTGGGGGGAGAGTAGAGTGATTATACTGACTAGCAGTTCACTAGCTTACGGCATATCACGTTGAATACACGGGTTCTCGTTCGATCACCAAAATTAAGCAACGTGAGCCTGGTCAGTACTTAGACGGGTGACCGCTTGGGAATACCAGGCACTGTAAGCGTTCAGTGACGGATGTACGTTGTGCTGCAGTGGATGTCGGCTTGAAAGGAGAAATCGGTGAGCCGAGTTCGAATTCCAGTTGAGTACCCTGCATTCACTTAAGCACTAGTACCCTTGGGAAAGGTATTAATCTGTCACTTCCTTCCAGTTATAGGTTAAATAACGGGATGGGGCCTGGAGGCAACCCGTCTAGTGTAGGTGTCACAATAAAAAAAAACACCCTTGGTAGCCCTGGCGAAGCATCAAGTATTCAGCTATTTGACAAGATTTCGCTACAAATTGCGCTAGGGTTCCAAATGCACAGGGAATACTGGAGGGGTGTAGTGGGTTCTATCTCGGCCAAGGCCGCAAGACGACGAACAGTGTATCTACTTCACGCAGTGTGCGAGTATTGTACTTGTTGATATGCTATTATTCTCAACCTCTGTTTTGGTTATTATTCATGTAGTAACTTTTTTAGGGTTACGACACTATCAAATCCAAATGCAGCGATTGACTATACCTACAAGAGTGCAGCCATACGTACTATTGGCAAATTCGGGTAGTCAATTTCGGGTTGGTGAAACTATTTTCAGTTTAGTGTTGTGCTTAGCCTAGACCGGTTGCTTCCCAGTCTGTCCTGATATTTACCCATGGATAGGAGATAAAGAAAATGATTTATACCATTCTCAAGTCTATTTGTACGTAAGTTAACACATTTTGAGGTTTTGAATTCAGTGCTTCACCTAGACCGGTTGTTACCCAGTCTGTCCTGATATTTACTCATGGATAGGGAATAAAGAGAATGTTTTATCCCATTCCCAAGGGTAAGTGAATGTAACAATCTCAACTAGAATTCGAACTCAGCTCTCTGATTTTATAAATCTGAGCCGCTAGCAATTACTCCACTATGCCTCACATACAGGATACATGTTTAGGCGATAATGTTCCCCTCAATTCATGATTGATTGGGTAGATTTCCCACTGTAGGCTCCTGTTTCTTTTTTAGGTAGACCAACCTAGGCTATAGAACCTAATCTGTTCTGCTATTTATCCATAGCTCGGGGGAGAAGCGATAGATTCATACAACTGTTTCCCAATGCTTGATAAGTCTGAAAAAAAAATGATAATTTTTATTCATTTCAATCCAATCAACTTCTTGCAGACACATTCTTTTTACTTTTTTTTTTTTTTTTTTTTACCTGAACACCAGTAAGGTATGTTTACTTTCACATTTTATATATTTACCTGTTTTCCTATGTGTGTGTGTGTGTGTGTGTCACACTGTTTTTACAAAAGTCCATTTTCTACAATTTTACTGATACCTGTCATATTAGCATGGAGTTGGATTATTAGTAAACATTAAAAATGAACTAAAATAAAAACATTTAAAAACAGGACAAGAAAAAATGCATTTTGTTCCACTAAGTTTTATTCTATCTTTTAATCTGCATTTTAAACATTTGTGATTTTGTGTGAATACACTGCATGAGTGTGCTTCTAAAATCTGAATTGTGACTGTTTCGGGTGATTATCATCAAACTCACACAACAAAGAAGACAACACATTAATCAAAATATTAATTAAATTTGCCTAACACAATTTGATTATCTCCCTTGCATAACTAAACGTTCATAAATTAATCCCCTTACTCGCAGCGGCCATTGAAAAACATGTAATTGAGCCAACTGCTATCGGCAGTTTAACTTGGCACGGTGCCTATTATCAGGTAAAACAAAATTTAGAAAACATCTACAAGCGACTTAGTTTACTCGTTTGTTTGTCAGAGTCCACCTATTTATAAGGAATATAAGTGAATTCTCTATTTTTTAAATTTTTTTTACATACAATGTGTGAAAGCACCCTCATCAGCCGGCAACCAGAGGAGCTAACACAGTTACGGCGGCTAAGGCGTTACTGCCACCCCTGAATCCATCAACAGCTTTCGTCACCGGACAGAATATTCTTTTTCGATGTAGACGTGCCATTCTCAGCGATTTTGATGCAACTCAATCAGTTCAAGGGCCATACGTGATACATGCTTGTGCGATCATGTCTCGAAAGAGCCATGACTGACTGGGCAGAATATTAGTAGGTTGCCATTAGTTTCTGCGGTAGACTGTTTGCCAACCAAGGCTATAGAACCCAATCTGTCCTGCTATTTAAACCATAGTTGAAGGGAGAAGCGACGGATTCATACCTTTCCCAAGGGTATTTGCGCGTCAATGAATGCAACGAATTCAACTAGAATTCGAACTCGGAATTAAAATCACACTTTCAACGTTGTGTTCAATAAAAGCTTTTGCTTTTAATCGTTAAACAAAACACAACGCGCTCGTAGTGACCGTTATCAATGACGTACAATGGAAGGTTAATAGATGTGTTTCATGTCAGAAGTAGCATTGTCTTGTGAGAATGGTTTTAATTAAATTCGTTTATTTTGGATCTTGACCAGATTCAACTCGATGCCTGTTGAACTGTGATAAGACGATAAGAAGCACTCTTCAGGCACCGGCCAATGATGCCCACCTTCAAAAGAAAGGAAACGATTGACCGTTCACATGTCATGTTCACTCTTTTTTTACGGAGTAGGTTTTGCAGGGATTCGTAGTGGTTTTTCTTTCGCTGGTACACTTCCAACCTGTCTTCTCTCATGGAACCGTTAAATTTTACTAGGAGGAAACACTTCTTTGTATCATACCACGCCACAATATCAGGGTGTGCATGGTCTATATCTAAGTACAAAGTTATCAAGATGTTGTATTAAATGAAAGTAGAGTATATGTTAAAAATGTTTCATCATGAAACGTTTATCGTTCCAAGCTGTTTAATTCGGTGGATTCAATAACGAGTTCTCGTTTTCGGTTAGGCGGCAATAACAACAGATACACGTGTCTTGTTCGAAACCTTTCTTCCAACACCCAAATATAACGACAACAACAAAAGTAATTTTTAAAAGAAGTGAGGCACAACGTTGGCCCCGGAAGTGCTAAATTATCAATATTAATATTTGTTTTTGTTAATCACCATTTATTTTATATTGCGTTTTTTGTTTAATTTTTATTTTTTGTATTTATTTTTATTCTACTGTTCACCAACAATATTTAGAAATCAGCCAATAATATATCCTCCTCCTTTCTTGTTTATAACTTCAGTGTGTACTACTATCTATCTATCTATCTATCTATCATTAATCAGATTAATTTAACATAAAATTTGTTAATTTTCCAAAAATAATGTGTCACAGATGTATATTTCATTTTTGCAAGATTTTTAAAACCGAGAAATTTTTATTGTCCAATCAATATAATTTCTGTTTGAAATAAACCAGAGAGTATTTTGCTTACTGGAAAGAGTAAATTTAATCGGTTAGCTTTCAATTAAAACTAAAAGAAAAGTTTAAAGAAAACTTTTCCATTTTTAAAAATTCAGTTTAAAATTTCGACATCGAAAATGCGGTGGGGTACCTAAACAAAAAGAAAGATAAACTAGATACATTCGACGAAACAAAACATATATTAAAAAAGGATTCTATCATCATTTCCTATCCTTTGTAACTCTCATCAAATTTCTCTTTTTACTCTCTTTCCTAATCCTTGTCAGACATAAAAGCTCGTTAGATAGGTTATATGATATTTTCTGTTCATCTTGCTATCAATATAACTTGTGGGCGTCAAATTTTCCAAACCTACTTTACTTATTACACGCCTTAAATACTTCAACTCTTCTTCTAATTTTAAGTATAAGTGCAATGTGGCTTCCCTGTGTCTCTTCTACAAATACTTTTATGGCTTCTGCTCCGATGAACTTAGCTCACTGATACCCCCTATATATGAATTTACCCGAGCAACAAGATTAGTAATTAGGTCCCACCCTTTTACTGTGAAACAAATAAAATGTAAAAATAAATTCTACTCCATCAGCTTCTTTTCTCGTACTTCCCACCTGTGGAATTCCCTTCCGTTTACTTGCTTCCCTGACAGTTACAATCTCCAAGAATTTAAATGTAAAGTCAACAGACATCTATTTCACTAACTTGCATCCTCTCTCTCATGCTCCTTTCTCCGTCCACTCCACTCTCATCAGTATTCTCATCCTTCCCTTACCCACTTCCTAACACCTCCTATAACCTGTCACTCTTTCTCATAACTTTTCTCCTATGTAATCCCCTTCAAAACAGTGGCAGTAAAATGCCTTGCTTGGGGCGATATGATTATAAAAAAAAGTGTAGTTCCCTGAAATTTCGTCGTTGCTCAAGTGTCCAGTTCATTTTATTCTCAACATCCTCCTATCTATCTATCTATCTATCTATCTATCTATCTATCTATCTATCTATCTATCTTCGTACCTACTCACTTGCCTCAGTTCATATCTATCTATCTATCTATCTATCTATCTATCTATCTATCTATCATTAATCAGATTAATTTAACATAAAATTTGTTAATTTTCCAAAAATAATGTGTCACAGATGTATATTTCATTTTTGCAAGATTTTTAAAACCGAGAAATTTTTATTGTCCAATCAATATAATTTCTGTTTGAAATAAACCAGAGAGTATTGTTCATATTGAACAGAGCTCGACGTTGAAAACTTCGTTGGTCAGACGAGAACCAGTGTATTCAACGTAATATAGCCGTATCTATCCCGTCTCATCCTTCCATATCTATCTATCTATCTATCTATCTATCTATCTATCTATCTATCTATCTATCTATCTATCTTCGTACCTACTCACTTGCCTCAGATCATATCTATCTATCTATCTATTCTCAACATCCTCCTATCTATCTATCTTACTGTGAAACAGTAAGATAGATAGATAGGAGGATGTTGAGCACCGTTTTTCTGGTGCTTCAATCTTCTTCATCTGTGAGAAGATTGTCCAGCATTTACTGCCATATACGAGGACAAATATTACATAACTGCTCAGTACACAATTCTTTGTTCCGAATTATTTTCTGTTTTTTAGATACTTAACTTTTGGAAAGCTTCTTTTGTTGTTTGAATGTGTCTTTAGATTTTAGTGTCACATTTTCCGTACTCTGTTAAAACAGTTCCCAGATATAATAACACTTTTGTACTTGTTTGACTTTGATTCGTATATATCTATCCAAAATTTCACACACGCACTTACACACACACACACACACACACACACACACATATATATATATATATATAAAGAAAAACTCAACACATCATTGAGTTTTTTTTATGTATATCATATTGCTCTGGTTAATATCAACTGAGCTTTCTATATAGATTTCTTTAATATTTTATATTAAATAGACCTTTTTAGATTATCCTCTCCGTTTACGGATTTCATTTAGCACCATTACCTATATATATATATATAAATCTCAGTTAAACAAACTCTTTGTACTTATATATATATATATATAGAGAGAGAGAGGGGGGGGCAGACAGACAGACAGACAGACAGACAGAGACAGTGAGAGAGAGAGAGAGAAAGAGAGAGGGTGCGATGGATAAATTGTCGTCTGATTTACACAAAATGAAAATAACACTGACATCTCATATTAACAGGTATATTTACCAAAATTGCACAAAAATTTCTTGAAATAATAAAGCGTAAATTTATTGAATAAAATCGCCATTGGTTTCAATCACGGCCTTTATACGACTTCGGAATCTCCTGAAACTTTTCTGGGTGATCTTCGTGTTTAATTTGATGAATACTACCGTAATCCTTGCCTTCAGTTCCTCTTTAGTGTGACAAGAAGTTTTGATGGTCTCTCGCTCAACTGCATTTCGCACAAAATAATCAAGCGGTTGCAGTCTGGTGAATTAGGTGGTCAGATATAAGGAGTGATGTGGTCGCAGAAATTATCTGACAGCCATGGCTAGGTTCTCCGGCTTGTGTAGCATGCCACTCTAGGCTAGCGAGTCCACTATGTTCTGCTATTTAATCTTTAGTTGGGAGAGGGGTAGAAGAGATCCGTTAACACGTTTCCCAAGGGTATTAATGCACAAGTGAAAAAGCAAGACTAAATCTCAATTTGAACTCGACTAAGGATTCCACTTTCCAGGCCGACAACTTTCACATGATCTGCACTTTCAGACCGACTTATACACACATACCACATAAGTTTACAAGCAGACAGTTAGACTGACAGCTGAAAGGAACATACTCTTTCACCTTTTTTACTTACTCCGATTAATTTACCTTTATGATAACGAATATCTACAAAATTAGAAGTTCCTTTTTGCTCTAGATGCCCAAAAAATGTCATATGATTGCTCCTTATTCAAAACTCATGGAAAACTTTTGAGTTATTTTTCCTTTGTTTATTTCCTATCGAAAGCATCGTAATTTATTTTAATAAAATCAACTATTTAAATAGGTTTGTTCTGAAACTCAATTCAAATTAATATTTATTAGCATTATATTAGTTTGGCACAAGGTCACAATAGTGGACTACCGGTGAGAATCAAACTCATTAATTAAAGGCATCGCATTAGTTGTGATAAATAATCAAGTTGTGCATGAATCAAGTTGTATAACTCTTGAAAAACGTTTTTAGAGTTATCTCCCTTGAAAAGATTTTTTTTTTATGTTATAGACTGAAGTGAAAACTGAAAAGAAGAAAGTTCGGAAAATAAGATGTTTTGTAATTAAAATTTCATTTATTTGAAATTTGTCATGCTAAACTGCTAATACCTTCTTTACTAATTTATAGAACCGATTAAAATTAATATTTTACTTAACTATTGGCAAATTTCAGTAATAAAGAAATTAAAAGCTTATCTTTTAGTTTTATAGTCAGAATACAGAATTGCCAAACATGGATATAAATTAAGTTTTCTTTCCTTCGTCATTTTTCCTTTCTTCTTTCCTTTTTATTTTTTATCTTTCTTTTTTTGGGTGGGTGGGTGGGTGGGTGGTTCTTTGTTTATTCTGTATTCTTTTTATTCTTTCTTTTCTTTTTTTTTCTTTTTTCTTCTTACTTTCTTCTTTTCTTTGTTCAGTTTTCTTCTTTCTTTTTTCTTTAACTTTATTCTTTTCTTCTTTTGTTATTCTTTTCTTTCTTTATTCTTTCTTGTTTCTTTATTTTCTTTATACTCACTTTCTTTTCTTTCCTTGTTCTTTATTTATTACTTCCTTTCTGTCGCTATTCTTTTTCTTTTTTTCTTTCTTCTATTATTCTTTCTTTTCTTTCATTTCGTTCCCTTCTTTTTTCTCACATCTTTTATTATTTATTTCTTCCTTCCTTTATTCTTTCTTCTTTATATTTTCCCTTTTCTTTTTCTTTTTTTTCTTACATCCTTTATTCTTTCTGTATTTCTTTTTTTTTTTTATCCTTTCTTTCTTTGTAGATTACAATTATTTTATTTTATTTTATTTTTACTAAATTCGTCCTAAATTTTAGCGGAATAAATCTAATAGATTTATTGCCGAAAAAACCGGAGAAACTCAAATATTATTTAACACACTTTAACCGTACCACACCCTTTTTTCGATGGAGATTTTTTTCTTTACTTTTTTCATTAAAAATTAACAGTTAAACTTAAGACATTTTTATTGATGATTTGCTGTGTTTATCTTAATATCTCCTCTCGTCTTTGCATGTATTCCCTCATATCTTCAGTTTGCCCTACAAACAACTTTATCATTTATTGAGTATCTTTTTCTTTCTAAAACTGAAAATAGACTTGATAATCAGTTTGCATATTAATTGAGCAGATATGAAAATAACTACAATGATTTAAACCGTAGCCAACAATTTTTTGCTGACTGAATTTGTTTTTATTTAAAGAAAATAAATTAACCAAGTTGTTCTTTCCGGTTCTTAGCATGAGATGTGGAATCCATCTTCCTTCTAAAATATTACAACTTGATTTTCTTTGACGGTCTCAAAAGTGTTCTTTTTAATTCTGTGAATGGGTTTCTTTCATTATTGCATGAACGTGTATCTTCATCTTTATCATTTTTGTTCTTACATTTTTGACTGATCTGTTCTCTGATCTGTTTCAGGTGTCCAGTAATCATTGAATTTCTTTCAGATTTTTTGTCGGAAATGTTTTGCTAAATATTGCACCAAATTCACTTGGAGTAATTTTCAAATCCCAAAATTTTCTGACATTTGAAATGTCGGTAAAAAGCTAAAAATAGAAAAAAGGCCCTAAAGATAAATACAAGATAAAAATTAGGAAAATCAGCCAGTTACGTTACAATATCAATATTTTGGTGTCGTCAGGCGTTATAGACTAAATGATTTCCTAACGCTTTATCTTTGAACGCACCAAAAAATAAAATGTTAGGAAATCGGTTAGTCTACAACGCCTGACGATACCGAAAGGTTGAAATCATGGTAGGGTAATTGACTTATTCCTCTATTTTTTAATATTAAAAACACTGCATGTTAAATCTTTAATTAAAAAATTTTATTTAAATGTGTATTAAGCACATTTTAATGCAATTGTTTACTGGTCTAATTTAACTCTGATTAATAACTGTGTAATAATTATATATATATATATATATATATATATATATATATATATATATATATATATATTAAAAAAGGATTAGTTCAAAGATGTTGAATGGCCATTTCGATATGAAGATCCCCACGGGGGACAACACATCACCTCAGCAACAGAAAAATCCTTTCAGAAACTGGAGAAAAATTAGTCTACTTTTCTTTTTAAATAGATTGCAAAGAAATTCAAAAATAAAATAAAATAAAAATAAAGGGAAAGAAAAAGAAATTCATTTTCATTTCTTTTTCTTTCCCTTTATTTTTATTTTTATTTTATTTTATTTTTGAATTTCTTTGCAATCTATTTAAATGATGTGTTGTCCCCCGTGGGGATCTTCATATCGAAATGGCCATTCAACATCTTTGAATTAATCCTTTTTTAATATATATTAGCTCTGTAATATTTTATTACATGGAGCTCTCTTCCTGTATCATTTTTTAATATTAAAATAAAATTTTTAATATTAATTAGGATCGGGATTTTTGGAATTTACCTTCCTGCTTTTTTCCCTTGGATTGAAGTATCTGAATTAAAATATATATATATATATATATATATATATATATATATATATACTTAAGGAGGAGGACCATGGTGAAAAATAACAAACTATAAAATTAAAAAGGTTTTAATAATGTCGCTTAAAAAAACACAAAAGAGGGGATATCAAAAAAGTTAAAAGAAGAAGGTTAAGTAGAAAAATTAGGAAAACTTCTTAAGAAAATATCCATTGCATCCACTTCTACGCAAATACATTTGGGAAAGGTATTAATCCATATCTTCTCACTCGAGCTGGGTTGAAAAGCAGCACAAATTGGGTTCTATAACCTTGGTTGACAACCAGTCTACCGCAAAAGTAATGGCAACCTACTGCGGAAAATCTTCTGCTTAGTCACTCACATCTCAAAAGTAACATTATTGCCCAAGCGTGTATCACATATGTCAGTTAACTAAGATAGATAGATAGATAGATAGATAGATAGATAGATAGATAGATAGATTAGATGATAGATAGACTAGATAGATAGATAGATAGATAGATAGATAGATAGATAGATAGATAGATAGATAGATTAGATAGATGTAGATAGATAGATAGATAGATAGATAGATAGATAGATAGATAGATAGATAGATAGATAGATAGATGTTAAAGGATTGGACTAGATAGATAGATAGATAGATAGATAGATAGATAGATAGATAGATAGATAGATAGATA
Source organism: Ascarosepion bandense (assembly GCA_037127315.1). Classification (NCBI taxonomy): domain Eukaryota; kingdom Metazoa; phylum Mollusca; class Cephalopoda; order Sepiida; family Sepiidae; genus Ascarosepion; species Ascarosepion bandense. The sequence goes on along the minus strand of JBBBDQ010000772.1, from coordinate 2,075,096 downwards.
TTAAAGGATTGGACTAGATAGATAGATAGATAGATAGATAGATAGATAGATAGATAGATAGATAGATAGATAGATAGATAGGATTGGACTAGATAGATAGATAGATAGATATTAAAGGATTGGACTAGATAGATAGATAGATAGATAGATAGATATTAAAGGATTGGACTAGATAGATAGATAGATAGATAGGATATTAAAGGATTGGACTAGATAGATAGATAGATAGATAGATAGATAGATAGATAGATAGATAGATAGATATGAATAAGAAACAGAATAGAAAATAAGTTCATCAACCTTCAAAGCATTAATTTAAAACAGTGCTCAATATAAAAATACAGCAATGAATATTTATTATAAATTGTACTTTAGAACATATACAAACTACAAGCTAGAATTGTACATTTTGTTTCGACATTGAAAGAAGAACGTCTCATCAGGTAGTTAATAATGATAGCAATAAACTTTTTTTCTCTTTTTGAAAAGAAAATTAAAAAAACACTTCCTTTAATTTTTAAGAATCTTTTGTACGAGGTATGAGAATATTTAAAAAGAGAGGAAAAAATAAAGAGAGCAGAAAAGTTGAGAAAACAAAAATAGAAATCAAGAAATGGAAAAAGAAAGAGGAATGACGAAGGCACAGAGGAAACAAAAAAGTAAAGAGGAAAACAAGAGAGAAAGAACTGAGAGGAAAGAGCCAATGAAAACGGCTAAGAGGGAGAAAGTTTAAATTTAGGCAGGAAGTAAATTGTAAACAGATATAGATATCGGTTACATGGTGTCTAGGTTTAACAAAGAGGAAACAGTTTGAAAATGAAAAGAAAATGAAAGAAAGGGGGAGAGACATTAGAAACGGAAAAGAAATAGAAATTTTAAACTTTGGCAGGTAGTGAATTGCAGACAGATACAGACGTTACAAACATTGTTTCAAACTAAATCTTTTGGCATCTAAAACAAAATGAAATCATATACAAAAAAAGAGGAATTATTCATAAAACGTAAATTAGAATATATTTAAAAATATAACACGAAGATAAAAAAATTATTAGCACTAATATAATAAATTAAAGAAGTAAAATAAAAAATTATAAAAAAATAAAATTAAACTTAAAAATTAAAATTAAAAATTAAAAATTAAAAATTATATATATATACAGATGAATGTATGTATCCACCCAAAAACGCCCACATCATAACAGATCCAACACCATTCTTAAAAGAAGATGCTGTTATAACCAGAAGAGTCTAAATTCGAAAATTTTGGCAGTAACAGGAAAGTGTATGTGCAAAAAAGTCAGTCAGTCAGTTAAGTGCCATACGTGATACACGCTTGGGCGATCATATCTCTTATGACCCATGACTGTTAGGCAGATTTTCCCACAGTAGGTTGCCACTTCTTTCTGCAGTAGTCTTGTTGCCAACCAAGCTTATAGAAACCAATCTACTCTGCTATTTAACCTATAGCTGAAGGGAGAATAGATGGATTAATACCTTTCCTAAGGGTATTTGCGTGTCATTGGATGCGAGGAGCTCAAATGGAATTTGAACTCGGCTCTCCGATTTCTCATTCCGATCCAATATGCATTACAACACAATGCACAACCATGTGAGACGTCAAGAGAAAAACAGAATTATGAATGTGGTATTCCAACATTTAAACAAATGTACAGATAGATAGATAGATAGATAGATAGATAGATAGATAGATAGATAGATAGATAGAAAGCGAGAGATTATAATAAATTTGTTCATTTATCTTAAGGCTGTTTCTAATCTAACTTTCACTGAATTACATCCACACTTCCAGAGAACTGATAGCAAAAAGTGTATAGACAGTCATAAGTGAAGAAATTTATTTTATTTATTATTATTATTAATAATAATGCACTGTTTCCCTAATAACAAAAACTGCTCGCCTTACAAATATTATCTTCCAGAATTACACTGACCGAGTGTTTTTTAACGAAATGCAATTATTGTCATATGTGTGTGTGTATTGCATATGTATGTGTGTGTGTGTGTGTGTGTGTGTGTGTGTGTGTGTGTGTGTGTGTGTGTGTAGTACGTTAACGTTATATTTAGTGGGTACCCGAGTTCGAATAGACGTCTTTTTTAATCTGTGTGAATCTATTTTTACCGGTCTGTACATTCGAAAGTCTTAAGAAAAAACATTTAAATTGTTTTAAAATAACAAATTGTAACGGATTATAAATAAAATCGATTAATTCTTCATAGATATATACGAGGAAACACACACACACACACACACACACACACACACACACACACACACACACACACACACACTAAATTCAAATAGTATTCCAAAAACAACAAAAAGAACTAGATAACCCCTAGTGTAGAATTGAATCAAAATCGCTGAAAACAATTTTGAAGTATAAAGAGGAAATCAAATTTCGGAAGTCAGTGAAAGAAATTTCTGCAGTCAATGAAGGTGACTTGCGAGTGTGAAAAAAAAAACCAACACGCACGCATATGAACTTTCTGACCTACTTACCACTTGACTTATCTATTTATATACGATACTTTGGCCATCAGAAAAGCAAACGGATATCGATATATGAAGTCACAAGTTTATTCGCCTGAAGAGAATTAACTTTAGACTCGAAACACGTGTAGCGACACAAATAACATTATGAACACTTTATATCATATCATGCAAAAAGCAGTTATTGATCATAATAACAACAATAAATCTACACTTTAAGCAAAACATTCACGGCTTCTCGCATTTTTTCTCATATATATATATATATATATATATATATATATATATATATATATATATATCCGAGTAAATACAGAACGAAGAAAAAATTTTTTTTACAACGTCCAAAACATTAATTTAAAACAGTGCTCGATATATAATATATAGACATTGTAGTTTCTATGTCGAAACAAATGTACTATTTGTAGTGGACATATAAAAAAATTCTGTACATGTTCTAAAATATAATTTATAATAAAAATATATATATATATATATATATATATATATATAGTGTGTGTGTGTGTGTGTGTGTGTGTGTGTGTGTGTGTGTGTGTAAAAATTTAGATACAAAGTAAATATATCTGTAAAAGGACAATATGAAGAAAGATAAAAGAAAACTTTTCTTTATTAACGCCTTTCGTCTTCTGACGAACATTAACAAGGGTAACATGACTGACTTGGCAGACAATCTGTCCTGCTATTCAACCCATAGCTTGAGGGAGAAGGGATATATTATATTAATACGTAGTAATTAGTGGAAGATCAGTTTATTACTTCATAACAATAGAAAACACATCCCCCACTATAGGTCTAACGGAAGCTTTAACTGTATTCATTTCCGATTATATTAATTTGCACTAATTTTAGGAGGATCAGTTAATTACTTTATAACAAAAGAAAACTGATCCCCCACTTTATGCTCAGATTTTGTAATTGTTTTCGACTATTATATAATAATTATTCTCAGCAAAACATTTTTGAATACAAAACTAGAAGACATTTTCAGTTTTCTAAAATAAAAAAAAATTTAAAAAATTTCATTAAAATCTGACTAAATCAACCTTCTCACTAACCGAACATTAAAAACAGTACCTTAAGACCCCACCTTTTTGGCATTAAATAACACACAGAGGTTGATATACCATTAAACAAAGCTCAATCTTTACTACCAAGGGTATAGAACCCAGTCTGTTTTCAAAGAGGCTCATCCCTTGTTCCCTGTTTAGGATGTGGTTCCCGGCTTTCTTTTTTCCAATCTTCTCACTTTGTTTTTTTTTTGTTTTGTTTTTTTCAATTGGAGTAGATAGATCTATCTATCGCCCGGTTCACACTCCACCCACGTCTATTGAACAGGTTAAGAGGCTCATCCCTTGTTCCCTGTTTAGGATGTGGTTTCCGGCTTTCTCTTTTCCAATCTTTTCACTATTACGTAGCCCCCTGCACATAAGTGGCGTTACCGCCTTGCTCGGGGTGATACGATTAAAAAAAAACAAAACATGCTTACACTTACCAGAAGAGCAAAGGCGTTGATAAATTAACATTTTCTTTTTGTTTTCATTTACACTGAGAGAGAGAGAAAAAAAAATGAAACGGCGTGTAACTGTGTGTTTATTTTCATTTTTGTTTGTTATTTATTTCATTTTTTATACAAATCTGTACTTGACCGTACAATTTTGATTTGTACTGTGTGGCGTGTGTGTGTACATATATATACATATATATTTTTAGACCACAATGTTGGGCCTGAGAAAGCTGATATCAGGCACAGCCACATCAGCGTAAAGTTCCAATGATGTTCTCGTATTCAACTTTATCTCCATGCTTCAAGTCGCTTTTTCTGAGTTACTTCCCTTGCTTCGGTATCAAGCGTAAGTGACACTATTGCCCAGTTCTCTTTTTCACAGAAGCTTTATTTTTTTATTTATTTTTTTTATTAATCTTTTTTCCTCATTCACCCATTCCAAAATATTTTAACAAAATTTCTCCCTATTTTTGCAGAATTAATAAAATTTCTTGTTATTTCTTAATTTTATTTGTTGTTATTTAAAAAAAACTATAACGTTTCTTTTTTGGTAAATTTTCGTTTTAGAGCCCGAAGGCTTTTCTCCTTTCAAAGTTTTCTAAAATAGCATTATTTCTGTGCAAATGTATATGCTGAACTCAAATCAACAATTAATTATTGAAGAAATCTACTTTTATTGATCCTAACGACCAGAAAAAAATCGAATTTCATTTCGCTCTTTTTGTCTCCCGTAACTCTAACGCAGTCATGTAATTAACTGCTGAATGACTTTCGGCGTAGGCAACAAATTTCGGTTTATTTACTTCCTTTACTGAGATTTCCGCCTTTAAACATCCTGTAATGAAAGTAATACGCGATTTTTTTCTACGCGTATTACTTTCGTTACAGGAAGTAAATAGGCGGAAATTTCAGTAAAGGAAGTAAATAGGTCGAGATTTCTTGACTACGCCGAAAGTCATTCAGCAGTTAATTACATGACTGCGTTAGAGTTACGGGAGACAAAATGAGCAAGATGTAGTTCGATTTTTTCTGGTCGTTCAAATCAATAAATGTAGGTTTCTTCAATAAATAATTGTTGATTTGAGTTCAGCATGTACATTTGCACGGAATTAAAAAAAATATTTGAAGGGAGAAAAGCCTTCGGGCCCTAAAACGAAAATTTACCTCTTTTTTGACCCCTGCGTCTGTTCAAAGCATGCCTTGCCTGAAGAAAATAAAACCGTTCCTTTTTAACTATCACCGCCCCCATCCCCCGAAGGAAGGACATGACCAATTAAGACCGGCTAACACATGCTTAGACCATCTAAGACACCGTCATCGTATATGCAGGAGCTGGGTAAATTTTTGACCAGCGCCCCGGGTATTTTTCCATACGTGAAAAAAATCGATATTGCGTTACAATTGCTTTGTTAGGTGAAGAAGTGTAAATAGTATATCGTTGTACCAGATAAAGGCGTTTTCTTTCATATGAGCTGTCGTCAAAGAGATCTAGTTTCTCTTATTTTCGGATTTCATACTCAGTTGTGCCAATGCGATATTCCCAAAACGAAACGCCTATTTTTTAAATGGCTTGACGTTGTGCCACAATGTTGTTATACAAAGGTGCGATTCATAACAACAGATTTCATTTAACCGGAAATTGCCTTCACCGAAAGCGTTAAACCGTCGAATGAGTCATTTTACCGAAAAATCAAAACTTAAAAAGTTAAAGAGAAATAACGACTTCGACCAGGTCGTATCAAAATAATATTCGCCTCAATCGCCAGGGGGCCATTACCACCACCCCGTCAAACTCAGACAGTATCTTCGGGATGGTGGCTGGGGCCATTACCCGGCGATTGAGGTTCCCCCAGTTGGTTAAGTGACACTATTATCAAGTTTTCTTTTCCACATTCACTCAATCCGGAATTTTTGAACAATTTTCATCCTATTTTTGCAGAATTAATTGTTACTAAAACAAACATTTCTTGTTTTGTTAAGTATCGAGATGGCTTGAGCAATTTTTCTATGGTATTTTCGTTAAACCCACTTTAAATCTTGGCCTTGTGTCACATTTGGTAGCGACGTGGGTGCGCTGGAAAATCTATTAAAGAGAAATAACTTTTACACCAGAAAAATGCTTTGAAAAAATGTATTTTAAAATTTACATCATTTCTTTATCATTTCACCCTCAAGAAAGGCGATAAAGCCACTAAGACGCAAGATGTTACTGGGAGTGGAAGAGAAGTGAAAACTTCAGTGAGGAGAATGAGCACTAAAAGAACATGCAAGAAGATAAAAGATGGTGATTGATATTTTGAAGATTGTAGTTGTCAGGGAAGCAAAAAATCAGAAGGGAGCTCCCCAGGTGAGAAGTGCGAGAAAAGAAACTGTCAGAATAGAACACGATTAGATCGAGCTAATTCAACGGTAAAAAAAGCTAGTTGCCAATCTAGTCAGTCAGTCAGTTAAGTGCCATACGTGATACACGCTTGGGCGATCATGTCTCGAAAGAGACATGACTGACTGGGCAGAAGATTATCCCGCAGTAGCTTGCCATTGCTTTCTGCGGCTATAGAACCCAATCTGTCCTGTTATTTAACCCATAACTGGAAGGAGTAGACGGATTAATACCTTTCCCAAGGGTATTTGCGCGTAAGTGAATGCAATGAATTCGACTGGGATTCGAACTCGATTTCTCGTTCCGAGTCGATGCCCACTGCGCCACAACGCACATCTAGTAGGACGCTTAAATTCACGGTAACGAGTCATCAAAGAGGAGAATTCATCAGAACAACTGACATGAAAATAAAAAGACAGAGGGAAGCCACGTCAATTTTTTTTTTTCATTTTATGATAATAAAGAATCGAGAGTAATAAATCATTTGGTATGTTTAAAGAGATTATTTTATGCTTAAATTAATTAAAGCCAAGCAGCGAAAATAAAGTATAGATAAATAAAAACAATTAAAATTAAAATAAAACTATTAACATTTGTGGTACAATGTATAGCGGCTCGAAACCATAAATCGGAGAGTAGAGTTCGAATTCCAGTTGAATTCGTTGCATTCACCTACGCGTAAATACCCTTTTGCATAACCCGCCTCTTTTCCCCAAAGATTACAGGTTAAATAGCAGAGTAAATTATGTTCTATAGCCTTGGCATCCAACCAGTTTACCGCAAAAACTAATGGGAACCTACTGCGAGAAAATCTTCTGCCCAGTCAGTCATGTCTCTTTCGATGGCCTACTCGAACAGAATCATGACGGAAAGCCGGAATTTAAAGTGGGAATCCTGTACGTACGTGAAATCAAACCTGCTGAAGATGCCCCTCGGCATTTTACTATTAGGATACCTCTGGCGCCAGTGATTAACCCCGTCCCAGCTCTTAGCGACATTATGTGGAATCAGAAAGTTGCCTTGACCCAGGCTTGTTTGTCCCGAGGAATTCATTATATTTTTGTCGAAGCTCAAAGGGCGGGAGAGCAGTTCTTTTCTTCGAAACGATATGTGGGGTCGATGTATTTTTAAAGTTACCTACTTCTAGCATTTGCCTAAAGAAGCAGGGCATACAAGGCAGCAGAGCTTTGAATTCAGAGTTGTCCTTCTATTAGACCGGTTGCCACCCAAGGCTATAGGAGTCAGTCTGTCTTGCTACTTTTACGCATAGGTGAAGGGAGAAGAGATGGGTTTATAATTGTCCTAATGATATTAGCAAGTAATGAACTCGACTGGAATTTGAACTCAATCTGAACCGCTATCTATTACTCCATCATGCCTCTTATAATAAATGCGAATAAAAATTATTACGCTCTATCCACGTGGACTTTCTTCACTCCCCGTTAGAAAGACGCTATGTTCATTGCTCTGCAACTAAGGTTTCATCAAAGGAAAATTATTATCGAAAGAATTTGATTTATTTTTCACGCTAGCCTTATTCGCGTTTAATATTCCTATTAAACGCGGACAAAAATGCGTGTTAGATCAGATAATGGATTTGTCTGTACACTTGTTATATACCCTTCTACGAAAAATGAGCAGAAACTAAAGTTGGCGGTCGCCTTGACATCAATGATGAATAACGAACCCGGATTTATAAAAAAAATATATATATACAATTATATTTTTATTCTTTTTTTCTTCGATGACGTGGTGTTGGTCGGATGTAGTCATGCACGCATACGAGGGACATTTGACTGCTCGGTTCGTTTTTCTCTTCTCAATCCAATCTGCTCTCCATCTCTCCCCCCGAACTCACCGTCTTCCGATCTGTCTCTTTGCCTCTCTCTCACCTCTCCCTTATATTGGCGAGTTTCGTCTGACTCGTCATCCTTTCGCCATGCATTTCTTCGCTATATTCGAATGCTTACATTCTCTGACTTTGACAACGCTGTTTGTCAAAATAAAATTTCGCCAGTCACTTCAGTTTTTGTCCTTCTGACCTTTCAAAACAAAATTTAGTTTCTTTTAAATTTCGCCGGTCCTGCATTGTTCCATCAAGCAATGATTTCATCAATGTAAATACACTTCTCGGCGAAATTATACACCGCAGTAAGTGAATATATAACATACCCATTCGAATCGAATATGGTACAAGGTCGAGTTTAAAGTGGGAGTCCACGTTTAGAGGGAAAAATTGCTCCAATCCTTTCGGTACTTACCCTTTAGGCAGCACCTCAGGTGTCGGGCAATGAATATAGCTTCTTCCCGACGAACATGTATTGTCTGAGTGAGGAAGAACTTCTGGGGCTGAACTTGATAATTTGCAAACTAGCAAAAATTAAACAAATGACATTTATATCTAACAGTATGTGTCTTATATCTGGCCCGACCTATTGGTTCTTGGAAACAAGTATACAGCTTTAAAAACCAGTTCTTTTCCAGAAAGTTACAGCATTTTGGGATTAATTTAAAATTTATTCCAAATAAACTATATTTATGTTCATTTTTATAATTAATAACTTACCGTATTTGCCGACGTCAAGGACGCACTCCAAGTTTAAAGTGCAATTTTTTAAAGTATAAACATGAAAACAAGGGCTCAACATTTTCCCCTACCTTACCAAAATGTTTAGCAACGTGCAGATCATTATTCTCCTCGGCACTCATTTAAATATCGGCTGAAGGTCCATTATATATCCGGAGGAAAGGGAATTTTTATCTGGGTCTGCATTTTTTTTTTAAATTTTACTCATAGGGTGGAATATCAGTCAGTTAGTGTAAATAACATACGTAGTACACGCTTGGACGATCACGTCTCTAAAGAGATATGACTGACTGGGCAGAATATTATCCCGCAGTAGCTTACCATTACTTTCTGTGGTAGACTGGTTGCCAGCCAGGGATATATAACCCAATTTGTCTTGTTAATAACTGGAAGGAAGGGACGGATTAATACCTTTTCTAATGGTATTTGCGAGTAAGTGAATGCAAGGAATTCAACTAGAATTCGAACTCGGCTCCCCAATTTCTCGTTCCGAGCCGATATCCACTGCACCACAACGCACATTTTAGGGTGGCATATACGGAAACTAAAAAGCTTTATAATTAAATGTAGAGCAATAAAAAATAAACGAGTCTCGCTAAGTTGAAAGTTTATCTAAAGAACAAGGTAACAGAATTTGAAAGATGCTGTTGCATGAATTTTTTAAGTTGAAAAATGCTGCTCCCCTTAAAAATCAGCATTCACAATCCTTGCTTGTTTTCTTGGTTCGAACACCAGCACATTTGCCAGTTGTAAATATTATTTCAAGTGTGTTTATCAGCTTTTATAATTTGTTGCCTATTGTTGTTTTATTTATTCGTTTCTGATTTACACGCAGAAACTCTCAAAGAATGTGCGCTTTCGAAAAAAAAAAAGCAAGCATTTGACAAATCAGTAAAACGTTAATTTACTGTATTTGCCGATGTCAAGGACGGTGTCAAGGAAGTAAAAGTTTAAAGTGCAATTCCTTTTAGAAAAAAAAACAAACTTGAAAATAAGGTCTCAACACTTTCCCTTACTTCACCAAGGAAGTTTTGAGGATGGTTTAGCAATATACAGATCATTTTTACGACTTGTGAATTAGATTTTATCATTTCGCCCTTGCAATAGGGAGACACGTAAATTTGCTCTCACAAACGTATGAAATACTGAGTTAAATATATAGCCACGGTGGATTTCCATCAAACACAATGATACTCCAATTCCACAATTCATTGTTCTCCGCAGTAGTGTTTTGCTATTCAGTTAAATATAAGCTGAAGTTCTATTATACATCTGGAGGGTAAAAAAAAATATCTGGTTCTACATTTTTATTTTTTTAAGCTTTACCCGTAAGTTGAATTATAAGGAAATTAAATAGAATAAAACTTTACTTAAATGAAAAACAATTAAAAAAATCATTACTTACATAAATTCTTTAAAAATAAAATCATTATTTTGATATTTCACATAACTTTTTCAGAAAAATAAATTTAATATTTTTTTTAAATCTTTTAATTTTTTTTAAAAATTATTTATTTAAGAGAGATTCAACGAGCTTTATAAAAAATATTTGGTAAATTTGATTCAGAGTCTACTTCTCTATAAATAAATTCATTCAAACAGTTTTTTTTTTTTGTTATAATGTTTTCTTTTAAACTGTTTTATAACACTCGATCTATTTTGAATGCCATCTTTTTAACGAACCTGTCTACTTGGGCTTAAACTTCCTTGATACTCCCCATTAATGGTTTTACTCCCCATTAGCGTTTTTCCATTCACTTAAATATCGAGGGTCCATTATATGTCCGGAGAGTAAAACGTTTTATCTTGGTCTACTCTTTCTTTTTTTAATTTTACCCATAGGGTAGAATATATGGAGATTAAAAATAAAATAAAGCTTTGCTTAAATCAGTAGTTTCCAAATGGTGCATCCCTCCTCATAGTTACGGCGGAATTGGATAGCAGGTGAGGCGTAATGACTGAAAGAAAATCAAATACTTAGAAACAGTTTTTTAAAAATTCATATATAAAAAAATAAATATGATTTCAAAATTTAAAATATTATTACGGATTAATTGTAATTTCATGCATGAGTCCCAATATAAATAGTTATAAATAATTATTGACCGATTTCATCATTGTGATATTTTTTGCATTATATCAAGTATTAAGAATATAGTAACTAGAGTCTGCAAATTGGAGGAGAGAGTTATCAATGATAATGTTCTGGCTTTGAATGCGGTTATCTCTCTGTAATCCCCTCGCTTTGATTTTTGGTTGTTTGTCTTTTTTTTTCTTTTTTTTTTTTTTACTTTTTATCAAATAAAATTGGGTGAGGCACAAGCAAATTTAATTCCGAAGATGCAACCCAGAGAAAAAGTTTGAGAACCACTGAAAATGTAAAACAATAAAAAAAAAAAAGCTTTAACAATCCAAGCTTTCATTTTGTTTCCTCCAGCTCTGACCAGTTAAGGCTAGATTTCTGCAGTTTACATTTCGTTTCGATCTTGATGTAGGCTTCAAAAGGTTTTCGTGCTCCCTCCAGTAGCTGATCAGTTTCTTAGTTGGCGATGGTCCAAAATGCCTCTCTGCAGCTCTGCTATCGTGCTGTTTGACATTTTCAATTACCTGTAGCTTATAACCCAGAGGTCGGCAATCTACAGCAACCTCGTGGCACGACAAGCAATTTTCAATGGCACGCAGTCGCAAATGACATCACGAAGTCCGAACCGATAATTAACACAACACAAAGAATATGTTCAACTGTTTCAAAATTCCTTTTTCGTTGGACTCCCTGCTTGTTTCACCTTCTAAGAGCACCGCTTATAAGGACACCAACAAAAAAATAAATAAATAAATAAACCTTTCTACGAACTCTAGTCTTTTATTAATTCTACAACTACTCGCTTGAAGAACTGTTTAGGACCTAACAGTTCCCCCTAGATCTTTCATCTATTTGAAGAAAATTGTTTTTTTTTCTCTTTTTTCGACTTTTCGTTCAACTTATTCTTTTAAGTAAATTGTCTCTGACATGAAAACAGTGTTAAGTCCACAATGAAGTTGCCTAACACCTGAACATTTAGTAAAACTCAAAGTAACAAAGTATGTCGCCGATATTGAGCAAGTGGCTAAAACCATGCAAGAGTAAGGCTCCCATTAATAATAAAAACTAAAAAAAAACTTTTCAAAACAGTTTATTTCTATTAATGTGGTTTACATATTATTCTATATACTACAATATAAAATGTATTGTAGAACAGGTATATTGACCTTGACTTGTGTAAAAATACACACTGAATGATTTCAAAACCTTAAGTCGGCACAAGATTGCCGATCCCTGTTATGACCGAGGATGTAGGTCTGTTTTTGTTTTTTTGTTTCCAGATGCCATAATATGGACAGCATTCAAATTTTAAGTCAGAGCCTTCCGAAATTCTATCGCTCACTATTAGCGTGGACAGGTTCAGGTTTGAAGTGATTCTGACCAACACTTTTGGAGGTCGATGATCGCGAAAGCAGAATTAAGTAGCCAAATTTTAAAAAGTGGTACCAACAGGTTTTCAATCTGTCAGGCTGGTATAGTTAAGAGTTGCGCAGGTAAAGATTTGGAAACATAAAAACGGTAAGAAAACAATCTGAAAAGAAAATATAGAAACCTTGTTAAATAATGTTTATCATATCGTTGCCAACTAGGATATTCATCGAGATGCAGTGGTTCTACCAGTGTTTAACTTCTTTGATACTAGTAGTCTATTGGCTCCCCTACCTTAGTCTTCCAAGGCAACATTCTGGACATTTTTTATACTTTTTTTTACTACCTTTAACGGTGTATAATTTACAAATTTAAGTGATTTCGAGACATATTTCAGAAAACAAAAAACAAAAAATATGCGTGTCCTTGATGGTAAATACAGTAGTTCTTCAAATTAAACTATTTTCTCTTCTGAACGCGGTAACTACCCCTGCATTTATATCACAGCTTTGGAGTAGAAGGAAGTAAGAAATGTACAAAAAGGAAGTTAGTAATATTGATATTATTTAATAGTTTATTTTGAAACCAAACAAATATAATATGATAACATGCCTATCGTCCGGTTCAAATTGTGCTCGGACTTTTGAACGGGAGTAGAGGATTATCCCTTGTTTCTTGTTTAGGATTGGGTTTTCGGTTTCTTCTTAAGTCTACTCCAATTCTGTACATCTAGTGTCTCCTTTCCTGTCTTTTGAACAGGAGTAGAGGTTTATCCATTGTTTCCTGTTTAGGATTGGGTTTTCGGTTCCTTCTAAAGTCTACTCCAATTCTATACATCTAGTGTCTCCTTTCCTGTCTTTTGAACAGGAGTAGAGGTTTATCCATTGTTTCCTGTTTAGGATTGGGTTTTCGGTTCCTTCTAAAGTCTACTCCAATTCTGTACATCTAGTGTCTCCTTTCCTGTCTTTTGAACAGGAGTAGAGGTTTATCCATTGTTTCCTGTTTAGGATTGGGTTTTCGGTTCCTTCTAAAGTCTACTCCAATTCTGTACATCTAGTGTCTCCTTTCCTGTCTTTTGAACAGGAGTAGAGGTTTATCCATTGTTTCCTGTTTAGGATTGGGTTTTCGGTTCCTTCTAAAGTCTACTCCAATTCTGTACATCTAGTGTCTCCTTTCCTGTCTTTTGAACAGGAGTAGAGGTTTATCCATTGTTTCCTGTTTAGGATTGGGTTTTCGGTTCCTTCTAAAGTCTACTCCAATTCTATACATCTACTGTCTCCTTCCGTGTCTTTTGAACGGGAGGAGAGGTTTATCCCTTGTTTCTTGTTTAAGTTTGGGTTTTTGATTCCTTCTAAAGTCTTCTCATTCTCTTTCACTCTCAGTAGCCAATTGTGTCTTAGTAGTATTATCGCCTTGTTTGGGGTGAAGTGATTTAAAAATATTATAAACTGTCGTAGATAGAACAAACCACAACGAAAATGTTTAATTATGTACCTCCACTAAATCGCTGTAAAAACAGCATAGTATGAAGAAAAAAGGCCCCAAACTCAAGAAAAACGAAATTTTTCCATCAAAATGATTATGTTATGATTAAGAGAAAAGATCAAAGTATTTTTCAATCATTTTAATGTTTTTTTCATCTCTTTTAATCCCTTCGAAATTTTGGTAAAAAATTTTGTTTTGATTTTAGTTAGCGGATAACCAAATCGTTACGAAAGTTTAGAATGGAAAACGTAACAATACATAACTCACTTTTTTCCGGTGACAAACTCATTAATTTAGAAATTTTTGCAAAAATCAAATAATTGTCTAATTTTAATGAATCTTTCAGGATTTATTCACAAGTGAATGAAATTATTTTTGAATTATTATTTTTAAAAAATCTTGTTAAAAATATTTTTTAAACTTGTTACTCGCTCCTCCACGTAAATTAATGAAATTTTAAGAAATTAAATTTTGTTGGGAAAATGGTTTTATTAGTTAGACGCAGGACTCATTGGGGAATGTAAATCATCTATTTTTTTTCAAACGTTTTGCTTTATTTCCAAAAATCTGCTCCCAATAAAAAATGTAATAAAACTATGTAATTATTGTATTTGATAAGCTTGTAATTACTTTAATAAATAATATATATTAAGGACATTATAGTCCGAAGAAAACTTTTTCGATTAATAATGAAATTTTAAAAGAATTGTTTTCATCTTTTTTAATTATAATAAAGTATAAAGTTTCAAAAATCTTTCTAAAATGCTTCAAAGATTTGTTGTCGTTAGTTTATCAACTTATTAAGTGAAAATTTTATTTACTAATCGAAAATTGAAAAGATTCTTACAAATCGTCGTTCCTTCGTATTTTTAAAATAATTTTTTGTGTGTGTGCATTTGAAGTTGTTTTGGTTTTTTTTTGTATGGTAATTTCTATGTGTACATTAAAAGGTCATGTTTTTCACAGTTTCTTCTCTTTACAGAAAAAAATTGTACAATTATGTCACTTGTGATCGCCAAACATTTATCTCGCATCTGTCGACCTGTCATCACATTTCAAATACGATAGAAAGGTCATAAAGTTCACCTTGTTTTTAATAAATAGTTTTATTCTAAATTTCATGCTACAAATAAGTAATACTTGTGTAAATCAGATTAATTTTATATTAAATTTGCTCATTTTCCAAAAATAATGTGTTATAGATGTATATTTTATTTTTACAAGATTTTTGAAATCAAGAATTAACTTTTGTTTACACATGTGTTGATCGCTCAAAAATGGATAAAAAATTAAACAATTAAAAAAAAATCTCAAATTTTCAGATTCGAATCAAAATAATTTCTGTTGAAATACATTAGAGTATTTGCTTACTGAAAATAGTAAATTTAATCATTTAGCTTTCAATTAAAAATAAAATAAAAGTTTCAAGAAAACTTTTTTACTTTTAAAGATTCAGTTTAAAAGTAACTTACCGAAAATGAATGAGGTTACCTATATTTTCTCTTACTGAACTGCTTTAATTACGACAGTTTCTGTAATTCCTTTTTACGGTATATGTAAATCACTGAAAGAAACGATTGCGTAGCGTAGCGAAGTTAAAAATGGCGACGATATTGTCTGAATGTAAAACGTTTGTTTGTTATATGACATTTCTTTTCAGTTTTTAATCAAGTTTGTATTTTTTGTATCGAGATAATGCTGAAAAAATAATTTATCCCTACAATTATGAAATATATGTTCTCGAAATTGTGTGTAACGCTAATCAGAAGCTTTATTTGACTCATTCTGCTTTAGTGCTAAAAAACGATTATTTTTTTTGTGATGGACTTTTATAAAGGAGAGGGCAGATGGAATACGCTTATTTTATTACCACAGTATCAATGGTTATATACTTACGAAAGCTGAATGAAACAATCAATTTCTTTTTCTCTTCATTGCAAATATATTGAATCTGTCTTTGTATATTGGTGTCATTTAAATATATAAATGAAGTCAGTCAGTTAAGTGCCATACATGATACGCTTGAACGAATGTTTCTATCGATCAATGACTATCTAGGCAGAATATTTTCCCGTAGTTGTCATTTTTTCTGTAGTAGACTGGTTGCCAACCAAGGCTACAAAACCCAATCTGTCCTGCTATTTAACCCATAGCTGGAGGGAGAAGATGGATTAATACCTTTTCCAGTGGTATTTGCGCGTAAGTGAATGCAACGAATTCAACTGGAGTTCGAACCCAGCTCTGGGTTTTCATTCCGAGCCTTTATATAAATACACTTATCTCGAAATGATAATTTTTTGTGCGTGTGAGTGTATTTTGGACAATGATATCAAACGTTGTTTTGGCTTACGTATGGGAATCAGTTTACAATGAATTTACATATTAAACTGGATTCCCTAATAATATTTATAATGTTATAATTTAAATTTTTCATTCCTAGCCTGAAAAAATATTTTAAAAAATTAGTAAATTTTAAAATGTGTCCCCACAAAAAAAAAGAAAAAGAAAACGCTGTTTCGAAAGTTTGTTTTTTTTTTCCTCGATACCACTATTATTTTTAACTACCTTCCCTCCTCGACAATGTTTATTATTTTAAAAAGCGATGATCAGAATTGTAATAAAACCTAAACCTATTGTAATATAGCAATAACTATAAGTAGAAGCTTATGTAGCTTTATGGGACTAATGATACTTATTTATGCATAAATACAAAAGTATGGCATAAGACCAAAAGTGAGGATGGGTGGGGGGTGGTTATTATCTGTTTTTTTTTCTGAAACTTAGCTAGTCACAATCGCTAAAACAAAAAACTATACAATATTCCCTGCACCAAAATAACACATTCTAACTTAGCATTCTTACTAAAATCATCATAATACCTCATGTCTCTATGAAGTCCTAAATAGTCTCCATATATACAATTTGTCTGTTGGATGGGGAATAGAATAACATTTAGAATGAAAACCCCAATGAATATTTACAATATGCATAATACTATATATACAAGAATCTAAACAAAACGGTTTCGTTAATAATAATAATAATAATAATAATAATAATAATAATAATAATAATAATAGAAATAGAAGATGTAACCATTCTATGGGATTACACCATCTACACAGACAGAAAAATTGAAGCAAACAGGCCAGACATTATTGTTAAAAACCAGAAGGAGAAAACTTGTCTATTAATTGATATGGCTTGTCCAGCGGATTGTAACATAGCAATCAAGGAATTTGAAAAACTGTCAAAATATAAAGACCTGGAAATTGAAATAGAAAAAATGTGGAAATTGAAAACAAGAGTTGTGCCAGTGATAATAGGTGCACTTGGAATGATAAAAAATGGAAGAAAACAACACATTGAAAGAATCCCTGGAAACCCCAGCTTAAGAGATATACAAAAAATTGTCTTATTAAGTACAGCCCACACACTAAGGAAAACTTTATCTATGTAATGCTGGGGATGATAGGGAAGACAGAAAAACATGAAATGGAGTCATAACAACACGCCACGACCTGCCTTAGGTCTTCCCGCAGACTTGGTTGGTAGTGAGACCAAAGCAGAAATCGAAATATGATGAAAAATGACATAATAATAATAACAAAGTCCTTAATTGTGGCGTAAATATCAGTTAACTGTGGGACTTGGATGAATCCAAAACCAATCATTCAACCAACCGTACATACAACCACACACTAATTCAGACTCGACAATAAATACGGAAGAACACACTCGAAAAACGAAAGCATATGATCCGAGTAAAATATATAAAAAATTGGGTAACCTTAGAGCTCTACAATAATCCTTTTAAAGAGAACTCGCTCGAGATAGCTAGAGCACACCACCGAAGCCTATTAGTAAAAGTCTACACTACCACCAATAGGGCTCATTGCGATACTTATCGACAAGATCAAACTTGCCAATAAAGTCTCAAAATGGCTTCACATCCGGGTTGTTAGTACCCGATCTTTCCCCTATACAATCGATATCGGTGCCAAGGACGGCATTTCAATCGCCCACTAAAACTACCCGACGAGAAGGTCATTGGGCACATAAACCCCAATGAGACAAAGAAATTTATCCTGGATAGTAAGCCTGTCCGCCGGATCTGCACAGACAAGAGCACACACCACATTCAAAGACTTGCTCACTTGCTAGGAACCACCTCTCGAGCGTCCATCAAAACATGCTAAATAGAGGACAACGCTTTTAGACAGAATGTATTCACGGTCGCGAGTTGAAAACCGGTCCCTTGTATACAACAGACATCCGCACCGAGACGCTGAAGATCGTGAGCGAAACTTGTCCTGTGAGTCTCCAAATTCAGACCTCGGCTATTTATACTAGCCAAACGAAGAGACATGATTAGTCTGATTAGGGTTGGTGACCAGCATTAAACATGGCTGAGGTAGAGATATCGATGTCCTTGACCAATCTCAATTCTGATAGTGCCGTCAAGAGATAGACCATAATATCCTAGAGAAATGTTAACTTCAGAACTCTGTACAAGGATGCGTAAACAAAAAGAGGGAGCTTCCCTGAACATTACTGATTCAATTTTTTTTAATTCAATCAGTTAAATGTCATACGAGATACACGCTTGGTTGATCATGTTTTTAAAGAGATATGACTGACTGGGCGGAAGATTTTCCTGCCGGAGGTTGTCATTACATTCTACGGTAGACTGGTTGCCAACCAAGGTTACAAAACCGAATCTGTTCTGCAATTTAACCCATAACAGTAGGGAGAAGAGATGGATTCATACCTTTTCCAAAGGTATTTGTGCGTAAGTGAATGCAACGAATTCAACTAGAATTCGAATTCATCTCTCCTATTTCTCGTTCCGAGCCGATATCTACTGCACCACAACGGACAATTTTTTTTACACTATCGTCTTTAAAAAACGCCAGAGAGGAAATGTACTAAAGGCGCCATTCGCTTCCTGTATATGAACCCATATTTGTTGGAATCTATTTCCCGCTCGAACCACGGTTAGGACCATTTTAGCGTTTGGGAAGATTTGATGGGGAGGATTTTCTACATCCCTAGAGTTGACTTCCTTAAAATTCAACAAATATTATCGTTTAAGTTAAGGCCTTTTCTGTTGACTCTTTCAACACTTGGCACATGTCCTCCCCAGTGTTAAAAATTGGTTTAGATTTAATTTTCTTCTTTGAAGAAGTTTCTGTATTGTCAGATAAAGGGCTACGGTGCCGTTTGTTTTTT
This sequence comes from Ascarosepion bandense, assembly GCA_037127315.1. Classification (NCBI taxonomy): domain Eukaryota; kingdom Metazoa; phylum Mollusca; class Cephalopoda; order Sepiida; family Sepiidae; genus Ascarosepion; species Ascarosepion bandense. Next base: position 2,055,924 of record JBBBDQ010000772.1, on the reverse strand, counting down.
TTTGTTGTTTTTTTTGCGTGGGGGCGGAGGTCCGGTTTCTTTTTGGGTTAATTTATGGGTGTGTCTGCAGAGATGGATTGTGAGTGGTTGAAGGTGTGGTTATTCTTTTTACTACTGATTTTAGTGCACGACGCTTTTTTAAAGGTGGTTCTTGGAAGTCAGTGGAAGTCAATGATTTTGTTACTGATGTGGTGCAATGACGTTTTTGATTGAAGAGGGAGACGGTGCTAATGAAGAGGAGGCCCATATTTAACACTGCTGACTCCTGAGTTATTTTAAGGATTCATTTAGTATTTCTATTTTTCCTACTTTTCAAAACTTGGCTCGTACTTGAGACGCTGATTTCTGATTATTTCTGCGTAGATAGTCGAGTCATCACCCTTAGTGGGGCTGTACGCGTCTTTACACGTGGGGGGGGGGGGGGGTTGCGGGACGCCTATGAAGTAAACAAAATGGCCAAAATAAAAATAATTTCAACAAACAAGTTGAGCATATAAAAAGTAAAAATTAGATTGAGAAAATAATTTAAAAACTTGTGCTCAAAACCGAAAAGGTTTAAAGAAGAACGAAAGAAAAAAAAAACAGTAACTACGAAATTAAAAGCTAGAAAATAAAAATAGTCAAAAAGACAAGTGTAACATATGAAAGATGTTACACCCGAAAAATAGAAAAAAAATCGGCTTTTTGCAGGGGTGTGACTAAAATAAGAAGTAAACAGAAAGAAAAGTAAGTAAATGTTCGTTTTAGGTGCCGACGGCTTTTCCCCCTTCAAATTTATCCAAAATAGCATTATTTCTGTGCAAATGTATATGCTGAATTCAAATCAACAATTAGTTATTGAAGAAATTTACCTTTTCTGCATTGAAAGTCCATAAAAAAAAAACGAACTATATCTCACACTTTTTCTCTCCCGTAACTCTCACGAAGTCATGTAATTAACTGCAGAATGACGTTCTACGTAGGCAGAATGTTTTGTCGAATTTTGGCCGATTTTCTTCCTTCACTGAAACTTCCAGCGATGTACTTCCTGTAATGAGAGTAACAACCGTATAAATACAACAGCGCATTACTATAATTTCCGGAAGTACATCGCCAGAAGTATTAGTAAATGAAGAAAAATCGAGCAAAATTCTGCCAAAATTCGTTGCATTACGCAGTACGTCATTCTGCAGTTAATTACATGACTTCGTGAGAGTTACAGGAGAGAAAAAGTGCAAGATATAGTTCGTTTTTTTATGGACATTTAGATAAATAAATAAAAAAGGGTAAGTTTCTTCAATAACTAACAGGTGATTTGAGTTCAGCATATATATTTGCACAGAGATAATGCTATTTGGGATGAATTTGAAGGGGAAAAGCGTCGGGACATACAACGAAAATTTACCGAAAAGTGCAAGATCACGACAGATGAAAAATAAAATGAATGTAATCAAAATAACTTTGAAAAATTTCTCTTTTTCTTTTTTTTTTTTTGTAGTCTTTGAGAAAATAAGTACGAGTTGTAGTCCACGCCAGACTTAATCGGTCACAGACAGGTCAGTCAGTCAGTTAAGTGCCATACATGATACACGCTTTAGGCGATCATGTCTAGAAACAGTATTTCATCCCAGTAATATAGCACTTTGACGATCGTTCCTTGAAAGAGACATGACTGACTGGGCAGAAGATTATCCCGCAGTAGGTTGCCATTGCTTTCTGCCGTAGACTGGTTGCCAGCCAATGCTATAGAACCCAATCTGTCCTATTATTTAACCCATAACTGGAGGGAAGAGACGGATACACACACACACACACACACACACATAAACGCACAACTAAGTTCGAAATAATACATTGGAATAATACATTACTCAATCTGAACAACCCCTACCCTGGGTTAAGCAATAAAAGTTATAATGGTGGAGACCTGAAAGAGAGTGATAAAGTTAGCAACAGCTTTGTGTCTGTTTAATTGTCTCCTTGCTTACATGTGTGTCAGTAAGTTAAGTGCTTGGGCAATCATGTCTCGAAAGCGACTTGACTGACTGGGCAGAAGATTATCCCGTAGTAGGTTGCCATTACTTTCTGCGGTAGACTGGTTGCCAGCCAAGGCTATAGAACCCAATCTGTCCTGTTATTTAACCCATAGGGAGAGACGGATTAATACCTTTCCTATGGGTATTTGTGCGTAAGTGAAAGCAAGGAATTCACCTGGAATTCGAACTCGGAACTCCGATTTGTCGTTCCGAGTCGATATCCACAAAGCATTATTTGGCTTTAGCGCTGAAAACGTTTATTTTTATTTTATTATTTTTATTTTTTATAGTCGATGGTTACAAGCGAGAAGAGAGATAGGATGTGCTTTTTTTATTACCACACCGATGATGAAAGTGAGTTTATACATTTTTGTTCTTGAGAATTGACAACAAAAATAATAAACATGTTTATTAGATTGTTTATGTACAAGAAAATTTTGCAACATTCTAAAAACTAATACAATTAAAACAATGCAACGTAATATCATTCACCAGATCATAAAGAAATAAAAATGAAAATTTTTCATTTATAAATTTGATCAGCATTTGCTACATTATTGAAATATGTGAACCAACTATAAAGAAATCTTTATTATTTCATAAAGTTTAAATCGATTGACAAATAGCCGATTTTTTAGCAAACCATTCCAATAAACAATCCAATAAATAAATAGTGTATATTATTTTTGTTGTAGAACGAAGAAAATGTATGAATTCACTTGCATATGTTTAGGTTTTCTTAAAATTTGAATCATCGCTTTTTAAAACTGTAAACACTGCCAAGTAGTGAAGTTAGTTAAAATAATACTAGCGTTAAGTGCAAGCCCGATCTTTTGACACTGTTTTTGTGCTTTTTGTGATTTTTTTTTGTTTTTTTTTGTTTTCTTTTAGTGGGGCGATAAAGGTTAAAGAGTATCCAAAAATATTATTTCGAATCGCAATGCTTATTGTAAAACTCCACTTTGTTTACTTTACCCCTTTTCGTTCCCGACAGATGAAAGGCTTTCACTGAAATCCTAAAGCATATTGAAATAGCGAAAAATGACTTACAGAAGTTAAGCAAAGTATTAAAAAAAATTTTTAAAAATAAAAAATAAAAAAAATTCATTACAAACAAAGAAATGAGTACTGAGTTGTAATGTAATATCACTCCTCTTATATGCTGGCCAATCTTCTCGCGGATGAGGAGGGGGGGGGTTGAAGCAATAGAAACAAAAAAAGAGTACTAAACTGTTAATATCAATCCTCCTTATCAGAGTGCGCACTGAAAGATTTGACTTGAGACAAAAGATATAGGATTCTATAGAACGATACTCAGAATATCCTAGACTGAAAATGTAAACAACGGGGAAATATTAAGAAAAATGGAAATAAAAAGGACGCTTTTATTTAGAATGAAAAAGACAGTAGAAATTTCTAAGAAACATAATGAAGAAAAATCGAGCAAAAATCTGCCAAAATTCGTTGCATTACGCAGTACGTCATTCTGCAGTTAATTACATGACTTCGTGAGAGTTACGGGAGAGAAAAAGTGCAAGATATAGTTCGTTTTTTTATGGACATTTAGATAAATAAAAAAAAAGGGGTAAGTTTCTTCAATAACTAACAAGTGATTTGAGTTCAGCATATATATTTGCACAGAGATAATGCTATTTTGGATGAATTTGAAGGGGAAAAGCGTCGGGACATACAACGAAAATTTACCGAAAAGTGCAAGATCACGACAGATGAAAAATAAAATGAATGTAATCAAAATAACTTTGAAAAATTTCTCTTTTTTTTTCTTTTTTTTTTTTTTTGTAGTCTTTGAGAAAATAAGTACGAGTTGTAGTCTACGCCAGACTTAATCGGTCACAGACAGGTCAGTCAGTCAGTTAAGTGCCATACATGATACAAGCTTTAGGCGATCATGTCTCGAAACAGTATTTCATCCCAGTAATATAGCACTTTGACGATCGTTCCTTGAAAGAGACATGACTGACTGGGCAGAAAGAGGGCTTGGAGAATATGATACTGATACGGCATATTGAAATCAGAGAGGGGAACAGTGAGTGACCACCTGACAAATCTGGGCAAATGGATGACGGAACAAAAAGTAGTAGAGATGGTGGAAACATTACTACGAATAGCCGTTATCGCCCACCTCAAGGGGATACGATAGATACATGATCATGATGAATGGTTTGAATCTTGCCACTTGTCTTTGTCCTCCGTTCCCTATACAAGGATTTAACATTTTCATGGTAGGTTTTCCTTATGATCTGACTATATACAAATATACAAATATTAGCTAGAAACAAAATATATGTTCTCTCTAAATGTGCAGCGTAAGACGGTTTAGCTGAGTGAATAGCTTGTCAGATGACAGTCAGTCAGTTAAGTGCCATACGTGATACACGCTTGGGCGATCATGTCTCGAAAGAGACACGACTGACTTGGCAGATGATTATCCCGCAGTAGATTGCCATTGCTTTCTGCGGTAGACTGGTTGCCGACCAAGGCTATAGAACTCAATCTGTCCTGTTATTTAACCCATAACTGGAAGGAATAGACGGATTAATACCTTTCCAAAGGGTATTTGCGCGTCAGTGAATGCAAGAAATTCAACTGGAATTCGAACTTGGCTCTCCGATTTCTCGTTCCAAGCCGATATCCATTGCACCACGACACATATCCTCTCAGATGACAGTAGGTTTTCATAAAAAAAAACAGAGATTCTCACTCTGACTATGAGCAACGGAATGACTCTCGACTCAGCCTTTCTTTGTACAGCAATTATTTTTATGTGAAGCAGGTTCCTTTCAAGTGTCAGGTTACATGTTGATTTACATTCCTGCTAGCAACGAGTAGGATACACACTATCAGGATCATCTGAATTGACCTCAGCTAATATACGGTCAAATAAAAAAAGTATGATTAGCATTATAAAATAACACATTCCAAGTTAAATTTAGGCCAAGATCCGACCTCGTTTACAGCTAGCTGGCTTATCTCAATTGCCATTTTTTCCAACGGCGAGTATGGGTTAAAGGTGGGTTCTCATTGTTTCATTCGATCCTACTAGATAAGTTCAAACCCAGATAATTCCAGGTGCTAGTTCATTTTATTGTAATGAAGCGCCTTTCGTAATTAATTCTTTTAACCTTATCATTCACTACATCCATACTTCATGCCAATTCACTCCCCGTTAACTCAGCTGCTGCACATCTTAGGTAGCTTACGATCTATCATGTTGAATACATACGTTCTCGCTCGATCACCGAAGTTAAGCAACGTTGAGCCCGGTCAGTACTTAGATGGGTGGCCGCTTGGGAATACCAGGTGCTGTAAGCGTTTAGTGACGGATGTGCGTTGTGGTGCAGTGGATATCGGCTCGGAAAGAGAAATCGGTGAGCCGAGTTCGAATTCCGGTTGAATACCTTGCATTCACTTAAGCACTGGTACAATTGGGAAAGGTATTAATCCGTCCCTTCCCTCCAGTTATGGGTTAAATAACAAGGGTAGGACTTGGGAACCCTGCCCTCAAAAACAAAATCCCAATGAATCTTGATACTCGAAAAGAGAAAAAGTATTCAGTCAGTTAAGTGCCATACGTGATACACGCTTGGGCGATCATGTCTCGAAAGTGACACGACTGACTGGGTAGAAGATTATCCCGCAGTAGTTTGCCATTGCTTTCTGCGGTAGACTGGTTACCGACCAAGGCAATAGAATCCAATCTGTACTGCTATTTAACCCATAACTGGAAGGAAGAGACGGATTAATACCTTTCCCAAGGGTATTTGTGCGTGAGTGAATACAATGGATTCAAGTGGAATTCGAACTCAGCTCCCCGGTTTCTCGCTCCGAGCCGATATCCACTGTCCCACAACGCACATCCGTGTCTAGTATTACTAGACTCAAAACTTATATAAAAACAACAATAAATTGTTGAAAGAAAAGCAATAAATAAATAAAATTTAGTTGGCAATAAATGACCCGCCGAGGTTGATTTGCCATAAAAACAAAACAAACAACATCTTAGGTATTTCTAATAGAAAGCCTTTTGTCAATCTCTCGTAGGGATTTTGCAATGTACTGTTAATTGGTTTGTAATTTGTATTTCTCGCTTTATATGTTTTGTAATATATATATATGTATATATTTTTCTCTTTTCTAGGTGACGATGATTTAGACAGTCATGGCGAGTTATTCTACTCGAATGAAGACGATGAGGTTTTTGCAGACACTATCCCAGCTGATATGGCAACCCACGCAGCCCCTCTTTTAACAGAAGCTCCCAGTACCTTACACACAAATTTATCAACCTCCGATTCGAACTCTCTGAGCCTGGATAACGTCCACGGCACAGCCCATTCTTGTTCACACTTGCCGTTGTTTTCTTCTCTTCAAACAGACGAAAACGGGTCCTCTTCGCACAACGTTTCCGCCAACAGTTCACGCCATTGTACCTTCTGTAACAGCAACAACGCAAATTCCAATCAATTAGCGCACCAACATTTAAATATGACTTCACAGTCCACAGACAACGATCGGGACCGGTTGGAAAACGACCAACCGTTGTTAGCCGGCCGTCGACGTGATTGTTCGATTAATAATGACGAAGATCCTCTGGGAGGTAATGCAACCAGTGGCCAAGATTCATTCGCCAGCGGTAACCAGCTAGCAGTAACAAAAAAGAAGCAGCCGCCCCCAAAGGGCCAGCGAAAGCGGCCACCTCGGAAGACAATCGATCACACCGGTGGGCTCTTAGCGACCACCTTTATGCTTAGTTCGTTTACATTCTGCGCTCTCTGCATAGACACCTCCCCGGAGATCTTCATTGTAGCTATTTTCATGGCTGCGTTCATGTTTCAAGTAATCCAACAATTAAATTCCATATAAACTGGACATTTTTTACAGCGACATGTTTAGGTTATCTGGAAATAAATGTAGTATTTTTGGGGACGGAATTAAGTCGATTTATCAAGAACATAATTATCAACAATGACAAAAGCTCGCTATGAAACTAATTCAATTTAATTTCTTGTTGAAAGAAATCTGGGTGTACTACACAAAAAACTACCACGATCTAAGTACCGTAAATCATTAGAGTGGTGAGTTGTGGGGGGGGGGTCCTTATCTGCAGTGGGTGTGCCTAAGGCGACGTAGCCTAGCCGTCTCCACCCCTCTTCAGATTTTCAGTCTGGGTTTCAATTCAGAGTTCCTTGTTGTTGTTGTTAGACTGGTTTCCCTACCAAGGCAAAGAGCCCAGTCTGCCCTATTATCTACGAGGATTTATATTATCTTCTAACAGGTCTCCTCGTGTTTTATTATCACAGATATTAACCTTTACGTCAACGCATAGGAACAGTACACGTTCTTAAATATTTCCCTTCCAGGAAGACATGGTTTGAATTCTCTTATTCTATTTTCATTTTCCTAGACAGGCTGCCAGCCAATGCAAAAGAGCTCAGTCTACATTACTAGTTGAAACTTAACTGGAAAAGAATGGATTCATGCCTTTTTAAGTACTAGTTCAACGAAACAGATTCTGTCACGGCTGGAATTTTTTACAGTGATATATTAGTTTACCTCTCGAGAAAAATATATAAACATCTAGACGTCAATTCTTCCTCATTAAAGACTTAGCAAACGATGGAATTGGTTTTGTCTGTTAGGAGCTCTCGTAATATTATAATACAATTACTATTGATGAAATAAATGTTGGTTTATGCAGGAGAAATTATAGATTAAATCAACAAAAGTTTCAATCTTTATAAGGATAAGTCAGGTCTTTATTCAATAAAATTAGTGCAAAAGTTCAAATGTTAAAGTTGGAAGATTCTAGTTCATCGTACTTCGACACTGGATATAACGACATTAAATTTTAATTAATTCAACTGACTAAAATATTTTCTTAGTGGTAAAACTTAGTAAAGTAAAGGAAAGATCAATTTGATACGTTAAGGCGTAATCAGTTTACAAAAGAGAGATCATTTTGTAAGGTAAAGAGAAGTCGATTTATAATGTCAAAGCGTGTTCAGTTTGTAAAGAAGAGATTAATTTGTAAAATGAGAGATCAATTTGTAAGGTAAAGGAGAGTTTATTTTATAAGGTAAAAGGGAGTAAATTTGTGATTGAAAAGAAGTCAATTTGTAAGGCAAAAAAGAAATCAATTTGTAAGGTAAAGATAGATCAATTTGTAAAGTAAAAGAGAGATCAATTTGTAAGATAAATGAAGGAACAATTTGTATGATAAAGACGTAATCAGTTTGCAAAGGGATCAATTTGTAAGGTAAAGGAGGGGTCAATTTGTAAAGTAAAAGAAGAGTCACTTTGTAAGGTAAAGATCAATTTGCGAAATCAGGTAGAGATCCATTTGTTAGACAAAACGTATCAGTTTGTAACAACAGTTTGTAATGGAAAGATCAATTTATAAAGCAAATGAAAGATCAATCTGCAAAGTAAAGAAGGAGCAATTTAAGTAAAGGTGAGATCAATTTATTAAGTAACAATAGAAAATGGAGATCAGTTTGTGAAATAAAGATCAATTCTTAAAGTAAAGGTGAAAGAAATTTAAGTAAAGAAAAGATCTGTTTCTGAAGAATAAAAATGAGTAATTTGTAAATTAAAAGAGGTTAATTTAAGTAAGGGAGATATCAATTTGTGAAGTAAACGACAACTCAATTTGCAAAAGATCAATTTGTAAATTACAAGAGAGATCAATTTGTAGAGTAAATGATTGATCGATTTATCATTATCGATTTTTTGAAATTATAATCTCAAATTCTTTCAAAGCAGAATGATTTTTATAAATAACTTCTGCCATTGCTAATATTAACGCAGAATCAAGATTAATAAAATAATATTAATAAAAAAATCAAGAATAGTAAAAGATTTTTTAAAATTTTATGCTGGTTTTATAATAAATTGAGGTGAACTGATATTTCCTCTCTCACATGGGGTTTGTATTCAATCTACTATGGCGTTTTTTAAGTTTTAATAGATGACGGTGTTTTTAGTGCTGGGAAAACACTTTAGTTATTGCATGTGATATCAGATTTCGTCATTTTGGTCATCTACATTTCAGCAGTCCCATTTAACTTTCATTACACATGAGTAGAAAAAAACTAAAATCATAGCATGGCAGGTTTGTGCCTTACAAAGAAACGGACGCTGGCTTTTATGCCGCCGAATAAAGTAAAATAAATACTTGCATATTATATTAAACTTATTTCCTGACCAAATCTGGGGTGTATTTATTTATTAATTTTTTAATCTATGTAATAAAATAAGAGCTATGGGCACTTCGATGTGTTGTAGTATTTAGCAAGCTTGTCTCGCTAGATAAATTATGGCTGAATATTAAGTTCGACCCCCATACTTTCGACCTTGTGCTATATTTAAGCTACTTTTCGAATATCACCATAAAGAAGCGTTACACACTATCTGCACATGACTTTTGCATGCGTGTATGAAATGTATGTATGTATGTATGTATGTATGTGTTATGCGCGAATGAATCACACGTGTTTACGTCATTTGATGTACACACAAACACACACACACACACACACACACGCACATAAACGCACATAACTAAGTTCGAAATAATACATTGGAATAATACATTACTCAATCTGGACAACCCCTACCCTGGGTTAAGCAATAAAACTTATAATGGTGGAGACCTGAAAGAGAGTGAAAAAGTTAGCAACAGCTTGTGTCTGTTTAATTGTCTCCTTGCTTACATGTGTCAGTAAGTTAAGTGCTTGGGCAATCATGTCTCGAAAGCGACTTGACTGACTGGGCAGAAGATTATCCCGCAGTAGGTTGCCATTACTTTCTGCGGTAGACTGGTTGCCAGCCAAGGCTATAGAACCCAATCTGTCCTGTTATTTAACCCATAGGGAAGAGACAGATTAATACCTTTCCCAAGGGTATTTGCGCGTAAGTGAACGCAACAAATTGAGCTGGAATTCGAACTCGGCTCCCCAATTTCTTGTTCTGAGCCGATATCCAGTGCACCACAACACACATTCATGTGTGTATGAGTGTGGAATAAAACTAAATAAAAATTAGTCAGCTTTTCTTTCTCTTACTTCCAATGAAAAAACCTTTAACGATAATTATGTGCAGTTTTCTGGAGTCATTTTTATCACTCCTTCTACATTTGAACTGGATATATTTTCTAATAAATACAGCCTTTTAAATAGTCTTGTATCGTGGAATGAAGAGATACACAGAGAAATGTAGATAAACTATTTTATTACCACAGTGATACAACCAAGATATATATACAATATTTACAGTCTCTCGCGGTAGGTGTTACTTCCCGAAGTCCGTGATAATAACTCCCGTGCTATGCGCACATTGTCTTTTATACATCCGGGCAACCGGATGTCACATGATACGAGCCAAGACACAACAAATAGACAAACACTTTGGATTCAAAATTTGAGTGACTTGCTGTCGGCGAGAAGTACCAAACTAGTAACTATATAAAACTTATATACTTACTTATTTACATTATTTAATTTATATACTTAAATATTTACGTTATTTATCAAGTCATTGGATCTAATCAACACTTTTATCTATTGAGTCATAGTGGATAAAAGCGTTAGTTAGATACAGTGAACAAAAAAATTAGATAGAGTAGTGAACAAAAAATTTGGAGTTGAGTTAAAGGGAGATAACTAAGAAATCCGGAAGTAGTATAACTAATGGAATGAGAACAATATAGTCCAGTGATTGAAATAAAGTTTAGGTTCGAAATTCCAATCACCTGAAGAAGGTCGTAGCGTACATGACCGAAACGTCGTGAATATGGCAATAAAGATGAGAGCAACAGTCCGAACAATGTAAATAATGTAAATAATTACAATACCTCATCTCAGAAGTATAGACAAATATCATTTACTTACATATTTACTTAGTGGAAAAGGCTGAGCAGCAATATTTTCTTTATTTAATGAAGCTGCGTCTGTTTCACTTTCTTTTAAATGCAATCTCTCTCTTGCTTCTCTTCCAGCACACCTTCTCTCTCTCTCTCTCTCTCTCTCTCTCTCTCTCTCTCTCTCTCGCTTAGACGACATGATATTTAAACGAAAAATTGACATTATCAGTATAGCATAAGCTATTTTCTCCTTGTGAGCAAAGAAACGTTTTACGGAAGACGTTTCTAGCGGTTTAAGCTAATTCTAAAATTTTATAAATGTTACTTATATTTTCATGTTTAAATTCTACTTTTTAAATCAAAAATATATTTTTTTAATTTAACTTCGAACAAATACAAGGGAGATAAATCCGTTACTTTTATATAATATTTTATATATTGTTCTAAAACAATATATAAAATATATAAAAATAATGAAATTATCTCCCTTAATTTTGAATATAAAAAAAACATTAAAAAACAATAAATTTAATACTTTTTAATCAATCCACCCCAAGCAAGCGATAAAACCACTAAGACGCAAGGGAGGGGGCAAATGGGAGTGAAAGAGAATAAACAATAAGAAAACTCTAGATGAAACCGAAAATCCAATCCTAAACAGGGACGGTGTTTAAACAACTACTCCTCCTGTTATACTGAAGGGAACGAAGTGCGAATCCGCCGATAGGCGAACCTAGTATCTACCAATTGAGAAGAAACAAATAATCAGTAAATAAAATTTCAGAGTTCAGTCGGAGGCGTTAAAAGTTTGTAATTGAAGTAGACTTTAGAAGGGACAGAAACGCAATCCTAAACAGGAAATAAGAGATAAACCTCTATTCCTGTTCAAAAGATAGCCAATGAATGTGAACCGGACGCTACATCAGTATATAACTTTTTATGTACGTATATATACATATATATTAGTATATAATAAAAATATAATAATAATAATAATAATAATAATAATAATAATAATTTAATTTTTGCAAGATTTTTAAAACCGATAATTATCTTTTGCTTACAAATGTGTCGTCCGAAAAATTGAAAAAAATTGAAAAAATTCAAATTCTAGATTCCAATCAATGTAATTTCTGTTTGAAATACACCAGAGTATTTTGCTTAGTGGAAATCATAAATTTAATCATTTAGCTTTCAATTAAAACTAAAATAAAAATTTCAAGAAAGAATTTTTATTTTTTAAAAATTCAATTTAAAAGTTCAGTATCGAAAATGATAGAGGTACCTGTATTATTATATATATATATATATATATGTGTGTGTGTGTGTGTGTGTGTGTGTGTGTGTGTGTGTGTGTGTAAAACAATAATATTTGGATTTTCAATTATTGTAGAAAATTGACAAGATTGACAATTGTAAATAAAAAAACAATTTAATTTTGAAATTTAGTTAGACTGTATAAGCGTTTATAAAATATATATTTTCTAGTGAGACCATGAAAGAAAGAAAGAAAGAAAGAAAGAAAGAAAGAAAGAAAGAAAGAAAGAAAGGAAGGAGGGAGGGAGGGAAAATTTAACGGCTGTGTCAGTGAAATGAAAAAAGATGCCAATTTCGAATATTTTTATTTGTACCCACTTCTCAAAATAACGACCAGCATTCATATTTGTTATTTGTTATCTCAAAATGTTGTTAAAGTCATTAAGCTCAAATATTTAACGATGTTATAAGGGAATTTCTACGGATAGTTTATTCTCTGAGAAGTCGTCATTAATTTATTCAATGATTAACCGAAGAATTAGGATTCATCAGAAATTTAAAACAGGAAAACCGTGAAATTTTCACGGGTTAAAACTAGCATTTTTAATTTTGCTTCTGATAATTTAGGGAACTTCTTGCGAGGTTATTTGTGAAATTCTTCATTTATTTTGCTAATGTCGGAACAAACTGGATTAGATAGCAGGGTATACTTGACTCTGTAGCCTTGAGTGGTAACCCGTTTAGAAGTAGAAAAACTCTGAATTCCAAAGCGTGGTGAAGTCAACAGGAAGCCACTCTACTATCTTTCCCAAGAATGCCTGGCAATTCACAGATGAATAATAAAAGGAATCTGTGGAGAGCCATGATCGCCTATGCACTTTAATAAAAAAAAATTTTTTTTTAATTAGTTATTAGAAATAACTAGGCGCGGTCCCACATTTTTATTGTATTTTTCGAACATGGCATACAAAGATACAATATAAACAATCAAAATTAAAAAAAGAATTTAGATTTAATCGCGGGCTAATTATTATGTACTTGCTAACTGACTTTAATGTTTGTTTAATTGTAGTTCTCTTTTCTTTTTTCTTTTTTAGTTCCGACTCCAAGAAATACGACATTACTTTCCAAACAACTTTTCTGTTTTGTTTTTTTTTTTTTTTTTTTATCTGGCGAAAACAAGGAACATTTGTATATTTTTGCGCGTTTAAATTTTGAACTTGGCACTCTACGAAAGTTCACGACTATTCCATCTTTACGCGACCTCCTTTTCGTATATATATATATATATATATATATATATATATATAAACTCGCACATATAAAACATGCCTTATTCCAAAAATTTTATATTTCTTTAAAAATAAATAAATAAATATATGTACTTAATTAAAATCACCTCGAGCATCTAAGTTCTATGAAGTAATTTGAACCACCTTGAGCTAGCTACAGGAAGTAACGTGATGGTTAACAATCACGATTAGCTGTCCATTTTCCTAATGATGCGATTTCGAACCTTGCTAAGTATTTCTCCCGGAAATACTTGTACCGGATTAAAGAAGGTTTAGGAAAGATATATGTTTAAATGTGGCGCCAAGCCGTCAGATAATTATGGTTCACGAGCGGCTGTTACACACCATCACTGTTGTGTAAAGCCATTGCTACTATGTGGTGAGTTCAATCCTCACTGGGTGACCTTTTTTGTGGCCTTGTACCAAACTAAGTTTCATAAATATTCAAAGCAACATTTTTATGTATATAATTTAACGCATAAAAACCTAATTCGCTGGACCTGTGGAAAGAAATTCCACTTTGCATTTGAGAACTAAGATTTCGTCAGCATCTAAATTTTCTTTAACTACTGACAGAACAAGACAATGATTATTATTATATATGTATATTAAAAGTGAATTTATACAAATTAATTTCATCGGTATAATAAATGCTTAAAGAAAGAAAGGAAAATTTGTAACGTAAACAGAAAGAAATAGTGAAGAAAGAAATAAAATAAATACAGAAATAATGGAACAAATATAGAAAGAAAGAAAGAAAGAAAGAAAGAAAGAAAGAAAGAAAATAAAACAGATATGTAAAGAATGAAATAAATACGTAAAGAAAGAAAGAAAGAAAGAAAGAAAGAAAGAAAGAAAGAGAGAAGGAAGAAAAAAAACAGATATGTAAAGAATGAAATAATTACGTAAAGAAAGAAAGAAAGAAAGAAAGAAAGAAAGAAAGAAAGAAAGAAAGAAAGAAAGAAAGAGTGGAAGAAGAAAAATAAAACAAATATGTAAGGAATAAAATAAATACGTAAAGAAAGAAAGAAAGAAAGAAAGAAAGAAAGAAAGAAAGAAAGAAAGAAAGAGTGGAAGAAGAAAAATAAAACAAATATGTAAGGAATAAAGAAAGAAAGAAAGAAAGAAAGAAAGAAAGAAAGAAAGAAAGAAAGAAAAACGAGTGAAGGAAGAAAAATAAAATATATATGTAAGAATAAATTAAAAGCGGAATGAAAGAAAGAATGAATGAAGAATGACAGATATGAAATATTATAAAGAATAAAATAAATACATAAAGAATAACTATGGAATGAAATAATTAATTAAAGAAAGAAAGAAAGAAAGAAAGAAAGAAAGAAAGAAAGGGGAAAAAGTATTATGACAAAACATCGCTGAGACAGGCTTTCTGGGCGTGTCGATAAAGCAACCGTTATTGTGTCCAATTTTGTTCACAGACCGTAGCGATCGTACATAAGCAAACAAAATAATAATATATTATTATTATTTACTTAGCATCTTACGCTTTACTGCCTCATCTAATGTCAAATCTAAAGTGTTACAGGAAAAACTAATATTCAGAACATAATTTTTAAATTTTATATTCAACTCATAAGTGAGCGTGTATCAGAGGTAAGTGCCTGCCTGCCTACCATATGCCTACGGGTTCGAATGCCACTGAACTCTGCTTATATGAAATTCACAACATGAACAAAAGTTGTAAATAAATAAAAATCTTTCATTTAGGATATTTTATGACGTTAGCTTCTTTTTTATTTAAATCCAATTTATATATATATAGTAAAGTTTTGTAATTTGCTTGAAGCATTGTGTATATTAGGCTATATGGTTAGGTCTTGAAGGCTGTCACAATGTCTTTAGTAAAATAAAGGAAGGTAAAGAAGTTTTGGGGTATTACCTGTTTATTATACATACGTGTGTGTGTGTTTGTGTGTGTACAAATTTATTTATAAATTAATTAATTTATTTATTAAATTAATTAATAAATTAATTAATTTATTATAAATTAATTTTACTGTGTGTTTGTTTGTGTACACACACAAAAACACAGTAAAATTAATGACAGCAGCACGAGCAGCAGCAGCCAGGAATGGGCATTCCTTAAGAGGCACGGACTCACTCGGACAGACACACGCTCCTCTGTCATTCTGAAGATGAGATTTTGATCTCGAAATATTAATGTAAAATAAATAGGTAATACCCCAAAACTTCTTTACCTTCCTTTATATTACTAAACGCATTATGACAGCCTTCAAAACCCAACAATATATATATATATGTGTGTGTGTGTGTGTGTGTGTGTGTGTGTGTGTGTGTGTGTGTGTGTGTGTGTGTGTGTGTGGATTGAAATTCGACAAAATAAATAGAATAAGTAAAAAACGGGTAGGAAAAAAGTGTCTTTAATCTAACATGTTTCACTTTAACAAGCTTCTTCAGAGATTTTTTTAAAGACGAAAGACGAATTCGTCATTACAAAATCTCTGAAGAAGCTTGTTAAAGTGAAACATGTTAGATTAAAGACACATTTTTCCTATCCGTTTTTACTTATGCGATAATATATATAATAATGGCAAAACTGTCGTTGCCTTCAAATCAAATTTAATTTTTTTTTTTTTTTTTTTTGGTGGGGCGGCTATTTTGCCGCTCTCGGTAACACAAAAACAAACATGCTTTTAAGCTTATTTTACCGGTCTCTGTAAAATAAACCCCCAGATTATTTTGCCGGTAACTATTTTAATAATTATGAAGGCAAGTAATATTGAAAATAACAACCTACCTAATAAACACAGAAGTTTATTTATTTTCACCATCAATTGTTAAAACGTAAATTAAAACCATTTATTCACCACCAATTATTCAAAGCAACATAGAAGTTTCTGAATATTTTTAGCACTTCAGGTATAACAACCTCTAAAAATCCAAAACTTGACCTTTGAGTATGGAACTCTTGCCAATAATTCACTTCAGGTGCACATACCGAAGACAACAGTCGCAGACCACAGAATTTATTTTGTTCAAGTCTGCCTTCACAGCTCGCACAACCAATGCGATTACTTTCTTAAGATTCTATAAACATGTGTAGCTTTCCAGTTATCTGGATCAAAATGCCTGCAGATCTTCTGGGTTAACACATTTTCATCGAGACATTCTGTTGCTATTGCAAAAGGGGTTTGTTCCGCAGTATCTTCAGAGACCGGCAAAATAGACTTGGTGTTCATTTTACCAGGACCAGAAAAATAACCGTGTGCGTGCGTGAGTGCGTGCGTGTTTTTACTGTGCACTTCTTTTGTTGTCAATATAAAAGCTTTTCCGCTGTTCGAAAGAATAACTTTTTATTAAATCTTTCGTAAGCCGAAAAGGGGCAAATCAAAAGAAATAAGAATTCAGCGAGATTTTCGTTCTGATTAGAACGGCTGCAAAGAAGAGATTCAATATTCTAAGGGAAACACGCATCTTTCGAGTAGGTTTGCAATTTGTTCCATGGAAAACATACATGAAGCTAATCAGTCAAGCGTTTTCTTCTATGTGCTATGTACATTCAGGATGTGGACGATAATGGCCCTCCACAACTTCCTGCTTTTTTGTAGCTCTTAGTAAAGCGTATCTTTTTGTTATCCCTCCCATTCCCTGTTCTGTCAACCATTTACACAAGCTTGACAGGTAGATTATTCGCTGCCTTCCTCTGTCTCTTGCCTTCAATATATCCTGTGAGTGTCAAATTTTCCAAGACTTTTTTGCTCCAGAAATTTCAATTGTCGCTTTCTGATTCTAAGTATAAGAGTTATTTTATTTATTTGTATCAAGCCTTCTGCCTAAGTCAGAACAAACAAAGAATTTTAATGGTCGGCATTGTTTAAATCATATCACCCCATGCAAAGTCACTACGGCACAAGATATTACTGAATGTGAAAGAATAAGAAAAATGAGAAACGTTATTAAAGAGTGATGATAATGAAATAAGAATAAAAAATGACAGTAGATAACGATTGATTTTGCATTTAAATTTTTGAAGATCAAAGTTGGCTGTAAAGCATGGAGCCAGAAGAGAGTTCCACAAGCGAGAAGTGCGAGAAAAAGAAAATATTAGCATAGAACTTACGGTTACAGCTAGTCAATTCAACTGTGAATTGATGAGATCTTGCCTCCAATCTAGTACTACGTTAAAGTTCATAATCTCTAGGTACCATAGTAAAAAGCTCATCCGAATATTTACCATGAAAGTATTTCTTGATGAGGCACAGGGAAGCTACAGATCAGGTCTAATAATATTGGTGATTCTTCTTTGGATTTTATCAAGAATCTCTGAATATACAGCAAGAGCACCGGACTATATGTGGCGTCAATATTCAAAGCATAGGCGAATGATTGACTTATAAATATTGAAGATAGATTCAGAGGAGAAAAAATTGTCTAATAAGATACAGTGAACCAGCTTTCTAAGCAACAAACCTAGCAATGGATCCAATATAATCTTCCCACAGCCGAGAATTTTAGTCAGAAGTTGCAACGTCCCTCTCATGGCGGTTAGCATCATCCATAGTGTGGGAAGGTAAGCTGATAAATAAAAGGAAGTTTCGTTTTGGGGGCGTTAAAATTTATAAGCCATTTCTTGTCCCAGTTAACAACAGATTGTAGGTCTCGTTTGAGATCAGTTGCTATTTTGACCTCATCCTACTGATCAGACTTACTATCCAGACAGGTGTAAATGGTCGTCACCAGCATAGATATCAAATTGAGAACTGTTGTCATTCAAAAGTTCATTAAATGAAAATTAAAACAAAGTAGGTTCTAAGATAGAATCCTTATGGATCTAGAAGAGTGGCCATTCAGGATATCTTTCATTTTGCGATTGCAAATCGGTTCAAAAATTCGTTCAAAGACGTCATAGCCTTTCAACTTCTGACCTTAACTAAGGACTACATAGAAGTTGGTAAGTCTGGGAATGCTTATTCTTTCCCTGCGTAAATTATTAGGAACTATTTCTTCGAATTGCCTTTCGTGTTTCGAGTGTTTTTTTTTTGTTTTTGTTTTTTTTTTTGTTTTGTTTTGTTTTGTTTTTGTTTTTTGTATTTGTGTTTGGAGACTTACGACCACACTGTCGCAGCATAAGATTTAAAAAGAAAAGTAAATAGAAAGTAAAAAGATGCTTAGTTTATTACCAAGGTTTTCCACTCCGGTAGTGGATGGTTTCTTTCGCAGGGTCGGATATACGAATAAAGAAAATAACCAATAAAGACGAACAACAAACACCGGTATTAAAATTTAACAAGATTTAATAGAGAGCAAAAATGACACAAAGAAACATGTTTGTGTGGAAAAGTGTGTGCGATGTATATGGGAATAAAAAAAAACACTAATATTTAGTTCGTTCTCTGAAATCACAAATAAACACTTTTTTCTTTTCTCTTTCTCTTCCATTTTTATATTTTATATTTCTCTTTTCCTTTCTTTTACTTTAGTTCTTTACTTTCTTTGTCACGCGCATAGGAGTATAAATTAGCTACAAGCTTTGACTTCTTCTGTTGCCAAGTGGTGTTTATTTCTTCATCGGAGTTTTCGACAGCGTAAAATTTATCTTTTTGTTGTAAAAATCCAACATTGAGTTGACTGAAGTGTTCCCAGGTTTTCTTAAATGGAAAAATTATACCTGCAATTGGTGATACATCGTTACTTTTTTGGGTTGTGACTATTTAGTCAATCGAATAACTGTTTATATGTAGCATAGTATTAATGTAGGTGAGCTGGATAAAATATTCCGCCTCTTTATTTTACAACCTCCAAATCTGTCGGCGACAAGAAAAATGAATCTTCGTTCCTCAAGGTCTGCTGTCTTAACTCTTAATAAACATGAGTTGGATATACGATTCGGTCTCTTCGTTAAGCAATCTCCAAATTTGACGATAACATGAGAAGGCGTTTTAGTCTCTCGAGATCTGCAGTTCAACTAATTAAACGTATTTCTCCGGCGTAATTCTTCATATTGGATCATGCATTTAAACGAGTGTGATGTGCTATTTTTAGTTATCAGCCGATGCTGTGTCCATAGACTGTTATTTAACTTTACATGTATTGGCTTAACTGTTGATTTTGTTAGGTTATCATAGAGAGGGAGAAAGAGATAGAGTAGCCGCCACAGTTAGAAAGAAAAAGAAAGCGTGATCGTTTGTAGAGAGTATGTACTTTTAGTGCTGCGAGGGATTCAGCGTGAATACGCGTTCAGGTAACAAGATGTATGCGTGATTGCTTAAGTATTGATTGAGTGATTCATTCATTTTTACGGTTTGTCAACCCATATGCAGGTTATTTAAAGCTAGAAAATATTTTTACAATGTATTTCTGTTTTTTTGTTTTTGTTTTTTTTTTTTTTTTGTTTTTTCGATAATAATGAATTTATTGA
The DNA here is from genome assembly GCA_037127315.1 of Ascarosepion bandense. NCBI lineage: Eukaryota > Metazoa > Mollusca > Cephalopoda > Sepiida > Sepiidae > Ascarosepion > Ascarosepion bandense. Next base: position 2,036,082 of record JBBBDQ010000772.1, on the reverse strand, counting down.
TACAAGTCTTACTAATTATGTGGGGGAGAAGTTGTGGGTGCGTGCGTGATTACGTGTGTGTATTTGTTGATTGATTGAGTGATTCATTCATTTTTACGGTTTGTCAACCCATATGCAGGTTATTTAAAGCTAGAAAATATTTTTACAATGTATTTCTGTTTTTTTGTTTTTGTTTTTTTTTTTTTTTTTGTTTTTTCGATAATAATGAATTTATTGATACAAGTCTTACTAATTATGTGGGGGAGAAGTTGTGGGTGCGTGCGTGATTACGTGTGTGTATTTGTTGATTGATTGAGTGATTCATTCATTTTTACGGTTTGTCAACCCATATGCAGGTTATTTAAAGCTAGAAAATATTTTTACAATGTATTTCTGCTTTTTTTTTTGTTTTTTTTTTTTGTTTTTTCGATAATAATGAATTTAGTGATACAAGTCTTACTAATTATGTGGGGGAGAAGTTGTGGGTGCGTGCGTGATTACGTGTGTGTATTTGTTGATTGATTGAGTGATTCATTCATTTTTATGGTTTGTCAACCCATGTGCAGGTTATTTAAAGCTAGAAAATATTTTTACAATTCTGTTTTTGTTTTTTTTTCTTTTTTGAGATAGTACTGATTTTAGTGATACAAGTCTTGTGGGGGAGAAGATACTTATTCTTACCTTTTCCCAGGGTTTTTCCACGTAAGTGAATATATAGAACCCAACTGGAATTGAAATTCTGATCACCGATTAACAATTTCGAACTATTATTCATTATCGTACATCCAAGCTTACAGTATTTGGTATTCACAAATGGTTACCTACCTAAATACTGAACCAGGTTCAACATTGCTGAACTTGCAGTGATATGTGTGGGGGATTTGGTATTTGCTGGGTTGTATGTTGATTATTTCCCCCACAAATACAACACTCAATTTTGCAATCGCGCAAAGTGAAGGAATAATCTACAACGGACATTCAACAACAAACAATTTATTACGTGACAAAATAAAATGGTATGTAGAAACCAACAAAATACATGATTCTAAAATTGCCTTTTTGAGAAATATAAACTTGGCAAGAAGTTAATTTTTTTCCAAAAACGTGTATATGTTTGCATTATCAGAGTCTGTAAATAAGCCTTTCCTACTTACATTTTGGTGCGTTACAGTTGGCGACAACGTGTCGCGTTGCTCAAAGAAAGTTTGTCGGCTTATTCTTTTTAAGGTCCTTGGAGCGAGGTCACGAACTTTTGGCATGGAAGAAATGACATGGCCGGCAAAGTATACGGTGTCATGCGGACTTAATGGCCTGCTGGGTGACTGCTTGATGACTCTTTTCTTTCTAACTGTTGTATTATATACATTAATAGGGGATCAACTAAGCTTCCTAACATTAGGGTGTGAAAACATTTACGGACCAATCAGATTTATTTTACTATTTTGTTTGGGGCCTAAATATTTTTGTGTTAATTTACTTCCAAGCCTATTTTTCTAGAATGTTCTTATTCTAAGTTTTTAGCTGATTGGTTGAGAAATATAAAAATGTAATCTAAATTCTACTGCTGTTTTGATCCAATTTATCTAGAATGTTCTATTGTGTTTTCCTGATGCTTATTTTAATAAAAAAAATATGTATCCCATATATGTTTCAACGTGATATGGCCATAATCCAGTACTTGTTGAAGCGAATGGCTAAATTCGCCAATCCCATATTATTTCTAGTTCTTCTTTTCGTTAATCTATAGACTGTATCTCTTCAAGAATTAGGTGATCATGACTCTCCACAGACTTCTATCATAGTTAACTGATATTCCTGTCACGATTAGGACCGTAGCTTTTACGAACATTGCCATTTCCTTTTTTAAACATTTCTGTTAATTGTAAATAAACATTAGAATTTAAATCTTGCAATGTTATTACCATCTGCCACTCCTAGAAAATTGTGCATATGGGGACTAGTTAGGATTTCACAGAGTACGTCTCCTATTATGGGGCCTGTAGGATGGATAGAAGGAAAGACGAACAGGGGAAAACAGCGCGTGACGTGCTTAATGGTTTTAAGCAAATGGATGGCAGAGCTGGGTTTATGAGGAACTAACAGTATAGCCCGGCGTTGCTCGGGTATAATGAAATCTTTAAAACTAATCCATGGTCCTGGAGCTCAGACTCTTTGGACGTTGGCACGAAAGACTAAAAAGCAATAGTTGTTTCCAGTTAAAGCGAAACCGTAGACTGAAAGAAAAATGAATGGATGTAAGTCAAATTTTGATTTCCTGGTATCGATATCAAATAAGTTTTTTTCGTCGTAAACTGAATTTTGAAGGCTAAATAAATCCTCTGAGTAAATGGTATCATGGCTGAGACTAAGAACTACAATTATACCTACTTACAGCCAAACCCGAAGCAAAAACTAAAATAAAAGGGCTGAAAAAATACATATACAGGCAGATAAACAGAAACACACACAAATATCTTACCTTTTATATATATATATATATATATATATATATATATATATATATATTATCGATTTTCTGCACTATTGTAAGAACTGCAACCTTGAAACTTCTGAATATCGTTTCTTATGTCTTTGTCTATGAGTGTATCAAGTTTGATTAAAATCGGACCACTCCTTCTATAACCCGATTTTTTCGATTATCGATTTTCGATATTTATCGGGGGTACCTCGACACAAAACCTAGCTAAGAAGACTCGCAGACGCTTGTAGTACAACTGTGTAAATTTCCAAGAAAATCGGTTCAGCCGTTTCGGAGTCTATAGGTAACGGACATACACACACACAGATACACACACACACACACATACACGCATACACACAGAGACAGACAAAGTTCCATTTATAAATAAGTTTAGATAGCAAGACAAAATATATAAAGAACTGCAAGGAACAGGATGTAGTGGGCCCTGATCGTCAACGTCCTGAAGCGACACGGCCCATAAAAGAAATAAGTGCAAATGGTAAGTAATAATGTGTTGTTTTAGTGAAAGGAATATTATCGAATGATTGGTACAGTCATTTTTTTAGTCATTCGATATAAGGTAAGATGCAAGAGGTTACTGAGAGTGAAAGAAACAAAAGGGGAAAAATATAAGATCAGTTTTCAAGAGACAGAAAATGATTATATATATTATGGACTCTCCCGTCGAGTTCGACGTATAAGTGTCTAACTCAGTCAGGCTTGTAGCACCATCCATTTTTGGAACTGCTGATAGCAAACAATCGGTGCAGAAGTTCGCATGAACAGCAGACCTCAGTTATTTAATCCATAACTAGAATGAAGAGACGGATTAATATCTTTCCCAAGGGTACCAGTGCGTAAGTGAATGCAAAGTGTTCGACTGGAATTGGAACTCGGCTCACCGATTTCCCCTTCCGAGCCGACATCCACTGCACCACAACGCACATCCGTCAATAAGCGCTTACAGCACCTGGTATTTTCAAGCGGTCACCCATCTAAGTACTGACCAGGCTCAACGTTGCTTAACTTCGGTGATCGAGCGAGATCCGGTGTATTCAACGTGATATGGATCACAGCTCATCAGTACGATTAGACATCCGATTGCTTTTTACCCAGGATTGAAACCCGACCGAATTGGCGTCAGTCGGCGATTCTACCTCTGAGCTATGGGCGCTCGATAGGAGGAGTCAGACATTTTAGCTTGTATTTTGTCATTATACACGCCCAATAGCTGAGAGCGTTCTAATTCATTTCTGAATGAACGATGCGTAGATGCCAGAGTAGCTAATGTTTTATATATATATATATATATATATATATATATATATTGGTTTCATTTCTTTCTACGGTAGATTGGTTGGCAACCAAGGCTACAGAATCCAATCTGTCTATTCAATTCAATTGTATTTAATCCACGAGGAAAGCTTATCAGAACAATTACCATGATAATACTTTTGAAAAAGCACGAGGAATGACCATTGACTTTGACAATTACTTTTTATTTATTTCGTCGAAAATCTCTACACATATTGTAGAAGGACCAAACCAGATGTGGCAGCAATTTGTCCATACACGGGCGGATAGTAAACTTATAATGTGCAAGATACATTCTGGCGAGAAATTTGTCTAGCACGTCATAGTGAGCTGACTTTCCTAACGATCAGACTTAGCAATTGATTTACTGGAATCATTCTACTTTATGTCAGTAAAAAATGTGAGACCACGAAGGCGCAATGAAAAGTCCTTTTAGATGATTAATACAAATCAGTTTCGTTTATAGGCATTAAAATTAACAAACCACTTCTTTCCCCAGTTCACTGTGTCATTCGGCAGGGTTCGAACCTGCGACCTCTATCCACATAGGTGAAGCCATCAATTGACCTGGTGTCTACGCATTTTCGTAACAAAAATTTATCGTGAATAATCAAGCCGGTAGAAATAAATATACAATACTGTTTGATTATAAACAGATTGTCTACTTAAATACGAGTATCGACCACAAAAATTGTTCAAACACATCATTTCAAGACGATTTCGTTACTTTCCGTAATATATATATATATGCAGACAGATCTGTTTCGCTGTATTACAGTACAGACTAGACTCCGTTCGCTTCCTAAGCCAAGATTAGAAACCCGACCGAATTGGTGTCAGGCGGCGATTCTACCCTTAGGCCACGAGCATCCATTAGAAGAAGACAGGCTTTTTAGCGCGTATAAACACGCCCAATAGCTAGCCTGCTCCAATTCATTATCGAATGAGCGGTGCGTAAATGCTGGAGTAGCTACTGTTTACAAAGTGCTCAATATATATATATATATATATATATATATATATATATATATAGAGAGAGAGAGAGAGAGAGAGAGAGAGGCTCACCCCTTGTTCCCTGTTTAGGATGTGGTTTCCGGCTTTCTCTTTTCTCTTTTCCAATCCTTTTACTTTTATTTTTATTTTTTTTATTATTATTATTATTATTTTTCTCAATTGGAGTCAGTCAGTTAGTTAAGTGCCATACGTGATACACGCTTGGGCGATCATGTCTCGAAAGAGACATGACTGACTGGGCAGAATATTATCCTGCAGTAGGTTGCCATTGCTTTCTGCGGTAGACTGGTTGCCGACCAAGGCTATAGAACCCAATCTGTCCTGCTATTTAACCCATAACTGGAAGGAATAGACGGATTAATACCTTTCCCAAGGGTATTTGCGCGTAAGTGAATACAATGGATTCAACTGGAATTCGAACTCGGCTCCCCGGTTTCTCGTTCTGAGCCGATATTCACTGTACCACAAGTAGATAGACTAAACTATCGCCCGGTTTGACACTCCACCCACGTCTACTGAACAGGTGCAGAGACTCATCCCTTGTTCCCTATTTAGGATGTGGTTTCCGGTTTTCTCTTTTCCAATCTTTTCACTCTTACGTAGCCCCCTGCACATCAGTAGCGTTACCGCCTTGCTCGGGGCGATACGATTCAAATATATATATATATATATATATATATATATATATATTGTTTTAAAAGTAGGACAAACTAATGGGTCCATTGCTAATAACGATTTACTTTAAGAGTGCTCGATATTTAGTAAAGCATTATGTATGGTAATATTTTTATTATAAATTTATAATTTGAAAAACCAGACGTTTTGATTATCAGTGATGAAATAATTGAATTTATACATATGTATCATTTGGAGTAAAAAAAAATAATATTGGTTGCACCAGGAACCCTTTTAAAACCCGCCATTATTTGTTAATCTCATCTTTTAATAATAAGACTTACCGCAATAACACATCACTTGGCAATTAAAAGAAACGCCTACCGTAAAATGGAAAATATTAATAAAAAACGAAGCTTCTCAATCTTTACATGAGCAATGTTTTTCATCTTTACAGGAAAATTTACGAATTATTTAATTTCCAAAATTAAACCTGCTAAACAAATGCAGCGAAGTAATTTCCATCTGCCATCATCATCTAAGATATACCCTAGAGTCAGCTATTTTGTTTTTTATATAATATAACTAGATAATCTATAATCTACTCTCTAGCATAAACTTATTGTTTCTTCCATCTTCTTAGAGTTAATTTGTTTCGGTTACCGGATAGATCCTTTACTAAGTCAACTACATAGGTTTTATTTCTTGTATCCTTTTTTCCACTACTTTCAGTAAAAATAACTTAAAGAAAATCCTGTCACCGTTTCACTTGTACACGTGATAACTTTTCAGACATTCCAATGATACATATAGATACATTCAATTATTTTGTCACTGACACTGAAAACGTCTAGGTTTTCAAATCATTTCAATTCTCTACCCCCACCCTTACCCTTACAATCAAATTTCTGGCTTTCATTGAGACAAACCATCCGAAATACCCCGCGCCTTAATTGTCTATATATGGTAAAAATTGTGGTAAGAAATAGCTTGTAAATTTCAGTGCTTCTAAAACAAAACTGCTATATGTCAACCATCACAGGTAGTCTCTCCTGTCCCCCATAAGCATGGACAAAGCAAGTCTCCATGAAAGCAATACACTGCGCCTCCTCGGCCTCACCCTCCCATCAGATTTCAAGTGGAACCATCATACTGAATCAATAGCTAAATCCACTGGTAGGAAGGTTGGATCACTGTGTCGGGCTAGGAAATTTTTTTCCGCCTGAATTCATCTTGCACATATACAAATCAACCATTCGACCGTGCATAGTATACTGTTGTCATATCTTGTCAGGTGCCCCTGCAGTTCATGTCAGGGTTATCGACAGGCCCCAAAAAAGAATCTGTAATATGATCAGTCCAGACCAAGCAGCTCGACTCCAGCCACTTTCTCACCGACGAGATGTGGCTTCCTTCTGTCTCTTCAGCAAATATGGCTTCTGCTCTGACGAACTTAGGTCACTGGTGCCCACTCTACAAGAATTTACTCGAGCAACCAAACTAGCAACAAGGTCCCACTTTTTTACAGTTAAATCTACTAAATGCAGCCGACAATTCTACTCCATCAGCATCTTTTCTCGCACCTCCCACCAGTGGAATTCCCTTCTGTATACTTGCTTTCCTGACAGCTCCAGGAATTTAAATGCAATGTCAATTCCTATCTCTTATCCACTTGACTTCCCTCCTTCCATTGTCCTTTCTACATCTCCCCGTGTACCTTATTCTTTTCCTTTCTCACTCTACCTTCGCAACTGTCATCACAGCTGTATTGCCATCCTTCTCTTGCTCTTTTTCTGACACTCCCTGGAACTGGTTCGTCTTTCTGTTCGCTCTTCTCCTGCTGAAACTTTTACTCTCTAAGGTAGCCCCTTGTGCATCAGTGGCGGTAACGCCTTATTTAGGGTGAAACGATTAAAAACAAAGTCTCTTTATATAATGATTCCTAACGTCGACGAAATCCAGAAGACGACGACGAGGCAGCTGATCGCTATCACAAAAAAAAGGAGTTCTGGGAGTGCTTCTATTAAATGTAAACCACGCTGGATAAAGTGTGTGGCTTCAAAGTTGGATTGCTTCGAAGGAGATTAAATACCGAATTGATACGTGCTATATACTTTCTTTTTGTAACACCAGTCCCGACAATTTTTGATCAGCTCACGTATATTTCTATTTAATTATGAAACATTATACGACGTAAATAGCCTCCATTTTCTGCTTCACATACAAACGCCCTCTTTCGACAGCGTTGTTTAAAACAGTGGTTAATGTCTCTGTCTGCAGTCCTCGAACTTCAACATAGTTGTTCCCCTCGAGTTGATTAATTTTCTGGGGGTTAGTGACGTATATACGCTTCCTAAGCTATCCTCCCCCCACAAAAAAAAATAATCGGAAGGTATTAGATCAGGTGAATGTGTTGGCAATAAAATTTCCTGTTATTTCAGTCGTATGCAGCCTTACGTTTTCACTTGAGTGAATAATTTTAGAACGTCGTGTTTCGTCTGGTCTCAAGCCAAATGGAAACATTACGAAAACACATACATATGCACATAGAAAGACGCACATTTAATTACGTAAAAAAAAACACCAATACATACTGATCAATCCCACTCAGAAGTAAGCGTACACATATGCACATGCAAGAATACTCTTACGTACTGATACCTACCCGAACGAGAGCTACCACCCGTATCGACACAAAGACAACCTGGGTAGAAAATTATGGGGATTGGGCAACATCTTCACAACATTGCCTGCGGAATGTGACCGGCGCACCTCCTAAAGGCAGGTGTTCGGGGCACCTGCATTTCTTTTCCTTATTTTGTTACTGTAAGTGAAGATTGATATTTCCGCAGTCATTTGCTGCGAAAAGGAAAGAGTACAATCTTTTTGAGTACCGGACAAAAAGTAAAAGTAAAGGGAGGAGGTCATGTTAATTTTAGTAAAATAAGCAAACCACTGGAATGTGGCTATAAATAATTTTCTCCTATTTTTTATTAAATATCCGTGATACCTGTTCCTTTTCTTTTAATCACGTTAAGCAAGGCAACAAAGCCACTAAGACGCAGGGAGTTTATTGAGTTTATTTTAGAATATAGCAAAAAAAAAAAAAATTAAGGAGAAAGAACAATAAAAGAACAGGAATTAAGAAGACAGAAGATAACGATAGGAGTTGGATTTAAATTTTTGAAGATCAAACTTGACTAGGAAGCAAGAAGCCAGAAGAGAGTTCCTCAAGGGAAAAGTGCGAGAAAAGAAACTGTTAGCATAGAACTTACGGTTACATCGAACCATTTCAACTGTAAAATGATAAGACCTTGCTACGAATCTAGTCAGTTAAGTGCCACACGTGATACTCGCTTAGGCGATCATTGTCTCGAAGAGACATGACTGACAGGGCAGATTTTCCTGCAGTAACTTGTCATTACTTTCTGCGGTAGATTGGTTGCCAATCTGTCCTGCTATTTAACCCATAGCTAGTGGAAGAAGAAACGGATTAATACCTTTCCTAAGCGTATTTGCGCGTACGTGAATACAACGAATTACAACTGGAATTCGAACTCGGCTCTCCGAATTCACCTTCCAAGCCAATATCGAATGCCCCACAACGTACAGTCTGGTCAGTCAGTTAAGTGCCATACGTGATACACGCTTGGGCGATCATGTCGCTTTCGAGACATGACTGACTGGGCAGAAAATTATTCCGCAGTAGGTTGCCATTACTTTCTGTGGTAGACTGGTTGCTAACTAAGGCTATAGAACCTAATCTGTACAGCTATTTAACCCATAACTGGAGGGAAGAGACGGATTAATAACTTTTCCAAGGATATTTGCGTGTAAGTGAATGCCATGAATTCAACTGGAATTCGTTGCATTCACTTAGGCGCAAATATCCTTGCGCACCTGTTACTACGCATAAATTCATAAATTCTAGACACCAAAGGGAAAAGTTTATCAGGACAATTATTATGAATATATTTATAGAAACAAAATTAGAAACAGAAGATTACAAAATATAAGAATAGTTGGTAACAAAATGATACACTGTCAATAGAGAGTTCTTTAACAGACGAGTGCAACGAAATGTCTATACTGCAACATGACCGGCGTTGCCGAGAGGGCAAAACACAAGTCTCCTGAAAAGCAGTAAGGAACAGGTAAAAAAAAGGGAGCGTGTCTGTCAGAATTACTCGGAAAACGAGTAGGGAAATCTGATATCTAATTAAGGATTTGAGCAATTAAGAAATTCGCGTCAAGTAGTTTGCCAATAGGAGGCAAAAGGCTAATAGAATGTTTTGGGGATTCATTCTTCTTCTTCTTCTATGTGCCCTGTCCCTTCAGGACGTAGGCGATCATGGATCTCCACGTCTCCCTATCCCTTGTGGCTCTTAGCGTGTTTGCTCCTGTTGCTCCTGGCAACCCCCGTTCCGTCATCCACCTGATCAGACCCTGCAAATATGTTATCCGCCGCCTTCCTCTGTCTCTCCTTCCTTCTATCTGTCCAGTCAGTATCAGGTTCTCCAGGCTCTCCTTCCTCATTGCATGTCCCAGGAACTTCAGTTGTCTCTTCTTGATACTCAGCATCAATTTCCTTTTTGTTGCCATTCTTTCTAACACCTCGTCGGTACTTGTATGCTCAGTCCACGATATCCGTAGCATCCTTCTGTAGAACCACATTTCGGCCGCTTCCAGTTTTGTCCTCATTTTCGATGATATTGTCCAGCATTCACAGCCGTATTGAAGAACTGACATCACGTAGCAGTCTAGCACTCTTTTCTTCGTTTCTATTGAGATTTTCCTGTGTGTTAGTATTTTGCTCATCTTCTGGAACGCGTCCTTTGCCATGCCAATTCGCCTTCGGATCTCCGTGTCGCACTTTCCATCTTTTGTTAGAACACTTCCTACAGGAAGCATAGAAGAGGATGTCAGTTCAGGAGCAGATTTCTTTATAAAAATTGCAAGAATACCGTAAAACCCGCATGCCTTGTGAGGATCTAGTTTGGAGAGGCAAGCAGAAATCATGGACGCAGTTATATGCATGTCAATCAGTAGAGATTTCGTTCTAAGTGGGAAATCAAGCACAGCTACTCTTGGTTAGTTGAGAGTAGCGTCCGAAGAGAATCTTCAAGTAAGTCATTCTGCTTTGCCAGCAGTAGATGACAATAGATGACAATAGATCAAACTGATTGAAGAGAGGAGGGATTGATGATTTACCCTTGTTTAACACAGAGCCGCCAGTAATCACTACAGCCAAACATGTCAGTGGCTATATGGGAGTTCGTTCTACCAGCAAACAGTAAATTAGCCTTGTTGAGAACACTCTTACACTTATTACTAGCCGATACAAAGAGGCGTTTGCTATCACGTTGATATAACTGTAAGAAATGATTCCTGTGGGCTATAGCAGCTGAAGAGAGAGAGGTAAACCAAAGAGAAAATTTGGGTTGAGTTGTCACTTTTCCATCACTCGACACAAGGTTTAAATATTTTCGGATCTCACTAGATGTAGTCATCGATTTACCATTTTATGCACACACACACACACACACACACACACACACACACACACACACACACACACATATATATATAGTCATCCGCAGAATATATATATATATATATATATATATATATATAAATTTAAAAGGAACCAGCTTAATGGTAAAATCCCAGAGAGATCGTATTAATATCAATTATTAAAAATTGAATATTAAAACTGATCCAGCCAGAGGGCCCAGTGTGACTAAATTATTTATTTACAGAGCCAATATTTATTTTTACAAATTACAAAATTCAAACTTTGGCCATTTCAACGAGTGAAACCAACATTTGTATCTTCAGCGATCGTAATCATTATGGATTTTACCATAATAATTTTATGATCGTCAACGATACGAGTGTTGGTTTCACTCGTTGAAATGGTTATACGATCTTGGAAAAATTTGAATTTTTTATTTGTAATAAGGTTCGGCTAGTCTTGTTTTTCAAGCAGACCCGATTACGATTGCTTAAGCCAATCCCTGTCACAGACACCTGCTCAGGCATAACTTTTTTGTTATACACCCAAAAAGCCCACCTGTGGTTTATACTGTGACTATGCAGAACGAACTTTAGTTACAGTTTCTGGGATAGAGTACATAAACTGTTATATTCAGCAGTTTAAGCAACACCAGTACCCTCAAACCCTCAGTCACGATAACTTCAGAGTTCATGCTAACACAACCATCGACGGCTTCTAAATAGTTCCGTCTACCCACGGTTACTCACAAGACTTGGGTCAACAGATGATTTTACTGGCACTTTCCAAAGGTCCCGCATGCTGTGGTCACCTCCACAGGCCAATAACATTGTCATCTTCCTGACAAATCAATCCTTGCGAAATTCAGGACTCATGGTAAGAAAGCGAACGTTCTAACTATTCGGACACAAGCATATATATATATATATATATATATATATATATATATATATGGTAATATATATATATATATATATATATATATATATATATATATAGTGTATCGAGGCAGCAGATAATTTTCTAAAGATATACTGTTAAACATAAGAGACAATGAATGTCTATTATGTTTGATCATGAGCAGTTCTAAGCATCGTATTTTGGCTTTAATTTCAGGTGAAAATAAAGACAAAAATTCTCCAACATTTGGATAATTTTTTATTAAGTTTTCCAAACAACAAATAATTTTTCATTAAGATTTCCAAACAACCTACAATTAATAAAATCACGTTTACATCTGATCATTGCACATTACATTGCATTTAAATATATGGTTCTGTTATCATTTCGAGCTCTCACGCGGTGAGAACCGCATTACAAATTTACGAACTTCGTTTGCTATTTTTCGTAACTTTTATTGTTGCTTAGCAAAGTTTTATATCAACACAAGATAAAATCATCGCTGATAGTGGATGTTTTTATGTTAACGTCTTGTAACCTCTCCCAAAATGGCTCATGTGAGCCGAAAGCTTAGAACCAACTTAATAAAATTATCCAAATGTTGGAGAATTTTTGTCTTTATTTTCACCTGAAATTAAAGTCAAAATACGATGTTTAGAACGGCTCATGATTAAACATAATAGACATTCATTGTCTATTATATTTAACAGTATATCTTTAGAAAATTATCTGCTGCTTCGATACACTATATATATATATATATATATATATGCTATTTAACAGTATATGTTTAGAATATATATATATATATATATATATATATATATATATATATAATGAGGTGCGATAGATAAATTATCATAAACGTAAAAATAAATATCGATTGAAAAATATAGAATCAAATTGAGTGTAGCATTTGCCACCATCACTCATGAATTCGTTTTATAACGTGCGATAGATAAATTGTCGTCTAACTTACGCAAAAATGGAAATAATAGTGAAATTTCCTTTTAACCGAAATTACACAAAAATATTTTAAAATACTAAATTTAGTAAATTTATTCAATAAAATCGTCATTTGCCTCCAAACAAATTCGGAATCTCCTGCGAATCTTCTGGGCTGTCTCTTTGGTTAAATTGGTCAATGTTCACATAATCCTTGCCTTCAGTTCATCTTTGGTATTACAAGGAGTTTTGTCTGTCTCTTGCTAAACTGCACCCTACACATAATAATCAAGGGGTTGCAGTCTGGGGAGTTTGGTGGCCAGATTTATGGGATTGTGATCGCAGTCTGACAGCCATGAATAGCTTCTCCCACTTGTGTAGCATGGTGCAGAGTCCTGTTATCAGACATAGAATTTTCCAGCAGGCATCCTCTTGACCCAGAGCAGCACTACCTACTCAAGCCACATGATGTAGGTCTCCGTGTTAAGTATAAGGCCCTGTGGGAAGATGACTGGAGGCATAATGCCGCCATCACTAGTGATCACCCCAAACACCATAGTAATTAAACTCATCCAACTCTTTCCGAATTCTCTGCACTGTCGTCAGATTGACACCTAAAAACTCTGAAATATTCGTATTGGACCTTGTGGTGGGAATGCCTAGAAGTACAGCATGCCATTTCGAAATTTCCGGCGAAGTGAATTGCGTCATATTCATCTTAAAGTTTTGTACAATTTAAGTTTTGTACATTTAAACTAGGAAACTTAGACAATTGTACAAAATTGGCTAGCCACGTGTGGAAATTGAAATTAAAATATGAAAAAGATCCAGACATAACGTGTAGTGAAAACAGTCAAGCCTTACAACGAAGGCAAAATATGTAGATTGTGCCAGGAAGAAAAGTTAGCTCTTATGTTATTCCCAAACAAAAATAAATTACTGAATGAATGAACAGAAATTATGACTAAGTGTAACCATACAATAAAATAGCTATTAGTTTCATACAACCATGGATTAAAACGTTATAATTTCTTCTAATTTTGAAAACTGCGCGTTAAAAAAATCCGCGTGACATGAGCGTTCTTTAAAAAAACGGTAAGAATCAGTTATGACAAATCGCCTGAAGACACCATATGGTAGAAACCTAGGTCACGTTTAGAAACCTAGAACTCGTTTAGAAATTAAATATATATATATATATATATATATATATATATATATAGTCATCCGCAGACAGATCCGTTTCGCTGTATCACAGCTCATCAGTACGGTTAGACTCCGATTGCCTTTAACCCAGGATTGACACCCGACCGAATTGGCGTCAGTCGGCGATTCTACCTCTGAGCTATGGGCGTTCGGTAGAAGAAGGCAGACTTTTTAGCGTGTATATTGTCATTATACCCGCCCAATAGCCAGAGTGCTCTAATTCATTAGTGAATGAGCGCTATATATATATATATATATATATATATATATATATATATATATATATATATATATATATATATATAACTAAATAAGAAATGGACATGATATCCCTAGTCCTGGGTAGTGGAACAAGAACAGTCTACTTCCGTAGTTAAATAAAGGGTTCAGTTCAGAATTCCCTGCAACTTAGCCAGATCAATATACACCTGAAAAATTCCGGAGGACACAACGGCCGAAACGTTGTGATAATAATAATAAAAATGATGACGATAGTCCAAATATAGTTAGTGTAAATAAGAACAATAAACTAAATTGTGAGTGTTTTTCCGGACAGGAACTGTTTTTATATTTTCATACATGTATCCATTTTTAAAAAAAACATAACTTGAATACGCTCGAAATATTTTTTTTTTCTTTTGGTGGAGGTGAATATTAAATTTATATTACAAATAATAATACTTTTATGGAAGAAATGGTGCGTTCAAAAATGTAGTGACGTAAGGCAATTAGGGGATGTAATTCAGTATTTGGCATGGTAAACGTATGAAAAAGCAAAGAAAAAAAAACGGAAAAAGCAAAGAAAAAAACGGAAAAATTACCCAGATACTTTATCTCGTACCTGAGCGAACCCAAATTCTAATCAGTTCCGTGCCAGTCATAAGGCATATCATCCCTGAAAGTTTCATTAGCATGTCTTAAGATATCTTGACCACAGGCAGACAGAAAAAACAAACAAACAGAAAAACATGACCGAATACAATACCTCTACCTTAAGTCGGACGTAATAATAAAAGGCAAGAGAGGCAATGGTTTTTTCATGAATATTTTGATAAGTACAACCAATACCATAAAAACGAAAGATTCATGGGATTGGCTGACGATAAACGAGAGGGAAAGCCTACCGGTAGCCGCCCAGAACCAATCTCTGAATATTAATTCTGTTCCAACGAATATCTACAACCAAGACTAGTGCAGATTGCGTAGCAAGGAAGTGGAAAATGTCACACAAATCATTAGGGCTTGCGGAATACTTGCACAGAAATAAAACAGTTGCTGCCATGATAAACTGGCCTCCCCCAACTGCATTGGTGTCTATGTAGGAAGTATAAAATTGACTAGAAATTAAGTGCCACAAGCCAGAGAAAGATGTTTAATCGCAAAATCCAAACAGGCTTCATCCTTGAGGCTGGCCACCAAACCAAACATCACTGTCGTCGTTGTAAGAAAGAAAAAGAAAAGAAATTGCCTCTTCATCGACTTGGCTGTTCCTACTGGGCATAATATCAATGTCTAAGTAAATGACAAGCTTAAAAAGTAAACAGAAGTCCTGCTTGAGGCTACCGTAATATGGAATGTTCAGGACAATACTGCGCCAGTTATTAATGGGGTCAATACCACCAAACATAAAGTTCTACATTAAGAAAACCAGAATAGTATCTCATCGTAACCCATCGCTTCAGAAGTTTGCTTTGCTTCGCACTGGAAATAGGCTGGGAAAAGTGGCATCTGTTTGAGGTCGTACGATTTGATGGTGACCATCCATAAATGCAAGATCTACTGTTGAAAACGAAAAACAATGCGGAAAAAGAAGAGAAATAATAATAAGAAGAACCAACTATTGCGGCAAAAAATATGAAAATGAAAGCCAAAGTTAAAGCTCTTGAACAGATGAAACAGCGCTGGCAAGACAAACCTCTGCATGGCCAATATCCAGAACGTGCCAAGAAATCCAATGTTGACAAAGTTAATACTCATCGATGGTTACGTGCATCTGGATTAAAGTCTGAAACTGAAGGCTTTATTCTTGCAGCACAAGACCAAAGTCTTTTCACTAGAAACTTTCAGGCAAATATTATGCATAATAATATGGATCCAAAATGCAGGTTTTGTGATAAACACCAAGAAACAATAGACCACCTAATCTCAGACAGTTCTGTGCTTGCCCCAAATGAATATAAAAATCGCCACGATAGAGTTGGGCAATACTTACATTGGACAATGTGCAAACATTATAGAAAATCTGTAAACAAACACTGATATGAACATCACCCAGCACCGGTTACAGAAATAGAAGATGTAACCATTCTATGGGATTACACCATCTACACAGACAGAAAAATTGAAGCAAACAGGCCAGACAGAAAGAGAAAACTTGTCTATTAATTGGTATGGCTTGTCCAGCGGATTGTAACATAGCAATCAAGGAATTTGAAAAACTGTCAAAATATAAAGACCTGGAAATTGAAATAGAAAAAAATGTGGAAATTGAAAACAAGAATCGTGCTAGTGATAGTAGGTGCACTTGGAAATGATAAAAATATGGAACAAAATAATACATTGAAAGAATCCCTGGAAACCCCAGCTTAAGAGATATACAAAAAATTGTCTTATTAAGTACATCCCACACACTAAGGAAAACTTTATCTATGTAATGCTAGGGATGATAGGGAAGATAGAAAAACATGAAATGGAGCCATAACAACACGCCACGACCTGCCTTAGGTCTTCCCGCAGACTCGGTTGGTAGTGAGACCAAAGCAGAAATCGAAATATGAATGAAAAATGACATAATAATAATAAATGAAATTCGATTTGAAAGAAGGTGGAAGAGGTCTTATTCAGCTAGAATTGTCATACAATACAACAACTATTGGCTTACTAACATTCATAGAAACAACAAAAGACTGGATGATACAATTAGTCAAACAACATGAAAACAGAAAGAAAAAATATTCGATAATGAAAGAAGGCAGTAAATACAAACAAGATTCTGTAGAAAAGCAAAACAGAAGCCAAGAACCAACTATTGCAGCAAAAAATATGAAAAAGAAAGCCAAGAATAAAGCTCTTGAACGGATGAAACAGCGCTGGCAAGACAAACCTTTGCATGGCCAATATCCAGAACGTGCCAAGAAATCCAATGTTGATAAAGTTAATACTCATCGATGGTTACGTGCATCTGGATTAAAGTCTGAGGCCGAAGGCTTTATTCTTGCAGTGCAAGACCAATGTATTTTCACTAGAAACTTTCAAGCAAATATTATACATAATAATGTGGATCCAAAATGCAGGTTTTGTGATAAACACCAAGAAACAATAGACCACCTATTCTCAGGATGTTCTGTACTTGCCCCAAATGAATATAAAAATCGTCACGATAGAGTGGGGCAATATTTACATTGAACAATATGCAAACACTATGGAAAATATGTAAACAAACACTGGTATGAACATCACCCAGCACCGGTTACAGAAATAGAAGATGTCACCATTCTATGGGATTACACCATCTACACAGACAAAAAAATTGAAGTAAATAGATCAGGACATTATTGTTAAAAACCACAAAGAAAAACTTGCCTATTAATTGATATGGCTTGTCCAGCGGATTGTAACATAGCAACCAAGGAATTTTGAAAAACTATCAAAATATAAAGACCTGGAAATTGAAATAGAAAAAAAATGTGAAAATTGAAAACAAGAACCGTGCCAGTGATAGTAGGTGCACTTCGAATGATAAAAATAAAAAATGGAACAAAACAACACATTTAAAGAATCCCTGGAAACCCCAGCTTAAGAGATATACAAAAAATTGTCTTGTTAAGTGCAGCCCAGACACTAAAGAGAACTTTATCTATGTAACGCTAGGGTATGTTAGGGGAGATAGAAAAAACATGAAATGGAGCCTTACAACATACCACGACCTGCCTTAGGTCTTCCTGCAGACTTGGTTGGTAGTGCGACCATAGCAGAAATCGAAATATGATGAAAAATGACAACATAATAATAATAAATACCTAAGAGTCGGCGAAGGAGATAGAATACAGCATACCGTCATGATGAATAAAGTAAGAAAAGGAATACTGAAGGCGTGTGCATTTGATTTTAATTATTCACAAAACAGAATATCAGCTATAAGCATTTTAGTTGTCCCTGTAGCAATACACTCAACATCCTTAATTAGACCATAGCAGACAAAGCGAATGAATGTCAATCCGAGAAAGCTTCTCGCTTGCCACTACATGCAAAATCCTAAGGCTGATGTCAATCATCTCTACGCGTCCAGATCCGAAGGAGGCAGAGAAATAGTTCAACTAGAACTGTCTTACAAAATTGCAGCAATCGGTCTCCAAAGATACCTGGAAACTACGGAAGACTGTATGATGAACTGTTTTAAAGAATATACAAGAAAAAAAATTCGGTAATAAAAGAGCGCAACAAGTTCAAAATTGAATTTCAAGTGGGTGAAGAAGTGCAAATAAACATTAATAAACCTACTCTAGCAATAAATAATCTAAAAAGAGAAGGCGAATACAATGGACTAAATGCCGAAACGATGGCAAGGTAAACGTCTTCATGGTCAATGCCTTGCACGTGCCAAACAAGCTGATGCAGCATACCCCATACCCATCAATGCAGAGTTAAAAGATGAACACGAAGGTTTTATTTTTGCTGCATAAGACCAATGCTTGCTAACTTGAAAAAATTGTGTTAACCCGAAATGCAGATTCTGTAATGAATATGCAGAAACAATTGACCACTTTGCATCAGGTGGAGCGGTATTTGCATCAACCAAGTAAAAACTCGGCATGACTGAGTGAGCCAATATCTACACTGGAAATCATAACGAATTTTGAACAGATTAATAATAAGAGAATAAAGTCACAATATAGGAAATATCGAACGAATGTCAGAGAATCATAAATACAGTCACAACAACAGCAACATGAACAGTTGTTACAACTCCAGAAACGACAACAAAAGTGAACTGAAATAAAAAACGGAAAATTCACCACCTTCTTTCGCTCCTGACGCGATAGCAAATGCCATATCTGAACTGACATACAATTCAGATAATGGAATTACTTTTCTGCTTATTTTAGAAGACACGAGCAAATTCTCATAGAAGAATGCAGCGACTAAAAATACGAGAATAAAACAAGATTTTTGTTGAGAAAATTATCACCGGTAGAACATGAAAAATACTGTAATTTTGTACTACCTAAAAAACAGGATAAAGTTCTTTTTAAGAAACAGTAAATATTCTGACTAAAATTTTTCGCGAGAAAAGCTCGTTATTCAATACTCGTTGGAAATATATGAATCTAACAAAAAAAGATTTTGTCACATAAGCTGGAGTGGGAAAGATGCAGATTAAACGAACTGATTCCGGATATTTTTAAAAGGTTAATTTTGTTCAAGGGTTAACGGCGAAAAAGAAATGAAGCAGAAATACGGGCGCGAATCATAACGAAATTTGAACAGCTAAATAATAAGAGAATAAAGTCACAATATAGGAAATATCGAACGAATGTCAGAGAATCATAAATTTGAGATGTGATGCCGAAGAAATTGTGGATAAAAAATATGCATACATATAAGCGAAAGAAAAATGAGGAATAAGAAGAATTAATGCATGTTTCAGATGAGGAAGTTTACATCTTTAAGAATTCGAAATGCTACAAGTGTGGAAAGTGCGACGAAACAAGCCTCTCAATGCTCTGCCATTATTTCCATGGGAAGTGTTTAAACGAACTACTTATTTTTACTAGTTCTATCCTTCACGGCTAAGACACATCCTGTCATACCCATTGTAAGGAACCACCCTCGTTCCCTTCGTTTTCCATTGGTGTGAAGTAAATCTCCGATCGCTACAATCTTAACCTGTTCAAATCTAGGGCTACCCATTATCTTTTCCACATATTCTCATAAACAGTGCCTCTTGTTCTCTAACCCTCTACTTTGAGTTGTCCTCGGGCCATGTACAGCGAGAACATCACTGTAAAATAAGGTGTAGTTAATAATAATAATAATAATAATAATAATAACCAGAAGGAGAAAACTTGTCTATTAATTGATATGGCTTGTCCAGCGGATTGTAATATAGCAATCAAGGAATTTGAAAAACTGTCAAAATATAAAGACCTGGAAATTGAAATAGAAAAAATGTGGAAATTGAAAACAAGAGTTGTGCCAGTGATAGTAGGTGCCCTTGGAATGATAAAAAATGGAACAAAACAACACATTTAAAGAATCCCTGGAAACCCCAGCTTAAGAGATATACAAAAAATTGTCTTATTAAGTACAGCCCACACACTAAGGAAAACTTTATCTATGTAATGCTAGGGATGATAGGGAAGATAGAAAAACATGAAATGGAGTCATAACAACACGCCACGACCTGCCTTAGGTCTCCCCGCAGACTTGGTTGGTAGTGAGACCAAAGCAGAAATTGAAATATGATGAAAAATGACATAATAATAATAATAATAATAATAATAGAGTTATATAAAACTGAAAAAGCTCTTACAGGGAATTGAGACCAAGATTGTAGACTTCCAGAAAACTGCTATCATTTATTCTGCGATGATTCTCCGAAGTTGAGTTGTGAGAAGTCTTGTTGAGACCATGGCTCAAAATCAAAATTTTCATTGATACCGAATAACAATGGGTTCATATCATATCATATAGATGTGTGTATAAAATAATCTTTGGTGCAAATTTTTTTTAAAGTGTTTTAATAATAATGATAAAATGATTGAGGTAACGAGAAGAGAGTGATTTAAACAAAGAAAAAGAAAAAGAAACAGTGTTTGACAATGTTAAACAATGTTTCAACAGAATGTCTGTCTTCTTCAAGTTATATTTAAAATTATATATGTATATACATTAACAAAATTGTACAAAATTGGCTAGCCACATGTGGAAATTGAAATTAAAATATATTCTTTATTTGTAAACGAATTATTACGCGACCTAGGTTTCTATCATGTGGTGTCTTCAGGCGACTTGCAGTAACTGATTTTACCGTTTTGTTTTCTTTTTATCGTTTTTATAAGAACGCTCACGTAACGGGGATTTTTTAACGCTCACTTGACAGGGAATTTTTGAACGCATAATTTTGAAAATTAGAAAGAATTATAACATTTTCATCCATTGTTGTATGAACCTAAATGTATTTTACAGTATGGTTACACTTAATCAAATTTTCTGTTCTTTACTCAATAATTTATTTTTGTTTGAATAATATTAAGTTAAGTTATAGCCGTATTAGTAATTTAAAAATGTTCATAAAGAAACAAAACGCCAGAAATTTAGATAATATTGTACAAAACAAGATCACTAATAAAGAATACAACTGCAGGGACAAAAATAAATGCCCACTTCAAGAACTTTGGAATACAAAAGAAGTCATTTACAAAGCAAAAGTCAGTCAGTCAGTTAAGTGCCATACGTGATACACGCTTGGGCGATCATGTCTCGAAAGAGACATAACTAACTGGGTAGAAGATTAATCCCGCAGTAGGTTGCCATTGCTTTCTGAGGTAGACTGGTTGCCGACCAAGGCTATAGAACCCAATCTGTCCTGCTATTTAGCCCATAACTGGAAGGAAGAGACGGATTAATACCTTTCCCAAGGGTATTTGCGCGTAAGTGAATACAATGGATTCAGCTGGAATTCGAACTTGGATCCCCGGTTTCTCGTTCCGAGCCGATATCCACTGTACCACAACGCACATCCTGAATTAAATGGACAAAACAAAAAATATTGGGGATCAAAGAAAGACTTTTTTAAGGCCAGGTGGTTCAATCACAGGTCTACGTTTAAAATAGAAAACTTTCAAAAATACATTTAAAAACAAAATTAAAAAATACATTTAAAAACAAAATTAAAAAATACATTTAAAAAAATACAAAATTTGGCTAGCCACATGGGGAAATTGAAATTTAAAATATGGAATGACCCAGACATAACGTGAAGTATAGTTGAAACAGCCAAGCCTTACAAAACCGTGGCAAAATATGTAGACTGCGCCAGGAAGAAAAGTTAGCGATTATGTTATTCCCAAACAAAAATGAATTATTGAATAAAAGAACAGAAATTAGGACTAAGTGTAACCATACCATAAAATACCTTTTAGGTTCATACAACCACGGATGAAAACGTTATAATTTCTTCTAATTTTAAAAATTGTGCGTTCAAAACTTCCCCGTCACGTAAGCGTTCAAAGAAATTCCCGTTATGTGAACGTTCTTTAAAAAAAACGCTAAAAAACGGTAAAATCAGTAATTGCAAATCGCCTGAAGACACCACATGGTAGAAATCAAGGTCGCGTAATAACTCGTTTACAAATGAAGATTATTCAAAAGTTCGACAATATAAATGTATTGAACACTTTTTAATACAACTATGTACTGGTCTAATTTTATTATGAGCAAAACCTAAATAATTAAACAAACAATATATATATATATATATATATATATATATATATATATATATATATATATTAATGCAGGTTTCATTGAATAATATAGACAAGTTTTGTCTATTAATTTTGTGTAGGATCCGTTCATACCGTCTGATATACTTGATGGTGGTATCGTTGAAAGACAACAAAAAATCACAGTAATTGTTGATTTTTTTATCGAGTCTAAGCTTTCGGCTCACATAAGCCATTATCAAAGAGTAAATATTAACTCACAGTAAACATAGAACATTTAAGCTATTAACAATAAAGAGAATTGAATTGAAAATATAATAAGTCCATCCCTACCGTGGCGGATGGCCGAAGACAGTGACAAAATAGTGGTGTTGTGGTCTGATTACAGACATTTGAGTACGTTATTGGAAATATCAAAATTGATTGTATTCAAACCAGGTTTAAATTGTTTAATGTAGACTGCTTTGAGGATTTTTAGTTTCTGTTTATTATTTTCTTGTTTAAGTATGTACGTGTTATCAACGAGCGTTTTTCTCAGAAGTGTGCGTTGATAACCGTGTTGTTTTAAATGACGGAATATATTTGAATTTTCATTTAAGTGCAACGTCAGACGCCGTGAGAGCGAATTTGTAGTGTGGCCAATGTAGATATATATATATCCGTGTGTGTGTGTGTGTGTGTGTGTGTGTGTGTGTGTGTGTGTGTGTGTGTGTGTGTGGCTGTGGCTGTGGCTGTGGCTGTGAGTATACCTTGGATATACCATTTGGTAAAATCAGAGTCGTTGCTGTGGTGTTCTTTTATTATAAAATCTGTGATGTCGTATTTTTCTAATCCGGTAGCACACTCGTAAATATTTTCCCCAGTTATGTTTCCATAATTAACATCTACAATACTATAAAAATTAAATTAGATATTTTTACCATGCCTTAAACTTAGTGATAAATTAATGATATGAAAAATACATAAAAGTGTTAGTAAATAACATAGAATAATTTAGTTTGGTTATTTTATTTCATTCTTTCTTATTAAAGTTATTTTTTTAAAAAAATTTAAATTTTTAAATTTTTATTCAGAAAGCATATTCAAATATCTGGCTTTAAATCTAAACTAACATTCTATTAAATATTATGTAATTGCTGAAATTATTATTTTAAATTTTACTATTTAGTTAAAAACAAAAAAAAAAAGAAATTAAAATGTTGTTTTTTTGGCCCGTTTTGTCACCATACTTTCCGTCTGATCTCATAAATCTTTTAACACGTCTGCATTACGTAATCGTTGTGATGACAGATACGGCTACCGTAGTTAAAAAATTTGTTTTTATTGTCAATTTCTGGCAGAAAGGAATTATTACTTGATTGAAATCGGATAAAGGTAAGTTTCAATTTTAAAAATTGACATAAATGACGTGTCAGCGAGGTATATTTTATTTTTGCGAGATTTTTAAAACAGAAATTTGGCTACTGTTTACATAGTATTGACAGAATGTGTCAATAAATCAAAAATGGTGGGAAATTTAACTTGAATTTGTCCGGATTTCAATAAAAATTAGATTAAAATCAATATAATTTCGGTTTAAAAAACACCAGTGTATTTTTTTTTCGGGAATTAAAATTTAATCTCCTGGCTTTCAATTAAAGGTAATTTTAAAGTTTGAAGATTACTTATTTATTTTTAAAATTTAAATTTAAATTTAGGTATCGAAGCAGTCGAAAAGTCGAAAAGGTCACTGGAGGTGCCTAGTTAAATGGAGACAGCTAAAACATCCGGAAGAAGTATGACTCATGGAACGAGAACGATTTACTCCAGTGATCGAAAAAATGTTCGGTTTAAAATTCTAATCATCTGAAGAAGCCCAGAGTTTACAACGGCTGAAATGTCGTGAATATGACAATAAAGATGAAGACAATAGTCCGAACAATGTAAATAATGTAAATAGCTCATCTCAGAAATATAGACAAATAACTCGGTGGAGTTATATTATTTATGAAATAATCTTTGGAATAATAGTTTTTTTGCTTAAAAATTTAAAAAAAAACGGAAAGACATTTGATACACCCTAATAAATATCATAATTAGTTTGTTCGTAAAGAAACTCTTATAGAAATTCTCTGTCGTTAGCGATATGAACTTTTATTGTTCCCGTTGCTTTCTTCGGGGAGCCTGTACCAGTTAAAGGCGGTGAAAATTGACACATCCCCGTGTTAAATAGACCGATAGAAATACTGTCAAAAGCAGTAAAAGGAAAAACATAAAGATGAGTTTCATTTCGTGGAGTCAAATTATCAATAATAAAGATAAGGTTATCATTGGTAATAAGGCCTCGAGGGTATCTGGAAAGTCGCTCTGAACAAGGAGGAAATATTTTAAAATGTCGATGTTTCAAAGTAGATGATTTTTATTATTATTGTTGTTAATTCTATCTTTCCGAAATAAAAAGACTACAGCTGGTTCTGTCAAGAAAATTGATACAAGTGTGAGTGATTTGTTGACAAAACAAAATGTGGGTGTTTCAAAGTCAGAGAAGTCGATGCAAAGTTCGGCGGGAGAAAGAAATTTGCTTTTGAAGTAAAGAACGAGAAGGCGGTCAGGTTACCTAATTGGGTGGGAGGCGTTTTTAGAGGGCAGAGATTAGAAAGAAAGAAAGAAACAAAGAAAGAAACAAAGAAAGAAACAAAAGTAGTTACAAAAATAAAAGATGAAAGATGAACAAAAAAAAAGAAAAGCAGAAAAGAAAAAAAGAGTCTGAGAGTCTAAATGAGAAGATAGAAAAATAGAAAAATAAAATAAACGCCGTAACAGAAGGAAAACAAGAAACAAAACAGGAAAAAAAGAAGAAAGGAAATACTGACGAAATTTCTAAATGAGGAAAATGAAAGAAAGAGTGGGAGAGAAAAAAGACCCAATTTTTTAAAGTTTTCATTGGTGAATATGTCAGTAGATCCATTCTCCTTTAAAAGGAAAGAAATTATAACAATAAAAAATGAAAAACGAAAAAAAAAGTAACAAGAAAAAGTAGAAAGGAAGAAATGAAAAAAGAAAACAAAACACGCGAATCTAAGTGAGAAAGAAAATTAATATATGAAAATGACTGATGTGAAAAGAAAGAAAGAAAGAAAGAAAGATAAAATATGAAAACGACAGACATGAGAAGAAAGAAGAAAAAATATGAAAAAGACAGAGATGAGAAGGAAAAAAGAAAAAGAAAATATAAAAATGACAGACATGAGAAAAAAGAAAGAAAAAATATGAAAACGACAGACATGAAAAGAAAGAAAGAAAGAAAGAAAGAAAAAGAAAGAATGAAAGTAAAAAATATGAAGAAGATAGACATGAGAAGAAAGCGAGAAAAATAAAATATGAAAATGACAGACATGAGAAAAAAGAAGAAAAATGTAAAAAGAAAAAAAAACAGAAATGAAAAGAAAGAAAAATAAAGTATGATAAGGAGAGACATGAGAAGAAAGAAAGAAAGAAAGAAAGAAAGAAATATGAAAAATATGAAAAGGGCAGACATGAGAAAAAAGAAAAAAGCAAACAAAGGAAAGAAAAAGAAAATATGAAAAAGATAGACATGAGAAGAAAAAAATATGAAAAAGCCAGAGATGAAAAGAAAGACAATAAAATAAAACATGAAAAAGACAGACATGAGAAGAAAGAAAGTAAAAATAAAATATGAAAAAACAAAGATGAGAAAAAAAAGAAAGAAAGAAAATTATGAAAAAGACAGGAAATCAGAAACAAAAAGGAAAGAAAAATAAAATATGAACAATACAGACATAAGCAAAAATAATTAAAAATAAGATATGAAAACAACAGACATGAGAAGAAAGAAGAAAAAATATAAAACGACAGACATGAGAAAAATTAAGACAAAATGTGAAGAAGGAAAGGAATGAGAAGAAAGAAAAACAAATATAATTTTGATAATGACAGACATGAAAAGAAAGAAAGAAAGAAAGAAAGAAAGAAAGAAAGAAAGAAAAATAAAATATGAAAATGGCAGACATGAGAAAAAAGAAACAAGCAAACAAGAAACAAAGAAGGTAGGGAAAATAAAATATAAAAAAGACAGACATGAGAAGAAAGAAAGAAAAAAATATTAATAAGCTGGAGATGAAAAGAAAGAAAATAAAGTAAAATATGAAAAAGGACAGACGTGAGAAGAAAAAAGGAAAAAAATATGAAAAAAGATAGACATGAGAAGAAAGGAAGATCAAATATGAAAAAAGAAAGAAAGAAAGAAAGAAAAATATGAAAAAGACAGACATGAGACGAAAAAAGAAAAGAAAAATAAAATATGCAAAAGACAGAGATGAAAAGAAAGAAAGAAAAATAAAATTTGAAAATGACAGACATGAGAAGAAAGAAAGAAAAATAAAATATGAAAACGACAGACATGAGAAAAATGAAGAAAAAATTTGTAAAAGACAGAAATGAGAAGAAAGAAAGAAAAATGAAATATGATAACGACAGGTATGAGAAGAAAGAAAGAAAGAAAGAAAGAAAGAAAGAAAGAAAGAAAGAAAAAGAAAAATGAAAACGACAGACATGAGAAGAAAGAAAGAAAAATAAAACATGAAAAAGACAAGCGTTTTGCTGAAATGCTGTTTAACATTGTCAAAAACAGTTGTTTTTCTTCAGTTTTTATTTTCTCATATTGAACTCTCCAATTAACTACTGCTGCTAAATAATAATAATGATAATGATAATAATAATAATGAAGTAATAGAAAACTTTAAAAGGCGCTTCTAGAGAATTAGAATTGAGAGTATGTTTTTAGACCTCCAGAAAACTGCCAGCATTTACTCCACGAGGACGCTCCGTGTTCTTGCGTTGTGAGAAATCTTGTTGTCACCATGCCTCAAGAACTGAATTTCTATTGACTATGTCAATGTGCAACACTAACATAACCTAATGGAGTTCTATTATTTATGTATATGAAAGAATCTTTAGAGTGATAATTTAGTTTTTGTTTAAAAATAAAACGAAAAACAAAATTCTTTTCTAAAGAAAAAGAAGAAAGGAAAAAAGGTTTTTTTTTAAATAGAAAGAAAGAAAGAAAGAAAGAAAGAAAGAAAGCAGACATCATGTGATTTTCATTGCTCGTTTTTGTTTCTAAATTTATCAGTAGATACATTCTTTTTCTAAAGTGTAAATCCCGAAGAAGCGAACTTCCTTTTGCAGAGAGACAATAATAGGGCGTTGATCGAGAAGAAGGGGCAGTATACTTTGGCTCATGCGGATCAATTTAGAAAAAAGATGTTTTCGGATGATGTGGAGATGGAAAACCAACGTCAGGAAAAGGAAGGTAACTACAATGAGGAGGCAGAGCAGAGAACAGAAACGCAGGAGCAAGAAGAGAAAGAAAGAAATCTACAGTAATGAGGATGAACAAGAAATGTACTTAAGTGGAGAAGAAAAAACTGACGTAGAAGAGGCTGAAGACAGACCAAAGTTGCCAATAAAAAGTAGAAGAGAAGAGCAAAAGCAAGAACTATATAAATCAAGAGTAGTTTGATGTAGCGAAAGGAAAAACAAGGAGATACGACCAATTTGACTGAGGGAGGGTGTGGTATCCTATGCAAATTAGCTGAGTTGCATTGTGGTGAATACGGAATAGGGAATTAAAAATAACTCTCTTCTCTTCACTGTTTACAAATTTCGCAATCCAGTGTGAAATCTAATTTTGACCAATAGGAAAAAGGATTGACTCCGTACTGAAGGAAGAAGACGAAGCCAAATTTCGGGATCCGGTGTTAATTATTTTCTAACCAATGAAAAGGAGCGATTTACAAAACTGAGAAAAGTTAACAAGTCTGTGTGAAAAAGTCTTTTGCTATTATACATAGAAAAAGAAAGTGGAATCAGTCAGATGGGAGCAGAGATCAGATACGACACCGCCACGGTGTGAAAAAAGATATTTCAATCCGCTGAACCGGACATAAGGTCTCGTCGACACACATTTGTTCTCCCTTTCCTTCTTGCGTACTATTTTCCTTTATCTCTTCTTCTTCGTCCTCACCATTCTCGCCGTCAACAAGAAAGAATACAACAACAACAATAAGACAATTCAACTGACTCCTAAAAATTAACGTCGATAAGTACAATTTTTCTTTATTGCTTTTCTTTCTTTTTCACTTTCTCACTGTCTGCTAAAAGAAAGAAATGAACACAGACTTTATTACTACTCTGTTAATCTTTGTCTAAATAAACACATTTCGCTACAACTACGAACTCTGGATTCATTTAACTCCGTACTACATTTTCTCTTTGAACATTTACACAGTTAATAATTTCACTTCTTACAAATTGATGTTATCCTGTTATGTAAATAAATTTCCATTTTAAACATACAAACGAAACACGTATATTCTTTCCAACCTTCTGATGATGATAATCCTAACTTGTGGGGAGTTCGGATATGTTTGACACAAGGCCCATTTAATAAACATGATCGAGCTCCTTATAGAATTTAAGTGCTAAGCCGATAGCTGTCAGCACTCCATTATGTCTCACGTACCGGTGTACCACGTATCGAGTACTGAAACTGCAATATATTCCAGACATAACATAAAAAGAAAGAACAGCAAAAATAAAAAATGAAAAAGAAAGAAAACTATAAATAAAGAAGAAAAAAAATTAAAAAAGAATGAAAGAAAAATGAAAACATGCCTGAATGGGAAG
Source organism: Ascarosepion bandense (assembly GCA_037127315.1). Lineage (NCBI taxonomy): Eukaryota > Metazoa > Mollusca > Cephalopoda > Sepiida > Sepiidae > Ascarosepion > Ascarosepion bandense. Next base: position 2,006,978 of record JBBBDQ010000772.1, on the reverse strand, counting down.
GAAGAATGAAAATCAGTGCGGGAAGAGAAAAAAAAATGAAAAATTCAAGAAAGAGTGCAGAATGGAAAAGAAATTTTAAAAAACAAAAAAAAAATGAACGCAACGACCGCTTAGATGTGACACAAGGCCGAATTGTATGGACACACAGTGAGGATCGAAATCACTACTCAGTTGTAACAGATTCTAGCGAGGTAAGCTTGCTAACCATTACACCACACCGAGGTGACCACACGTGCATCTATGTAGACTAAATAGAAAATGAAGAAAAATTAAAAAGAAAATAAAAAAATAAATATAACAATGAAAAAAAAACGAATGAATTGAAAAAATAGAAAAGCAAAGAAAGAGATGAAGATACAAATACTGAACCTATTTTAAATGTATTTACCTCTTTGCACAGAAACATGGTCACGTGAAAGTTTGAAGAAAAAAACAAGGTGCAAAGAAAAGAACTCCTCAGTAAATGAATGAGAAATAAACAAAAATAAAAAGAAACAAGAAAAACAATGATAAAAAAAAGCGAAAATAACAAAAAAAAAAACTTGAAATTCGCATTTATCTTTTATGAATTCCAGACATGAATTATTGTGTAAAGAACGCTGCGTAACGGCAGAACAAGAAAGAGTTGAAAGAACCGGAAGATGGCATTTGAAAGAGAAACAGAAAAGGAAAAAAAAATAAAAATAAAAAACAAAACAAAACAAAAAATCAGAGGCGAGAGAGAAACAAGGAAAATGAGCGGGAAAGACTTCGTCTGCTCTAGTGGAAGCGAAAAGACGATGATCTGCAGAGGTCGACGACAGCGTAACTGTTTGCTCAAGTCTTTTGCACCCCTGAGGGGTTCCCTCAAGAGGAGGGAATGTGTTCTTGAGAAGCGAAGTGGGTAATTATTGAATTCGCTAGACTGAATAAGGGCGGGACGGCAGATTCGAAATTGAGGAAAAGTCAAGAAAAATCTGGTGACATTTGAGACATCAGCAGAACGCTTCTTGCCGAAGATGTCCGTGTAAAAGTCGAGAACATATTCAACAACAAAAATTGCACACACATATAACTGGAAGAAAAATTAATAATATAACGAAATTGTTAACTTTTCACACTGGCATAAAGTTTTTGGAAGTAAATTCCCATCAATATTGGAAAGTACGAAAAATATTTAAAAATAATTAAAAGAAAGTAATATTCTAGAATAGTGGTTCCCAAAATAGTGTCCATGTGGACCTTATGGGTCTATATGACATTATTATGGTCCACACGAAAAGTAAAAATTGGGAATCTCGGTATATTTTAGTAGACGATAGAACAATTTCACTTCAGAACGATTGCTACAAGTGAACACTGAAATTTCTACGGCAATCTACGCCATATCAAAATACTGAAGATAGAAAAACAACTCTAAAATTACCAGAAAATGAGATCAGGCGATGTAAGCGCCCCCTTTTCTCTACCAGATGTTTTGACTGTAAAAGTTGAATAAAAACCGAGAAGGATATATAAAGTAAAATTATATAAAGACTATAATTTATTATATTAATTAATTTAATATATTAATAATAAATAATGATAATATCAAATTTTTTTTTTTTAATCATATCACCCCAAGCAAGGCGGTAACGCCACTAATGTGCAGGGGGCTACATAAGAGTGAGAAGATTAGAAAAAAGAAAACCGGAAACCGCATCCTAAACAGGAAACAAGGGATGAGCCTCTTCACCTGTTCAATAAATGTGGGTGGATGAAAAAAAATATTGATAATAAATTAATTTTATGTCGACATAGTATGTGGCCTATCTTTTGAATGTGGCCTACGAAATTCTGTTACTGGTATAGTAGGTGACCTACCTTAAAAAGCATATTATAAGGAAGTATTATAACTGTTTGGTAAGAATTGCAATTAGGGTGAGGGAAATTAATTAGTTCCAATAAATAGCCTAATACTTATATCTATAAATATATACTGTTACTGTGGTAGAACGCATTCAAACCGGGTAGGTAAGATACGATACCAGAATCAAAGAGGTAGGCCATATACTATACCGGCACCATTAATTTAATATAAAAAATTATTAAAAGCTGATATGTAAAGAAAAATTTAATTTGTTGAATGAAGGTTTAGTTGTGTCTCACTATCAATGAAGCCGAATATTTTAAAAAAAAACTCACAGAGGAGGATCAACTGCAATTGAATAAATCCGCTCCTTTTGTTTAATTAATTACTCACATATTTTAAAATGGATTATTAGGCGTTATTTTACTAGTAGGTATAAATGTTCCATAGAATGTAGTTGTTAAATACAAGTTTATTTTAATTAAATTACGTTTTTTAATCTTTTCACCTCAAGCAAGGCTTGAAGAAAGGATAAGAGATGAACAGGATCCAAGAAGATGGCAATGAATATTGAATTAGAATTTTTGGAGAATGTAGCTATCAGGGAAACAAGTAAACGGAAGGGAGTTCCACAAACGGGAAGTGCGAGAAACTGTTGAAGTAGAAGTAAAAGTGGTGGTTACATTTAACAATTTCAACGGTAAAAGGGCAAGACCTAGATACCAGTCAAGTAGCACGATTAAATTCACATGCTTTTCCTATTTTCTGATATATCATTCTATCTAATGAATAAATAAGTTCATTGCTAATTCACCGACTAAACAAAGTACCCGTGGAAATTCCATAATTCCATCGTTAAATATCATCGCTAAAAACATTAATAAATATTGCAATAACAATCATAAGCATGACTGCAGGGATAACTCTTCGTGAGGTAATGGTTAACAAGCTTGTCTTGATAGAATAATTACAATTGAGTAGAGATTTCGATCCCTACTGGGTGCCTCATACTTTGTACCACATCTAAGCCACGATTAGAAAATATCTATAGGTATGAAAGCAAGTCATAATTAAAGAAATAAGGGGATGCAAATAGAAACATTTCAATTTTCAATTTCACTGAAATTAAGACGTTTTTCTCTTCTTTCTTTTACTGAAATCAAACAGCATCTCTGATATGTCTTTTCTGTATTTCCTCGGAATCAAACCGAAATACTTCATTATTTATAAGATATTGACAGTGTGTGTTGTTTTAAGAACGGAAGGGAACAAAGAAAGAAAGAAAGAAAGAAAGAAAGAAAGAAAGAAAGGGAAGATTGTGGAGGCGATAATATTCCCATGTGTTTACCGTCTGCTTCAGTGAAATGGAAAATTTTGTCAATTTTTAATTTTTTTATTTTTACCCTGTTAACTTCATAAATATATACGTGCGTTCATATTGTTAATCTAACTTCATGATATACTTAAAGATAGATATATATCTGCATTTGGTGAAATTAAAATCTTTAGATTTAATGGACGCACAGATGTCATGAGAAACTTTCATTCATTTTAATGATTGCATATACACGATATTCTCAATTATCCGGGCACTTTTAAATACCGATTGAAAAAAGATGCCCGGATAATTAAAAATTTCTTATAACTGAATATATAAATTACAGAAAAAAATGAAGAAAAATGTTCTACTTTATAAATACATTGCACATTTTGATATTATATAAATGTGGTACCAGGGAACAAAAGCTCACCACAGCAGTTGCTGTGAAAATATTTTTTCATATTTGTAGAAAAGACATATAGAAGCTGCGTCAGGTCGGTGAGAAAGTGACTGAAGTCGAGATGCCAAGTCAGGAACGATTACAATGCAGATCCTTTTTTGGATTTTGGCGAAAACCTAGAGATGAACAGCAGGAATATCAGATCAGATATGGCAACAATTTTCAATGCATGAAGAATAGTAAATTTATAAATGTACAAGATGGATTCTGACGAGAAAAAAGCTTTCTGGCTCGACACAGAAGCCCAAACTTCCTAGCAGTGGATGCAGCTATAGATTTGATATAGTCATTCCACATCAGGTCCGTTGAAAAAGTGAAGACGTAGTGTGTTGTCTTCCAGGAGACTTGCATCAGCTGTGCTGATAGCGGACAGGACAGTTTCTCTATGGTGGTTAAGAGTTTAATTCAAAATAAAGCATGTACATTTACTGTTTATATAATCAGTCAGTCAGTTAAGTGCCATACATGATACACGCTTGGGCGATCATGTCTCGAAAGAGACATGACTGACTGGGCAGAAGATTATCCCGCAGTAGGTTGCCATTGCTTTCTGAGGTAGACTGGTTGCCGACCAAGGCTATAGAACCCAGTCTGTCCTGCTATTTAACCCATAACTGGAAGGAAGAGACGGATTAATACCTTTCCCAAGGGTATTTGCGCGTAAGTGAAGACAATGGATTCAACTGGAATTCGAACTCGGCTTCCCGGTTTCTCGTTCCGAGCCGATATCCACTGTACCACAAATTCCTAAACTCAAATATTAGTAAAAAAATAAAACAAGCTTTTTTTCATCAAACGGTTATGGGGGTCCACCAAGTAAAAGTGGTCCATGGGTTAAAAAAAAAAAAAAAGTGTGAGAAACACTGTTCTAAAAGAATTAATTATTAAACGAAAGAACTAAGATTATCTTCTTCAATCAAGGTATTGAGATTTTAAACAGATATATAAACCGATTTATACACTCTACCCAGAAAAGATCTTGACTTGTATACTAACTTCTACTTTAATAGAATCCAAATGAAGATAGCCAACGAGTTTAGAATCCAGAGCTTTTTGGCATTTACTTTTTAGAAAAAAGTGATCAATACAACGTAGTTCGTAAAGCGAAAAATAATAAAAGTTATTTTTTTTTTTTACTGAAAATTAATTTAATTTACATTGCAGCACAGAAATTCCTATGTTTCGAGATTTAAAGATTTTATCTCGTCATCAGGCAATGTTCAATCATTTTTGTAAAATGATTTACATTTGAAAATAGAAAATACGTTTGCTTATCAAAGAGTTAATATAGAGGGGAGAAGACAGAACATTTGGATTATATGGACGTGTTTAATTTAACTAATCAGAATGAAGGCCAACTCTGAACATTTAAAATATAGGTTAGATGTTAGAGGATGTTGGATATTTATACATGTCAAAGAAAAACTCATATTTTTTTTTTAGTCGTATCACCCCGAGCAAGGCGGTAATGCCACTGATGTGCAGGGGGCTACGTAATAGATGGGAAAAGAGAAAAGATCGGAAAAGAGAAAGCCGGAAACCACATCCTAAACAGGGAACAAGGGACAAGCCTCTTAACCTGTTCAATAGATGTGGGTGGAGTGTGAACCGGGCGATAGTTTAGTCTATCTACTCCAATTGAAAAAAAAAAAGAGTGAGGAGATTGGAAAAGAGAAAACTAGAAACCGCATCTTAAACAGGAAACAAGGGGTGAGCCTCTTCACCTGTTCATTAGACGTGGGTGGAGTGTGAACCGGGCGATAGTTTAGTCTATCTACTCCAATTGTATTTGCATATAATATGAACCCCCTCTTTTGCTTTTAATTTTTTTTCAAATTTTCTTGTATTCAGTTTTGAATTCAGAATTGTCTTTCTCTCAAAGTGATTACCAACTGAAGCTACCTTTCTATTTAACTTTTTCTTTCTTTTTTTTAGAGAGAGAGAGAGAGAGAGAGAGAGAGAAAGATTGAACTGACCAAGAAGCTCTAAGAAAAAAAGATTTTAGGAATTCGGTTAAACTAACAAGTTTTCCGCAATCCCTCCTTCATTTAATCGATTCAATTACTGTCATTTTTTTTAATGGTACAAGTAAACTAGTATACCAATAAGTAATGAAATTTGTGCAGTGCATTCAGTAGTTGTAAACTATCAACTTCCCTTCAGGCAAACTTACTGCATAACAGTCTTGATTACTTATATATGAGAAGTTTCTGAAAAGTTTTCAACACAATCTATTCTTCCAAATCTGACAAAATGATAAAACATCAGAAATTTTTTTTATTCATTCTTTGCTAAAAATTTGGCTTCATTATGTAAAAAAAAAAAAGCACTAAGGCACAAGTAATGAACACATTGACTCCAAAGCCATAAACACTTGTAGTCCTAATTTTACCCAGTGATGGGTCAATGTGAAGGCAGAATCAAGGATATCCACAAACGGCACAGAAATGTTTCTCTGGAAATTTGGAAGGTGGAACAGCTGCTGAGAAATAGTTTGGTGGTTCCTTGACTAACATTTGCTCTTCTTCTAATAATTTACGGTTGGAAATTAATCATTATATATATATATATATATATATATATAAGCAGTAATCTTTCTTTTAAACATATTTCGTTAAAAACGACCGACCAGAAATATTTCATCAACTTTTATTCATTTTTTCTAGTATTCTTACATGTTTTCTTTTATTGGAGAGAAGGAGTGTAAAAATATTCCATAATTAGTCACTTTCCAAGCGCTTCACTAGCCATTTTCATCCACTTCACTAGCCATTTTCCGATGTTATTTTATCTTCATGTTTTGACTATAACGTAATTTTTGTGTTTTTGAAAAAAAAAATGTTCTTCAAAGATCTCGGTGCGTGTGTTTTAATCCGTAAGTGAATGCAAGGAATTCAATTGGAATTCGACTTCCCGATTTAGTCGTTCCGTGTCGATATCCGTTGCACCACAACGCACATTCTGTGTTAATTCGTGATAAACACCACCTTTTGGAAATGCGTGTCTGATTTCAAACTTTCTTCATGAGAGTGAGAAACTCGCTATTGAGTTCTGGGAAAAGTTTAGCTATTTTCAAAATTTTAGGCTGAATGTCAAGTAATACTGTATTACTCTTTTTAATAGCTTTCTTCACTTCCTCATCATTAGGTTTATTACTGTTTGTGTGGAGACGGATTTTCTAATGATTGGATATATTATATGTCCTATTTCCGCGGATATTTTCAGACTTGTGTGGCCAAGGGTAAAATGTAACTCTGTTTGTTTTTTTCAAGAGGACATTCCTGTGTTGATTCAGATTGTAGTAAAGTGAATTACTTTACATTTGTATAATAAAATAGTTTGTAATGCATTTATGTTGTAAAATGATTTGCAATCCATTTGTATAGTAAAACGATTTGCATTTATAAAGAAAAAAGTTTTGTAAGGCATTTATATATTAAATGATTGACAATGCACTTATATGATAAAATGTTTTGCAATGCATTTATGTAATAAAATGATTTGTAACGCATTTATATAGCATCATCATTACCGATGCATTTATATAATAAAATGATTTACGATACATTTTCGTAATAAAATAATTTATATTGAATTTGTATAGTAAAATCATAGACAATGCACTTATTTAGAAAAATTATTTACAATACATTTACATAGTTTAAATAATTTACCATATATTTTATAGTAACATTATTTGCAATGTATTTATGTAGTAAAATAATTTACATCGCATTTGTACAGAAACATTATTTGCAATGCATTTATATAGTAAAATAATTAACAATGTATTTATGTAGTAAATTAACTTGCGATATATTTATATAGTGAAATAATTTACGACGAATTTATATCTTCAAATAATTTTCAATGCATTATATATTAAAATTATTTACATTGCATCTATACATATAGTAAAGTAATGAACAATACATTTATATAATATCAAAATGTGCAACGTATTTATAAAGTAAAAGATTTTTCTTCATTTTTTTTTCTGTAATTTATATATTCAGTTAAAAGAAATTTTTAATTATCCGGGCATCTTTTTTCAACAGCTTTTTAAAAGTGCCCGGATAATTGAGAATATCGTGTATATGCAATCATTAAAATGAATGAAAGTTTCTCATGACATCTGTGCGTCCATTAAATCTAAAGATTTTAATTCACCAAATGCAGATATATATCTATCTTTAAGTATATCATGAAGTTAGATTAACAATATGAACGCACGTATATATTTATGAAGTTAACAGGGTAGAAATAAAAAAATTAAAAATTGTCAAGATTTTCCATTTCACTGAAGCAGACGGTAAACACATGGGGATATTATCGCCTCCACAATCTTCCCTTTCTTTCTTTCTTTCTTTCTTTCTTTCTTTTTTTCTTTCTCTTTTCCCTTCCGTTCTTAAAATAACACACACACTGTCAATATCTTATAAATAATGAAGTATTTCGGTTTGATTCCGAGGAAATACAGAAAAGACATATCAGAGATGCTGTTTGATTTCAGTAAAAGAAAGAAGAGAAAAACGTCTTAATTTCAGTGAAATTGAAAATTTAAATGTTTCCATTTGCAACCCCTTATTTCTTTAATTATGACTTGCTTTCATACCTATAGACATTTTCTAATCGTAGCTTAGATGTGGTACAAAGTATGAGGCACCCAGTAGGGATCGAAATCTCTACTCAATTGTAATTATTCTATCAAGACAAGCTTGTTAACCATTACCCCACGAAGAGTTATCCCTGCTGTCATGCTTATGATTGTTATTGCAATATTTTATTAATATTTTTAGCTCATATATTTAACGATGGAATTATGGAATTTCCACGGGTACTTTGTTTAGTCGGTGAATTAGCAATGAACTTATTTATTCATTAGATAGAATGATATATCAGAAAATAGGAAAAGCCGTGAAAATTTCAAAGGTGCTGCTGCCAATAATAATAATAATAATAATAATAATAATAATGTGTTTTTGTAATCAATCGCTCTGATCCCTCCTTCGTTCTATTTCCGTCTTCGGCTCTAGAATTTACAATGGAGTTAATAATACCATGATTTTTACTGCCGTGCTTATTAACACCAGGCCGGCAACTCGTTTTAAAGGATAAAAGACTGTCATTACCTGGTGGCGTAGGGATTAGTAACCCCTATATCAATAGCGGGGAAAAAGTAGGGATTCAAAAAATATGCCTTCCTCGATATGGTGACTGATTTCTAGAAATTATAAGCGGATGGTATCAAAATCCTAGTCAGGGTCGCTCTACCTGCAAAATTAGGCGTGACAAAAAAAAAAAAAAAAGAATATATAAATATCAAAGCTCCAAGATTTAAAAAAAAAATTAAATTCACTAAATCATTAAAATTGGAAAATTAGCCGTTATTTTAACAAGAAAACTTATGTTCTTTAATCAATTTTTCTGTTTCCGACAATTTGGGTTTGTTTTTCGCTTCGAGTGTGCATTATGCTGCAGTGGATAAGAACGAGAAACCAGGGAGCCGAGTTCGAATTCCAGTTGATTTCTCTGCATTCACTTAGGCACAAATACCTTTGTTTTTCTCCCTACAGCTATGGGTCAAATAGCAGGACAGATTGGGTTCTATAGTCTTGCTTGGCAACCGGCCTACCGCAAAAAGTAATGGCAACCTACTGCGGGAATATTTTCTGCCCAGTCAGTCATGTCTCTTTCGAGACATGATCACCCAAGCATGTATCACGTATGGTACTTAACTGACTGAAATGTGCTAAGGAAAGGCTACATTTTTCCCTCTTTTACGCTTGAACCGGTTGCTTTTATTTTACTGAAACCAAATACAGAAACTAGTGGCTATTACCATGATGCTGTGGATATCGGCTCGGACCGAAAAATCGAGAAGCCAAGTTCCAGTTGAATTCGTTGCATTCACTTACACGAAAATACTCTTGTGAATTACTAAGACAAATTTATTATATCTGTGATAAAGTCTGCATTTCGTTGTTATTTTGATTTTTTTAAAAATGCGCGTAATTTTCCCTTGTTGGGGATAACCTTGGAGAAGATCGATACCTACTTGGTAAAGAATTACATACTTAACATAAATAAACTAATTAGAAAACTGAAAAGTATCAGTATAAAAATGAATAGACACAATATGTCCATATTATTCAATGAAACATATTTGAATATATATATATATATATATATATATATATATATATATATATATATATATATATATTGAGCACTCTGGAAGAATGGGAGACTTTGAAAAACAGTAGCTACTCTGGCATCTACGCATCGTTCATTCAGCAATAAATTAGAACACTCTCAGCTATTAGGCGTGTATATTGATAATATACACGCTAAAAAGTCTGCCTCCGTCTACCGAGCGCCCGAAGTTCAGAGGTAGAATCGCCGATTGACGCCAATTCGGTTTCAATCCTAGGTAAAAGGCAATCGGCTGTCTAACCATACTGGTGAGCTGTGATACAGCGAAACAGCTTTGTCTGCGGATGACTATATATATATATATATATATATATATATATATATATATGTGTGTGTGTGTGTGTGTGTGTGTGTGTGTGTGTGTGTGTGTGGTGTGTGTGTGTGTGTGTGTGTGTGTGTGTGTGTGTGTGTGTGTGTGTGTGTAATAATGCTAAAGAGAACCAATAATGAGCGCCAATTAAAAGTTTACAGAAAATATACCAACAAGAATGACCTAATAAACTATTGTTCTCGCCTCTGCAGCAGAATAAAATCTGGAATAATTAGCTATTTAAACTGTAAAATGATGAGACCTTGCTGCCAATCTAGTACTGCGCTTAAATTCATAAAGTTTAGCTACCATATACGAATGAAAGTTTCTCAGAACAATTACCATGAAAGTAAGTAAACAGAATGAAGCCGAGATTCCTGGTCAGGACCAATAACACTGCAGATTCTTCTTTGAATTTTATCAAGAATCTCTGAATAAATAGCAGGAGTTCCAGCGCTGATATATCAGTAATATTCAAAATGAGCATCACATGATCAAGATGTATATTATTTTCTACCAATTTTAACGTTACATTCTCAATCAACAGACATTTCGTATGGAAAAATGCGTTAAAATTCCATTTTTCGGAATATGTAGACTACCGGCCATAATTATTAGGCCACCCCAGTTTTTTTTTAAAGAAATGATGCATTTCATGCTATTTTTAGTATTTATTGCCGAGTGGATAATTCTAAATGAACATAGAATGGTTCTTTTGTTATTATTACTTAGCAAAATTTTACAAAACAAGGAAGCAAAGATGAACTCGTCCGAATAACCCTAAATTTTCTTCATTCTTTCATTGATGAAACCTCACAATAGGTAATTATTAAATATTTATAAATTCATTTGATGCAAATGTTATTGTGCAATATTAACAAAAGAACCTTTCTACTTTCATTCAAATTATTCACTTGGCAATAAATACTTAAAAAAATAGTATGAAATACATCATGTTTTTAAAACACTGGGGTAGCCTAATAATTATGGTCGGTAGTGTATATCTGTCATAAATCCCAGTCATGTGAGAAACGAAATCACGTGTTCGAACGCCATTTAGTGGAAAACTCAACGAATTTTTATTCTAAAAAATACAATCCATCATTATCATATACTGGGTGCGATGAATAAATTCTCATCTAAATTACGTAAAAATGAAAATAACACTAATATCTCATTTTAACTGATATACAGTGTGCGATGCATGAATTTTCGTTAAAATAATGCAAAAAATGAAATAAGACTTACATCTAATTTTACCAAAATTATACAAAAATATCTTGAAATACTAATTAGTAAATGTATTCAATATAATCGCCATTGGTCCCAGTCACGATCTTTAGTCGACTTTGGAATCTCTCCATAAATTGAAAACTGAACACTAAGACTTATGAAAGGTAAAAAGAATTTTTTTTTGTAATCATATCACCCCAAGTAAGGCGATAACGTCACTGATGCGCAGGGGGCTACGTAAGAGTAAAAAAAATGGAAAAGAGAAAGCCGGAAACCACATCCTAAACAGGAAACAAGTGATGAACCTCTTCACCTGTTCAATAGACGAGGGTGGAGTGTGAACCGGGCGATAGTTTAGTCTATCTACTCCAATTGAAAAAAATTTTAAAAAAAACGAAAAGAGTGAAAAGATTGGAAAAGAGAAAACCGGAAACCGCATCCTAAACAGGAAACAAGGGATGTATCACAACGAGAAATATTGTTTAAACTTATAAAAGGATTTTTAAGCAAACCCCCCCACACACACACAAAGAAAGAAAGAAAAGAAACGTAGCGTATGTTTCTGAAAGAAAATGGTGTATTTGTAAAGCTGAATAAAATTCTACGGTTTTTCACCACATTAACGAAGCTCACAACTGAGCTAGCTATGAATACGGAAACTGCGTTGATAATAAAAAGAATTACGATGATGGTAGCCACTATGGAGGTTATGGTGTCATCAGCTCCACCTGCCGTCTGCTTGTAGCATTAGATATGCTTCATTAGCTTTCCCCAGTCGACTGATAATGTGACAAAATCATTACGTTTTCAAACCGGTCTAGACTTTTAAAAAAAATCCCTCCCAAATTTTTTTTTTTTTTTGCGCCTCTTTAAAAAAAGTATTACTAATTTATATATTCATATAAAAGGGGATACCTTTTATACATGCACAATACAGCGTGCTATAGTTACATTGTCACCATTTCATATTTCGAATTTCACGAATGCATATTGTTTACTTTTAATTTTCTTGACTGCACAGTATAGTAGGGTCGGTTGGGCACCGTCTGTGAGAAAATGAGCATTATGACGCAAAGCACTCTGCCAGAAACGAACGCTCCAATACGAACATTTCAGAGAATTTGGGTGCCAATTTGAGGGCAGTGCAAAGAATTTAGAAAGAGTTGGATGTTTCTAATGGCGGTTATGAAGATACGATATCTCAAGAAACTCAATTCGATCGTTCTGATAAGAAAAGGACTCACGAATTTGTTAGTGAGGACCTCAGACTCAACACAGAAGCCTACATCAAGTGCCTTGAGGAGGTAGTGCTGCTCTGGGTCAAGAGTGTGGCTGCTGGAAGACTCCGTGTCTGGCAACAGGACTCTTTACCATGCCAAACAAGCAGGAAATGCCAGTCATGGCAGTCAGACAATTTCTGTGACCACATAATCCCTTACACCCGGCTACCTAACTTCCCAGGCTGCAACCGCCATGATTATTATATGAGGCGCACTTTAGCGAGAGACCAACATAACCCTTGTAACACCGAAGATGAACTGAAAGTAAGGATTATGGTACCATTCACTTGCAGTTTTGATAAATATATTTTTTAAAATGAGATCTCAATGTTATTTTCATTATCCTGTAATTTAAACGAAAATTTCTCCACCTCACTCTGTATATATAATATATATTTGAGCAGCAACCTTTCTTTTATGCATGTTTCATGAAAACAACCGACAATGAAGATTTTATTAATTTTTCATTAATTTTTTTAGTCTTTCACCAGGTGTTTCATGCTCCTAAAATGTTCAAATTTGGATTCGTCTGACATATTTTACTAAGTTATTAATATTTTGAGAAATATTACATCTTGTTTACGCCATTAAGCAATTTGAGATTCACCAAAAGGGTTGAAGATTTGATTCAAGTCAAGCGAATCAAGAAAAAAGGACCATATTAATCGATTTTGCAAAGACATTCTATACCATCTGATTTATGGATATCTGAAAAAGAATTCACATCACAAGAAGTCAATGATAAAATAAATATTCGAAATTATGTCAAAATTACCCTGAGTCAAAAGAAAGGAACACAATTTTGAAAATTATGTCTTGAACGCTTCAGTCTTCTAGCCTTTTTCTCAATGAATTAGTCAGGAGTGAATTGGATAGAAGAATTCGAAGAGAATACCCAAAGAGCGAGAGTGAGCTTTTTCAAAGCTTATATTTACTTTTATTTTTCAGTCTTTCCCCAGATTCCTTTTCCTACCAAAAATTTCAAATTTGGATTCGTCTATCCACAAACATTTTTCGCTAAATTAGAAATATGATAAGAAATATTGTGCGTTATGGTTCAATGGATATCGGCTCGGAATGAGAAATCGGAGAGCAGAGTTCGAATTATTGTTGAATTCGTTACGCGCAAATACCCTTGGAAAAGTTATTAATCCATCTCTTTTTTCTCTAGCTATGGGTTGAATAGCAGGACAGATTGGGTTCTATAGCCTTGGCAGAAAACAATGGCAACCTACTGAGAGAAAATTTTCTGCCTAGTCTGTCATGGATCGAAAGAGACATGATCACCCAAGTGTTTAACACGTATAGCACTTAACTGACTGACTGACTGATAAAAAATATTATATTTTATTTTCACCATTAACCACTCAATAGACTTTTTAAGATTACCAAAATTTTCAAATAAGTTAAATATTAATATAGCTTTTAGATATTAACTTATCACTAATGTTGTAAACAAAACATATGCAGCTTTCATTGTTTGAAGAAAAAAGATTGTTACGTTACGACAGTATTTTCATAGTTTTCTGTGTTTTTTGGGTTTTTTTTTTTTTTGCGGGGGTGCACAAATTGAAATTTTATTCAAAGCAAGTTACTCTGAAAGACAAATTGCCAGGAAGTTGAAGATTCCACGATATAGGGTGCAACATTCGTTACAAATCCTGTAATAAATTGGCACAAACGTTGACCGAAAAAGAGCTGAAGCCCCAAAAGTAACAACACGTGATTATCGAGAACAAAAGTAACAGAAGGAAAAATGCTCTAGAGTTGACAGCTGAACGTAATTTCTTTCGACAGCAACCAGTGTCGCTCTTAACTGTGAAAAATCAACTTAGATCAGCAGCGCTTAGAAAGTGCATAGCCATCAAGTAACCCTTCTTACGGAAGGTGAATAAGCAGAAAAGCCTGTTATGAGCAATAAAGCATGAGAACTGGACATTGAGAGAAAGGCAAAATGTATAGTGGACAAACAAATCAACATTTGAGAGTGTATGTGAGAAAAAGGCCAGAAGAAGGACTGCATGATGAATATGTGGTTGTAACAGTTCAGCATGGTAGTGGTTCTGTTTTGGTGTTGAGGTGTTTTTGGGTAGAGAAGGCTGAAGATTTGATTCAGATTAAGACAATCATGAAAAAAGAACAATATCATTCGATTTTACAAAGACATGATATTTTTTACTCATAACTGAAAAAAATCCCTTCGATAAGAAAACGATTCAAAACAAACTTCTAAGTTATGTAAAAATTACCTCGAGTGAAAAAAAATGAACAAAATTATGACTTGACCGCCTCAATTTTTTTACTTAACTCCTATTGAATTAGTATAAGTGGAATTGGATTGGAGAGTTCAAAGAGAATACCCAAAGAGTGAGAGTTGGCTTTTTCAGTGCGAGAAGAATGCGCTGGAATATCTGCCATCTACATTTTTTCAAAATTATTAGAAAGAATACCAAAGACTTGTAAAGTACTAATTAAGGCAAGTGGTTGTTTTATTGAAAAAAAAAAATGAGACCGTAGTTTGATAGTATATTTTATAGTAATGTGTTTATTTATTATCAAAATAAAAACAAATATACTGTAGTTACTGAAACTTTATTTTTACTTTTTAAAAAATATCAACATATCTTGTAACACCGTATCCTCACTCCCTTAGACCGACGCACTCCACAAGACCGGCCGTTGGTCCGGTATGGTCCAGTATTACAAGTCCTCGATTTTCAATGTCAAGTCGATACCACCCTCTAACTATGTGGTGATTGTTTTGATCCTGAGAGCGGTCATCAGATCGTAGAAACCCGGAAGCTCCACGTTGGTTCACCTGCCTGTTCGTCGGGTGAGAATCGGATTAACAGAAAAATAAATATAACCAAGTCGATGCGATTTTGGAAAGACAAGTTTTTTTTAATATATCAAAAACAAACACACAAAACAAAATTCTTGTTGCACAAAGTTGAATGTCTCTTGTATATGAACAATAATCAAATAAAACACAAATACTTCGAATAATTTCGGTAAAGGAGACATGTGCTCTTCGTTTAACCCTTTTCGGTCTGTTCTTAGCGCAACTGCTACAACCGTCGACGTTCCCGTTCTCAGTAGTAGTAACAGTAGTAATAGTATTAATAGGAGTAGGAGTAGTGGCATATAGATGGTAGCGGTGCTTTTTTCGTCTCTTCGACCTCAACATCAGCAACACACTGCGGACGCTTCCTTTCAATCTCTGACGTCTCTCAACTCAGTTCGACTGCATTCGAAGACAGTCGAACTCAAACTTCTAGAACTCCGGTCTTCGTTTTACTCGCCTCTTATATTAAGAAAACTGACCTCACGTGTTCCACTTGTAGCTGTCTTTCCAGCGCGAACGCATTGACATACGACCAAAAGTACAACCTCACTCCTCCGAGAATAAACAATTTACTTTTTCATCGATTGGTTTTCAAGGTTCACAACAAAACGCTATTGTTTTATCGCCTTGCTATTAGTTATTCTGTCGTTCTTTTGTAAGCTACAGAGCTTCTTGTTTAAAAAAAAGTTCTAGATCAAAACAACATCCTTAATTTTAACCTCAATTCTTATAGTGTCAAAATCCATTTCTCTCTAAATTTTCAAATTATTACTGTTCCAGTAAATTTCCATTAGTAATCTAGTATCCTTTGTACACTTACAAAAAATGTATTTCTAAATTAATTTTCTGTACATTAACATTTTAAAGTCTTGACAGCATATCAACATTTTGCTTATTCGAAGACATCTCTCTTTCACTCGGTGTTTTCTGTTTTACGGCACTTCCCCTCTCACCACCGCTATTACCACTTCAGGGGTTATATGGCCCCTGCTACATCTCATTTTAGGGTGTTTTCTAAAGAAATGCAGGGTTTCTCAAAATTTTTGCCTGCAATATATATAATTAATATATATTAGGCAAGCAACCTTTCTGTCAAACACCTTTCATTAAATAATACCGACAAAGATGATCAAACTAATTTCTTATTAAGTTTTTCCAGTATCCCAAAATTTTTCTGTTTTGTTGGTGATAAGGAATATAAAAGTTTCCATAATTTTTATCGTTCCAAGAACTTTCGGCCACTTCTATAGTCATTTTCAGCGTTTATGTCTTTGGTGTTCTTATTTTTCCTCGTGTTTTGACTGTTACATTTTGTTTTCTTTTTCAAAAACAATTATAGTAGATTTTATTTTGTTTTTTGTTTTTCTCAAAAACAATTATAGTATATTTTGTCATCGGACTATCCTTTGAAAAAGGTTTGATTGAACAAAATTATCACGGAATGTTTGTTAAGCCTTTTACCCAGTTACGTGTCGAATAATTAATTTGATGTAGGGCATAAATTTTTAACTGCCAAAATCTTCTGTACATATTAGTGTACTCATGGTCATCAGTAAAAAGGGCAACCCAATATGCCAAATAGAGGTCGGGGTTACTAGAATCAAGCAGGTGCAAAAATTTAAATACCTGGGATGTGTTATAACAGAAGACGGAAAGTGCGACACAGAGATTCGAAGGCGAATTGGCATGACGAAGGAAGCATTCCAGAAGTTGAGTAAGGTATTAAGAAACAGGACAATTTCGCTAGAAACTAGGAAGAGAGTACTGGATTGCTACGTGCTGTCCGTCCTTCAATATGGCAATGAATGCTGGACAATATCATCAAAGATGAAGGGAAAACTTGAAGCAACTGAAATGTGATTCTACAGATGTATGATGCGAATCTTATTGATCGAACATGTGAGCAATGATGAGGTCTTGGAAATGATGGAAACAAAAATGAAATTAATACTGAGCATCAGGAAGAGACAGCTGAAGTTCCTGGAACACGCAGTGAGGAAGGGGGGCTTGGAGAATCTGACACTAATAGGCCAGATAGCGGGAAAAAGAGACAGGGGAAAGCAACGGATAACATATTTGAAGGACCTAATCAGGTGGATGGCGGAACGAGGATTGTATGGTGTAGCAGGAGAAGGCGTGTTCAGAGCCACCAGGGATAGGGAAACGTGGAAAGCCATGATCGCCTACGTACTGAAGGGACAGGACACATAGAAGAAGTATACTCATGCCGTCAAAAATGAAAACAATGGTCAGAAAGTTTTAATAGTGATATGCAATTAACCAAAAGTCTTGAAACAATTTATTGAGATTCAATAAAGCGTAAATAAAATATTCGCAACTAAAATAGGAGCCAATGAACCGTTTAATTAATTTAATTAATTTAATTTAATTAATTTAATTTAATTTAATTAAAGCGTTTGGGATTACTTGGGAGGTACTTTTCGCCGAAAAAAAAAATAACAGAAAATTGTGTTTAAAGTTTGTCAACTTTCGAATGCTATAACTTTTTATCTATTTGAGAAAAACCACTGATTTTTCTTTAAAGGAAGCTAAAAGCATCTACTTGAACATACAGACATTTAGAACAGAAAAGCTGTGTGGCATTTTGAAGCAACAAATTTTACGCATATAACGCAAACCGAGCACAACATAACGCAAACTTTGATCAACAAAATAGTGATATTAAGCTCCACCAAACCAGATAAAAGGTTTTAAATATGTTTAATGGCAAACATTAGACGTGGATGTGCGTTGTGGTGCAGTGGATATCGATTCGGCGCGACAAATCGGGTGCCGAGTTCGAATTCCAGTTGCATTTACTTGCGCACAAATACCCTTGGGAAAGGTATTAATCCATCTCTTCTCTCCAGTTATGGGTAAAATAGTAGGACAGATTGGGTTCTATAGCCTTGGCTGGCAACAAGTCTAAAACAGAAAGCAATGGCAACCTACTGCGGCATAATCTTCTACCTAGTCAGTCATGTCTCTTTCGAGACATGGTCGCCCAAAGCGTGTATCACGTATGGCACCTGACTGACTGAATGGCAAGTATTAGACTGCACATAAAGACACTAATGAATTTTCAGAAAAAAACTATTTTGAATGGGAAAAAATGAATAATCTGACATGTTATCATAAAAGTAATCATTATAAACTGTCACTGGTTAAATGACAACCATAATGAGTAGACATAAATATTAACAGTATAACAAACAAATGTTTCCGAGATGTGGCGGAAGGTATCGTCTACACTAACACTTGGCATGAGCCTGCACTGTCAGGTAGAAGCATATTCGACATCAGTGCAAACCATAGGAATTTAGAACTTGTAGCGAGTACCTGATGATACAGTCGATTTGTTTTCCAAATAGAGGAAGGTTTAGGAAATAGAGTGTTATGCTTAAGTGATTTTCACATGCGTGGCGGAAAGTACCTTCTTGTACCGATGGCCTTAATCTGCTTATTTATATATTTTAGATGTTCAATGAATCATTGATTATTCCTGGTATTATATAAATCGCATTTTGCTCAATATCTTGTACAAATTCTCAATTTTCATAAGGCAGTATTCATGTAAAATATAAATTTTATTGTAATTTAATTATGTACAATAATGGATCATATGCAATACAGGGGAAGAATTCAACTAGAAAAACTGAAAACAAATATAATGTATCTAAATAAAAAATCAGAGACAAATAAGTATCTAAATAGTGAAAATAAGTGTCTAAATACTGAAAATAAGTATCTAAATTAAAATTAGAGATAGATAAGTATCTAAATATTGAAAATAGTATAAATATTGAAATAAGTACCTAAATTTCAAATTAAAGACAAAGTATTCAAAAATATTGAAAATAAGTATCTAAATAAGAATTAAGATAGATAATCTAAATATTGAAAATAAGTACCTAAATATTGAAAACTAAGTACCTAAATATAAATTAAAGACAAAGTGTTTAAATATTGAAAATAAGTATCTAAATAAAAAATTAGAGATAGATGAAGTATCTAAATAATGAAGAAAACGAAAGTACCTAAATATTGAAAATAAGTGCCTAAATACAGAATTAAAGACAAGGTATTTAAATATTGAAAATAAGTATCTAAATAAAAAATTAGAAATAGATAAGTATCTAAATATTGAAAATAGAAATTGCTATAAATATTGAAAATAAATTACTAAATACAAATTAAAGACAAAGTATTTAAATATTGAAAATAAGTATCTAAATAAAAAATTAGAGATAGATAAGTATCTAAATATTGAAAATAAGTACCTAAATATTGAAAATAAGTACCTAAATATTGAAAATAAAGTACCTAAATACAAATTAAAGACAAAGTAATTTTAAATATTGAAAATAAGTATCTAAATAAAAAATTAGAGATAGATAAGTATCTAAATATTGAAAAAATAACTAAATATTGAAAATAAGTGCCTAAATATTGAAAATAGAGGTACTAAATACAAAATTAAAGACAAAGTATTTAAATATTGAAAATAAGTATCTAAATAAAAAATTAGAGATGAATAAGTATCTAAATATTGAAAATAAAATTACTAAATATTGAAAATAAATTACTAAATATTGAAAATAAATTACTAAATACAAATTAAAGACAAGTATTTAAATATTGAAAATAAGTATCTAAATAAAGGTAGAGATAGATAAGTATCTAAATATTATTAGAAATCCTAAATATTGAAGAAATAGTACCTGAATATTGAAAATAAGTACCTAAATACAAATTAAGACTTAAAATATTTAAATATTGAAAATAAGTATCTAAATAAAATTAGAGATAGATAAGTATCTAAATATTGAAAATAAGTACCTAAATGTTAATAAGTACCTAAATACAGAATTAAAAGACAAAAGTATTTAAATATTGAAAATAAATATTAAATAAAATTAAGGATAGATAAGTATCTAAATATTGAAAATAAATTATCCTAAATATTGAAAATAACTACCTGATACAAATTAAAGACAAAGTATTTAAATATTGAAAATAAGTATCTAAATAAAAAAATTAGAGATAGATAAGTATCTAAATATTGAAAATAAGTACCTAAATATTAAAAATAAGTACCTAAATACAAATTAAAGACAAAGTATTTAAATATTGAAAATAAGTATCTAAATAAAAAATTAGAGATAGATAAGTATCTAAATATTGAAAATAAGTAACTAAATGTATTGAAAATAAGTACCTAAATACAAATTAAAGACAAAGTATTTAAATAATAGAAAATAAGTGGCTAAATAAAAAAAGAATTAGGATAGATAAGTATCTAAATATTGAAAACTAATTTTAAATATTGAAAATAAGTACCTAAATAATGAAAAAGAAATAGAAGTACCTAAATACAAATTAAAGACAAAGTATTTAAATATTGAAAATAAGTATCTAAACAAAAAAGTTAAATTGAATAGTTATCTAAATATTGAAAATAAGTACCTAAATATTGAAAATAAGTATCTAAATACAAATTAAAGACAAAGTATCTAAATATTGAAAATAAGTATCCTAAATAAAAAATTAGAGATAGATAAGTATCTACATATTGAAAATAAGAACCTAAATATTGAAAATAAGTACCTAAATATTGAAAATAAGTACCTAAATACAAATTAAAGACAAAGTATTTAAATATTGAAAATAAGTATCTAAATAAAAAATTAGAGTTAGATAAGTATCTAAATATTGAAAATAAGTACCTAAATATTGAAAATAAGTACCTAAATACAAATTAAAGACAAAGTATCTAAATATTGAAAATAAGTATCTAAATAAAAAAATAGAGATAGATAAGTATCTAAATATTGAAAATAAGTACCTAAATATTGAAAATAAGTATCTAAATACAAATTAAAGACAAAGTATCTAAATATTGAAAATAAGTATCTAAATAAAAAATTAGAGATAGATAAGTATCTAAATATTGAAAATAAGTACCTAAATATTGAAAATAAGTACCTAAATACAAATTAAAGACAAAGTATTTAAATATTGAAAATAAGTATCTAAATAAAAAATTAGAGATAGATAAGTATCTAAATATTGAAAATAAGTACCTAAATATTGAAAATAAGTACCTAAATACAAATTAAAGACAAAGTATTTAAATATTGAAAATAAGTATCTAAATAAAAAATTAGAGATAGATAAGTATCTAAATATTGAAAATAAGTACCTAAATATTGAAAATAAGTACCTAAATATTGAAAATAAGTACCTAAATACAAATTAAAGACAAAGTATTTAAATATTGAAAATAAGTATCTAAATAAAAAATTAGAGTTAGATAAGTATCTAAATATTGAAAATAAGTACCTAAATATTGAAAATAAGTATCTAAATACAAATTAAAGACAAAGTATCTAAATATTGAAAATAAGTATCTAAATAAAAAATTAGAGATAGATAAGTATCTAAATATTGAAAATAAGTACCTAAATATTGAAAATAAGTACCTAAATATTGAAAATAAGTACCTAAATACAAATTAAAGACAAAGTATTTAAATATTGAAAATAAGTATCTAAATAAAAAATTAGAGATAGATAAGTATCTAAATATTGAAAATAAGTACCTAAATATTGAAAATAAGTATCTAAATATAAATTAACGTTATGGATAAACAATAGTGAATTATAAATAGCATTTTTTCTAGACTTATCATGAGCAAAACAAATTCACGGATTTGTCCGAAAAATAAGATTCCAGAATGACGATAAACCCAAGAAAATTGTTGACCCTGTATTCAACGTGACATGACCGTAATGTATATATATATTTGGAGCCGATATCCATTACAATACATCCTTACACCACAATGTGTCACGAGGCAATAATTGCATACAAAATGATGCATTGAAATAAATAACTAAGTATTCGTTTTAATTTCTCTAAATATCTATGCATGTAATGGGCAGTATGGGGTTCGAACCTACGACAGCCGCGTTATTAGCATGACGCTCTAACCAACTGAGCTAACCGGCCAACATTCCCTTACGCGTAAATACCCTTGGGAAAGGTATTAATCTGTCTCTTCCCTCCAGTTATGGGTTAAATAACAGGACAGATTGTATTCTATACCCTTGGCTGGCAACTAGTCTACTAATGGCAACCTACTTTGGGATAATCTTCTGCCTCGTCATTCTTGCTTCTTTCGAGACATGATCTCCCAAGCGTGTATCATATATGGCACTTAACCGACTGACTGACTGAAATATCGGTGCAATTTTAACCTGAGCATTTTATTTAATCTACGAAGTTGATTGTTCTTGTTCTGCTACCCATGTCTAAAGAATCCTCATCCTCGGTTACTTCTTTCCTTATTGCTTGGCTGGGAATTTGGTGATATAGTAAGTGTGAATTCTATCTCTGGGCCTGGGAGTGGAAACTTGGACTCAATACTTTAGAAATATTATTCCTTGATTATTTCAATTTTTCTTGCAAAAGATAAAACTTTCCGAGTATAGGTTTAAACTGTAAATAAATCCACAAATTTAAAAATGAATATTTAAAATTGAAAAATTCAATTTATAATTTAGCATTGAATATTTAAAATTGAAAATGAAAATTTAATTTTAATTTTAAAATTAAATATTTAAAATTTAAATTTAAAATTGGCCAACAACTGTTGAAAAATGCCGTCATAGCAAAATAATGAACAGTTTCCTATTTGAATTTTAATTCGTTTCATTTTCTTTAAATAATTTTGATTCTTTTTATTTTTGTTGATTGTAATAAAAGAAGCTACCTCTTTAATTTTGTTAAACGAAAAACTATTATCTATTTTTGCTAAATATATGTGAATAATTTCCTTTTATTCTGAGTAAACCTTTCCGCGTTTGTTCAGCTTTCTAAAGGCTGAGCAATGTATTAAAAAACAGAAAGATCTTGTTAGCAAAGTACAGCAGTACAGAAGGCTATGCGTATAAAAATCTATTTTACAAAACGTAAAGTAGGAGATTTTTATACACCTGGCCTTCTGTAGTTTTTTTCAGCTTTCCAGAGACTGAGCAAAGTATTAAGAAACAGGAAAATATCGTTAGAAACAAAGGAAAGAGTCAGTCAGT
This sequence comes from Ascarosepion bandense, assembly GCA_037127315.1. Lineage (NCBI taxonomy): Eukaryota > Metazoa > Mollusca > Cephalopoda > Sepiida > Sepiidae > Ascarosepion > Ascarosepion bandense. Next base: position 1,983,392 of record JBBBDQ010000772.1, on the reverse strand, counting down.
CAGTTAAATGCCATACGTGATACACACTTAGGCGATCATGTCTCGAAAGGGACATGACTGACTGATTATCCCGTAGTAGGTTGCCATTGTTTTCTGCGGTAGACTGGTTGCCAGCCAAAACTATAGAACCCAATCTATCCTGTTATTTAACCCATAACTGGAAGGATTAGACGGATTAATACCTTTCCTAATGGTATTTGCGCTAAGTAAATGCAACGTATTCAACTGGAATTCGAACTCGGCTCCCCCAGTTGTCGTTCCGAGAGGATATCCACTGCACCACAACGCAAGGAAAGAGTACTGAACGGTTATAGCATCAGCAGTATTAGTCTTCTTATATGGTAGTGAATGCTGGACAATCTTCTCACAGATGAAGAAGATACTTGAAGCAGGAGAAATGTGGCTGTACAGAAGGATGGTAAGATCACCATGGATCGAATATGAAAGCAACAACGAAGTTCTAGAGATAATAGAAACAAAAAACACTTGTGCTTAACATCAAGAAGAGTCACTTACAATTTATAAGGCACATAATGAGGAAAGAAGGTTTGGAAAATTTGATACTCACAAGACAGATTGGAGGTAAGACGGCCAGAGAAAAGAAATGCATTAACCTTCCTGGCGGGCTTGAAAGAATCGATGATGGAGCAGAGTTTCGGAGAAATGGTAAATATACAAAAGTTATTAAGAGCTACAAAGGACAGAAAATTGCAGAGAGCCATGATCGTTAACGTCCTGAAGGGATACGGTATATAGAAGACAATGGTCTTCTGTAGCGAAAATCGTCAATAGTTGATTTTAAAGAAAATATATGATGTCCCACAGGCGGAGAAGGGTTTTAATAATTTATTTTACAAAACTAGAGGTTGCGACATCTTTTTTTTACAAAAAAGGGTGCAATTGAAAAAAAGTTTGTGAGTGTCTGATTTTAAGCAATAAAAATAGGAAGTTGTGGAGAGCCATGATTGCCCACATTCTGAAAAAGAAATGGTACATAAAAGAAGAAAAGTGTTCACGCACCTGATTGCAAATGTAAGCATGTTGTCACCACATACACAGTAGCCTGGTTGCTCACAATTTTTTTCTCTTTTTTTTGTGGGCGGGTGGTGGGTTCAAGCACATTTTCTGCATTTGAACTTTGAATAAAAAACAATAAAATTAAAGGAACAAAACAAAAGACATCTATAATCTATTTTCTAAATAAAAAAATCCATCCTACCCTGCAGGTAACATCGCTTGGAGCTAATTTTCAAACTCACCACCCGCTAAAAAGAATAAAAATGCAAAAACAAAACAAAAATAAATAAATATGGGGGATTAAATATGCTAATTATTTTAAATGCCTCTTTCCTAAAAAAAGAAATAATTCAGTTGGGGTCTGCATTTATAAGGGTGGATGCGTGTTAGAGATTTATTTTATTTTATTTATTTATTTATTTATTTTTTTTTTTTTTGTTTTTTTTGTTTCTGTTCCACCCTCTTTATTGTCCTCTCCGGGGCGAATAACTTACTCCCATTGTAGTGTTCTAAGGTCTCTTTTGCATTTTTTTCTTTTTTTTTTCTTTTCTTTTTTTTTTTTTTTGACATACCTTGCGGCTATATTGAAAAAGTAGTGTTCGTTCTCGCTTTTCTGGTTAGGTAAATTAAAACAAAACAAAACAAAAATCTTTTTAAAGTTAAATTGCAGGGTGGCATTGCACCCGAACGCATCGACGTCAAAATTCAGATAAAAGGTTTCGTAATCTTGGAGACAATCTCTGTTGTTACAACACTGTTTCTGCCAGTTTTGGCGGGTTTTAGTTTTTAATAACAACTTTTATTTAGATTATTATTATTATTATTATTATTAGAGTTATTTTCAACGTTGAGTTTTCACACCAGCAATATTTGAGGGAGAGGCTGATTTTTTGAATAACGATAATGAAACCGTTTGGCATTCATTGACCGAGTAGCCATTACTGGTTTCGGTTGAAATTTATAAAAAAATATCTTTTACGAAAACAAGTTTCTCAAGTCCAGTCGCTGTTATCACTTTTTCCGGTAGAGGTTGAAGTTTTCTTCCTGATAGTCCTGGGTATGACAATAAACTACATTCGGCCTCTGATCGGAAAATTAGAGGTTTTGAGAAGAATGAAGCCACCTCGTAATTGCTGTTTTTCCCTGACCCAAGGTGGTAGCACCGGTAAGGATCCAAGCTATGAGCAAAGAATGAACCAAACACAAACTATGAAAGAATAAAATACATTTTTGTCGTAAAAATACTAGCAATATATTTTTATATTAGAAAATTACTAACAATAGATTTTATAGCAGAATTATTAACAGAACATTTTACCTGTAGCTGAAGAAATACAATTGCGTTCCATAATATATTTAGTTGAAGCCATAAAATTGTGTTCAAAATATTTAAATCGCGGCATTAAATAACCCATACAGTTGTTGATATGCTGCTAAAAAATCAATTGATATTTCCTTCCTAATCTTTTATTTGAAGTAGTGTGAAATGTCAACGTCTTGATGAGGTCATCATTATCTTTTCGAGTGACGTGTGCTATCTATTTTAAGTTTGCTGCTGTTGGTAGTCCTCAAGTGATGTGGTTTCTCTTATCCGGTATAGTTCATTCTTTGTGATTCTGTAGCGCCAGTCCAGATTGTTAAAAAAAACAAATGCTCTTTGCCAAGACACTCAGACGTCTCTCGCTCAAAACCATTTTTCACTATTGATCTTAGAAAGCGGTTGTATACACCTGACAGTTTAGATAGTTTTAGCATGACATAAATAACGCTGGATAGCGTGTTCAAAGGACCCATGCGCTTAAACAAAAGCAATATAGGCAAGCAATGAGATGTACCGGTTGCATAGTAGTTATTGGCGCGGGAACATGAAACGACGATCTGAATTCAATTTCCAGCCTCACCTACTGCATTTATTTTCGCCCTAATACTCTTGAGAAAACCATGAATTCTTCTATACCCTCATATATAGATTAAATATCAGCGTAGCCTGGGCTCTATAATCTTAGGTGGCAACCAATATAAAAGAAGAACGATTCTAAAATCTAAACAAATATATAAAACAGATAATTTAGCATCAAATAATTTAAACAGTTTCAGTTAGGCTATGTTGCTTGATTTTACCACGTCTATATTTCTTGGGTTATTTAATGTCGACCTTTTATATAGGCACTCAGCGAGGATCGAATTCACTACTTAGTATTAAAGATCGCCCCCAAATCATTATCACGTACCGAGCCACTCCAGGAATTTAGTCAAGCATTACTGTCAAAAATTGTTTATTTAATGTCGAATATCTTTATGTGGGCCACCTAGTGAGGACCAAAGTACTAATGATCAGTGACACCAACCTAGTAACGGTTACCCAACATCGAGATACCTAGATACAAGGCCGGATTATCCTTTAGGCTAGTATAGGCGACAACCTACGGCTCAGTACTAGATTATCCTTTAGGCTAGTATAGGTGCAGCCTAGGGCCCAGGGCCAGATTATCCTTTAGGCTAATAAAGGCTGCAGTCTAGGGACCAGGGCCAGATTATATTTTAGGCTAATACAGGCTGCAGTCTAGGGCCAGATTATATTTTAGGCTAATACAGGCTGCAGTCTAGGGCCAGATTATATTTTAGGCCAGTATAGGCTGCAGTCTAGGGCCCATTGCCAAATCATCATTTAGGCTAGTATAGGCTGCTTCCTAAGGCCCAGGGCCGGATTATCATTTAAGTTAGTATAGCCTGCTGCCTAGGGCCACTCAAATATTTATAAACAAATGATTCTAATTTTCCAGGTGTTCTAACTTCTAAATCTCTTCATCAACTGAAATGATATATGAAAAACTCATATTTATTTGACTTTTCAGGAAGCAAATCAAAGAAAAAATGTTTTAGTTTGTATCATTTTGTTTAAAATAAGTAACATGTTTGATTTTAGTTCCGAACGTTTAAATCTTAGACATTTTTATAAAGCATTAATTTTAATTTTCTAGATGTTATAACTTCTAAATATGTTCAGAAAACGATATCAATATGACAAACTCATATTTATTTGACTTTGCAGGAAGCAAAGCAAGGAAGAGCATGTTTTAGTTTGTGTCAATGTGTTTCAAGTAAATAACATGTTTAATTTTACTTGAGAGTGTTTAAATGTTAGACATTTGAATCAAGCAATGATTTAATTTTCTAGATGTTATAACTTCTAAATAGTTTCATTATATATATATATATATATATATATATATATATATATATATATAATCAACCGAAGACAGCCCTGTTTAGCTGAATCACAGCTTATAAGTACGGCAAGATAACCGATTGCTTCCAGCCGGAATTGAGACCTGATCGATCTGACATCAGTCGTAGATTCGACCTCTATTCGCATGACAGAGGAAGGCAGATGTTAGCGTGTTATATACATAATGTAAACAAACTTCAGTAGCCAAGAGTGTTCAATTGATTGCAGAAAAACGATGCGTAAATAGCAATGAGTAACTACTGGTTTTAAAACCTACCATTTCTCTAGACTGCCCGATCGACGGGCGAGACTGTAATATATATATATATATATATATATATATATATATATAGATATAGATAGATAGATAGATAGATAGATAGATAGATAGATAGATAGATAGATAGATAATGCATATTTGGGTAGCAATCTTTCATTTAAACATGTTTTGTTAAAAACGACCGACTAGGAAAACTTTATTAATTTTTCATTTAATTTTTTGACATTCTTACATGTTCTCTTTTTGCTTGAGATAAGGAATGTAAAAAAGTTCTATAATTTTCGACTTTCCAAGCGCTTTCAGTCTATTTACAGGCCATTTTCAGGGTTGTTGTTTTTCTGGTATTGTTATGTTCTCATGTTTGACTGTAATGCATTTTGTCTGTTTTTAGTGTTGTTTCTTTTTTGTTTTGTTTCTGAAAAGAAGATTTCTTTAAAGCTGTCACGTGATGCGTGCGACGAGCATCGTGTGAGCGTCTGTCTGTTTAAAAAAACTAAAAAAAACTTTCAAAACTCCATTTCCGCTGTTAAATAGTCTAAGGTTTTTACTGTGCCCTGAATGCGCTCCACAACGCTTAGGTAGGTATTTTTTTTAATTATCCCGCAACAGGTTGCCACTACCTGCCCTGGTAGACTGAGTGCCAGCCAAGGCTATAGAACCCAATCTGTTCTGTTAATTAACCTATAACTAGAGGGAAGGGATGGATTAATACTTTTCCCAATGGTATAAGCTCGTAAGTGACTGCAGGGCATTCAACCGGAATTCGAACTCGGCTCCCCGATTTCTCGTTCAGAGAAATCAACTGCACCACAACGCACATCCATCAAGATATCTTATATATATATATATATATATATATATATATATATATATATATATATATATATATATAGTCATCCGCAGACAGATATATATATATATATTAGTTTGAACATTATTTTCAATCGATACTCGTATTTGAGTATATATTCTATTCTTAATTAAACAGTATAATTATAGGTATATATATTTAATTAAAAATGGAATATCTACTAAAATACGAGTATCGATTAAAATAATGTTCAAATAAATAAATTACATGTGTCGGTTGTTTATTTTATTTCGTTTATCTACGGAACTTTCTGTAATATATATATATATATATATATAGCATAGTGATGATCCACGTATACTGTCTTAATATGTATATTCCTATGTTTTACGTACGACTCGGAGTTTCATGCATTTTTTAGCAATCATCGGGTGCTTGTCATATCATACTCATATATATATATATGAGTATGATATGACAATATATATATATATTACTGAGAACTATTAACTATTTTATTACTTTCTAAAAAGATTTTTAAGTAATAAACATTTTCAAGACGATTTTTGGCGATTGGCTCAACCGCGGTTAAGTGAAAAGGAGTATGGGGCATTTGATGAGATTTGAACTCACGACACAAGTAATGCTCCATGTGGATGCTTGCTAACTTCTGTTCCATGGTTAGGGGGCATCCCCCGCTTATTCATACTATCAAAGTTTACGTTCATGCTGAAATACTTACGCATATACATCTATTATCAGAACAAATAAATGAACTAAACAACAAAGTTAAAAGGAAAGGAAAGAAAAGTGGAGCGTGTAAGAAGGACACGCACCAGAAGAGAACAGCGCATATTTTGAAATTATTATAGAAAACACAGGCAAAAAGTCGCCCACCTCGAGTCAATAGGCGGTAAGTCGGGCGGCACGTGTCACTTCGTTGGCCGGGAAACATTGTTATTAATAGAAAACAAGGAAACAGGTGAGCGAGTTTGTCGATCTTCACCTAACCCGCCGTCATCAGTCCCCATATACCGGCTGATGGTGAAGGCCACACGTGGGAAATGGAGTTGAAGTCTTCACTCACGCCTCGTACCTACTTTAAAAGAGCAGAATACTCGAAGGCGTGGAAAATGAACCAGAATGAAAATACAGGTTGCGATGGATAAATTTTCGTCTAACACTGATATAACTTTGCACAAATAACACTGGGAACAAAATTTGCACAAATTCTACGCATGTTTAGACCTTTATGAAAAATTCTGTGCACAGTTGTCACACCGATTCCAAACAGTTTGCTTATTGTCTTGATAGGTGCACGACAGTCTTTAACCAGAAAGTTGCGAATTTTCTCACCCATCTATGGTAGTCCCTTCCCTTTCACACCTCTCATCTCCTCTCTTCTATTATTGAAATCCCTGTGTCGACAAAAAACAGTTACTCGGCTCATAAGCAGTATGTAGCATTTTATAAGTTTCTGTAACGTTTTTTGCCCAGTTTCACACAAAACTTCATTGCTTATGAAGTTCCATTCTTCACGTCACGACTGCGTTCTGCAAACTCGTCACTTGTGACAAGCAGTGTGTGCTCAAAAACTGTGACAGCTGTTTCTTTCAATCTGCAAAAACAAAATTTAAAATATATATTTTAATAGATATATTTACCAAAATTACACAAAAATATCTTGAAATACTAAGAGTAAATTCATTCAATAAAATTGCCATTAGTTTCAAACATGGCATCCAAACGACTTTGTAATCTCCTGCAACTCTTCTTGACGGTATCCTTGTTTAAATTTGTATATGCTGCCATAATCTATTCATTCAATTCATTTTTGGTTTTATAAAAGAGTTTTGTTGGTCTTTCGCTCAATTACGCCCTAACCATAATTACGAAATGGGTTGCAGTCTGGTGAGTTAGGTGGTTATATTTAAGAGATGATGTGGTCATGGAAATTGTCTGACATCCATGAATGGGTTCTCCTGCTTGTGTGGCATGGTGCAGAGTCCTATTGCTAGATTTAGGGTCCTCCAGCAGCCACACTCTTGACCCAGAGCAGGACTAACTCCTCAAGACACTTGATGTAGGATTCTGACGTCCTCACCAACAAATTCGGGAGTATTTTTTATCAAAACGATCAGAGTAAGTTTTCGAGCTACCGTACCTTCGTAATCCTCATTAGACTCATCTAACTCTCTCCGAATCCTCTATATTGTCCTCCGATTGACACCCAAGCACTTTGAAATATTTGTATTGGAGCTTCCGGTGCGAATGTCAAGCAGTACACCACGCCGTTTCCGAATTTCTGTTGGAGTGAATTGCGTCATAGTGCTCTTTTTGTCACAGACGGTGCCCAACTGACGCTACTATACTGTGCAGACGACAAAATTAAAAGCAAACAGTGTGCATACACGAATTTAAAAATATAAAATGGCGACAGTTTATCCATCGCACTCAGTAAATTATTTCAGTAAATTTTTGTTTTGTTCCCCGAAGCCCTTCACCCTTTCAAATCTTTGCAAAACATCCCTATTTCCGTGCAAATGTATATGCTGAACTCAAATCGTTAATTATTTGTTGAAGAAACCTACCTTTTTTTTATTTTATCGCGCAGAAAAATATGGAACTTTATGTCGCTGTTTCTTTAACCCGTAACCACAGTTCAAAAATGTTATTCACTGCAGACTGAATTCACGCGTAGTTTTACGATTTTTCGTTCTTGTTACTTCCATTTTGCGATTAATACGTGGAAAATTAGTTCCGAAACACGGTAAATGGCGGAGTAATTGTTCCCAAAGGAAGTAAACAGAAAGAATTCAGTTTCCGACGCCTCAAGTCATTCAGCGGTGAATTAGAAATAAGAATGGTGGTAAGGGGTGAGATATAGTCAGATTTATTTCTAGTCGATAACATGACAAAAGGTACGTTTCTTCTATAAACAATTATCGATTTGAGTTCAGCATATACATTTGCACGGAATTAAGGATGTATTGGAAAGATTTGAAGGGGTAAAGGCCTTCGGGGAAGAAAACAAAAATTTACCATTATTTCCTTACGTAGATGAAGAATAATGAATATTTTCTTTGTTTCTTCCTTTCTTTTTCGATTTTCTGTCTTTCTTCTCCATTTTGCTTCTTTATTTCTTTCATTCTCGGTCTTTTTTTTTTTAATTCTTTCCTTCATTCTTTCTTTTTTTTATTTTTTATTTTTTATTTTTTTTTTTTTATTTTTTTTTTTTTTAGCTTTTGCTACTTTCATTTACTTTTTATTCTTGGCTTTTACGTTTCTCTTTCTTTCTCGGTTTTTGCTTTTTTTCCTCATTTCTTTCTAGGTTTTTCTACTTTCTTTCAATTCTTTCTTTCTCCGTCTGTGCTTTTTTTCTTTCTTTCTTTCTTTCTTTCTAGGTTTTAGTTTTATTCCTTTTTTACTCTTCTTTATTTTTTCTTGCTTTCTTTTTCGATCATGCCTTTCTTTCCGTCCAACTTTGCATTCCTTCCTTCCTTCCTTCCTTCCTTCCTTCCTTCCTTCCTCAGTTTATTTTTTCCTTTCTTTCTTGCTCGTGCTTTGCTTCTTTCTTTCTTTCTTTCTTTCTTTCTTTCTAAGTTATGCTTCTTTCTTTCATTCTTGCTTTAGCCGTCTTTACTTTTTTATTTCTTTCTTGGCCTTTATTTTCTTTCTTTCTTTTTGATCTTAGCTTTCTTTCCTTCCAACTTTGCTTTCTTTGTTCCTGGTTTTCTTTCTTTCGTTCGTTCGTTTGTTCTTTTTCGGTTTTGCATCTTTCTTTCTTTCTTACATAGTCTTCGCCTTTTATTTCTTTTTCGAACTTTGCTTTCTTTCTTTCATTCTTGTTTTTTTCTTCTCTTTGTTTCTTTCTTTGTCGGTCTTTGCTTTCTTTCTTTCTAGTCTTTTTTTCTTTCATTCCTTCTTCATTCGTATTTACTTTTTCATTCTTTCTTAGTCTTTAATTCCTTTTTGACTTTTTTGATCTTGGATTTCTTTCCTTCAAACTTTTTTCCTTATTTTTCTTTCTTTCTTTCTTTCTTTCTTTCTTTCTTTCTAGGCTTTGCATCTTTCTTTCATTCTTTCTCTTTCTTTTACTTTCCTTTTTCTTTCTCGCTGTTTCTCTCTTGTATCTTTCTTCTTTTTTTTTTCTTTCTATCCTGGTTTTGCTTCATTCTCTGATTCTTTTTATCACCGTCTTTACTTTTTTTTCTTTCTTGGTTTTTGATTTCTATCTTTCTTTCTTTTTCGGTTTTAGCTTTCTTTCCATCCAACTTTGCCTTCTTTTTTTCTGAGTTTTTCTTTTTTTTCATTCATTGTTTCTTTCTTTCTCAACCCTCTCTTTCTTTTATTTCTCGAATTTTTTTTTTCATTCTTGTTTTTTCCTTTTTTTTTTTGTCTATTATTTTCTTTCTTTCTTATTTTCTATTATTTTCCTTACTTTCTCGGCCTTTGCATTTTTTCTTTCTCTATCAGTCTCTGCTTTTTTTTTTTCTAGGTTTTTCTTCTTTCATTCCTTCTTTATTCGTTTTTATTTTTTATTTCTTTCTTGGTCTTGGATTGAAATGTGATTTTATTGAGTGTGGGTTGCTTTGATTTAATGTAGATGTTTAATCGAACTATGATCAGAACGGTGGCAGGTAAGTCTACGTAATTATTATGCATTTGGTTGCAATAGTATAAGTTAATAGTGTTATGTTTATTTTGACGTACACTATTATTATTAATATTATCAATATTGTTAGATTTATTATTAAGTTTATTCAGAAACGTTTTAATTTGTTGATTAATGACGGAGGTAGAAAATTCATTGTTAACAACTGTTTGTTTAATGTTGTATAATTCTTTACAGAATATGGATTTGGAAGAAAATATCATATATATATATATATATATATATATATATATATATATATATATAGTCATCCGCAGACCGTCCTGTTTCACTGTATCACAGCTCGTCAGTACGGTTAGACATCACGACCGACATCAGTCGGAGATTCTACCCCTAAACTATCGGCGCACGGTGGAGGAAGGCAGATTTTAGCGTGTTATATACACAATGTATACAAACGCCAGTAGCCAAGAGTGTTCAATCCATTGCTGGAGAACGGTGCGTAAATAGCGGGGTGTAGCTAGTGTTTTTAAAATTTAACATTTCCCCAGAGTGCTCAATCGATGACATATATGTATGTATGTATGTATGTATGTATGTATATTAAAAAGAGTACTCATGACAAATTCAACTTTGTACTAAAGAAGCTTACATAACTTTAAAAGACCTTAAACCTAGTTTTGAGACAAATCTACTCACCATATTGTTCTGAAACATGAAATATTTTTTGTAGTGATATAATGTTTTTATAAATCATTGTAATAAGTAAATTAATATATATATATATATATATATATATATATATATATTAAAACATGTACAATTTTTTTATAGATATACACTACAAATTGTACATTTTGTTTCGACATTGGACTTACAATGTCTCATCAGGTGGTGTGTAAAGGAATGGAAGGCCTCTTTTCTGATATTTGGCAAGTTGTGTGTGTGATGTTGGTGAGAGTTAGCGATAAGGGAGTAAGTTTTTGAGGAAGAGTTGAATATATATATATTCAACGCTACCTCAAATATATACTATACTTCATCAAATATATATATATATATATATATATATATATATATATATATATATAAATGAAAATTTTAAATTTTAAAAACACTAGCTAGACCCCGCTATTTCCGCACCGTTCTCCAGCAATGGATTGAACACTCTTGGCTGCTGACGTTTGTATACATTGTGTATATAACACATTAAAATCTGCTTTCCCCCACCGTGTGCCGATAGCTTAGGGGTAGAATCTCCAACTGATGTCGGTCGTGATGTCTAACCGTACTGACGAGCTGTGATACAGTGAAACAGGACGGTCTGCGGATGACTATATATATATATATATACATATTTCTTCATATATGTGTGTGTGTGTGTGTGTGTGTGTGTGTGTGTGTGTGTGTGTGTGTGTGTAAAAATGTACTCAGTTATGATCTGAGATTAAGGACAGAATGGTTAAATAAAAGAAGACAAGAGGAAAACTGTATTTTAAATCGCCTACGCGTTTCGTCCACTGATGGACTTTATCAAGGCAAAAAACGAAATCTGCTTTATTTCAAATTATGTATCTATAAACAGTGTTGGCAACTATAAAAACGCTCATAAATCATTCAAAAACATTAACAGAATATTTTAGTTTTAGAATTTCTTCATGTGTAGTGCAAAGTCACGAGATGTTGAAAAGAAAAATAAAGAAAATCAACCGTTTTCCCTGGACTTTTTATTATGCATGTCAGTCTGTTTCAGTATCATTTCCATAAGCAAAGTTCAGATTGGGAAAAAACCGGGAGGCAAATTGTCACCTTGGCAGCAGCGGATGGCGGCGCTCCCGATAACTTTTCTTCTGAACAAATTGCTGCCTCTTGTATATATAATGAACGCTAAGCAATTTCTCAACCGTTATATTTGCAGCAGAAGAAAATTTACAGTAATTTTTAGCAAAACAATTTTGCGGTTATTTTTTGTTACCACAACTCACACCCCAGAAGATGATCTCAGAAGGAGACTAGGAACAATGGGAACAATGAGAAACGTTACAGCTCATTTCTTATATCTTTCAATTATAATACGCGAAAGGTTATCCGTGAGTATGGACGGATTTTATTAAAAACAAATAGACACAATATTTGCAATTTATTTAATCTGACATGTCTAAAAGAAAATTTGGTACCTAAATACACAAATTTTAGTATATATATATATATATATATATATATATATATATATCAAAGACATGTATTTGTGTGTGTGCGTCTGTGTACATGCATATACAATAAATCAACAAAGTATTGTTAAACCAACACAAAGGCTGCCAAATGACAAAAGAAAATAAAAATAAAAAGAAACAAAGCCAATAAGTCAAAAACCCAGAGAAAACCTGATAAAAAGAGAAAAGGAAACTTAAACTCTGAAGAAAAGACCAACAGATCGACACCTACGAAAACAGAAAAAGTCATTGCTTCATGTCTAAATGAGCAAGATAGAGCGGTGACATAACATTAAAAGAGAGACAGTTCAGTGCGCTACAGTTGATTCACATTAACGTGTGTATATACTGAACTGCCTCTCTTTTGTATATCATATTGCACTGGATAATGCCCACTGAGCTCTCTGTATAGATTTTTTTAAATAATTTATATTGAATTGATCTATTTGGATTATCCTCCCCGTTCAAAGATTTGACACCATGCTCTCATTACGATTGAGCTCTCAAGAGAAAAGATTTTTTTTAAATGTTCCCACTTCTGCAACTTATGCATTACTCTTCAGTAATGAATTGAGTTCTTTCAGTGACTGGCGTGTATATACATCGTTTATATATAACACGCTAAAATTTCCCTTCTTTGCTGCCATGCGCCTATAGGTTAGCGACTCCGACTGACACCAAATCGGTCGAGATTCGACCCCGGCCAGAAGTAAGTGGATGTTTATCCACACTGATGAGCTTAGATACAGCGAAACTGGCTTGTATGTGGATGACGAATATATATATATATAGGCTTGTAAGCGGATGACTATCTATGCTCTCGTCCGTCGATTGAGCACTCCGGAGAAATGGTAGGTTTTAAAAGCAGTAGCTACTGACTGGCATTTATGCATCGTTTTTCAGCAAATCAATTGAACACTCTTGGTTACTAGCGTTTGTTTACATTATGTATATAACACGCTGAAGTCTTCCTTTTTCTGTCGCGCATCGATAGCTTAGGGGTAGAACAACAGATTGATGTCAAATTTTCAATCCCGACTGAAAGCAATCGGACGTCAAGCCGAACTGATGAACTGCGGAACAGGCTTCTATGCGAATGACTATATATATAGTAAATAACTAACCTAGAGAGCCAACGAACCCACCAAGGTTTCAGCAAATTGGATCTTCATGGAAACTGAAACCTTGGTGGGTTCGTTGGCTCTCTAGGTTAGTTATTTACTTTGTTTGCTCTAGTTGCGTATTGAGCGCTTTTTGTTTTAGGTTACTCGTCTCGGGTGTTTTATTTTTTGGGCTGCGTACTTTGACTGATGTTCAAGTGCTTAGCTCGTTCTTTTTTTATTACCATTTTTTCCTTCCGTGTATGTGCTCGGAGGGATTTTTGAAACGAGTATAACGTTAAGTTTACACACACACACACACACACACACACACACACACATATATATATATATATATATATATATATATATATACGGTGGTCGGAGGATATATAAGTAGGAAAGTGTATACCCTTGTGCAAATTAATTGAAACAACTGCTTTAGTTTCCGGTCAGTTTTAATCGATTTCTATTTTTACCTCAGATTAGGTCATTTGCAGTGGTGTGCAACAATATGAATCTTTGTTCGAGGTGAATGATGAAATTTGTTTGCCCTTTAAAAATATTACGTCATCCGTTATTGCATCAGATTTTTGTTACGCCCAGACACTAGTGTCTTGGCTGTCGATTAGTTGTCCTATAGTCATTGTCTGCGACGGATGTTACTCCAAGGAAGCGTACAAAGCAAGCCTTACAGAAAGATAGCAGATATCGTTGGTGTCAGCCTTTCCATTGTCAGTCAAGGCGAAGAAACAATCTGGATCCATCAGTCCAAAACGCAAAAGAAAATGTGGTCGGGAGAGAAAAACAACACCAAAAGACAACTTATATGTAATCAAGGAAACTTTGATAAATCCTAGGAAGACATTCATTTTGTTTCAGTTAGTTTGCGCAATTGTGTAGGTATATTCAGGTAGCAAGTATTCATTCAAAGGTTTGTCAGTTTAACTTTTTGTTGTATTTTCTAATTTATCTACAAGAACACCTAGAACCTAATACCAAACACCTTATTCGAAATTTATAAAAATACAATTAAAATAATAAAACAGCCATATCTTCTCTGCTATATATAACCAAACTTGATTGCAAATATATATATATATATATATATATATATATATATATATATATATATATATATATATATTTGGGCAAAATATAAAAATTGTCTATAATATTTATTGTTTCAAGCGCTTTCGGCCAATTCTATAGCCATTTTCAAGGGCGTTTTTGTCTATGGTGTTGTTATTTTTCCTCATGTTACTTTTTAACAGTTACTTAGTAATTTTTGTTTTTTAGCAGCGTTCATTAATTCATTTTTTTTAAAAATAAATTTACCATAGTTACTGCACTTATAATGAACATCCGTATTTACAAAAATCGGCTCGTTCAGATGTACACCAAAAAAAATCAAAATTCTTTTTTAAATATTGAGGTCAATGAACTGTGGTAAGATTTTCTATTTATGATTAGTAAATATATATATTATTTCAATAACAATATCACCTAACTGATAAATTTCTATATTAATATGCAGAAATTTAAAAGATTTTTAAAATTTTATAAATTATTCTAATAATTTTTTTAAAATGAAAACAATTCTTGAAAAAATTCATTATTCGACATGATTTCTTCTTCAGACAATTTATATTATATAAAATATATTAGCATAAATATAAAGTATATATAAAATATATTTTGTTCATAAAAGTAATTAAAAGATTTTCTAATTAAATAGTTTCTTAGTTTTATTTCATTTTATATTTTACGATTCAGAAGAGATTTTCGATACCTAGGGGTTCTGTTTTACAAAAAAGAAAAACAAATGATTATTTAAATTCTTTAAGGGGTTCTGCGTGTAACTAATAAATACATTAAGCTGTACCAAAATTAATTTCTCAAAAATTCATAAACTGAAATAAATCGAGGTAACAGATTACGAATGTTTTTATAAAAAAATAAACAATTCACAAATAATTTCATTCATTTGGAAATAAGTCCTAAAAGTTTAATTAAAATCTGACAATTATTTGATTTTTGCAAGAATTTCCGAATCACCTTTTTATCACCGTAAAAAAAAAAAAAGGCGCTAAACTTTCCAGCACTAACCTTTGGTTCTCCCGCTGACTAAAGAAAAACAAAATTTTGAACCAAACTTTCGAACAATCTAAAAAGAATAAAAAATATACTTTAATAATGAAAAAAGAATAAAAAAATATACTTTAATAATGAAAAGATCCTTAGGTCTTTCCTATTAATACTAACATTAAATATTTTGATGGTAAGACATTACTCTAATGAGTTTGGAGCATATATATATATGGTTAAATAAAATAAAGACAAGAGGAAAACTGTTTTTTAAATCGCCTACGCGTTTCGTCCTGTGATGGACTTTATCAAGGCAAAAAGACGAAATGAGCTTTATTCTAAGTTACGTATCTATAAACAAACAGTGTTGGCAACCACAAAGACACTCACAAATCATTTCAAAAGATTAACAGAATATTTTAGTTTTTAGAATTTCTTAATGTGTAGTGCAAAGTCACGAGGTATTAAAATGAAGGGAATTTGACCGTTTTCTTTGAAAACTATTTATTTCGTGTGTATATGAATGCTGTTTTAGAATTCCTTCATGTGTAGTGCAATGTCATGAGATGTAAAAATGAAGGGAATTCAACCGTTTTCTTTGAAATTTTTATTATGTATGTTAGTCTGTTTTAGTATAATTTCCATAAGTAAAGGTGAGATTGGGAAAAATCCGGGGCGCAAATTGATGTTTTGGTCGTACTGGATGGAGGTGCTCTCGAGAACTTTTCTTCTGAATAAATTTACTCTTTTTATGAGTGTGACATTTTTATAATCGAAATTGTGGTTGAATTTATTTCTGTGGATCACTAATGCATTTGTTAGATTATTATTAGTGATGTCTCTTTCGTGTTTTTCCCCTTGTCTTTATTTTATTTAACCATTCTGTCCTTAATCTCAGATTATAACTGAGTATATTTTTACATACATACATACATACATACATACATACATACATACATACATACACACACACACACACACACACACACATATATATATATATATATATATTCATTATTATAAATTCTGATTTATATGTCCACGATCTATCTATCTATCTATCTATCTATCTATCTATCTATCTATCTATCTATCTATCTAACCTTATTTTATGACTCAACAAATTGAATTATCCAACCGAAGCTTTGACGCTCGGAACTAATACTCTCGCCAAGAAATGCTGAAGTTCTTCTCTGATCAAAAGAATATAATCCAGGACCAGACGAGCAACAGGTGGATATGCAAAGACATCGAGGACGTCATTTCCAGCGAAGGGAACGTCATGCCTCTGTTCTTCTTTCAAAGGGCCTGAGGAGCGTGAAGCCCTGGATGGACGAGATCGCCGCTGGACGCCCCTACGTCTTCCAACAGGACTTCGCTCCTGCACACAAGGCCAAGACGACCCAGGCGCGGCTGTTCAGCAATATTCCTCACCACTGGTCGCCGGATTTGTGGCCATCCTCCTCACCCGACTGCAACCCCCTTGATTATTTTTTCTGCGGGCGTGATCGAGGCCAAGACCAACAAGTACGCCCACAACATGGTCGACTCTCTGAATGCTGCCAATATGGACACGGAAATGGTCGCCAAAGCGTGTGACTCATTTCGCACCCGCCTTGAGATGGTCATTGCCGCCGCCGGCAGTTACATTGAAATATAATGTAGTATGTAACTCTAACTGTTGCTACATAAACTGTCAGGTCTCTGCATATACAACTTCTATTTTTATTGCCTATTTCGTTTTCTATTTGTTAAATGTCGGATTTTGCTGAAACACACTGTATACAAACACACGCGCGCGCGCGTGTGTGTGAGTGTGTGTGTGTTTCGGTAGCAATCCCGATTTATTATATATTTCATTAGACAAAATGACATGGTAGTTTGGTTTATTTTATTTTATTATTTATTTATTTTTGTTCTTTATATATTGAATTAATACAAATACAGTTTGACACTTCACTGATTATTGTTACCTTCAACATCCCAACTCCAAAGTTACCTGGACTGAACATCCAGCAATCACTACGTCCACTCGTCAGGGAGTATCCGCAATATATATGACCCAGTGGATAAAAGCGTTGCTTAAATCCAGTGACTTGGCCGAAACAGGTGTAAGTTCAATACCTGGTTACAGTAGTGGCGAACAAATAATTTAGAGAGTTCAGTGAAAGAGAAAAAACTAAGACATCCGGAAGTGAAATGGCTCATGGAAGAAGAACAATATCTCCTAGGGATCGAAATAAAGCGTCCGGTTCGAAATTCCAATCACCAGAAGAAGGCCAGTGTGTACTACGGCTGAAACGTCGTGAATATGAATATGGCAATAAAAATGAGAGCAACAGTCCGAACAATATATATATATATATATATATATATATATATATATATATATATAATTTTTTATACATATATATATGTATGATTTTTGTGACATTTCTGGTATATTTCTTGCCTCAGTGTAAAACTGTATACAACTCTACTCTTCACCTAACCTTTTTTCCTCTTGCCAACAATAATTCTTTTGAATATTCTGAGTGAAATTGAACTATTTGATTTTTCAGGTTTGAAGAAACAGTTTGTAATTTATACAACTGCCAAAATAAATTCTGGATGTGCAACATTTTAATTACGTTTAATTTTCTCTTGTATATATCATATTGCTGTAGATAATATCCATTGAGCTCTCTATTTTTATCTATTTAATATATGTCAACACGAAGCAGCAGCAGTGTCGACTTTTATATTTACATACACTGTATCTCAGATGTTTACCCACAAACGAGCTTCAAAAATGCATTGAAGTCTGGGGAAACTACTGAGAATTTTGTCCTTTAAAATTAATAAATACACTCCTGATCAAAAATTTAAGACCACTTAAAAATCTTTAAAAAGAAATATTTTTTTACGGATAGATTTTAAACTCCTCCCACTTAAGGTTACCAATACTACAATCTAAAAGGTTATGGAAACAAAAAGCTACATTCCAAATATTTTATTTAGAAATTTACATTTTTATAAAATGAGGCGATTTACACATGATCAAAATTATAAGACCAGAGACAAAAATTCTACGAAATTGTACAAAAAGTGTATGCAAAGTGTATGAAAACATTCAACAACCAAATTTAATCATGAATTCTACCTCCACTGCTTTTGATGACTTCAAAAATTCTGTCGGGCATGCTAGAAATAAGTGTTTCCATTAAGGTGCAGGGGATGTTGCTCCAGCTTCTGAAGATGGCTTCACAAAGTTCATTTTTTGTTGAATATTGTTTGCCATTTCGATAAACATCTCTTGTCATCCATCCTCAAACATTTTCAATTGGGTTCAATTCTGGTGAGTATACAGGATGTCCCAAGAGATAGACCCCATTTTCTTGTAGAAAGGTCAAGGTCCGTCTTGCAGCGTGAATTGCAGCATTATTCCGTTGGAATAACCATCCATCCACACACAAACAATGGCCCTCCATCATCAATAATGCTTTTTGTAGCATGCTAACATAACCAGCCACTGTTTGACAACCCTGCACCACCTGGAGCTCCATCGTCCCTCTGTAAGAAAAGGCACCCCATACCATTAGGGACCCTCCACCACTATCACGTGTGGAGAAAATTTCAGGAGGCATGTTTTTGTTATGCCAATATCGTTGGAAGCCATCAGGACCATCTAGATTGAATTTTTCTCATCAGAAAACAGGACTTTAAATGTAAGGTCAATAGACACCTCCTAACACACTAACCTGCTCCCATTCTATCAAACACTCTTCCCATCTGCCCAACCCTCATCCTCGGTATCCTTACTCATCAGTCACCTTCCTCCTGACATTCCCTATATCTAACCACTCCTTCTCTTTACCTTCCCCTATGTAGCCCCATGCGCAATAGTGGCAGTGGAATGCCTTGCTTGGGGTGAGATGATTAAAAAAAAAAAAGGACTTTCTTCCACTTCTCAACGTCCCATGTTTGGTATTCACAACCAAACTTTATGCGGTCCACCTTGTGACGTGGAAGCAGCCGAGGAATAAGTTGCAAATCACAGTTTTACTGCGATTTACCTTAGCTGCGATCGCCTGCTGTGACAACCCTTGCTTATGGAATTCTAGAATTCGAGAACGCTCAATTTTGGTAAGTTTGCTTGCATTAGGCATGTTAACACGTTTACGCAGTGATTGCTGATCTCTAACTGAACTAAAAAACATTGGAATTACCCTAGATCTAACAATTTATACGCCTGGTCTTATAATTTTGATCATGTGTAAATCGCCTCATTTTATAAAAATGTAAATTTCTAAATAAAATATTTGGAATATAGTGGTCTTATATTTTTGATCGGGAGTGTATCTCTCTTGAAAGACTCAAATGATAAATCTTATAGAAAGGTCTTCGTATATATCTCTGTTTGTCTATCTATCGCTCTATCTCGATATATCAAGATATATTTTCTATGTATTTTATGTATATAATAATATATTTAATATTATTGAAATTTAATTGTCTTAAGAAAAAATGTCGGCGAATAATGAATTATTGATAGGATTATTTTCATTTTTTAAAACTCTATCTCGGCATTTTAAACAGTGTATAAATATTTGTTTGTTTCTTTGTTTACTGGCATATCATCTCCTCATGGGTCATTTAATTTAATTTTTTGGGGAGCATTAGTAATTTAGTATTGCTGGTAATTAGAGAAAAATTTACCAGCAATACTAAATTACTAATGAAAATGTATTGCTGGTACTTTTACTACAAAAACGTATTTCTATATTTTCATAGTGTTTTTACCCCAGCTTGGGTATTTGAGTATTTACCCATAGCTGTCCCAGCTACCTCGGGTCAGGATGGACCTGAGAACAACAGTACTTAAGAGGCGGTTCCACACTCCTTATCAGAGGCCCTGCTGCCGGATTAAATCGTTTATGCATTCGTTTAATAGTGTTACTATTTTTTGTAAACCTACCCTGCACATAACATCATCCATGTGAATGCATGTATCTGGTTTGAATTTGAATTGTAGTATCCCAAAAATACCAGTATGTAAGCAATAAAATCATTACTCACAGCATTCAGTTCTTGATAATGACCGAAAATGAAAACATTAAGTTTGAACAATTTTAATTAATTTGGATGTACAACTTATTAGAAAATTATAAAAATGCAATTAAAATATCCAACCGCCTGTTTAATTTAACAAAACTTGTTTGTATACAGAGTCCACCTACAAAATCTATACACACTTCAGGAAAGAAAAAACTTGTACAGATACTGTAATACTAAACTTATTCACTCATCACGAGACTAATACAAGTTACCTTTGGACACTACAATCACAAGAAAAGCTCAAAATGATGGCCCTTAGTTTCCAGATATTTATTAGTTTGTTTGTTGGTTTGTTTCGAGATTTAACGACCTATCAATCCTTATCGGATCATTTTAAGGTCATAACCAATGATTTTTGAGTAAGATTATTTTAAAAAACAATGGTTTGTTGGTAATATATTTTTCATTCAAAAAAGTTTTGTTGGTAATATATTTTTCATTCAAAAATAATTTCTTGGTAATATATTTTTCATTCAAAAAAGTTTTGTTGGTAATATATTTTTCATTCAAAAATAATTTCTTGGTAATATATTTTTCATTCAAAAAAGTTTTGTTGGTAATATATTTTTCATTCAAAAATAATTTCTTGGTAATATATTTTTCATTCAAAAATGTTTTGTTGGTAATATATTTTTCATTCAAAATGTTTTGTTGGTAATATATTTTTCATTCAAAAATGTTTTGTTGGTAAATACCTTCATAGCATTTTGACCCTGGTTTGGGGGCCAACTATTTACCCATAGCTGGGACCCTAGCAGGTGCTACCACTCCGGGTCAGGGTGGACCTGGGAACAACAGCAATCAAGAGGTGGTTCCATGCTCCTCACAACCTCACAATCAGAGGTCTTGCTGCCGAATGCAGTTTACGGTCATACCCAGGACCAATATTTATTAGTGTGACGAACTACTGCTGGAACAACGTTGGCCAAAATGTCCAGTGGTATTGCTACACATGCATTTTCTATTTCTTGTCTAAGAGCCGCCATTTTTGTCAGTTTCTTGCGATCCTTTTGGGTCCCTCATAAGCAAATTCTAAAAACTACGAAAAGAAAATTTTTTCTTTTCTGAAGTATGTATATATTTCTCTAGAGGACTCATTGTGTGTATATGTAACATAATGTGGCTTCTCTCTGTCTCTTCTACAAATATTTTCACGGCTTATGTTCTGATGAGCTTAACTCCCTGGTTTTCCCCTCTATAGGAATTTACTCGAGCTACTAGACTAGCAACTAGTTCCCACCCTTTTACAGTGAAATCAATCAAATGCAACAGCAACTTCTACTCTATCAGCAATTTTGCTTGCATTTCCCGCCTGTGGAATTCACTTCCGTATACTTACTTCCTTGAAAACTACAATCTCCAAGAATCTAAATGCAAAGTCAATTGCCATCTCTTATCTTCTTGGTTTACATCATATCTATGACAACCTTTGTATCATGTTCTTCTGACTTTCCACTCCACTCTCATGCAGCTCTCTTCATATCTGTATTCTTATCCTTCTCTTATTCATTCTCTGACACCCCTGTAACACCCTGCGCACCAGTGGTAGTTCTGCCTTGCTAGGAGTGAAATGAGGCAGACTTTTAGCGTATGATGTATGGAGTATGATACATCATACGCTAAAACTCTGCCTCATTTCACTCCTAGCAAGGCAGAACTACCTTCGTAGACTGAGACTAAAAGAATATTTCTCAGTCAACAAATCTACTTCTACTACAGACAACAGCGCTAACCAATCATGCTCCAAACTTCCTCTTACGAAGAATAACACTCTATGGACTCCATCAAGCGGACGTAACCAACACTTGGATCAATATGCCAACAAAGCCAGACAACACATGGATAACTTCTGAAAAAACAAAGGACACCAAATAAAAAAAAACACAACTTATCCAAAATAGAACACCAAGCCATCTATACACTTAAAAACAACTGAGACATAATTATCATACTAGCCGATAAGGGCAGAGCTATAACCATCTTAGACACTAACAACGATATTAAAGAAGCAGAATCACAACTTCAAAATAACAGATTTTATGTACCCTTACCTCTAGATCCGACTAGCACTTACAAAACAGAATTATCACTTCTCATTCAGAACCTGAACCACAACATAAAAAATAAAATAAAATCTCTTATTCATGAGAACCCTAAAACAGCAACATTCTACACTATCCCAAAACTACATAAACTCCCCAAAATCATTTCAGAAAAGCACCCTAACACCTCTTCATCCAGCCCACATCCAACTAAACAATCAAATAATGAAGAGAACATCTATAAAATTTAAAAAACCCTCAAAATCACACCTCCTGGCAGACCCATAATATCACAGAACTTATATCTGGGTACATAAACAATATCCTGAAACCTTTATTGCCTGGCATACCTAGTTATATTAGAGACACTACTGACTTTCTCAACAAATTACAAAACATTAACTTAGTCCACGATGATAATATCCTAGTAACGATGGATGTTACGTCCCTGTACACGAACATTCCACATGTCGAAGGAGTATCAGCTTGCCATGAGTTCCTTAGTAACAGCAAATTACCTAACAACCAAATTACAGATATATGCCAATTAATAAATTTCATTTTAACACATAATAATTTTCAATTCAACAACAAACAATATTTACAGATTAGTGGCACAGCAATGGGCACGAAAATGGTACCTAGTTGTGCCAATATCTTAGATGCACATTCTAGAAAGGAAGATACTAGACAATTCAGAATATAAACCATCACATTATTTTAGATATATTGATGACATTTTCTTATTATGGACTCATGGATTAGAAAAATTAAAAAACGTTTTTACTTTCTGCAACAACTTCCACAATACAATTAAATTTACCATGGAGTACTCATACACATCCGTCCCTTTCTTAGACGTCATGATAAAATTAAACAATCATACACTTTCCACCAGTCTATACAACAAACCCACAAAGCAACATAAATTCCTACACTTTAACAGTTGTCATCCCCTTAAATTAAAAAAATCTATCGTATACAGCTCATTTCTAAGAATCAAACGCATATGTTCAGACCATCCAGATTTTCTAAACAACATTAACAACCTAACAAAGCAATTTCTAAAATGTAAATACCCAATAAAAATAATAAAAGAAGCACTAAATAAAACCATTCACATAAATCGTAACACACTTCTCACATACAAGAAAAGAAAAAAAAAACAACCGAATTCCCATGGTTTTTAACAACAATCAATATTCCCACACACTTATTCAGAATTTAAAAAATGATTACAAGAACCTCCAATCAAACAAAAAAATCAAAGACATTTTCGATAAACCACCCATAAATGCCATGAAACAAACACCCAACCTATCAGCTATCCTCACCTCTACCAAATATCTAAAAAATACAAACCTATCAGGGAATTACAAATGCAATAAATCTCGTTGTTTAGTTTGCAAATATTTAGTAAACGATACAGTATTTTCTATACCCAACACCAACATCAAATTACACCCACCACGTCTCACCTGTGACAGCCAAAATATAATATATTTTCTCTTTTGCTCAATATGTCCAAATAGTGGATATATTGGTGAATCTGGAAACAGTTTTAGATTCCGTTTTAATAATCATAAACTAAACATACGCCAAAACAACCCTTATTCCCCCATAGCTGAACACTTCAATCAACCAGGACACATTAGAAAACTGCAAATATTCACTGATAGATTCCGATTTTAGTTCTACATACTCACGCAGAAAGACAGAAAAATACTGGATTTTAAAATGAAATCCAAATAGGCAAGGGTTAAATAGGGACTTAGGTATTTTGAATCTTTATAAATATTTCAATAGTTAAACATTTTTTAGATACACTTAAAAAGTTTTTCTTTAAAACAACATTTAAAAGTATTATTACAGTTACATTTACGTTTAAAAATATTCAGACTTTGTTGCTTTCTGCATCACGTGACGGACGCTTCTCGCGACGGACGCTTCTAGTTCAAATTTTAAAATCATTTGTTTCTGATGAAAGGCCGAGGCCTGTCTGAAATATCAAATATATATATATAATAATAGAAATAAATAAATACTATAAAAAAAATACATTTTTAACTTACAACTTTTTAGTAGTTTTTCCTATATATATATATATATATATATATATATATATATATTGACGCACAATATATATATATATATATATTGGCGTATGATGCATCATACGGTAAAAGTTTTCCTCCTTCTACCGGGCGCCTATAGCTCAGAGGTAGAATCGTCGACTGACTCCCGTTCGGTCGGGTTTTAATCCTGGGTTAAAAGCAATCGGATGTCTAACCGCACTGCTCAGCTGTGATACAACAATCAGGGTGTGAGAGCGTAAATAGTCATCCGCAGACAGATCTGTTTCGCTGTATCACAGGTCATCAATACGGCTAGACTCCGATCACTTTTAACCCAGGATTGAAACCCGACCGAATTGGCGTCAGTCGGCGGTTCTACCTCTGGGCTATGGGCGCTCGGGAGAAGGAGGCAGACTTTTTAGCGTGTATATTATCATTATACACGCCCAATAGCTGAGAGTATTCTAATTCATTACTGAATGAACGATGCGTAGATGCCAGAGTAGCTACTGTTTTTTAAAGTATATATATTACTCATTACTCAAAATATTTTTTAGTTGAGTTGGTTTCAGTAAACATTTTTTAACAGTGTAAACTACGACAACCGGTCAGCATACTCAAGAGATTTAATAAAATATAGTGTATTCTTCGGAAGAGTTCAAACTAGTGCACTCTCCCTTTGTAGGGGCTAAGGGTCTGTGGTACTTTAAACTGCTCTCTGCTCTAACACAGATTAGGGACACAAATTCGAAACTTGCCGGAGTACGTTTCTTTATCAAGTCGCTGGAATGCTCAAGCCGGCAGACGCAATTCAGAATCTTTCAAATAATTTTTTGAAAATTATATCGGGGCATCTACTTAAACACATCTATCCTCCAGTAATGAGAAATAATGTCTGATTAAAAATAAAATCAATTAATTTCTCATATATATATATATATATATATATATATATATATATAGTCACGAATCTCTATCTGTGCACTTCTGTTTTTCTATGTCTGAACGGCAAATTTTAAAAACAATTTTTTTCTATCTTAGTCCCACCCCACTTTTTTTTAACTACCCGTTTATGAATATGTTTTTGGGTTTCCTCCGGTATATGAATTTTTGTACCATATTTGAACTAATACATTTTTCTTTCGGATCGTTATTGAAGAAGCGAGAATTTTCTTGCCGAAATAGCTATTTAACGAATGTAGAATTCGGAATTTTTTTTAACATACTATACATATTTGGCTCTGTAAATAGATAATACTATTTACATTGAGCCCTCTACCTGGATCATTTTTAATATTAATAATATTAGTATTAATAAGATCTGTTTTTTGGGGATTTAACCTTTGCTCATTCTTTCTTTTTTTTCTTTTTTTTTTTTGGATTTAATATATATATATATATATATATATATATATATATTGTCGGGTTGGGTTGTCGGCGACTAAAACGGCGCCTCCGCTGTGTGCAAGCTCAGTGTGGAGGGCGGTGTAAGCACCGTGCAGGATCTAAAAGACAAAAACAAAACAAGACCTGTCAAAGGGGGGAAGAGCTCCTATAATCCAACGGTACCTACACAAGCAACCAGCTATGGTTTATATAGTCTTCGCCAACCCGTATATATATATATATATATATATATATATATATATATATATATATATATATATATATATATATATTTATTTGCTTAGATGTTATTTTTTAATGGATTCTCGTATTTAAATCGATGCTAATTACCGTGGTAAAAAAAAACACTTTCCTTGGCAAATAATCCAAGTGGATTCTAGTAATGAAAAATGATAAAAAAAAAACAATATTCAGTGTAATTAATTACAGAGCAAATATTTATTAAAATTAAATTACAAATCACTTTATATGGAGAAAGTATATTTCTGCAGACGAAGTTATACATACAGGCATTCTACATACATACGTACAAGCTTCGATAGATAGATAGATAGATAGATAGATAGATAGATAGATAGATAGATAGATAGATAGATAGATAGATAGATATGAACAGTCTGAGATAGATAGATAGATAGATAGATAGATAGATAGATAGATAGATAGATAGATAGATATGAACAGTCTGAGATAGATAGATAGATAGATAGATAGATAGATAGATAGATAGATAGATAGATAGATATGAACAGTCTGAGATAGATAGATAGATAGATAGATAGATAGATAGATAGATAGATATGAACAGTCTGAGATAGATAGATAGATAGATAGATAGATAGATAGATAGATAGATAGATAGATATGAACAGTCTGAGATAGATAGATAGATAGATAGATAGATAGATAGATAGATAGATAGATAGATAGATAGATAGATATGAACAGTCTGAGATAGATAGATAGATAGATAGATAGATAGATAGATAGATAGATATGAACAGTCTGAGATAGATAGATAGATAGATAGATAGATAGATAGATAGATAGATAGATATGAACAGTCTGAGATAGATAGATAGATAGATAGATAGATAGATAGATAGATAGATAGATAGATATGAACAGTCTGAGATAGATAGATAGATAGATAGATAGATAGATAGATAGATAGATAGATATAGAACAGTCTGAGATAGATAGATAGATAGATAGATAGATAGATAGATAGATAGATAGATAGATAGATAGATAGATATGTGCGGAGATTCCAGCGGCAAAGGTCTAGTATTGAAGACAATAACGATCAGCTTAATTACTCATATTTGCACTTTAGAAAATATTCAGAGCTGGAGAGTATATCGACTGAAATGAAGTTATAAAGGCAAGAATGATAATGATCTTTCGATAAACAATTCATGAAATAATGAATATATATAATTTATAATGCTCATGTTTTATTTATGAACATCAGACAACACAAGAAAGTACTGAGTGAAATCAAAACCACAAAGGTGGGAATACTCGTCCGAATGTATCGCAGTATAAGAACGAGTTTATATTTTAAAATAAAAACAATAGTAAGAAGGACGTAGAGTCAACTAACCGAAGAATCGTGACAGCAACAATGATAGGGATTGTTGTCTGAACAATTTGGGGAATAAAGTAGATGCGTAAAAAACTGGAAACAGAGACTAATAGAACATTATTACCTTTAAGCAGGGTAATATCAGCCCCGTAGGCGTGTTTTTTATTGTTGTTTGTTTGTTTGTTTTTTGTTTGTTCCCTCACCCAGCCCAGTCCGTTGCGCAGGCTGGTTGACAGCGTCGGAGAGGGTGAAAATAAAGCAAAGGAAAAAGAAAGAAAGAAGTCTCAGAATGTAACAGATGTAGTCGGAGCTATAGGTTGAGAAGGGCGTGGAGTCCGTCTCTCACCGTGGTTCCCACGTGTACAAACGAAAAGTAGAAACAATGTAGGAGAACCGATCGGCTGAATTCAGAAACATCGTTGGCAACGCATCAGTTCCACCTGTCTTCATTAACGTGTGCATAAAAAAGGAATTAGATTAAAAAAATTTAAAAAAACAAAAAAAACAAAACAAGAGTTAAAGTATGAAAGCGCATCTTTTCACAAAAATAAAAAGCCCAACATACAAATCAAATTGAAAATACCAAAATTAAATTAGTAAAACAATTTAATTATTTGGGAAGTGTTTTAACAGAGGACGGAAAGTGCGAGAATGAAATCCAAAGGCACGCTAGGATAGCGAAATATGTCTTCCAAAAGCTAAGAAAAACTATTAAGAAACAGAAAATTCGCATTTTTAGATAATAATAATAATAATAACAACAACAATAAAAATAGTCAAACATTGCAACCCGCCTAAGTCAATACCGACATCATCTTAGCAATTAGTAAGAGATGATTATTAAAATGAGAAAGAACTGCAATGAACTTCACAGCTCTCAAGAGTGAAAATACAAAAAATGATCTCGGCCACTCTCAAAATTAAATACGCACTTTAAATGAACGATGAAATGTACCAAAGATATCGCATTATAATTAATGAATCATTTATTTAATATTATTTTAATGATTTTTTAAAATCCAAAATAATTTCATTTACATTTCTGACAAACATTTTTTCCACCTTTATTTGGCTGTAGTCGTTGATAGATATATATAATAAAATAAGTAAATAGTGTTACGCTGCAAAAATTGTGGAAATTTCGATTTTACTTTTTAATATCCCAAAGATGTGTCTTGACTTTTTTGTGTGTATTCTATCTTTTTTTTACTTTTTATTTATTTATTTTATAATAAATATTAGATTTATATTATAAATAATAATGTTTTCGTGGAAATAAAATAGTGCGTTCAGAAAATGTAATGACATGAAGCAATCTAGGGAAGGTAATTCAGTATTTGGCATGTGAAACGGGCGATAAAATATTACTAAAAAAAAGGAAAAATAACCCAAAATCTTTATCCCGTACAGGATCGAACCCAAAATTTAGTCAGTTCGTACCAGTCATGAGGCCAACCATCCCTGAAAGTTTCTTGTGGGTTATGTGACGGGCAGATAGACAAACAAACAAACAAACAAACAAACAAAAAAACCAGACAAATGTGACCGAAAACAATGCCTCCGACTTAAGTCGGAGGTAATAATAACTTTGAAGATCTTCAAAATAAACTATGAAAATACAAGGATCTTGCAGTACAAAAAATGTTTTAACAGAGTCCGAAGGAACGTTGGAATAGCGAAAGATGTTGAGCAAAGTATTAATATCTCAATCTATCAATTATTTAAAGCCGAAATCTAAATATTTTGTACGCAAGTTTATTTTGATTGGCGGGTAGAAGATAATAATTGTTTCAGTGATACAGCTCTTACTAATTAATCCATAGCTGGGAGGAGAAGAGGTGGATTCATACTTTTTCCAAGGGTATTTGTGGGTAATTTTTTTTTTTTAATCATATCACCCCAAGCAAGGCGAAAACGCCACTGATGCGCAGGGGGTTACGTAAGAGTGAAAAGATTGGAAAAGAGAAAAACCGGAAACCACATCCTAAACAGGAAACAAAGGATGAGCCTCTTCACCTGTTCAATAGATGTGGGTGGAGTGTGAACCGGGCGATAGTTTAGTCTATCTACTCCAATTGAAGAAAAACAAATAAAGAAAAGAGTGAAAAGATTGGAAAAGAGAAAACCGGAAACCACATCCTAAACAGGAAACAAGGGATGAGCCTCTTCACCTGTTCAATAGACGTGGGTGGAGTGTGAACCGGGCGATAGTTTAATCTATCTACTCCAATTCTAGTGACGTCATATTTTTCTCCTTCGGAGGACATGGAATAGACGGGAATATTCTCCGTCCTTAATATTTCACCAGAAGTATTTTTTTTTCTTTTCATATCCCAAAAAGGGTGTGAAAAATACCGAAAGTAAAGTTCCAGATTCTTCCTTTTCGTGCTTCGCCAGTTCCTTTTTGTTTATATTAAGAAATATATTTAAATTGTGTTATTCTGAGACATCAAGATGAAAGAAGCAAGTGAAAGATTTAAAGAAACATTACTATCGGTCTAAGTTCATGAAAAAACGTCTCAAGTACTCTTGAAAAAACAATGCACGCCATATCACAAACATACTCACACATAAAGGGTATATTACATTATGTTACACTAGCAGTATAGTCCGGCGTCGCTCGGGCGCAACGAAAGCTTCAAAACCAATCCATGGTCATCTTGCCTTTTATATATATATATGTATATATATGTATATATATATATATATATATATATATATATATATATATTATCGATCTTCTGCACTACTGTAAGGAACCGCAACCCTGAAACCTCTCAACACCGTGTCCCACGTCCCCGTCCATGAGTGTATCAAATTTGATCAAAATCGGACCACCCCCTCCACAACCCGACCCCCTCGACTACCGATCTCCGACATTCATACAACAAACACAATGAGAAATGGAACTCAGTTCCCCGATTGACAATTCCAAGCCATTATCCCGCATAACCAAACTTACAGCACCTGGCATTCCTGAGCAGTCGCTCATTTAGAGACTGACCAGACTCGAGGTTGCTTAACTTTGGTGATCGTAAGAGATCCGGTGTTTCAGTGTGTTATAGTTGTAAGCCCGCAAATTATTATGAAACAATAATTTCGTTAGGAAAGAAAATAGTACTGAACTATTATGCAATGTCGGTCCAGCTATATCGCAGTGAATGCTGAACAATCTCCTCATAGATGAAAAAGAGACTTGAAGTAACAGAAATTTAGTTATACAGAAGGATGTTGAGAATACACTGGACTGAACATGTGAGCAACGAGTTTTAGAGAAAATGAAAACAAAGAGGAAGAGACGGTTGAAATTTCTAGAGCGCATAATAATGAAAGTGGGCTTGGAAAATTCGATACTCACAGGACATTTTGAAGGCAATAGGAACAGAGAACAACACATAATCTACCCAGCAAGCTTGTGTAAATGGATAGCAGAACAATATTTAAGAGAGATAACAAAAATACAAAATTCATTAAGATCTTCAAAGGAAAGGAAATTGGGGAGAGTCATGATCGCCCACGGCACACAGAAGAAAAAGAATCTGTTTAGTCTAAATGGCACTCTGTTTTCCTATTTAAAAACTCAAGTCATGTTCTCAAATAGCCCCGTCATATTTAGACTTTCATGTGAGTGTCAAATCATTCAGAAATATCTAAACTGCCAACTGTATACAGCCGCTTTCTCAGAGGAATAGTTAAAAATGACTTTGACAAAGTGAAATCCATGGGTCTTGGCAAAGTCCACACTTCTTCCAACCTTGTGACTGGTGCTACACGATCACGAACAAAGAAATATCGCTTGAGAACATCCAATATTTGAAGATCTTAAAAAAAACTATCAAAATACAATTATCTTGAAGTGGAAATCTAAAAAATTCGAACATAAGGTCATCAATCCCTCTAGTTGTAGTTAGAGCCCTCAGATTGATTGGAAAAGGTTGTGATTGAAATTCATTCTTCCTTTCGGATTAAATTTTGAGAAATGCTGTCTGTTCTCTCTTTTTCGGAATCAGTAATTTCGAAGCGATCTCCTACACGCCTGGTTGTTATTTGTGATTAGCATCCTTTCATTTTATGCAATCCTTTGTCGGCATCCTTTCATTTTATGCAATCCTTTGTCGGCATCCTTTCATTTTATGCAATCCTTTGTCGGCATCCTTTCATTTTATGCAATCCTTTGTCGGCATCCTTTCATTTTATGCAATCCTTTGTCGGCATCCTTTCATTTTATGCAATCCTTTGTCGGCATCCTTTCATTTTATGCAATCCTTTGTCGGCATCCTTTCATTTTATGCAATCCTTTGTCGGCATCCTTTCATTTTATGCAATCCTTTGTCGGCATCCTTTCATTTTATGCAATCCTTTGTCGGCATCCTTTCATTTTATGCAATCCTTTGTCGGCATCCTTTCATTTTATGCAATCCTTTGTCGGCATCCTTTCATTTTATGCAATCCTTTGTCGGCATCCTTTCATTTTATGCAATCCTTTGTCGGCATCCTTTCATTTTATGCAATCCTTTGTCGGCATCCTTTCATTTTATGCAATAGATGGATGTAATAAGGGCGCAATTGTCAACAAAGCAGAAACAATAATTTTAATTTTTTTTTTTTCTTACCAAAGTTTTTTTCTCTGATTTTTCAAAATTGATAATGCTAATGATTAAAAATTTGGATTGGTAAGCATTTGTCTTAGAAACATTCGGATAAATTAGACAAGTGGTTCCCAAACATTTTTCAGCTTATGCTCCACTTTGAACCCAGAATTGTTCTGTGATCGATGAAATTATTATAGTGTAACAAATTAATTCTATTTAACATAGCCAGTCAGTTAATTGCTATACGTGATACACGCTTGGGCGACCATGTCTCCCGCAGTAGGTTGCCATTTATTGACGCGGTAGAATGGTAGCCGACCAAGGCTATAGAACCCAATCTCTCCTGCTATTTATCCCATAGCAGGAGGGAGAAAAGGACAGATTAATACCTGTCTCAAGGGTATTTTTACGTACGTAAATCCAACTGGAATTCGAACTCTGCGCTCCAATTTCACATTCCGAGCCGATATCCATTACACCATAACGCACATTTTACATAGAATATAGCCAATTATAAAATTTCTGTGGACTACCTGAAATTTGCCATGGCCCATTTTGGCCATAGATTGGGAAACATTGGAAAACAAAATGACCTCGAAGCAAACAGGTTTGAGCTTGATAGATAATACTGACAGATTTTCTATACTTTTAGAGTTTGTTTAATCGCTTACTATTTATGAGCATAAACTTTGAATTATTGCAGTTTAATAATAAACAACATACTCTTAAGTTAATGTCTGTTTACAGATATTTTAAGCACTCAATATATTAAAAGATCTTAATTCATAATTCAGTTCTGGCTATACAAGTATATTTCGGCATCTTGCAGAATAAAAACAAATTTAAAATGTCAAACGTGACACAGTATAAAGATTGTCTGTAATAATTAACTTTCTTTGTAAATTTGCAAATATCCAAGTCCAAACTTAGTTGCATCTTAAAATTTAAAACTCTCTCTAAAAGTTACATTTTTTCGATAGAAACTAAAAAACTATTGTAGATTTCTATAAACTTTTTTTCTTTTATTATCTGTGAATTACCATGGCATCTTGGGAAAGATAGTGGAGTGGTTTCTCATTGACCCCTCCTCAGTTTTTTTTTATTTATAGTAGTCAGTTTCCTTGACTGGCTACCATCTAAATCTAGAAAGCCCAGTCTGCTTTACTACCTTAACTCATTGCTGGATGGTAGGAAAAAAGATGGACTCATGTCTTTTCCAGTAGGATTAAAATGGATGCAACATCAGTCAGTTAAGTGTCATACGTGATACACTCTTGGGCGATCATGTCTCTTTCGAGATATGACTGACAGGGCAGAAGAATTTCCTGCAGTAGGTTACAATTACTTTCTGCGGTAGACTGGTTGCCAACCAAGGCTATAGAACCCAATCTGTCTTGTTAGCTGGAGCAAAGAGACAGTATAATACCTTTTCCAAAGTTATTTGCGCGTAAGTGAATGCAACAAATTCAACTGTAATTCGAACTCAGCTCTTCGATTCTTCGTTCCGAGCCGACATGCACTGCACCGCAACGCACATCCAGATTGGACGCGACATACTAGGCCGCAAGTTGAACACGGTTCGCCGATTCCACTTTCAGCATAGATCACCGCTATGTCAACAATACATTCATTCAATGGCTCCATTATTCAACTGAAAATCTAACTTTTATTAATATCCGGGCAATTATCCAATTTAAACAAGGTTGGCACAAACTGCGTTGCATGAGGAGATAGTGTCAAATATTTATGTTTGCAATGCCCGGCATATCATTAATGATGAATAACATAAAAAAGTCAATAAAAGTATTTCATTTACTTGATTACTATTGTCTAAAAATAATTAGCTTGAGATTTAGTACCAGTCAGTAAAGAAAATTTGAGAAAATTTAGGATAAATTAAGTTTGGTGAATGACATAAGATCACAAAAGAAATAATCTGATTTTAGCGATAATAAAATGCATAAAGACCTTTTTTTCAGACTATAAGGGTTTGTTGTTTTTAATCGTTTCAATCCAAGCAAGGCGGTACCGATACTGATGCGCAGGGGGCTACATAAGAGTAAAAGTTTAGACAAGAGGAGAGTGAAGAGAAAGACGGACCAGTTACAGTGGGTGTCAGAGAAAGGGCAAGAGAAGGATGGAAACACAGGTGTGAAGAGAGTTGCGAAGTTAGAGAGAAAGGGAAAGAACAAGATAGAACAAGATATACAGGGTGATGTAGAAAGAACTGGATTCAAGTGGATAAGAGATGGGTATTGACCTTGTATTTAAATTCCTGGAGGTTGCAGCCATCAGGAAAGCAAGTATATGGAAGGGAGTTCCACAGGCGGGAAGTGCGAGAAAAGAAGCTGGTGAAGTAGAAATGTCGGCTGCATTTGGTTGATCTAACTGTAAATGGGTGGGACCTTGTTGTCACCACGAGTAAATTCCAGTGGCGGGGGCACCAGTGACTTTAGTTCATCAGAGCAGAAGCCATGAATTTGTAGAATAGACAGAGGAAATCCACATCCCGCCGGTGAGAAAGGGGCTGGAGTCAAGCTGCCAAGTCGGAATCTATCACGTTACAGATTCTCCTTTAGAGCCTGTCTAGAACACTGAGATGAACAGCGGGGGCGCCTGACCATATATGACAGCAGTATTCTATGCATGGACGGATGGTTGATTTGTATATGTGCAAGATGGATTCAGGCGGAACTCAAGAATGCTACACATTAAAAGAAAAAATACTTACTTAATCGAAAATTTCTTTAAATTTTAATTATCGATTCTTGCCATAATGTACACCTACACTCTGGTTTTTATACCTCCTTTCATGAAAGAAATACCCTTTTCCAAAGCTAACATGATCAAAATATTTTTAAATGAAAATAAAATGGTTAACTCAAGGCGATTAAATATTCAAAATATAGAAATACATAAATAATTTATTAAAATAAAATAAAATAAAAATTCACTAAAAAGTAAATAAATACATAAATAGATAATTATTCAACAGCATTTACATATTTTCGTTTGTTAGAAAATAAATCGCATCACTTAGCGTCTTCCAGAATTAAAAAAAAAGAATTACTGAAAAAGTAATTGAAACTCACCTGAAGCGAGCTGAATGTGTAATGCTCCTCATGCCAATGACATTTCCACCGAGCTTCTCTACGGCATATGATTTCATTTAATTTATTGTGTTCCTCTCGAATTAATATTTAAACTGGGGTCATCAGGAGAGAATGTGCACCGTTCCGGAGCCTTCCTCTCAACGGTTTTCACTTGTACACCGGCTCCCCATTATAACGATATACAAGTGTGTCGGCAAAATGAGATTTACGAAAGATTTCGAAAAACGGCAAACCTTGCGTTTTGAGAATGCAACGTGAAACTCATTACGCATTCACGATCAGTCATAATATTTCTTTCTCCCCAGCTCTTAACGTAATGTTTTGCTAATGATGTTGTCTAGCAAACACCACGCTTCCGATCCGGATGCTACTGGAAATTTGATTCTTGGCTGTTTGGGTTGCGTCCCATCCTTTAATTCAACAGCTTGGATATCCTCAGCACTTGTGGTATGCATCCTGGCATTGGTTTTCCGACGTCTTATCTGCGTTGGCAGAGCGCTGCTCCTGGACCGTTTTCAGAGAAGCTCAACCTATTTTTGTAAGGTGAATCTTCGCTCCCTTTTGGAACCTGAATGTCCGACTACAAACACATGGGAAGTCCGTGCACTCTCCTAAATTCATGGTTTGTTTTTCATTCCGGGTTCGTTGCCGATTGAGCCGTTTGGATTCATCATCCTGCCTCCCTTTCGGTAAATCCTGAAGGCATTTCCTTATATTTTCTCTTTTAGCAATTGTTAATGAACTCTGGGTTGCTGACCCGGTAAGATCATCTGGTCTTTCCCAGCGTCTCCTGTCTTTCCAGGTGTCTGCTAGTCTGTTCCTAACAGTCATTCAGTCTATTCCTGAAAGCCAACGGACGAGCCATGAGTTTCCAGAGTTTATATTTTCCTACAAAATTGGCTTTAAGAATATTTTAGAGCGTTCTTAATTTTAGAATTTGAAAACCTAATAACTTTTCTCTACTTCGGTTTGTATATATAAGTATAAAATAAGATTCTTATACTTGTTATGATAAAGACCTTCAAGGAATGAAACACGTTGGTAAAGAAAGGTTTTCCTTTTGTTAACTCTACTATGCTTCTTTTATGACATTACACGCGGCAAAGTATTGTCATTTAAAAGACAAGAAAAAGATGTTAATTTCTGGGGTACGTGACGTGAAAAAATAGCATTTTGTCTCAGGAAGACAATTTCTCCTTAATATTTGTTCTATCTTTTCAGCTACAAATGGCCTATGTCGACAGATTAAAAAAAGAGGATCATAAAGCAAAAGAGATTTTAGGTCGAGTTATGCCCGGGGCATGTTCTTCAGTGGACAAAAATCGCAAGGAAATGAGAAAATAGATATTTTTGCTTGAAATGCCTGGTGTGTTTTTGATGATGGGCAAGATAAAAAAACAAAAACATGATTTCTCTTAACTGGTTGTTATTATCTTAAAAATAATCATATTGCATTTTAATAACAGTCATTAGAGAAAATTTTAGAAAAGATTATTAAAAATGCCACAATAAAAAACAATTGATTTTAACTGGTTTTAATTGTAATTCCTGAAGATCGTCCTTCCAGAAAATATATGTGCTATGTCTCTCTTGTGGCATTATAACTTCAGCGTTTAAATGACAAGAGAAAATTGTCTTAAAATAATCATATTAGTGACAGTCAGTAGGGAAAATCTGGGAAAAGCTTATTCAAAATACCACAATAGAAGCAGACCACTTTTCGCTAAAACGAAATTAATGAAAGTCTAAGTTTTCGAAAAATATATGCTTCGCTATGTATTACTTATGGCATTACAATCTTCAATCTGTGTTGGTTATTTCAATCTGTGTTGAAATTATTTCAATCTGTGTTGGTTATTTCAATCTGTGTTGAAATTATTTCAATCTGTGTTGAAATTATTTCAATCTGTGTTGGTTATTTCAATCTGTGTTGAAATTATTTCAATCTGTGTTGGTTATTTCAATCTGTGTTGAAATTATTTCAATCTGTGTTGGTTATTTCAATCTGTGTTGAAATTATTTCAATCTGTGTTGAAATTATTTCAATCTGTGTTGGTTATTTCAATCTGTGTTGAAATTATTTCAATCTGTGTTGGTTATTTCAATCTGTGTTGAAATTATTTCAATCTGTGTTGGTTATTTCAATCTGTGTTGAAATTATTTCAATCTGTGTTGGTTATTTCAATCTGTGTTGAAATTATTTCAATCTGTGTTGGTTATTTCAATCTGTGTTGGTTATTTCAATCTGTGTTGAAATTATTTCAATCTGTGTTGGTTATTTCAATCTGTGTTGAAATTATTTCAATCTGTGTTGGTTATTTCAATCTGTGTTGGTTATTTCAATCTGTGTTGAAATTATTTCAATCTGTGTTGGTTATTTCAATCTGTGTTGAAATTATTTCAATCTGTGTTGGTTATTTCAATCTGTGTTGAAATTATTTCAATCTGTGTTGGTTATTTCAATCTGTGTTGGTTATTTCAATCTGTGTTGAAATTATTTCAATCTGTGTTGGTTATTTCAATCTGTGTTGGTTATTTCAATCTGTGTTGAAATTATTTCAATCTGTGTTGGTTA
This sequence comes from Ascarosepion bandense, assembly GCA_037127315.1. NCBI lineage: Eukaryota > Metazoa > Mollusca > Cephalopoda > Sepiida > Sepiidae > Ascarosepion > Ascarosepion bandense. The sequence continues at coordinate 1,945,550 of JBBBDQ010000772.1, read as the reverse complement.
TTTCAATCTGTGTTGAAATTATTTCAATCTGTGTTGGTTATTTCAATCTGTGTTGAAATTATTTCAATCTGTGTTGGTTATTTCAATCTGTGTTGAAATTATTTCAATCTGTGTTGGTTATTTCAATCTGTGTTGGTTATTTCAATCTGTGTTGGTTATTTCAATCTGTGTTGGTTATTTCCTGGTTATTAGCTGTGCACCATTGGACCCATTTTTCTCCGCGGTCATTGCGGTTTCATAGTCGGAACTTGACAACTTTCCCTCTCCCTGCCCATTTTGGCCTTCAGGTCTCCCATGATAATTCTAATTTCTTATGATTTACACTGAGCCTTTGGGGTGGGGAGGTCAATTTTTCTCTAGCGTTTGCTCTACCTCTTCAGCTGCCCTATGGTTGACAATTGAAAAAGCAAGTTTACTGGGGTCGGGGGAAGATACTAGTACAAGTTTACCCAGAGAATGTTCTTCAGTGGACACAAATCGCAAGGTGTGAAGAAATAGTCAGATATTTTTACTTGAAATGCCTGTTGTGATTTTGATGATGAGAAAGATTTTAAAAAAAGCAGGATTTCTCTTAGTTGGTTACTATTGTTTTAAAAATAATTATATTGCATTTTAGTGACAGACAATAGAATAAAAATTGAGAAAAAGATTATTCAAAGTATAGTAGCAGACCAGTTTTCGCTAAAACGAAGGCCTAAGCTTTCGAAAAATATATGCTTGACTATGTTTTACTTATGCATTAGAAGCTGTATGGCATTGGGATTTAAAAAGTAAGTAAAAAATCTTCAATTATGTTGAGAAAAGGATATTTTATTTCAGGAAACCAATTTGCTCTACCCCTTCGGCAACGAGTGCCCTATGACTGACAGATAAAATCAAAAATTTAATAAAATTAAAAAAAGGGAAAAAAAGGTGGGGGGGACTTGATTCAAAAAAGTTAGTTCGAATCTCGCCTAGAGCACGTTTTTCAGTGGACACAAATTGCAGGAGATGAAGAAATAGATTTTTTTTTTTTTTAATCATATCACCCCAAGCAAGGCGAAAACGCCACTGATGCGCAGGGGGCTACGTAAGAGTGAAAAGATTGGAAAAGACAGAAACAGGAAACAAAGGATGAGCCTCTTCACCTGTTCAATAGACGTGGGTGGAGTGTGAACTGGGCGATAGTTTAGTCTATCTACTCCAATTGAAAAAAAATAATAAAAAAACAGAGTGAAAAGATTGGAGAAGAGAGAAACCGGAAACCACAACCTGAACAGGAAACAAGTTCAATAGATGTGGGTGGAGTGTGAACCGGGCGATAGCCCAGTCAGAAGAGGAAATGTTCATACAACAGATGAAATCTTTTGTTTGCAATGTCCGGTGTTTCTTTGATGCTGAGTAAGATAAAAATCAGGAAAGGAATTTTTCTTACTCAGTTGGTTACTATTGTCTCAAAAATAATCATATTGCATTTCAGTGCCAATCAGTAAAGCAATTTCGAGAAAAAGTTTATTCAAAACGACATAGTACACGCAAATGATTTTTAGCTAAAATGAAATTCTTAAAGGTTTGGCATTTACTCTTTACAAAAAGAAGACGATTGTCTCAGACCAATGTTTTATTTACATTATTTTCATTCGGACTAATGTCCTAGTCTTTGTTGTCATTATCACAAGGTTTTGACTCTTCCACCTCATGGCCTTCTTCAGGTGTCTGTCGATCTGTGTAACCCTGAAGGAATTTCAAACTAAAACTTTTACAGTGGGTAGTTTGTTCTCGTTTCGCTGTCCATGTCAAGGGTAATCTCGTTTTATTTTACATTGCTCAGTTGTCAGTTTTTTTTTGTTTTTTTTTTTGTTTTTTTTACAATGTCTACAATGTATTCGACCCAAAAGCCACTCGAGGTAGAGGGCTAATCAGTAAGAGTATCACTCCAAGCAAAATGATAATGTCACTAAGACGCTAAGGGGGGGGCCACTGAAAGTGAAAGAGAAGAAAATAACTTTAGTGGCAGCAGGAAACAAGCTTAAACAAGAAACTAGGAATAAACCTCTATTCATCTTCAAAAGAGCGGGGAGGAGTGTAAACCGGACAATAGGCAAACCTCTCTACTTCTGTTGATGAAAAACTGTAAATAAATAGTAAATAAAAGTTCAAATTTATTTACATTCGTACTAATGCCCCCATCTCTATTGTTATTATCACAAGGTTTTGGACGTTCTGATCTCCGACCTTTTTCAGTTCAGGTGTATGTTGATCCCGGTAGCTCTTGTTCCACTCTCTATGTGTAGAGGTATCTCGTTTTTATTATTTATTTAACACTGCTTGATTATTACTCACCCTGTTTCACTGAATCTAAGTCTGTATTACCTGGCCCAGGGATTGGATTCACAATTATTAAAGTCACAAAATTCACAAACCAACAGCAGCAAAACGAGAACACTCTACCCCAGTAGATTAAATAAAGGGTTCAGTTCGAAAATCCCTCAACGCTACTTCGATCAACAGACGCCTGAAGAAGGGCAAAACTGTCGAAACGTTATGATAATAACACAGATAAGGATTATTTACATTGTTCGGACTGTTGTCCTCAACCTTTTTGCTATATTCACAATGTTTCGCCCGTTGTACGCTCCGGTCTTCTTTAGGTGATTGGAATTTCGAAACTAACCCTTTATTTCACTAGGGTATATTGTTCTCGTTCCATCCACTTAACTCACCACTGCTGTAGCCAAGTATTAAACACTGGGTCAAGTCAACTGGATCAAAGTTAACTTTAAATCAAGTCACTGGATCTAACCAAGTCTTTTATCCACTGGGACACGTGTTCTTGAGGATATTAGTCTGGGTATAAATAATTTATCCCTGAAATTCGGTCAGATAATGCGTTTTTTTATTTTATTTTAATCGGCAACAGTGCTCTGCTAATGTAGCCTTGTGTCAGACTGGCTATTAATAGAAAAAAATTATATATAAATATCTGAACACGTGTGTGATTCGAAAAATTGTTTGTATTTGTAAGTCTTGTTTACTCGAAGCCCGGATAAATAAAAGCGACTAACATACGTTCGGCTATGCTCGCACGATTGTGTATAAAATGTTTCATTAGCCCGAGTTAAATGTCTTTTCAGAGATAGCCAAGCTATAAGCGTGTGCCCCGGCCTAATCACCCGTTCCCACGCGCCAACCACACTTTCTGCTCCGATGAAACACCTGTTCAGGTGTGTCCCCGACGCCTGTCAAATAATTGATGCATTTGTTACACCGGACTCTACTGTCGTCTCGTCGCAACACTTTTAACTTCGACCGAGCAACAGCAGCAGTCAGCAGCCAGCAGTCAGCCCTATCTTGGAGCGTGAGAAATAAACCCTGGCTGGCTATGTTCCGTTTTCGTCAACGTGGGGACCTTCGTATACTCTTCCTCGTCATCAAACCTTAGTACGCATGTGTGTGCGCGTGTGTGTGTGTGTGTGTGTGTGTGTGTGTGTGTGTGTGTGTGTGTGTGTGCACGCGTATTTGTGAACGCTCGAATATTAGAATGGGTGTGCGTATGTGTTTAAATACATGTGTGAACAGTGTCGGAGTACCTTTATATTTTACAAACATAAAAATACAACTCTTTCTATCTCTTCTCTCTCTCTCAATATCTATATTTCTATATCTATATATCTATATGTATGATGTGTGTGTGTGTGTGTGTGTGTGTGTGTGTGTGTGTGTGTGTGTGTGTGTGTGTGTAAATATTTTTAGATATAATCTGCAGAGAGGAACAACGTGACCAAAAGAAAGAGACGAGAGGAAAACACCGAAAACAGTAGTTTTTTAGCCGAGGCGTTTCATCTACTAACGGACTTTATCAAAGCAAATGAATTTATTTGAAATAAAGTATGTATGAACAATAACAAATTTTATAGTATGTAACAACATTTGGCTTTTGTTTATAGATACATTATTTCAAATAAATTCATTTCGTTTTTTGCCTTGATAATGTCTGTCAGTGGACGAAACGCGTCGGTTTAAACTGTTTACCTCTTTATCTCTTTCTTTTTTTTTTTAGTCATATATATGTGTGCGTGTGTGTGAATGCGTGAGTGTGTGTGCTCTTTTTTTAGTTTTTTACTACGTTTTTTATGCTTTAAAATAAAGAAGTAATATTTATTCCACATCAGATTAAACTTTAAATTAGCTAAAATGCCCCAAATAACGTTTCAAATATTGAAAATATATATTTTATTTTTGCAAGATTTTTAAAACCATATTTGTCGATTTTACTGAAAAAAAAAAGAAAGATTTTTAACCAAAATTTCGAACGTGTTCAAAAGAATTAAAACAATTAATAAAAAAATATTATGGTCTTTCATTTTAATAATAACAAACATTTTGACGATAAAAGATTGTTTTTATCAATGGTGCCTTTTTTCATCAGGCTATGCGCTTTTTTCACTGAAGTATTGCAAGTACTTAATGTATATACATATATATATATATATATATTGTGTGTGTGTGTGTGTGTGTGTGTGTGTGTGTGTGTGTGTGTGTGTGTGTGTGTGTGTGTGTGTATTAGAATCTATAACTTTTATATACGGGTGGATTACAATTTAGATAGCGGCTATAATGACCATGTATCTGGTTACAATAAAACAGTTTCATAATCCGATATTAAAAGTTATAGATCCTTAGAAATACCTTAGAAACTTATCATCTATTATATATATAGGTAACAACTTTCAAACATGTTTCGTTAATATGACAGAGAAGGAAAATTTGATGATTTTTTTTTAATTATTATTCACAGAGGTTTTTAGTGGTACTGTGTTGTTGGTTGAACCCTAACGTACGGGTGAGGTGATTGAGATGGTAGGTGTATTCTGTTGTGCATATTGTATTTTGGTGTATATCCTTATATTTCTGAATTTCGGTTATAAGATGCTGTATCTTCTCTTTGGCTATACATAATTGTCGCTCCACATTTTTTCTCTGGAATGTGCTATTATTGTATTCGTTGCTGGCTGCCGGGTCGTGTAATTTAAATTAAATAACTTGATATTGTTTTTTTGTTGTTTTTTTTGTTGTTTTTTTTGTTTTTTTGTGATATGCTGACGTGTATTAAAATCTTCACATTCACAGCATTGCGGAACTTAACATGTTTCGTCGAAATTTACAAACTCCACGAATCGTTCAATTTCGCAAACCAATCAATGAAATTTGAATACGCTGATGTTTAGAAAAATACAGCCATACGTGATACACGCTTTGGGCGATCATGTCACGAAAGAGACATGACTGACTGGGCAGAAGATTATCCTGCAGTAGGTTGCCATTGCTTTCTGAAGTGAATGCAAGGAATTCAACTGGAATTCGAACTCGGTTCCCCGATTTGTCTTTGACAAAAAAACCGGTCCTTACGTATTATCGGGAGGACCTTTGATAACAAGGTGTTATAAGCCCGCTTATAACACCAAGGAACTGGAAAAATCAGGCTTTCATCACCTCAACGTCAACCACAAGTACAACTTTGTGGATTCGAACACCGGGGCTCATACGCAGACAGTGGAACGCCTATGGGGATCGACAAAGTGGCGAAACAAGAAGCACTGTGGCACTGCACGTCACCATTTGGAGTCGTATTTGGCCGAATTCATGTGGCGGAAGCATGTTGCCTGTACTGATGTCTTTGAGTCACTTTTGGAAGCAATTGCGACGTTCTGGCCTCCGGAATTACAAATGTAATGTTATTTTATTGTTTTAACCGTTTCAATAAATAATTTACTTTAATTTTTGAGTCGTTTTTTTAAAGGTCCTCCCGATAATACGTAAGCACCAAAAAACCTATGTCGTTGTTTTTACGCACCATAGTAAAACCAACTGTACTTTGTATTACCTTGCTGGTTTACATTTCTTCTCAAATTTTGGTTTTGATCGGTCAATGTATGGATATTTATAGGGTGTGATGGACCTTTCCCAAGAGTCTTTGCGCGTAAATGAATTCCATGCATTCACTTACGCACAAATACCCTTGCGAAAGGTATTAATCTGTCTCCTTCCTCCAGTTATGGGTTAAATAACAGGACAGATTGAGTTCTATAGCCTTGGCTGGCAACCAGTCTACAGCAGAAAGTAATGGCAACCTACTTCGGGATAATCTTCTGCATATCACGTATGGCACTTAGCTGACTGATTGATGGACGGACCAACTAACGGTAGTCACAGAATTTTTTTTTTTTTTAGATACCTCCATTAGGTATCTCCACTAATTTAGATACCTCCATTAGGTATCTCCACTAATTTAGATACCTCCATTAGGTATCTCCACTAATTTAGATACCCCCATTAGGTATCTTCACTAATTTAGATACCTCCATTAGGTATCTCCACTAATTTAGATACCCCCATTAGGTATCTCCACTAATTTAGATACCTCCATTAGGTATCTCCACTAATTTAGATACCCCCATTAGGTATCTCCACTAATTTAGATACCTCCATTAGGTATCTCCACTAATTTAGATACGTCCAATAATTCGCTGAAAAAAATCAATGAAAACAAAGTTTTTTTGTTTGTTTTTTTCGTCAAAATGTTTATGTTAAGAGGAAAGATGAAATTTATTTCTTTTTATTATTTTAATTTTTTAAAAAAATCCTTTCTAGCACGTTCGAAATTTTGGTATTTTTTTTTTCCGTCAGCGGGTAACCAAATTTTACCAGAGTTTGCTATGGATAATGTAATATCACGAAACTCGTTTTTTTTTTTTCGGTAAAAAACACATTCATTTAGAAATTCATGCAAAAATCAAGTCAGATTTTAATGAAATTTTCAGAACTTATTCATAAATGAATTAAATTATTTTTTAAATATTATTTTATTATAAAATTATTATTTATTATGAAAATCTTGGTAACTTGTTTTCACATCTATTACCCCCACCTCCACGTAATTTAATGAAATTTCAAGAAATTAAATTCCGTTTCAAAAATAAAAAAAAATATATACGCAAGACACCTTGGAGAATATAAATCAGCTATTTTTTAGATTTAGATTTTTAAAACAGTTTTTTTTCCGAAATTCTGCTCCGAATATGAAAGTAAAAAGTGTAATAAAACTATGGCATTATTTAATTCGATAAGCGTTTTAATTCTTTATATATATATATATATATATATATATATATATATATATATAGAGAGAGAGAGAGAGAGAGAGAGAGAGAGAATTGATTTTTTTTATCATAATAATCTATAAAGTTTTAAAAATATTTCTTAAATTCTTCAAAACCTTGTAGCGATTAGGTTATTAAGTGAGGATTATATTTACTAATGGAAAATTGAAAAGCTCAATACAAATTCTCGAGCCAAAAATATTTTAAATATTTTTCAATTTTTTGGGGGTGTATGAAAGTTGTTTTTTTTTTTTTTTGTATGATATTTCGTATGTGATATTAAAAGGATGCGTGTTTCACGGTTTCTTCCCCTTACAGGAAAAAATTTAGACAATTACGTAGATTGTAGTCAATCATACTTAGCTCATCACTACATCTGGCTATCATCACTCACTTCACAGGTCAGAATCATATGACCTCCGTGATTAAGAAATTCTATATTTCATGCTTTAAACAAGTAACACTTAATTCAAATCAGATTGATTAACTTTAAATTTGTTAATTTTCCAAAAATAACGCGTCACGGATGGACATTATATTTTTTCAAAATTTTTTAAACCGAGGATCAACTTTTTGCTTCAAACTTGTCAATCTGTCAAAATGGACGCAAAAAAAAATGATAAATTTTGAAAACACAAAAAAGTTGAGATTCCAAGACATGTAATTTCTATTTGACATCAGAGTATTTTACTTACTGGAAATAGTAAATTTAATCAATTAAAGCTAAAATGAAAGCTTCAAGAAAGTTATTTTATCTTAAAAAAATCAGTGAATTATCGAAAATGAGTGGAGGAACCTAAGATAGATAAATAGATAATATATATTTGGGGAGCAACATTTTTTTCAAACATGTTTCGTTGAATATGACAGACATGGAGAATTTGGTAGTTTATTTTCAGTTGTAAAGTTATTTCTTTAATTCATGAAATTTTCCTATATATATATATATATATGTGATATTAAATTTCCTATATATATATATGTGTGTGATATTAATATATATATATATATATATATATATATTAGTCATCCACATACAAGCCTGTTTCGCTGTATCACAGCTCATCAGTGTGGCTAGACACATCCACTTGCTTCTGGCCGGGATAGAAACTCGACCGATTTGGTGTCAGTCGGAGTCGCTACTCCCTAAGCCATAGGCGCATGGAAACAGAGAGGGGAAATTTTAACGTGTTGTATAGAAGCAGTGTATAGACACGCCAGTCACCGAAAATACTCAATTCATTTCTGAAGAGTCACGCATATAGCAGAAGTGGAAACTGTTTTAAAAATTTTCTTCTCCAGAGAGCTCAATCGTAATGAGAGCATAATATATATATATATATATATATATATATATATATATATAAGTGTGTGTGTGTGTTCATATTTATATGCATGAATTGGAATCAAATAGAAATCGGAACGATAGGATAAAGAACAAGTAAGAAACGTTTATAAATCTAACATGTTTCGCTTTTAATAAAGCTTCATCAGATATTGTTTACATATTTCATTCACTGAAAGAAGAAGAAGAAGAAGAAGAAGAAGAAGAAGAAGAAGAAGAAGAAGAAGAATGGAAATGCTGTTGTTGTGAACTCCGAGCACCATATCGAGATGATAAACGTCTCTGTGCCTGAATTACGACGAAAACGTATTGCTATCCAACTTCGATAACCGCCTCATTTTCAGGTCTGCTGATACTTTTTGCCCTGCTCTGCCCCTTGATTTGTTCATGTATGATTATCTCTTGTGGCGAAACCTCAATGGACGTGTGTATGAGCGTAAGCCCCGTACATTGAACGATTGAAGGAAGCTATTCGTGTGGAAGTCACCTAAATAGACAGAGCAATGCTGGAAATAGTGGAGGCCAACTTCCAAGAACGATTTCAAAAATGCATCAATGAAAATGAGGGTTTTTTTTTCACTATTGTAAAATGTTAATTCAATACTAACTCATTAATGTCAATAAAAATCTTTGAAGCTAAAATTAATGATTTTGTTAATTTTTCAAAAACATCCGTCCTCTCTGCCTCACTCTGTATATGTTTTTTGATTGACTGATTGAGTCCTTTTTTTTTTATGGTTTATCTATCATTTTCGGGTTAATTAAAGCCATAAAAAAATTTAGATTGTAAAAATTTAAAAAATAATAATAGTGATTTAGTGAATTGTAAAAATTTAAAAAATAATAATACTGATTTAGTGACATAAGTCTCACTAATTAATCCATAGCTGGGGAGAAGAAATGAATTCATACCATAACCGAGGGTTTTTGCACGTAAATGAATATAACGAACCCAACTAGAATTGGAAGTCGGCTCTTCGATCAACAATTCCGAGCCAAGATCCATTGCACAGCCCGCAAATACAAGCTTACAACACCCGGTATTCCTAAGCGGTAACACATACTAACCAGGCTCGACGTTGCTTAGCTTTGGCGTTCGTTTGGGAAACGGTATTTCAACTGTAAGTTATATATATGTGAAAAGTGTATGTATATAATTATAAATATCTATATATATATATATATATATGCAATTTGTTATATATATTATATTGTTTACATATTATATATGCGTGGTACTTATTAAAAAGCGCTCAATATCAGTGATTTTCAACATGTCAGTTTAAGACATGCATTGTCAGCCTCGTTTAAACAAAGAATGGGGCAAAATTCTAATGCTGGAGGTTTGGTCTAGTAAAGGAAGGGGAATATTGGCTTTTATAGGGTTAAACTAGCGGAATCTTGGTAGTAATTTCTTCTATGGTAGTGGGAGGTATGTGGCTTGACCATTGGTAGATAGGAGGGAAAAGATAACAGCATAGCCAAATGCTTAAAAAAATTTCTATTTTGACTAAATGGAAGAATAAGATATTTATTGCAATTTAAATTTATTTCTGTGACGACACACACTAACAATCTCTCTATATATAGCCCTTTAAAAAAGGCTAGTCGCTAAAGTGGAGAAAGAAAAGGACTTCGCAAAATAAGTTGTTTTTCACTGCGTTTTAAGAAAAAAATTTAAGCAATTTTGGTTTATTCTTGTTCACAACTCATCAAATTAACAATTGCTGTTATAACGAGACAGAGATTTTATTTTATGTTTTTTATATTATAATAATACCCTCGGGGAAGGTACTAATCCGTTTCTTCCCCTCCAGCTATGGGCTAAATAACAGGACAGATTCGGTTGTATAGCTTGGCAATCAGTCTACCGCAGGAAGTAATGGTAACCTACCGTGGGAATATCTTTTGCCCAATATGAACGCCCAACGTGTATCACGTATGGCACTAAACTTTACAACAAGTGTCATAAAATGGTGTTGATTGATGATTGAAAAAGTGAAAATTCGTAATTTTGACGTAAACTATATAAATGTTGTTTTCCTTTAAATTGTCTTAATTACCCAAATGTTATTTTAAGGTTAAGTTCAATAACTGTTCTTTAAAATAATACCAACATTAATACATTAAATTTGAATTGAAACACTATCTCGCTATTGACCCATCAGTTTATTTTATATTTGAAGCTTTTAGCTTATTTTAAGACGTGTTGGGATAACCAAAGATACATTCCAAAAGCTAAGCAGAGTATTAAGAGACGGAAAAATTGGTTAGAAACAAAGAAAAGAGGACTGAACTATTACGTGATATCTGTTCTCTTTTACTGCAACGAATGCGGGGACAAACTCCTCAAAGATGAAGAAGAGATTTGAAGCAACAGAAATATGATTCTACAGAAAGATGCAGATGATGTCATGAACTGGGGTTTGGAAGAAAAATAAAGCATAAAAAAAGAAATTTATACTTAACATCAGTTGAAATTTCTGGGGCACGTAACGAGGAAGGACGGCTTAGAAAACCTGATACTCACAGAATAGACTGAGTGAAAGAGAGACAGAGAAAAGCAACGCGTGACATACTTGATGAGCTTGAGTAAATGAATGGTAGAACAGTATTTTGGGAGAAGTAACAAAAAGACAAAATTTATTAAATGTGGGGGTCTTTGACCGCCTGAAGGGAGATGACACTTAAAAGAAAAAGAAGCGTCAAGAAAAATTTACCATTCATTTTTTTAAGTAGGGGGACCCGCCTTATGATGATTATCATTATTATCATTATCATTAATATATAATAATAGCTGGCCATTCGAGTATACCGTCTAGGGCTAGCTAATTCACACTGCAGACGCCTACTCAGGCACTTGTGTTTATTCAACACCCACAGAGCCCACGTGTGGTTTATACTGCAACTATGCCTTAGTTTCGGTTTCTGGTAGATAGTGCGTTATTTAGCGGGAACAACAGTTTGAACAAGGCCAGGAAGTTCAAACCTTTGGTCCAGCGTGACCGAGGGTTTGAGCGCCTTGACTTGTGTCTTTGAGTGAGCACAACCATCGACGACTCCTTAATTTCACTCACAAAGTCAACCCGTCGTATGGTTCTCAGGCACTTTCCAAAGTGCCTGAAAACCATACTCCTCCAGAACGATAACCTTAATGTCATCTTCCTGACAAATCGACCATGTTGACATTCGAACCCGGGCTTCATGGTCAGAAAACGAACGCTCTAACCACTCGGCCACGCGCCCATATCATTATCATATTATTATTATTATGTCATTTTTCATCATATTTCGATTTCTGCTTTGGTCTCACTACCAACCAAGTCTGCGGGGAGACCTAAGGCAGGTCGTGGCGTGTTGTTATGACTCCATTTCATGTTTTTCTATCTTCCCTATCATCCCGAGCATTACATAGATAAAGTTTTCCTTAGTGTATGGGCTGCACTTAATAAGACAATTTTTTGTATATCTCTTAAGCTGGGGTTTCCAGGGATTCTTTCAATGTGTTGTTTTCTTCCGTTTTTTATCATTCCAGGTGCACCTACTATCACTGGCACAACTCTTGTTTTCAATTTCCACATTTTTTCTATTTCAATTTCCAGGTCTTTATATTTTGACAGTTTTTCAAATCCCTTGATTGCTATGTTACAATCCGCTGGACAAGCCATATCAATTATTAGGCAAGTTTTCTCCTTCTGGTTTTTAACAATAATGTCTGGCCTGTTCGCTTCAAGTTTTCTGTCTGTGTAGATGGTGTAATCCCATAGAATGGTTACATCTTCTATTTCTGTAACCGGTGCTGGGTGATGTTCATATCAGTGTTTGTTTACAGATTTTCCATAATGTTTGCACATTGCCCAATGTAAATATTGCCCAACTCTATCGTGTCGATTTTTATATTCATTTGGGGCAGAACAGCCTGAGATTAGGTGGTCTATTGTTTCTTGGTGTTTATCACAAAAATTATTATTATTATTATTGTTGTTGTTGTTGTTGTTGTTGTTGTTACTGCTGTTGTTTTGGTTGTTGTTGCTGGTGGGTGTGCATGTGTCCGCCGCTTCTGCGTGCGTGCGTGCGTGCGTGCGTGCGTGCGTGCGCACATTAGATGCATTTGTGTCTACAGGCTACAATTGACAATTGGTTTGTCAATTCTTCTATCACCTCCACCCTCAACATTTCTCCCGTATCTCTTAATAGATCGATTGAATAAGTCGTTTCCTATGGTTTATCAAGCCTTTGCAAGTAATTTAAAGCCAGAAAATATTTTCAGATTGCAAAAAGAAATTTTCGGTGGAGGAGATAATAATGATTTTAGTGATACAAGTTTTACTAATTAATCCATAACTGGAGGACGAAGAGGTGGATTCCTACCTTCCCCAAGATTAGTTGTACATAAGTAAATATAACGAGCCGGAGGGGAATTCTAACGTGGCTCTCCGTTACACCAACTGCATATCCAAGCTTACAGCATCTGATATTCCAAAATAGTTAATCATCTATGTACTGACCAGACTCGACGTTACTTATCTTCGGTGATCTTACGGAAACTGGATGTTCAGCCTTTTTATAGGGCACTTGAGATTCGAACCAGCACACAAAAACGGTCAAATTTTGGACTTAAGCTGTATCAGTCAGTTAGTTAAGTGCCATACGTGATACACGCTTGGGCGATCATGTCTCGAAAGAGACATGACTGACTGGGCAGAAGATTATCTCGCAGTAGGTTGCCATTGCTTTCTGCGGTAGACTGGTTGCCAACCAAGGCAATAAAACCCAATCTGTCCTGTTATTTGACCCATAGCTGGAGGGAAGAGACGGATTAATACCTTTCACAAGAGTATTTGCGCGTATATGATTGCAACGAATTCAACTGGAATTCGAACTCGGCTCTCCGATTTCTCGTTCCGAGTGGATATCCACTGGACCACAACGCACATATGTACTAATACAGGCATGAATTCATTCCTCCCTTGCCTTTTCCCCATCGCCGATTTAACGACAAATTGTTTCGTCACTGCTCTGTCATGATAGATGATCGAGAAGTGAGAGTATATGAGTGAAAGCGAAATCACTCTCCCATGACTATCTTTCTAGCTATGTACAGAAGCAGTAAAAGGCCAATGAAATAAATGTGTGAGTACGTGCTTTTATGAGAGTGTGCGCTGGATAGAGATGAAGGTCAGTTTTGTGTTGTGTTAAATGTGGGAGTGGAAGGGTGGACGAATGGGGGTGGTGAGGAACGAGGAAAGTAGAAACGAGAATGAATGTATGAATGAACAAGTCTGGTAAAAATCCGTCACCCACCTCGGCAGACCAGCCACCCCAGGACCGCCTGCTGATCCAATTTAATTTTATGGCATTTTCCCCCTTTTTTCCTCTCTGTCAGAGTCGCAAGTCCACACATTTCTTGCTCTGCATCCCACTCCGTTTCGCCAAAACAAAAAAAAAGGCTTCTTTTTTTCATTTGTTCTTTTTCACCTAATAAATCTCCATGTCTTATTATGTACATTTTTATTTTTATTTTCCTCTCTCCTTACAACGCTTTCAATGTCTCGTTAGTCAATCACACTCTACGCCAGAGCCATGATAGCCTATGTCCTGAAGGGACATGGTACTTAACGACAAAATAAAAAGTCCTGCAGACTATTACGGTTGAAGTGAATTAGATTTTTACTAGGTGCCAACACTTGTGGCTTGAAGCTTCGTAAGTTACCGTTCGGTGCAAATAATCCCGTCAACAAATCAGCACCTTTCTTATAGAAAAAGTACGGAAGGACGTAGGATGTGCGTTGTGGTACAGTGGATATCGACTCGGAACGAGAAATCGGTGAGCCGAGTTCGAATTCTAGTTGAATTTCTTGCGTTCACTTACGCACAAATACCCTTGCGAAAGGTATTAATCCGTCTCCTCCCTCCAGTTATGGGTTAAATAACAGGACAGATTGGGTTATATAGCCTTGGCTGGCAACCAGTCTACCGCGGAAATTAATAGCAACCGACGGCGGGATAATCTTCTGCCCAGTCAGTCAAGTCTCGAAAGTCTTGACTGGATTGACGTAAATGGCTAGTTAGTCTTTTCCGAGCATACCCGCTGATGATTCTCAAGGCTTAGCAGGCAATCTTTTCTTTTATGTGCCATGTTTCCTCATGACGTAAGCAACCATAGCTCTCCACAACTTCCTTTCCTTTGTAGCTCTTGGCAAAAACGTTGTTTTTTTCTGATATTTCTCCGAAACAAAGTTCTGCCAACCATGCCATCAAGCTCAAAGTATGCTATGCATTGTTTTCCTCTGTCCCGCTTGCTTTCAATCTGCCTCGTCAGTATTATATTTTCTAAACACTCTTTTAGGTCCCTCTACTTATGCGCTGAAAAAACAGCATAGCATGATGCTAAAAGGCCTCAAGCCTAATAAAAACAAAGTTTCATCGACAAAATGTTTGTTATTATTTAGAGGAAAGATAAAACTATTTTTAATTATTTTATTAAATCTTTTAATCCTTTCTAACACGTTTAAATTTTTTATTAAAAACTTTTTTTTTCGTCAGTGACTGCAGATTTTTACTACGACAAACAATATTACACTTTTTGCCCGTGAAAAACACCTTAATTTGGAAATTCTTGCCAAAATCAACTAATGATCAGATTTTGTTGAAACTTTCAAGACTTAATCACAAGTGACTGAAATTATTTTTAAATAATTACCTTTATAAAATCTTGGCAAATATTTACTCATTTTAATTCACTTCCAATTAATTTCCAGAAATTTCTAGAAACTGACTACTGGACCGAAAATTTGTTTATTAATTAAATTTAAATCTCCTTTTTTTTCTCACAGTTGCATATTTTCAGAAAATCTGCTCCGATTAGTGAAAACAAAAATGTAATAAAACTATGCCATTTTTTTAGATAAATATTTAATTGCTTTTATAAACAATATATATAATGGATATCATAGTCCGAAGAGAGAAAAAAATAATGAATAATAAATTTTTACAAAAATTGTTTTCACTTTTACTTTTGAATTTATAAAATTTCAAAAATCTTTTAAAATTTCTTCCAGTCACCGCCCCAATTAGGTTATTAAGTTAATAAGTGAAAACATCTATCGCCCGGTTCACACTCCACCCACGTCTATTGAACAGGTTAAGAGGCTCATCCCTTGTTCCCTGTTTAGGATGTGGTTTCCGGCTTTATCTTTTCCAATCTTCTCACTATTACGTAGCCCCCTGTACATCAGTGGCGTTACCGCCTTGCTCGGGGTGATATGATTTAAAAAAAAACACTATTTACTAATCGAAAATTGAAAAGCTTGATACAATAAGACACTTTTCTCTGTGCAAATATCTGGTTAATTTTTTTATTATTATTATGGTAGGCTAAACATGCTATATCATTAAAAGGTCACGTCTTTCAAGGGTTGTTCTTACGAAACGTTAACCTAGGCTTAATAAATTTGTGTCAATTCTGTTCAAGTATATACTTCGCCAAATACGTAAATGATTGATTACAATTTCATGCCATAAACAAGTAATATTTGTTTCAAATCATATTATTTAACTTCAAATTTTCAAAACATAACGCGTTACAGATATATATTTTATTTTTACAAGATTGATTGCAACGAATTCAATTGGAATTCGAACTCAGCTCTGCCAATTTCTCGTTCCGAGTCGATATCCACTGGACCACAACGCACATCCTCATGTATAGTACTACTCCGGAATAATTCTTTTGGGTGGGGGGCCTGATTTCTTTTGTATAGATTGTGTACAATGCGACTAGAGTAATTTGTGAGATCTGGAAAATGATCCCAGCGTGCGGCACCTTTGTAAAGTTCCTGGAAACCATACCAAACGTTGATCCAATCCTTGTAAGTGAAATTGGGAAGACGGTACAATTTGGGAGCCGTCAATGATCGTGTTAGCAAACAGACACACACACAAACATCTTGCCTTTTTTATACACACACACACACACATATATATATATATATATATATATATATTATCGATTTTCTGCACTATTGTAAGAACTGCAACCTTGAAACTTATGAATATCGTTTCTTATGTCTTTGTCTATGAGTGTATCAAATTTGATTAAAATCGGACCACTCCTTCTATAACCCGATTTTTCGATTATCGATTTTCGATATTTATCGGGGGTACCTCAACACAAAACCTAGCTAAGAACACTCGCAGACGCTTATAGTACAACTGTGTAAAATTGCAAGAAAATCGGTTCAGCCGTTTCTGAGTCTATAGGTATCGGACACACACAGACACACACACACACAAACAGACAAAGTTCCATTTATAAATAAGTTTAGATAGATTAGATTTCGATAGCAAGTAAATGTTCTTTATTCTTTTCTTTTTTTTTTTTTTGTACAAAGCTACCCAAAAATTTTGAGAAAAACCACTTACTAATACTAATA
The DNA here is from genome assembly GCA_037127315.1 of Ascarosepion bandense. Lineage (NCBI taxonomy): Eukaryota > Metazoa > Mollusca > Cephalopoda > Sepiida > Sepiidae > Ascarosepion > Ascarosepion bandense. The sequence continues at coordinate 1,928,631 of JBBBDQ010000772.1, read as the reverse complement.
CAAAGATTTAGATACCATACTTTTGTTTGCGTTCATGCCTGACTATAGGGTAGCTCTTTTATCCAAGACCTGTCTCCTGCCTAGTGTAAGTTTCTTCCCTTTTTGTTGCAATTCGAAGAGCAAAACCTCTGCTATGATCCTTAAAATCAGCAAATAACTTATTTTAGTTTGCAAAAAGAAATTTTCCCATCTCAAATTTGCATTCATTTTCCATTCGTCAGTCATTCCACCTTAAGTACAAGATTTTTATTCTCTTCAAAAAAGTATCAGCGTATAGTTTTTCTCGTCAGAATAGATTTTGCTCATTTATAAATCTACCATTTATCCCTTCATTGAATAATATTGCCATATCTGGTCGGATGGTCCTGCTATTCATCTTGAGGTTCTCGACAACATCCAAATGAGGATCTAATGTAATCGATCCTGATTTGGTGGCCAGCCTTCAGTCACTTTCTCACCGACACCACCCACGTTTTTTGAACAGGTGAAGAGGCTCATCCCTTGTTTCCTGTTTAGGGTGTGGTTCCCGGCTTTCTTTTTATTTTTTCCAATCTTTCACTTTTTTTTTCTTTTCTCTTTTTTCTCAATTGGAGTAGATAGACTTAACTATCGCTCGGTTCACACTCCTCCCACGTCTTTTGAACAGGTGAAGAGGCTCATCCCTTGTTTCCTGTTTAGGGTGTGGTTCCCGGCTCTCTTTTTATTTTTTCCAATCTTTCACTTTTTTTCTTTTCTCTTTTTTCTCAATTGGAGTAGATAGACTTAACTATCGCTCGGTTCACACTCCTCCCACGTCTTTTGAACAGGTGAAGAGGCTCATCCCTTGTTTTCTGTTTAGGGTGTGGTTCCCGGCTCTTTTTATTTTTTCCAATCTTTCACTTTTTTTCTTTTCTCTTTTTTCTCAATTGGAGTAGATAGACTTAACTATCGCCCGGTTCACACTCCACCCACGTCTTTTGAACAGGTGAAGAGGCTCATCCCTTGTTTCCTGTTTAGGGTGTGGTTCCCGGCTCTCTTTTTATTTTTTCCAATCTTTCACTTTTTTTCTTTTCTCTTTTTTCTCAATTGGAGTAGATAGACTTAACTATCGCCCGGTTCACACTCCACCCACGTCTTTTGAACAGGTGAAGAGGCTCATCCCATGTTTCCTGTTTAGGATGTGGTTCGCGGCTTTCTTTTTTTATTTTTATTTTTATTTTTATTTTTTTTTTCCAATCTCCTTTCACTTTTTTTTTGTTTGTTCTCCATTGGAGTAGATAGACTTAACTATCGCCCGGTTCACACTCCACCCACGTCTTTTGAACAGGCTCATCCCCTGTTTCCTGTTTAGGACATGGTTTCCTGCTTTCTCTTTTCCAATCATTTTACTCTTAAGTAGCCCCATGCGCATCAGTGGCGTCACTGCCTTGCTTGGGGTGATATGATTAAAAAAAATAATAATAATGTGGTTTCTTTTTGACTTTACTACAAACCTTTCTATGGCACCTGCTCTGACCTGCTTCTTTCGCTGATGCGAAAGTATATATTTATGCGTGCTACTAGATTGGTACCAAGGTCCCTTTACCGTCGAAATAGTTAAATGCAGCTGTTTCTTCCAAGATCTTTTAACAGTTTCTTTTCTCACACTTCCCGTTTGTGGAACTCCCTTCCGTTTGCTTGCTACAATCTCCAAAAGTTTAAACGCAACGTCAATTGCGATCATCTATCTCCTTGATTGGCATCTTTCTCTTATTCTTTCTTCGACATCCCCTGGATCTTGTTTTCTTCTCCCTGTAATCCCCTGCGCACCAGTGGCTATCTTGCCTTTCTTGGGGTGAAATGATTATATAAAAAATGATTACATAAAATTGATAACATAAAAATACCGCACGACTACATGCGGTATTAATATGTTGTTTTTCTAAGCACCGACAAGAGGCCGAAAGCATGGGGTACCCAGTGAGGATCGAACTCAATATTCAGTTGTAATAAGGAGATAAGCTTGCTAACCATTACATCAGAGCGAGGTGTCTAATACAGTATTTGTATTAGAGGGATAGGAAAGTAATTACGTTTTATAAGAAAGGATATAAAAAACAAAAATATATCTATATAAAAATGGATATTCTGTCTGTCTGTCTGTCTGTCTGTCTGTCTGTCTGTCTCCATTCTAACAAACGCTACTCCTCCGAAACCCTAGATGTGCGATAGAAGAAAGCATAAAACTTACGGTCTTACATTCAATTGTAAAATGATGAAATATTACCACAAATCTAGTCTTCTTCTTCTGAATACGTGATACACGCTTGGGCGATCATGTCCCAAAAGAGACATGACTGACTGAGCAGAAGATTTTCCCACAGTAGGTTGCCATTACTTTCTGCGGTAGACTGGTTGCCAACCAAGGCTATAGAACCCAATCTGTCCTGTTATTTGACCTACAGCTAAAGGGAAGAGACGGATTAATACCTTCCCCAAAGGTATTTGTGCGTAAGTAAATGCAATGAATTCAACTGGAATTCGAACTCGGCCCTCCGATTTCTTGTTCCGAGTCCATATCTAATGCACAAAAATGCACATCCGCCATTATCCAATAGTAGGTTTAATTTTTAATTTTTTTGTTATTGTTTGGGCACTATCTCCTTGATTCACACTATCTCATCTTTTCTTCGGCATTCTCTGTACCTTTTTTTCTTTTTTTTTTTTTTGCTCTCACTGAATCCCCTACGCACCAGTGGTCGTCTTGCCTAACTTGTGGTGAAATATTTATAAAAAAAAACATGTAAAAAAAATCAATATTTTGAAAAAGTTCTTTTAAGTGTGTTGTTTGTTAATATTTTAAGCGGGTTAAATTAAAATTGCTGTAGATTGCCAGCATGTTTTTATTTATCTTCATTTAATTTATTTATTTATTTAATTTATTTATTTATATATATATATATATTTTTTTTGTTAGTGAATTGTTCTTGGTTGGTACACATACCGGGGGATCTTCTTTTGAAGGATATCAGAATGGGTGTTATCCTCCCTCTCTCTCTCTCTCTCTCTGTGTGTGTGTGTGTGTGTGTGTGTGTGGAGAGAGAGAGAGAGAGAGAGAGAGAGAGAGAGAGAGAGAGGTGTGCCATTTATATATCTATATAGATAGGGGTCGCAGGTTCGAATCCTGCCGAATGGCACACATTTTCGTAATAAAAATTTATCGTAAATAATCAGTCCGGTAGAAATAAATATATAATACTGTTTCATTAAAAACAGAATATCTACTGAAAATACGAGTATCGATAAAAAATAATGTTCAAACAATTCATTTCAAATTGTCGGTTGCTTATAACAAAGTTTCGTTAAAATTCGTTGATTTCCGTAATATATATATATATATAAAACAATTCATTTCATATATATATAATCGTCAGTTTTATACCTCACCTACCATCAACTCCAGGCACGAAAAAAAAAGTCATCAGAATCAGTGGCTTGTGACTTAGTGACAGTATGGATAGGTGAACGAGTTTTTTTTTTATTTCTTGTTGTATATCGTGTGTGTGTGTGTGTGTGTGTGTGTGTGTGTGTGTGTGTGTGTGTGTTGGCTATGGAGAACTGGTTACGTTCTTCGCATGGCCAGAGTCTATGACATGCGTCGAAAGCAAAGTGAATACCATGAACCACACCTGCACATGTGATACCCGCCAGCATAAGGAGCGAAGCGTGGAAAGACTGCTCATCCCTGTTTCCCAGGTAAAGGTAATAGCTGAACGCCCCCTCCACCCCACTGACGCCACCATCTATACCCCGGCCCCGATTCTCCTTATCCTTCCATCTTGACGCTCTACCCTTACCCAACAATCACGCACACAGGTATGTTCCATGTATACACACGAAAATGTAGCGCATATGTTGCCGGGTGACGAGGGTAAGGGGAACATGTTTGATTAACCTACTTTACAGTGTCTCAAATCGGGTGTTAGGGGTAGACAAGGCTCTCATTTATTTATTTTGTGATGTCACACTCCATATTTTTAAATCAGTCTTTATTTGTCCCTGCAATTAAATAGAGAAAAGGTATGTGCAAGGAACAAGGAAACAAGCAGTTCACATCTTCTTCCTCTTGTTCTTCATTGTACGCTAATGCTCTTCTTTTCAAAACATCAACGTTCATGGCTCTCCCCAACTTCACTATCATTTGTAGGTCTCACTCTCTTCTTTCTACTGCCTATTCAGTCAGTTAATTGACATACGTGATACACGCTTGGGCGACCGTGTCTCTTTTGATCCATGACTAACTAGGCAGATTTTCTTGCAGTATGTTGCCATTTCTTTCTGCGGTAGACTGGTTACCAATCAAGGCTATAAAAGCCAATCTGTCCTGCTATTCAATATATATTTGGAGGGAGAAGAGATGGATTACTAGCTTTCCCAAGGGTATTTGCGCGTAAGTTAATGCAACGAATGTCAACTGGAACTGGAACTCGTCTCTCCGTTTTTTCGTCTCGAGCCCATATCCACTGTACCCTTGTGCTGCAATGGATATCACTATATTATGCCATCCATGTACACAAGCTCATTAGATAGGTGACTTACTTCTTCTCGTTTACCATCACTATGTCTTCTCATTATCAGACTATCCAAGTCGTTTTTCTTCAGTATGTGTCCCAGAAACTTCAATTTTTTGCGTCACGCGTTTTCCACCCACATAAAATGGAATGATTATATTGGATCAATTACAGGATCTGCTGCTAAGCGAGTTGGTTCACTATGTCGTAACATACAATTTTTCTCAAAGGAAGCCATCTTGTACACTACCGGCCATAATTATTAGGCCTACCCAGTTTTTAAAGAAATTATGTATTTCACACTATTTTTGGTGGATAATTCTAAATTAAAATAGAATGTTTTTGTTTTTTTTTTGTTATTATTACTTTGCAAAATTTTACAAGGCAGGAAAGCAAAGATGAACTCGTCCGAATCACCCTAAATTTTCTTCGTTCTTTCACTGATGAAACTGCAATATAGGTGTTATGGGGAAACACACCTATTCCTCAGATAATGGACTCTCCCTCTTATATTGATAAGAGTTAACAGGAAGTACTTGAGAAGGTCTTGGGGAGTTCATAGAAGTTCTTTAGAGTTTTATTTGAGTTCAGTAGAACTACTAGGCAGTGGATATTAGTCGGCAGTTAGCCGAATACTAAGGAGTCAGCTTTCAGTGGAAGATTACCAAGTTCCTAACATTTTGTGTACAACCGACATAGCCCGATTATAACCTTCAGTGCGAAAACTCCTCCTCAACAATAGGTAATTATTAAATATTTATGCATTCATTTGATGCACATGTTATAGTGCGGTACTAACAAAAGAACCATTCTATTTCATTTACAATTATTCACTTGGCAATAAATACTAAAAAATAGTCATACATCATTTTTTTAAACACTGGGATGGCCTAATAATTACGGCGGGTAGAGTACATTTACAAACCTACTGTCCGTCCGTGCATTTAATACTGCACCCCTATCAAGTCTGGCGCTACCGCTATTTTATCGAGATTCTCGACAAAATCAAAAGGAGGATCTGCAATGTGATCGGTTCTGACCTGGCATCTCGATTTCAGTCACTTTCACGCCGACGTAACGTGTTCTCGTCCTGTCTTCGATAATTATTTTCATGGCGTTTGTTATAACGAGCTCTCCTCCTTGGTACCACGACCATATAATTATTTTCATGGCGTTTGTTATAACGAGCTCTCCTCCTTGGTACCACGACCATATAATTATTTTCATGGCGTTTGTTATAACGAGCTCTCCTCCTTGGTACCACGACCATATAATTATTTTCATGGCGTTTGTTATAACGAGCTCTCCTCCTTGGTACCACGACCATATAATTATTTTCATGGCGTTTGTTATAACGAGCTCTCCTCCTTGGTACCACGACCATATAATTATTTTCATGGCGTTTGTTATAACGAGCTCTCCTCCTTGGTACCACGACCATATAAAATTAAGCGAATTAAGATTAGCAATTAGGTCTCATTATTTTACTGTTAAAGTAACTACATGTAACCGTAAGTTCTATTCTGAGAGTTTCTTTTCTCACTCTTCTCACCTCTCTCGCTTCCTTTTTTTTTATTTGTCGCTTACATTCTTCAAAAATCTAAATGCGATGTTAATCCCATTCTTATGACTTCCTAAAACCTGTTCTTTTATTGTTCCTTCTTTTCACTAAAATCTTCTTATTCTTTTTCACTCTCAGTAAGCATCTTAGTGGCTTTTTCTCCTTGCTCGGAGTGACATGATAAACAATAAAAATAGTGAGAAGTATCTTTTTGTTTACATTTTCAGTTAAACTTCCACATTTCTCACTTTCTTTATCCATGATATTCTCAACATCCTTCTGTATAAGCATGTGTCTGTTGATTCAATGCTTCTTTGCAACTGGGACGGGATGTGTAACAAGGTTAGTTATTTAATGTAGTGAATCGGGTGCTCGCACTCGGGCCAAGGATTAAAAGGTACCCAGCCACCGCATAGACGGTGATTGAGCACAAAGCTGATCTGTGGCGTGGAGACATCCTTCTCTATAAACAAGTGTCTGTTAAGTCAATACTTCATTTCAACTGAGAGGAAATTGCTTAACGTTCATCGCCAATCATCCGGCGATTGATATTGCAAAACAATGCAACTATCTTTGTTTCTAACAAATTCTCAATACGCTGATGTTCTTCTTTTCAAAACATCAATACTTTGTTTCTTAATACTTTGCTCAGCTTTTGGAAGGCATCTTTCACTATCCCAATGCTCATTTGGATTTCGGTGTCACGTTTTCCGTCGTTTATTAAGTAACTTCACAGAGATTTAAATTTCTGTAGTTGCTTAATTGTGACGTAGTTCGCATCTTCGTCGGTCTGTATTGCTAAAGACCATTAATCCTTAAAGGTTAGTCCTTTCTTTTTGGATTACCGAGTTTTAATTTCAGTCGAGTTCATTATATTCACTTATGGGCAAATACCCTTGAGAAACGTATGAATCCATCTCTTCTAGCTGTGGATTAATTAGTAGTATCTCCAAAAACCTTTTACAGTGTAAAAATATTTTCTGATTTTAAATAACTTGCAAAAAGTTGATAAGCCATAATAAACAAATCAATCGGTGCAATCAATCAATCAATCGATCCTTTCTTCTTGCGTTTCTCTACTACTAGTCTTGAAGATCATACAGTTTTCTTTCTGTGTCTGCCATTAATACAGTGTCATCAGCATATTTCATATTGTTACGATTGTACCTAACAGTAAGAAAACGTTAGGACTAGTAGAACTTCTGGTTCTATTAAGATCGTTTCATTGTAAAAGGTTATTCATAGTTTGATTCGAATAATTGTTTTCATGTTATATTTTTACAAATATAAACATAACGTTTCGACCAAATACTTTTTAGCACTCTTCATCTGCCTGTTATTTTTAAATATATTTATCAGTTGATTATGGTGTTATTTTCTCTGTGATGCAATCTATTGAATCTTTTAAATGGCTAAAAGAATGCTTATATTCTATTCTTATATAAACCTACCACTAAACACTCAACTCTTCAAGGGTAATTTTGCTTGACCACTACCTCGCCTAGAATGGAATCTTTACTGATTTCTATGCACAGAACTCTGTCCATGATTTATATCATCTACATACTATATACACACAAGGGTTGCAGATTTGGTGGTATTCCTGTAATTTTTCTAAAGAAATTTGCTCCTGAACTGGCATCCTGTTGTCTCCAAACTCTACAATAAATGTCCCACTGCTTTTTGTTTTCCAGACTGTTGAAAATCTTCTCCTGTTCATGCAGTTCCTGGATTTGAGAACTCTGCTGAGTCTTCTGGTACATAGAATAATTGCCTTAAGAGTCGTTTACTGCTTATTTATCAAAATGCTAGAGGTTCTAAACAACATTGAATTGGTTAAGCATCTCACTTCATACGGCCTTCTTTCGGATAAGCAGAATGGCTTTTGTTTCTCTAGGTTTACTGCTGATGTGTTAACGATTATTACTGAATTTGTCTGTCAGGCTTTAGATAACAATAGCGAGGCTCGAGATATGGCCTTAGCTACCTGAAAGTTGTTCAACAGGGTTTGGCCTTCGCCATAAGCTCCAGGGTTATGGTGTCTCTGACCAAATATTTGGCTTAATTCAATCATTCTTAACAAATTGTGTAATGAAAGTCATGTTGAATAGACATACTTCTAGAACATTTCACATTAATGTGGGGATCTCGAAGGGCTCTATCCTCAGACCTATGTTGTTTCTTATCTTCTTAAATGACTTTTCCGATTTCAAAAATTCTCAACTAGGTATTTATGCTGATGACAATAAATAAATCCACAATCCTTTCTCTTTTTAATCTGTTTGAACAGAACATAATGCTTTGCTTGGAAATTCTCTTCCAACTCGCGCTTACGGCCATATCACGTTGAATACACCGGTTCTCGCTCGATCACCGAAGTTAAACAATGTTGAGCCTGGTCAGTACTTAGGTGGGTGACCGCTTGGGAATACCAGGTGCTGTAAGCGTTTAGTGACGGATGTGCGTTGTGGTGCAGTAGATATCAGCTCGGAAAGAGAAATCGGTGAGCCGAGTTCGAATTCCAGTTGAATACCCTGCATTCACTTAAACACTGGTACCCTTGGGAAAGGTATTAATCCGTCCCTTCCCTCCAGCTATGGGTTAAATAACAAGGGTAGGACTTGGGGACCCTGCCCTTAAAAACAAATCGCAATGAATCTTGATACTCGAAAAGAAAAAAGTATTACTAAACACAAAACTTATATAAAAACAACAATAAATTGTTGAAACAAAACGGTATTACCAGCAATAAATAAATAAAATTTAGTTGGCAATCAATGACCTGCCGAGGTTGATATGCCATAAAAACAAAACAACCAACCAACCAAAACTCTTCCAACCAAATTCACCACTCGTATTTGATTTTCCACTTAGAATGGAATCTTTATTGAGTAATGTGCACAGAACTCTGTCCATGATTTCTACAATTATCTACATACTGTATACCCACAAGGCTTGCAGATTTGATGGTATTCTTGCAATTGTCCCAAAGAAATGTGCTCTCGAACTAGTTTCTTTTCTCACTAAACTCTACAATAAATGCCTCGCTGCTTCTTGCTTTCCAGCCTGGAAAGAAAGAAAAAAGGACTAATTGTTTTGTTTATTGCGGTTTATGACTCTTTTGCAAGTTATTTAAAGCCAGAAAAAAATTTTAGAATGTAAAAAGCTTTGGCAGTAACATTGATTTACTAATACAAGTACTACTAATTAAGAAGAGGATTCATAATTGCGCGTAAAGTAAATATAAAGAACTCAACTGGAAATGAAACTCAGCACTCCAAGAAGAAAAGACTAACCTATAAGGATGTATGGTATTTAACAATACAGACAGACGAAAATGCGAACTCTGTCAAAATGTAACAGCTACAGAAATTGAAGTATCTGCGAAGTGGTTTAATAAACGATGGAAACTGTGACTCCGTAATCCGAAGGAACATTGATATAGCAAAAGGTGTCCTCAAGAAGCTAAGCAAAGTATAAATAAGCAGGAAGAATTCGTTAGAAACGAGGACAGTTGCATCGTTTTGCAATATCAATCACCCAGTGAATGACAATGAATGTTAAACAAGTACAGTATATTTTTGGTCTGAGTTGTCAGAACCACCACAGCACAGAAAACCAGTCACATACAAGATGGACAAGCATAAAAAGACGGGCTCTTTTCTCTGAGCTGTTCTCAATTCAACTGCTGTCTCCAACTGTCGAAATTTGACTCTGACAATTACTACTAAAATTTTTCTCAACTGTCAGCTTGACGTCACTTCTGCTCTACTGACAGCTGTCTTTCGGTGCAAATTTTGATTCTAGGTGCTGACCCCTGTTGATTTCGCAAAACATAACAAAAACTCTAAATCTACACGTGCATCCCCTCCATTTGACATTTTCAGTAATACCCATTTTTTTCAGAACTTACAACGACATGCGAAATACACTTCATGGCAAAATTCTACACCAGCCAAGTAAGGAATCCATAAAACAATTACCCTCTGGTCATCATCAGGTATCCACTGATTGTTTGGTATGTCATATGTTATATTTTGTCCCTGTGATATCAATTTTTGCTCGTTCCTGTTATCTAGTGTTCATGAATTCAATCTTTGGGTCTGTTAGTGAGGCACCAATTCAGCAAGGGAGAAGTAAGAAGTTCATATGACGATATAACGGTTGGCTTTTGGTTAAGATTGTAGTTCACGGGGAAGTATTCTTTTTTTTTTTTTAATCATATCACCCTGAGGAAGGCGGTAACACCACTGATGTGCAGGGGGCTACATAGGAGTGAAAAGATTGGAAAAGTGAAAACTGGAAACCGCATCCTAAACAGGAAACAAGGGATGAGTCTCTTCACCTGTTCAATAGACGTGGGTGGAGTGTGAACCGGGTGGGCGATAGTTCAGTCTATTTACTCCAATTAAATTGGTCAGAAACAGAATTAACTAGTGGATATGTGATTTTGTGAATAATATTGATTCTCTAACTAGAATCTTACAGTTACAGTTAAATTATTATTTTTGACTATGAGGTTAGCAGTTATATATATATATATATATATATATATATATATATTTTATTTTTTTATTTTATTTTATTTTTTATTTTTAATCATATCACCCCAAGCAAGGCGATAACGCCACTGATGCGCAGGGGGCTACGTAAGGGTAAAAAGAATGGAAAAGAGAAAGCCGGAAACCGCATCCTAAACAGGAAACAAGGGATGAGTCTCTTCACCTGTTCAATAGACGAGGGTGGAGTGTGAACCGGGCGATAGTTTAGTCTATCTACTCCAATTGAAAAAAAAAGTAAGATTGGAAAAGAGAAAACCGGAAACCGCATCCTAAACAGGAAACAAGGGATGAGCCTCTTAACCTGTTCAATAGACGTGGGTGGAGTGTGAACCAGGCGATAGTTTAGTCTATCTGCTCCAATTGAAATAAAAAAAAATGTGAGAAGTTGAAACTAAAGATTTTTTTATTACTACCTTTCCCAGGGGCACCTGTGTGCAAGTGAACGCAAGGAACACAACTGAAATTTGAACTCAGCTCCCCGATTTGTCGTTCTGAGTCAATATCCACTGCACAACAACACACATGGAACATTACTTATCTGGATTTGTACTATTCTTTCCATTTTTAGGGATGGGAACAACTGTCGTCTGTCTCCATGTATCTGGAAATTTATTGCTCATCCATATATTGTTTTAAACCTCCAGAAGATTCTTTGGTCAGTTGTTTTAAAAACTTGCAATGTATTTCATCTGGACCAACAGCTGTACTGTGGGATTTTTTATGGAGTGTCAGTTCTGATAAGATGTACAGCATATTATATGTTTCTGAGTATTGGATTTGAATTATAGTTGGACCTCGGGGAAGTATTCACAAAGTATAAGTTCTGTGGAAGAAGCTGTCCGGATGGAACTTACTCCTAGCCAAAGAATTACGAAAGGAATGCAGATGATTTGATGATGTCTACGTTGACTGGCAGGCTCTAGCAGTGAAGGTCTTAACGGGTAGAAGTAAGGAATATAGCTCATTTTAACATTTGCTATAGTAAAAGCGACAGAGCAGTGAGAGATTAGCAATATTTCATCTGTTGGGTAGGGGTATATGTTGTTGGGGGGGTGTAAATAATTCTTCACCCACAATGTTGCGTATTCTTTTCTTTTTTTTTTTTTTTAACTCAGTCAGTCATGGCTCGGAGGCACCTTCCCAGATATGGCAGCAATATTCTATTCTTGGTTCATCTGACTCTTGTATGACAGCAAGGGCATTTTTCCATCATCTTTAGCAATGGTACCAAATTCTTCTTCTTCTTCTTCTTCTTCTTCTTCTTCTTCATGTGCTTAATCTTTTCAAGACGTAGGCAATCATGACCCTCCACATCCTCTTATTCTTTGTCGCTCTAAACACTTGTCCTCTTGGTATCTCTCCCAAACCCTGCTCCGTTGTTTTCTCTTGTCTCTCTTTCCTTCTATCCTTCCCGTGAGTATTAAATTCTCTAAGCCCTTCTTCCTCATTACGTGTCCCAGAAACGTCAACTGTCTCTTCTTGATGTTAAGTATAAGTTTCCTTTTTGTTTGCATTTTCTTCAAAACCTTATCGTTACTCACATGTTCGGTACATGTTATCCTCAGCACTCTTTTATAAAATTGCATTTCTGATGCTTCGTGTCTCTTTTTCATCTTTGAGGAAATTGTTCAGCATTCGCTGCTATATAGGAGGACAAATATCACGTAACAGTTTAGTATTCATTTCTTTCTTTACAACTCTGGAGGGAGCTTTAGTCCCAACAGATATTCGAGGCAAGGAGTCTCTTTGGGGTTATGAGAAAATTTAGTTGATTGACTGATTGTTTTTCTACGGTTTATCAATCATTTACAAGTTATTTAAAGTCAGACATTATTTTTAGATTATCTTAAAGAATTTTGTCCAAAACAATAATAGTTTTAGTGATACAAGTTTTGCTAATTAACCCATAGCTAGGGGGAGAAGAGGTGGATTCATAATTTTCTCAAAGATATTTGTAAGTTAATATAACGAACCCAACGGGAATTGGAACTCGACTCTCCGATTAACAATTCCGAGCAATTATCCATTACACCACCTGTACATCCAAGCTTACAGCAACTGGTCACCAATCTAAGCACTGAACAGGCTCAACTTAACTTCGGTGATCGTATGGGAACAGATGTTTCAACGTGCTGTGGCCGTAAGCCAACAAATTTAAGGTATGCTCCGTGGTCATGATACTTTACTAGCTTTGTTTTGGAGATATTGAATTATACAATCCAGTCACTCTCCCATTAAGCCGTGAGGGCTAGATCAGATTAGAGATCAGCAGCCATGAACTGATAATCCAGATATTTGGAGGAGCTCTCCTACATCTGAGTAACATCTGTATACAACGTAAGTAAAAAATAGATAAAAAATAAAAAATAAAAACAGAAAATAAACCTGGAGACTTTTTTTTTCTGCGGGGTGGACTAGTTATCTTCATTTTGGTAATTGCAGGTAGGCAGTTATTACTTTTTTCGCCTGTTTTCATAAAATATAAACTTACAGGTGCATTTTAGACCTCCGAGGCGGCGGAAGAGAGTATATCTTACAGGAACTCAGATCTAAAAAAAGAAATAAAACAAAAAGAGGTACCTGGGAGTTTCCTAGGATTACACGGACTGTTTGTTAATACTGAAGAATTGCATTCGCATTTGTTGCACTTCTTTTTTGCCCATGGCGTTGGCTGTGAGTGTAGCGTAACGGTTATCAGCGTTGGTAAGCGTACCCAGCTATTTGAGTTCAAGTACTGACCTGATCAGGTTGCGTTTACTTTACATTCAGGCCTTGTTAGCAAAATTTGGTTAAACGGGACAATTGTTGTGATTTACCGAAGTTGGTTGTTCGATTTTGTTTGGCAGGATATCGACCACTATCGGTTATTCAATGCCGAAATCTAAACATTTTTAATGCAATTTTATGGCTTTTTTAAAAATCGTATCACCCCGAGCAAGGCGGTAACGCCACTGATGTGCTGGGGGCTACGTAATAGTGAGAAGATTGGTAAAGAGAAAGCTGGAAACCACATCCTAAACAGGGAACAAGGGATGAGCCTCTTAACCTGTTCAATAGACGTGGGTGGAGTGTGAACCGGGTGATAGATCTATCTACTCCAATTGAAAAAAAAAAGTGAGAAGATTGGTAAAGAAAAAGCCGGAAACCACATCCTAAACAGGGAACAAGGGATGAGCCTCTTAACCTGTTCAATAGACGTGGGTGGAGTGCTTCAGCTTAAATATATTTTGAACGTAATTGTATGCCTTTAACTATAGATCAACTGCCAACACGGTATCCTCAGTATGAAGAATAGTAGTCACCGATTGAGAGTCTTAGATGTTTTTGTATAAGACAAGGAAAGAGTGTGAACCGGGCGATAGACGATTTCTAGCTAAACCTATTGAAAGAAAGAAAGAAAGAAAGAAAGAAATAGAAAATAAAATCCATGAGTGTAAGCGGAGGAGTTCAAAATAAAGAATTCATTTAAATAAGACTAGCAGTATAGCCCGGTGTTGCTTGGGTGTAATGAAAGCTTTAAAACTAATCCATGGTCCTGGAGCTCAGACTCAGCCTAAAGAATATTTGTGTGAAGTTTGGTGAGCATCGGATAAAAATTGTGGATTTGTGTAAAGGACATACAGACAGATAAACAGACACACACACAAACATCTTGCCTTATATATATATATATATATATATATATATATATATATATATTATCGATTTTCTGCACTATTGTAAGAACTGCAACCTTAAAACTTCTGAATATCGTGTCTTTGTCTATCATCATCATCATCATCATTTATCCATCACACCCAGATAGTGCATAAGGCAGCAACTTTTTGTTACTGTTTCTGTAACAAACTGTTTTTTACGGGGCAGGGTTGTTAGCCCTGCACCCAACCCCCAAACCTGGAGGACCGGTGGACCATTCTTGGTCCTTGCGTTTGCAGCACCTGGTATTCCCAAATGGTCACCCATTTAAGTACTGACCAGATTCGATGTTACTTAACTTCGATGATTGGACGGGAACAGGTGTATTCAACACTATATAGCCGTAGACGTCTTTGTCTATGCGTGTATCAAATTTGATTAAAATCGAACCACTCCTTCTATAACCCGACTTTTTCAATTATCGATTTTCGATATTTATCGGGGGTACCTCGACACAAAACCTAGCTAAGAATACTCGCAGACGCTTATAGTACAACTGTGTAAATTTTCAAGAAAATCGGTTCAGCCATTTCGGAGTCTATAGGTAACGGACACACACACACAGACGCACACACACGCGCACACACACACACACAGACACACACACAGACGCACACACACGCGCGCAGACACACACACACACAGAGACAAAGTTCCATTTATAAATAAGTTTAGATGAGAATCGAATGTATGTATTTAGTTGGTTGCTTTTTTGTTTTGCGGCAGATATCTAAGGCGACAGCGAAGGCTCGCGGTTCTTATCAAGATCTTGATATATGTACTCAGTGATAGTCATTAACACATCAGTAGTAGACCAGGCGAAGCGGAAGCCATACTGCTTGTCAGAAAATAATTTGTTAGATGTGAGATGCTGAATCCTTTCAGCACTGATAATAGCCTCGAACACTTTGCCTAAATATGGTAAGAGGCTGATAGGTCGATAGTTAAATATCAACCCCTATCTATGATCCTTGAGGACATATGGCCCGGTGGATATAGACGTTGGTTAGTTCCAGTGACTTGAACCAAAAAAGTTATATGTTCAATACCAGGCGACAACAGTGGTGAAAAAATAACTTAAATTAAATTAAGTTAAAGGGGGATAACTAAACGGCTACCAGAAGTGGCATCGTACATGAAATGAGAATGGTATACACCAGTGATCGTAAGAAAGGGTTCGGTTCGAAATTCCTAGTAAGAAGGCCGGAGCATACAACGGCCGAAACATGTTCAATAAAGAAGAAGACAATAGTCCGAATTATGTAAATAGTATAAATATTACTTCATCTCAGAAGTATAGACAAGCAACCTCAATGGTGAAATCTAAATATTTTGAACGTAATTGTATGCCTTCGACTACAGACAAAATGTATTGTTAGTCATTCTACTACAAAAATGTTCTGGTCATTTTGATTTAAAAATCTATTGCTGGTAATTTTATTTTAAATAACTATTTTTGGTAACGTTATATAAAAATGTGCGTTGTTGCGCAGTGGATATCAGCTCCGAACGAGAAATCGGAGAGCCGAGTTCGAATTCCAGTTGAATTCGTTGCATTCATTTACGCGCAAATACTCTTGGGTAAGGTATTAATCCGTCTTTTCCCGCTAGTTATGGGTTAAATAACAAGACAGATTGGGTTCTCTAGCCTTGGCTGGTAACCAGTCTACCACAGAAAGTAATGGCAACCTACTGCGGGATAATGTTCTGTCCAGTCAGTCATGTCTGTTTCGAGACCTGATCGCCCAGTTGTGTGTACCATGTATGGCACTTAACTGACCGACTGATATAAAAATGTATCCTTTCATGGTGTTTTGTTTTTAGTTTGGGGTTCACTATTTACACATAGCTTAGACCCTTCTTGATCAGGGAGCACATGGGACCAACAGCAATTAAGAAGTGGTTCTATTCTCCTCAAATCCTCCAATCTCCTCGCTGTCGTATTTAGTTTATCGTCATACCCAAGACTAGCTAGCAAGAAGTCATCGAGTTTGGGAGATTAGGCATACTAGCTTTGTTTAAAACTACTGACCACGATGGATCATACGCTCCTGCCAGAAACTCTAACTAACGTCTTCTCAGCATTATTGCAATATAAACCACAGACGGTTTCTGTGATTGTTAAACAGCACAAACGTGCCCGAGTAAGAGTCTTCAATAGTGAGTAGCCAGGAAACTAGTAGCCAGACATTTTATTTAATGAGCTTACTGACATACCACGTTGAGACGCAGGTTCACGCCCGATCACCAAAGAAATAACACTGATAATGGCCATAACTCAGATGGATGACTGCTAAGGATAGCAGGTGATATAAACTATGCGATAAGCTTAGCAATCTATCGATAGTTAGAACCTCGCTATTTATACTGACATAAGACCTCGATATATGGAGGTGCTTATGGACTGGCAGGTCGCAAGACCGACTTGAAGTTAGGTGAGTGATAAAAATATAAAGCCATATTTTTGTTTCCTCCACTCGGCCAGCTATGGGTTAAATAGTTGGGAAGACTGGGTTCTCATCGTTTCACTATAACTGGCGAGAAGCTATAACAATTCAGAGATAATAAAGAAACGGATTAGCGAAATGTGTGGAGAGCTATGATCGCTTACAACCCGAAGTGACTTTGTATAATAATAAAAAGGAAACAAATAATGGCTTAAAAGCGAAAAGGACAAAAGAGGATGACTCATGGAGAATGAAATGGGGGCGAGAAAGAAGTATCGTACTTCTTGATAAAATTCCTTTCAAAGGGCCTGCGTGTGCCTATTCGCTTGCAGGGACACGCACAAAGTGGGGACAGTGAGCGACTTAGTAAAAGAGAAAAGTCGACCGATTATTTACATGATTATCGGCCATCTTGAATCATCTGTCTGGGAGATAACTGATAATCTCAGGACAATCATCACGTTCATTTTCTTTCTTTCTTTCTTTGGCTTTCTCCTCTCGACATTTTTTTTTTAATTTCTCATTAGCCTTATCAGTTTATTACGCCCGACACATGGGCGTTACCGACCACGATATGGACGTACAACCAAATACAAATATTAAAACTAAAATATAAAATCCGATCTTGTCAAGAACTTGATTTATAGGATTGGAGACATTTATCAACTAGCCTTATTTTTTTTTAATGAGTATCACACCTTAAAAGGCAGTAAAGCCCCTAAGACACAAAGGGTTACAGGGTATAGCAGAATTATGAACAGAAATATTAATAATGCTCCTTCGATAGTATTCTTATAATCTTTCTGTAGAACAACATTTCATTTGCGACCAGTCTTCGTTTCATCTGTGAGGAAATCGTCCAATATTATCAGTCAAGGTTGATATTATATTGCAGTTCAGCACTCTATCCTTCGTTTCTCATGAAACTTCCCTTTCTTAATACTTTACTTAGGTTTTGTAAGGCACATTTCACTATTCCAAAGCACTTTCGGATTTCAACACCACATTTTCGGTCCTCTGTTAAAACATTTCGCAGATATTTAAACTTCTGTACTTGTTTCATTATAACATTTATCATTCGGATGTGCGTTGTGGTGAAGTGGATATCGGCTAGGAACGAGAAATCGGAGAGTCAAGTTCGAATTCCAGTTGAATTATTTGCATTCACTTATGCGCAAATACCCTTGGGAAAGAAATTAATTCATCGCTTCTCCCTCCAGCTATGGATTAAATAGCATTACAGATTGGGTTTTATAGCCAGTGTACCAAAGAAAGTAATAGCAACCTACTTCGGGAAAATCTTCTGCTCAGTCACTCTCTTTCGAGACATGATCGCCCAAGCGTGTATTACGTACGGCACTTAACTGACTGAATTCTCAGCTTACATCTTAGGCTTTCTCATGCTGACAACCATTCATTTTACCTGATGGTAAGTCCTTTCTTCTTGCTTTTCTTTACTACCTGGGCTTCCTGTAGTTTTTGTTTCCGTGTCTACCACCAAGTAAGTGCAAGAAGAAGTCAGTCATTCAGTTGAGTGCCATACGTAATACACGCTTGGGCGATCATGTCTCGAAAGGGACATGACTGACTGGGCAGAAGATTATCCCGCAGTAGGTTGCCATTACTTTCTGCGGCAGACTGGTTGCCAGCCAAGGCTATAAAACCCAATCTGTCCTGTTATTTAACCTATAGCTGGAGGGAAGAGACGGATTAATACCTTTCCCAAGGGTATTTGCGCGTAAGTGAATCCAGGGAATTCAACTGGAATTCGAACTCGGCTGCCTGAATTCTCGTTCTGATCCGATGTACACTGCACCACGACAAGGAGAAGGCAAAGACAAAATAAATAATAGCATACTTTTAAACCCTTGACATCTAAATCGACCGTACAACCCAAGCAAGATGATCAAATCTGGCCTGTTATTAAGAATGCAAGTCTGTAAGTTTGAGGATGCATCTATGCTAGCAGATCGTAGCGTGAAAACGAATAACAAATATGGAAATATATAGAATCCTTTCCGGGAACAGGAGCAGCTGTAGAAGATGGATGTTAAAACATATGGAAACGTGCCTGAGACATGAAACACGAGATGAAATGAACTGGAGAATTGGGTAAAGGCTGAAACTGCCTACACCACGGCAGTGTTGAAGTCGATATGAATGCTGATGATACAGAAAAGATTGTGTCCACATTTTTAGAAAGAAAGTAAAAACACAAATAACATCTTAAATATCACGGGAAGCCATCACAGCAAAACAATACTCAGTCGGTCAGTTAAATGCCATACGTAATACACGCTTAGGCGATCATGTCTCAAAAGAGACATAAGTAACTGGGGAGAAGATTATCCCGCAGTAGGTTGTAATTATTTCTGCGGTAGCCTGGTTGCCAGCCAAGACTATAGAACCCAATCTGTCCTGTTATTTAACCCATAACTGGAAGGAAAAGACAGATTAATACCTTTCCCAAGAGTATTTGCGCGTAAGTGAATGCATGGAATTCAACTAGAATTCGAACTCGGCTCCCCGATTTCTCGTTCCGAGCCGATATCCACTGCACCACAACGCGCATCCAGGAGTTAGCCTATTTATAAAATTTCTTTTTCAGAACTTTCAAATTCTATATCTTTTCAAATCAAAAGTAGCATTAAAGAGCTGATACACCCTCGTAGCCAACCTTGACAAGGCACAATCAACAGTCAAGTAAGACACTTATCATATCTCCGGTTAAAACTCGCGCAGCGTCGGCTTAACGAAGCTTTCTTGCATCTAATTTGTAATGAGCGGATTCAGTTTCAAAACTTTGATTTATAGGACGTACCGTCATACCCGAGACCTGCTCGTTCTCCTTCACTCTGCGGACAGGCCACGTGCGTAGATTAGGGCTCGACCCAGTGATAAGACTTCAAAAGACATTAATGATATTCCAACAGAAAATTTACAATGCAGCAAACTTAATAACAGTACCGGTTATGAAAAAATAAAAATAAACGGTGTATCTTAGAGATTTTATCTTACCTCACTTAATTATACTCGAACAAATTGTAAAAGGTTACAGAAATACAAGGAACGAACAAAAAATCCACTCCATTATGATAAAGACCGTTATATATATATATATATATATATATATATATATATATATATATATATATACACTACCGGCCATAATTATTAGGCCACCCCAGTTTTTTAAAAGAAGCGATGTATTTCATACTATTTGTAATACTCATTACCACGTGGATAATTCTAAATGAAAATAGAATTGTTCATTGTTAATACTGCATCAAATTAACTGTTCTAGTTTTTGTGATCTCTTCCCTATGCTAGTCTCTTCTTCTTATTGGCTGGCCGAAGCAAAAGCTTCCTGGCTGCATTGTAAAATTTTGCAAATAAAAACAAAAAAACCATTCATCAAGTTCACGCGAGTGTTATTTTGCAGCTAACGTGCGTGTTGTGTTTAAAACGAGATCTGTCCTTCTATCTATGCATTAAGACGTTCTACCCACCGTCATCATATTAATTCTGTTATCTACTATTTTAAATGTAGATGTGCAGTCGACTACATAGGTAGAACGACGCAGCATTTGGATGTTAGGATCAAACAACATGTACCTGCTAAAATGCTTAAGAATTTTTTAGTCCTCTATTGCGGATTAACTGCTAAATTATCCGAGTTGTGATTTGGATATTAGTGTGGACTGTTTCTCTTTTTTGGTCAAATCACACTATTTGTTCTATCTGAGGGTGTTGGAAACGTTGATTATCAGGTCTAGGCGGACCTCTCTTTGTAAATAAAAAATCTGTAAAGTGATCGATACCGACTTGGCTGACCGCCTGCAGTCACTCTCTCACCGGCGTGACGTGGCTTCCCTGTGCCTCTTCTATAAATACTTTCACGGCTTCTGCTCCGATGAACTTAGATTACTGGTGCCCCCTAGGTACGAATTTGCACGAGATACTAGATTAGCAACTAGGTCCCACCCTTTTACTGTGAAACCGATAAAATGTAACCACAATTTCTACTCCAACAGCTTCTTTTCTCGCACTTCCAGCCTGTGGAATTCCCTTCCGATTACTTGCTTCCCCGACAGTTACAATCTCCAGGAGTTTAAATGTAAGGTCAATAGACACTTCCTAACACACTAACTCGCACACATTCTCTCAAACACTCTTCCTATGTACGTCCTTACTCGTCTATCACCCTCCTTCTGACATTTTCTATATCCAATCGCTCTCTCAGCACCTTCCCCTATGTAACCCCCTGCGCTATAGTGGCAGTGGAATGCCTTGCTTGGGGTGAAATGATTTTTTTTTAAAGTGTTTGCTTCGGCATGCTCTGCTGGGTATCTAGCATCTTCATATGGAATAACTTTTAGCAAATTTTCCTCTCCCGTTCATTCATGTCACCCATAACATATTTATTCTTCATATTTCCCCGTTTACAGTTCTGATGAGTGGGAAAAACCAGTCGACTGGTGTTTTTGCTTTAATATTTGGCATGACCGATCTTAATAAAAAAAAAATTGTCATTAACGCTATACTATAATTAATCTTATTAAAACCTTGGTGTACAGGGCGCTCAAAATTTGTTCTCCGACTAGACTGAACGCTAAATTTGAGAATATCAGGGAGATTTTCCTTAGTAATGGCTATCCGGAACGCCTTATTAATTATATTATTAATAAGAAGACTAGGGAATTCTCCCAATGTCCTAGGGCCTTCTAAGTGTCCGGTTTATTTGAAGGTTCTTAGATTGGGGATAAGTGTCAAAGCTTGGTTAAGCAGGTTAGCAAGTCGGTTTATGGTTGTTTTCCGTCTGTTGCTCTGCATTGTATTTTTCGGAATAGGCCGGAGTTTCCGTCGTTTCGTAAGAATGAATTGCCCTACATCAAATTTAGTAATATGGTAAATGAATTTAATTGCCAGTGCGCTGCTGGTTATGTGGGGCGTACAACCTTACATTTGGAAACAAGAATTAATCAACATGTACCTTCTAAAATACTATTTGGCCAAATAGGTAACATGTATTATCTTCTCTCTACAAATATGGAATCGGCTATTGCTCAACACCTAGTAGAGAATATAGCCTGTGCCAAGTCGTATAGGAAAGAGTGGTTCAAAATTTTACATACAGCTAATTCCAATAATCATTTAAAGATTTTGGAATCAGTTTGTATATTTTTACGGAAACGTTCTCTTTGCTGGCAGAAGGATTTCGTGAAGTGTCTATATTTATTGGGGATATTTTATTTTAACTGTCCCTTGCTTATTATTTGCACGCAATTTCTCCTCCCCTTGTTATAAAGGAACCATGTTTCCTTTGTCTTCAAGAAAAAAATTGAAATCATTAAATATATGAATAGTAACAAGCTTTTAAACCAGAGGCATGAAACCACAGTAAACTGCAAGCACATTAAAGAACTAACCTTACAATCATGCTAAAAATACTACAAAAGCCAGAGCTAGGACCCCCTAGAAATTTTTCTAAAAAATTAAAAATTCTATAGAAAAAACCGATTTACTAAATTCTAAGGTAAGGTTTAATATACATAATTAGATTAATTATAAAAACTGTCCTTAATACACACATTAAACTTCAACTATTACCTTAAATACAAACACACCTATTACCTATTCACCTATTACCTTAAATACAAACATTCAATCTTTCCTCCTACATAAAATTCTAATTATTACGCGCTTACTACCTGCTTACCTATTACCTTAAATTTTTAACATTAAAATTTACCTCTTACATTAAATTTTACTGCAAACGGTGATCTAATTAAAATTTAAAATTTAATAGAAAAAATCGGTTTCCAAACTGTGATCTAATTAAAATTTAAAATTTAATAAATATTCTGTACTGAATAAGCATCCTACCCCTAACATGTTCCTCTAAGAAATCCTAAAGTATATAGTCTAGTCACGAGAAAATAAAAACTTACATTCTAGCTGCTAATGTTAAATCTGTCTAGAAATCAAAGACACTCATCAATCAACCATATTCACTACCTACACCACTCTCTTCAAAATTCTAAAGGTCAATCCACAGAACTTGTTCCCTTATCATTACCCCCCCCGCCAACATCCCACACACAACTGACCAAGTATGAGAAAAGAAATTAAAAATTAAAAATTTAAGAGAAAAAATCGGTTTCCAAACTGTGATCTAATTAAAATTTAAAATTTAATAGGAAAAATCTATTTCCTAAATCCAAAATTAAGATTAAATATACAGATTTACATAAATTATAAAGACTGCTTAAATACAAAAATATTCTGTACAAAATAGGCATCCTACCCCTTACCGGCTCTTCTAAGAAATCCAAAGGATATAGTCTAGTCGCAAGATAATAAAAACTTACATTCTAACTGCTGATGTTAAATCTGTCTAGAAATCAAAGACTCTCATTAATCAACCATATTAACTACCCACACCACTTTCTTCAAAATTATAACGGTCAATCCACGAGACTTGTTCCCTTATCACTAACCCCCACCAGCATCCCACATACAACTGACCAAATATAAGAAAAGAGGCTTTCCATTCCTATCCACACCGCCTGATGAGACATTGAAGTTTCAACGTCGAAACAAATGTACTATTTGTAGTGGATATATAAAAAATTACGTACATGTTCTAAAATATAATTTATAATAAATATTCACAGTTCCATATATTATATATCGAGCACTGTTTTAAATTAATATTTTGGACGTTGTAAAAATTCTTTCTTCGTTCTGTATTCACTCGGATATATATATATATATATATATATATATATATATATATATATATATATACACATACGGTAGCGAGCATAAAGATCAGAACGATGTTAAAAAAAAGTCTAAATATGAAATAACTTTTTATTTTAAAGCTTCAAAGAACATTTTATCAAGGAAAAAAAAAGGATATAAGGTAAAATTATATAATTCCAAAATATAAAGCTCAATAAACTTATTTTGATAAAGTTATGAGCATAATTATATAACATTCGAAAAAATAGATGATCAAAAACATCAGAACGATTAAATAAATCCATAAAATTTAATAATTATTATTGAATTTTTTTTAGTGTAAGAATATAAAATCGGGAATTTTATTAAATTACACCGGCTCTTTTTTGACTCTTGCATTGTAAACATGACGAAAAAATCTGTGACATCATTGGAACTTAGAAAACTGAGAGTCAAGTTACGCAATGAAGATAAACTCCCGTTCGGGGATATTTCAAAGAGTGCGTGGAAATCTAAAAGTGTTATTCATAGTATTTTAAGAAAACTTGAGGAAACTGGGTCATGTAAAACCAAGAAACCACCTGGCAGGCCTAGGAAAATTACCGCAAGGGAAGACAGATGGATTGGTAAAGAATAAAAAAAAGGATCGATTTGCGACAGCAATCGCTATCTCTAAAAGAGCTAATGCTAACCTTGGTATTAAAATATCAAGGCACACTATTTAATGAAATAATCTGAAAGGTCGAGTAGCCTCTATGAATCTTTACATTTCTAAAAAGAATCAAATGAGCTGATTGAAATTTGCCACTGAACATGTTATATGGACAGAAGAACATTGGAATTGTGTTCATTTCAGCGATGAGCCAAAGTTTAACCTGTTTGGATGTGACGGGAGAAGGTTCGTTCGACGTAGTCCTTAGCAACGATATTTGCCTCAGTGCACTAAAAGCAGCGTAAAAATTTGGTAGAGGAAGTGTGATTGTGTTTGACATGATTTCAACCGCTGGTACGGGACCTCTTGTTAGGCTACATGGTAAAATTAATGCAACTGTATACAAAGATATATTGAAGAAACATGTTGTACCTAATTTGAGAACTGCAATTAATCAACCAGCTGTATTTATGCAAGATAACGCACCATGTCACACAGCGAAGTCTGTTAAGACATTTCTTTCTGAGGAGGATGTTACTGTTATGGAATGGCCTGCTCAAAGCCCAGACTTGAATCCTATTGAGAATGTTTGTAAGTTACTTAATGAAAGAGCAAATGAAAAGAACCCAACAAACATCGAAAAACTATGGACTAATTTGAAAGGAGAATGGGAGAAAATATCCGTTAATGAATGCAAGACATTAATTCGCTCATGTAGAAAAAGACGTCAAGCTGTTATTGAAAGTAAAGGTTTACACATCAAGTACTAAAGAATTATGAACGCTATTTTCATTTCGATATGATTTATCCATTATAATAGTAGGATTTTGTTAATCGTTCTGATGTTTTTGATCATCTATTTTTCTATTATTCTCTTAACTTTATCTAAATAAGTTTATTCAGCTTTATATTTTGGAATTATATAATTTACCCTTATATCCTTATTTTTCATTGATAAAATGTTATATGAAGCTTGAAAATATAGTTATTTCACATTTCGACTGTTTCTTAACATCATTCTGATCTTTATGCTCGATACTGTGTGTATATATATATATATATATATATATATATATATATATATAATTTATAAAAGATTTTCGATTATTACTATGGATAATACATATTTCACCGCTTTGATGTTATTGTCGCGGCTCGTCTGAGGAGAAATATGTATTATCCACAGTCATAATCGAAAATCTTTTATAAATTATATTACTCTGTTAAATTAAATAAATGAATTTAACATTGAGTTCTCTTGAGTTCGTCTCTTTTGGAATTTACCTGGATTACATACCAAGTGTACTATGTTTATATATATATATATATATATATATATATATATATATATATATAGATAATAAATATAAACGATTTAAATATTTGATTTTCTATAAACACGCGTCAAACACACCATATTACATTACCAAAGTTTATAAAATTCATACTTGAAGAATCTAAAATATGTCTCCCGACTACTACCACCACCACTACAAATGGTTAGATGCAAAAAATATCCCCAAATCAACATACGGGCAACCACTATCTTCTTTTTTTGGTGCCGTGTCCCTTCAGGACATAGACGATCATGGCCCTCTACATCCCCCTTTCTGCCATCCACTTGTTCAAGCCCATCAAGTATGTGACGCTTTGCTTTCCCCTGTCTCTCTTTCCCTCTATCCGTCCACTGAGTATCTGATTCTCTAAGCCCTCCTTGCTCATTAAGTGTCCCAGAAATTTCAGCTGTCTCTTCCTGATGTTAATTATAAATTTTCTCTCCAAACCCTTGTCAGTGCTCCCATGTGCGTTCCATGGTATCCCCAGCATCCTCCTGTAGAAATTCACTTCAGCTGTTTCATTTTGTCCAGCATTCACTGCCATATAGGACAGATATCACCTAACAGACCAGAACTCTTTTCTTTTCTTCCAACAAAATTTTCCTGCCACTCAATACTATGCTTAGCTTTTGGAATGTGTCCTTCGCCACGCCAAACGCCTTCAGATATGTGTTGCACTTAAATGAATATACATTATCATCCAAATCCTGCATAGAAAAACTAGAATCATGATACTTACACAAGAACCCTGCTTGACAAAACAAATGCACGTGAAGTGTGCATGACCAATGAAAACCCGTACAAAAATATAAAATATTTTTCTTTCTTTATATCTCACTCATTAATGAAGCTTTAATAAAAGCAAAATGTTATATTTATAAACATTTCGTATTTGTCGCTTATCCTATCATTTTGCTGGATTCATATCCACATTTTCTCCCATATATATATAT
The DNA here is from genome assembly GCA_037127315.1 of Ascarosepion bandense. Taxonomy (NCBI): domain Eukaryota; kingdom Metazoa; phylum Mollusca; class Cephalopoda; order Sepiida; family Sepiidae; genus Ascarosepion; species Ascarosepion bandense. The sequence continues at coordinate 1,902,147 of JBBBDQ010000772.1, read as the reverse complement.
ATATATATATATATATATATTTCTCCTCCAACCTCTCTCTCACAAGCAGGATGTGTCAAGTCTGTAGCTGCACTATCATTACTTTCATTGCCTCCTAATGTAGCCCTCGGCTTCAAGTGGTGCCTGGGCCTTGCACGGTGTGAACCTTACTGTAAAAAGAAAAAAAAAATCCAACTTTTGGTCACACTCAATACAAAGATATCAGTGACTGATAGTAGTTGAGTATTTTTTCACATGATGTCAGAGGTTTAGAGTTCATGCCTCCATGTAAAGCCAGAACTTTGCATATGAAATTTAACCAGGTAGAACATTCCCTTCTGTAAGACAGGCATAACACTATCTTTTCTCCTTAACATCCCATATTGGTTATTAGCATATTTTCCCACGATTGGGTACTAGCATATTGCTTAATAAAAGATAGAGTTCAAACTCCAATAAGACATTAAATTCCAATTTTAAAGGTTTGGGAAAATTGCTGTTACATAATCTTTATATTTTCATTTCTAAGCTGAGTAAATATCAACAGGTTAAAGTTTGAAAGAGTAAGAATTTGGCAGGACTGAGGGCCTTTTCATTCACCCATGAATTAACAAATTAGCAAGATTTCCATGTAAAAAAAAAAAAAAAATCACTGTCTACCTCTCTCCTTCACTAACAAGTAGTCAGTAATATTTCTAAGGGCAATAAAGGCACTCAATATAGACTATATGCATTGTGCTACTTAACACTATGTGAAAGAACAAATTCACCTGGCCTCAAGGGAACAGAAATGTGGCTTTACAAAAGGATACTGACAATTTCATGGAAGAAGTGAATAAGCAACACAGAAGTTTTAAAGAGAATGGTAACAGAAAAAAACAATTATACTAAGAATCAGAAAGAGACAGATGACACATAATGTGAAAAAAGAGCCTAGAAAACATGTAATGTAAAAAAAGAGCCTAGAAAACCCAATTTTCACAGGGTATATCAAGAGTAAGAGATATAAGAAAAAGACAGTGAGAAATCTACCTGATAAACTTGAGTGAATTGAATGTGGTATGAGTCTTGGTAAAAAGGAGAAACATTACTGAAGTCCACAAAGAGTAGAAAATTGTTGCCATAACCAGAAGGGATATGATACATAAAAGTAATAGTGATTTTTTTAAGTGCAGCTTAGATGTGGCACAAGGCTGAAAGAATAGGGCACCCAGTGAGGCTTGAAGTACAGGTGTAATGTTTCTAGAGAGAAAAGTTTACTAACCATTAAACTACATTGAATGACCCCATCGTGCATAGAAATAATGCGTGATACAGAAAATTGAAATGTGTGTGTGTTTAATCACATCAATGCAAATATAAATATAACTTTAGTCTGATGAAGTCCTAAAGAAAATGTCACAATTTTTTCCATTGTCATAGTTTTTCCTAAAATTCTTCTTGATATATAAAAATTTATATATATGTATATTATATATAGATATATATTATATATACATAGTGTTACGAGGATGCATTTATATATAAAAATAATATTAATAATATCTAAAAAGTTGTAGTAAAGGGCTCTATTGAGTTCTACTTGTTGTCACAAAACAGTTTTAATTCAGAAAATAGTTGTAAAAATAAGGAAATTAGAAATAGAACATTTGGAAGATTGTAGAATGTTACAGAGAATTCGAAAGGTTCCAGAAATATGCAAATTAGGTGTTAGCCCCTATAAAAATAGGTTTTGGGCATGGAGCAGTTGATAGCAGGATGGGTTGACCTCTACAGCTCTGGTTAAGATTTAGGATGTATATCCAACCAAAAGAATCCCTAAGTTGACGACAAAAAAACTAAAACTTGAAAAAGTTGATAAAAGGATGTGCTGACCTCATCAGCACCGGTTTTGATTCAAGGAATTATATCCAGCGGAAAGAATCTCTCTAGTCAATGACAAACAAAAACTTGAGTTTTAAAAGGATTTGCTGTCATATCAACTTCTAGGATCTATATCCAACCGAAAGAATCTCACAGAAAAGTCTGAACAATTAAAACGTGAAAGAAAACATCATGGAACTATCTGGGTAAATACATATTTTTGCTTCTTTCATTGACCAAGCCAATAATTAGTCTTTATATACGCCTTTAAGGATTTCCAAAAAGGATAGCACTTAACTTCCCAGCCAACTTAACTGGGTAAAAATATTTGAAAACTTACCTTCTCCTTCACTCCTCATAACATTTTACTGCCTCTGTTGTGCAGGGGATTACATAGGAGGAAAGTTATGAAAAAGAGTGACAGGTTACAGAGGTGTCAGGAAGAGGGTAAGAAAAGGATGATGAGAGTGGGATGTACAGAGAAAGGAGCATGAGAGAGAGGATGCAAGTTAGTATGACAGGAGATGTCTATTGACTTTACATTTGAATTCTTAAAGATTGTAGCTGTTGGGAAAGCAAGTAAGCAAAAGGGAATTCCACAGGCGGGAAGTGCGAGTAAAGCTGCTGCTGGAGTAGAATTTGCATTTACAATTTATCGGTATCACAGTAAAAGGGTGGGACCTATCTGCTAATCATGTGGCTCGAGGAAATTCATATATAGGAAGTACCAGTGAGCTAAGTTCATCTGAGCAGAAGCCGTGAAAGTATTTGTAAAAGAGACACAGGGAAGCCACACTGCGTCGGTGAGATAGTGACTGTATCCTCGGTGCCAAGTTGGGATAAGTCACATTACAGATTCTTTGCTGGATTTTGTTAAAGACACCTAGGTGGATAGGAGGAGCACTCAACCAGCTATAGCAGCAGTATTCAGCAGATGGTAGATTTGTACATGTGCAGGATTGTTTAAGACAGGAAAAACTTCCTGGCCCTGCAGATTTAACTATGGATTCTATAGTCATTCCACGTGAGGTCTGATGTGAAAGTTAATCTGAGGAGGCGCAGTGTTTTACTTTCAGGGAGACTAGCCTGATCTATGCTAATGGCGAGTAAGAACGATTGTCTATGATGGTTAATAGATAGCAGCTTCGTTTTGGAAGGATTAAAATTAACGAGCCATTTCTTACCCCAGTCCACCACGGATTGGAGATCCTTTTCAAGCTCAGCAGCAAGGTTTGATTTGTCAGCCTCAGCAGATTTTTGATTGAGGCGAGAGTAAACTGTAGTGTTGTCAGCGTATATACCTACTTAGGATCTTATTACATTGGGGAAATCGTTAATCTAGATAAGGAAAAGCATAGGACCTAGAATAGTGCCTTGAGGGACACCCGTGTTTGTGTAAAAGTATTGGGAGGCTTGCCCATTCAATACTACCTTCATTGTGCGATTTAAAGGAACGACTGGATTAGCTCAAATAATTGTCATTATACCATAGCCCCACAGCTTGCATAAAAGGCTAGCATGCCAGACTCTGTCAAATGCTTTGGAGATGTCTAGGGAAACAGTTCAGGTTTTGCCATTCTTGTCGAGGGCCTGGTGTATATACTCAGTGATGGTCGTGAGCGTATCAGCAGTAGACCTAGTGAAGCAGAAACCATACTGTTTGTCTGAGAAGAGTCTGTGGGCTGTGAGATGTTGTACCACCTGTGTTGATGATGACTTTGAACACTTTGCCAAAGATCAGTAGGAGGCTGATAGAGAGATAATTAGCAAAGTAAGAGAGTTTTCCTGTATTTTAATATATAAGAACCAGAGGAGGATTTCCAGCAGAAAGAAGAGCAAGAAGCAGAGAAGCAGTAGTTATAGAGTTTAGAAAGAACAAAGGAGAGTTCAGGAGCACATTTTTTTAGGACAATGATGGGTATTCCCTCGTCACCACTCTTTATGGAGGTCAAGCTTTGAAATTATTTTGGGGACCACCAATGAGTAATGAGTATGTCAGTCAGTTGGGCCTGTGTTTGGGGTGAGAAATCAGGTACAGGTACTCCAGACGTGTGTGTGTATATATATATATATATATATATACGCACACACACACATACACACACACATGCATACATACAGGCTGGCCCAAAATAGGTAGAGAGCAGGTGGAATAGGTTTGTGTATCAGTTATATTATTGCAATGGTGTTCATTATAACTATGGTATTTGTGCTATATTGTTTTAAATTTTATAAATAGATTTATCTTAATTTGATCTGCTTTCTTTTCAGATAATTCAGAGAACCCATAATGGCAAATAAACTGATGAGAGAAAATGGGTGTTAAAAGTGTACTGGAAATTTCAAAACCATTAGAATCTCCATTAAAACAAAATGGTTTGATGCATTTAGTAGTCCAAAGAGACAAAGCATTTACTGCATTTGTGACAAATTCTATGTCAGCACTTCAATTCTTCATTCTCCAAAAACTAGTCAACCCAAGACAGCCTGCACAGAAGATTATAAGCAATTTATCACCAAAACATTTGCTCACAGTCCAAAATGTCCACTGGAAGAGCATCTTTGGAAATAAGCCTTTTACGAGCATCTGTTATTTGATTCTTGAAATGCTGGTTGGTTGTTTTGTTTTATGGCATTTCAACCTCGGCAGGTCATTTATTGCTGGTTACCTTTTTCTTTCAACAATTTATTGTTGTTTTTTTTTTTTATATAAGTTTTTGTGTCTAGTAATACTTTTTTCTTTTCAAGTATCAAGATTCATTGGGATTTTTTTTTTTAAGGGCAGGGTCCCCAAGTCCTATCCTGTTATTTAACCCATAACTGGAGGGAAGGGATGGATTAATACCTTTCCCAAAGGTACCATTGCTTAAGTGAATGCAGGGTATTTAACTGGAATTCGAACTCGGCTCACCAATTTCTCTTTCCGAGCTGATATCCACTGCACCACAATGCATATCCGTCACTAAATGCTTACAGCACCTGGTATTCCCAAGAGGTCACCCATCTAAGTACTGACTAGGCTCAACAGTGCTTAACTTTGGTGATTGAGCAAGAACCTGTGTATTCAACGTGATATGGCCGTAAGCCTCCTGAAATGTAATCTCATAAATGTTATTTACTGTCCATCTACTTTTGAAACACCTTATATATATATATATATTTTTTTTTTACATTTGTAAAATTAAATTTTTAATAAATTTTAAAAATTAGTTATTGTAAATCACCTGAAGACACTGGAAGGTAGAAACCTGTGTCATATAATAACTCATTTACAAAGGAAAATATTCGAAAGTTCTACAATTGTATTGAACACTTTTTAATACAACTGTGTACTGGTCTAACTGAATTATGACCAAAAACTAAATAATTAAATGTGTATATATATATATATATATATATATATACACACACACACAAAACTAACCTACAAGCTCATATCACAAATTTTCTTAACACAAGCTTAAAAAAAGCACACAAACACACCTTTTCAGGACATATATGATCATAGCTCTCCAGAAATAACATTTCTTCATTATTATTGAACTACTATAACTTTTGACGAAAGATAGTGGAGAGGTTTAACATTGTCTTCTTTATGGTTTGAAGTTAAGTTTTTTTCCACTTAGACTGCTTGCTACCCAATGCTAGAGAACCCATTCTACTCTCTTGCTGGAAGAAGAAATGGATACATGCCTTTCTCAATAATAGCAACAGTGCGAAACTGAATGCAACATCACTGAGCCAAATTTAAATTTGGCTTGCTGATTTCACTTTCAGTACCAATAACCATTATGCTACTCACACCTCCAACTAAATAAAGACAAGGATGAACAAATTTAAGTCATATATTTAATTTAAATTTGGCCACTATCCCTTCTGAAACATTCTCCTTGGAAATACAAACAGGGCTTAAGATACAATTGCTTTTGATTGTATGTCAAGAGTCAAGGAACAATGTATGTTCAGATTTCTCAATCCAGATGAACGAGTTCACTATATTTTCTAGTGATTGGTTGTCCTTCAATCTTGAATGGATATTCACCCAGCCTTGAAATTTACATCAAACTCAAATAAAACAGGTTCAACCTAAAGAATCCTTAGAAGATTATTGTTAGCAGATTTGCTATGTTTCAGAAAAAATTCATGCCAGCATGAGTTTCTAATCCAGCAGAGCCGTTTCAGCACAACCTTACAAAATTTCTTACAATAATTCAACAAATAGATAACAAAGTCTAAAAATGAGCATACCTCTTCAATGAATGGCATAAACACAGCATATGTAGTTTGTGATGTTTCTGATACTACCATGTACATGCCAATGTAGGTACAACCTTTTTCATTTGATTTGTTATCCATGCTATATTGTTTGTTTACTACCTATTAGAGTTAACTTGCTGGTTAGTTTTCATGGCCTAATTGGTAAGGCAGTGCCCATGTAAGACGTGCTTCTAAGAATATAGAATGCAAGTTCACATCTGACTGTATGATAGCTCATTTTTTGTTGCTTATCTAATGGTTGGAGAATATAAAAACAACTTCAATGTTAGAATAAAAAAAAAAGAAATAGCTAAAAAATATTTGAGGGAAAAGAAAACTTTCATTCTGCTTAACTTCAAATAATTTCCAATTAGTTATTTAGATTAGTATCTTTTCAGATGAAGAAGAGACTTGAAGCAACAGAAATGTAGTTCTACAGAAGGATGCTGAGAATACTATGAACCATACCTGTGAGCAACAACAAAGATTTTAAAACAATTAAAAATTGTTGAGGAATGAAGGTAGTAAAATATATAGTGGAGTCGAGGAAAAAACTTTCTGTTTGACTCACTAGTTTTTTTTTTTTTTTGTTAAAGATTGCTGAAACATGTTTAAAAATAAATAGAAAACCGCCTTTTTCAGAAAATAACAAACAAAGAAGGTAAAATATTAAATTCTCTTTAATAAATATTTAAAACTAAGGACTGTCCCTGATTTTTTCCAATTCCTCTACCCAAGATTGTACTTGAGATGTTTTGAACAAGCCTGTCAAAGAAAAAGTAAATTTATTAGTCAAAGTAAAAACAATTCCGAAAAAGTAAAGATTTTTAAATACATTTATTGATAAAATTACCAGAACAAACAGAACTTTATGATTTTCAGGTTTCTCTCAGTAGATAAAGTACAGTGCTCCAATGAAACCTCTTGAAAGTTGTATAAAGCAGTGACGTCCTAGCTTGGAGTAATTGACTAAAGTGGCACACTGCATGATCTGGGTCCCAATTTGTAGATTTGTTTTTTTTAATTTATTCATTACAAAACCAGATTGTCCTGGGTATAGCAAAATGACCAGCAATACATTTTTATAAGTGACCAACAATACATTTTTACAGCAGAATGACTAGCAATAGATTTTATAGCAGAATGACTAGCAATAGATTTTATAGCAGAATGACTAGCAATACATTTTATAGCAGAATGACTAGCAATACATTTTATAGCAGAATGACTAGCAATACATTTTATAGCAGAATGACTAGCAATACATTTTTATAGCAGAATGACTAGCAATACATTTTATAGCAGAATGACTAGCAATACATTTTATAGCAGAATGACTAGCAATACATTTATAAGCAGAATGACTAGCAATACATTTTATAGCAGAATGACTAGCAATACATTTTATAGCAGAATGACTAGCAATACATTTTATAGCAGAATGACTAGCAATACATTTTATAGCAGAATGACTAGCAATGCATTTTATAGCAGAATGACTAGCAATACATTTTATAGCAGAATGACTAGCAATACATTTTATAGCAGAATGACTAGCAATACATTTTATAGCAGAATGACTAGCAATACATTTTATAGCAGAATGACTAGCAATACATTTTCATAGCAAAATAGCTAAGCAAATAATTTTATGTAGAATGACTAGCAATACATTTCATAGAATGACTAGCAATACATTTTATAGCAGAATGACTAGCAATACATTTTATAGCAGAATGACTAGCAATACATTTTATAGCAGAATGACTAGCAATACATTTTATAGCAGAATGACTAGCAATACATTTTATAGCAGAATGACTAGCAATACATTTTATAGCAGAATGACTAGCAATACATTTTATAGCCAGAATGACTAGCAATACATTTATAGCAGAATGACTAGCAATACATTTATAGCAGAATGACTAGCAATACATTTTATAGCAGAATGACTAGCAATACATTTTATATAGCAGAATGACTAGCAATACATTTTATAGCAGAATGACTAGCAATACATTTTATAGCAGAATGACTAGCAATACATTTTATAGCAGAATGACTAGCAATACATTTTATAGCAGAATGACTAGCAATACATTTTATAGCAGAATGACTAGCAATACATTTTATAGCAGAATGACTAGCAATACATTTTATAGCAGAATGACTAGCAATACACATAGCAGAATGACTAGCAATACATTTTATAGCAGAATGACTAGCAATGCATTTTATAGCAGAATGACTAGCAATACATTTTATAGCAGAATGACTAGCAATACATTTTATAGCAGAATGACTAGCAATACATTTTATAGCAGAATGACTAGCAATACATTTATAGCAGAATGACTAGCAATACATTTTATAGCAGAATGACTAGCAATACATTTTATAGCAGAATGACTAGCAATACATTTTATAGCAGAATGACTAGCAATACATTTTATAGCAGAATGACTAGCAATACATTTTATAGCAGAATGACTAGCAATACATTTTATAGCAGAATGACTAGCAATACATTTTATAGCAGAATGACTGGCAATACATTTTATAGCAGAATGACTAGCAATACATTTTATAGCAGAATGACTAGCAATACATTTTATAACCAGAATGACTAGCAATACATTTTATAGCAGACCATTGTAAATACATTTTATAACAGAATGACTAGCAATACATTTATAGCAGAATGACTAGCAATACATTTTATAGCAGAATGACTAGCAATACATTTTATAGCAGAATGACTAGCAATACATTTTATAGCAAGAATGACTAGCAATACATTTTATAGCAGAATGACTAGCAATACATTTTATAGCAGAATGACTAGCAATACATTTTATAGCAGAATGACTAGCAATACATTTTATAGCAGAATGACTAGCAATACATTTTATAGCAGAATGACTAGCAATACATTTTATAGCAGAAGAATGACTAGCAATACATTTTATAGCAGAATGACTAGCAATACATTTTATAGCAGAATGACTAGCAATACATTTTTATAGCAGAATGACTAGCAATGCATTTTATAGCAGAATGACTAGCAATACATTTTATAGCAGAATGACTAGCAATACATTTTATAGCCAGAATGACTAGCAATACATTTTATAGCAGAATGACTAGCAATACATTTTATAGCAGAATGACTAGCAATACATTTTATAGCAGAATGACTAGCAATACATTTTATAGCAGAATGACTAGCAATACATTTTATAGCAGAATGACTAGCAATACATTTTATAGCAGAATGACTAGCAATACATTTTATAGCAGAATGACTAGCAATACATTTATAGCAGAATGACTAGCAATACATTTTATAGCAGAATGACTAGCAATGCATTTTATAGCAGAATGACTAATACATTTTATAGCAGAATGACTAGCAATACATTTTATAGCAGAATGACTAGCAATACATTTTATAGCAGAATGACTAGCAATACATTTTATATGGAGAATGACTAGCAATACATTTTATAGCAGAATGACTAGCAATACATTTTATAGCAGAATGACTAGCAATACATTTTATAGCAGAATGACTAGCAATACATTTTATAGCAGAATGACTAGCAATACATTTTATAGCAGAATGACTAGCAATACATTTTATAGCAGAATGACTAGCAATACATTTTATAGCAGAATGACTAGCAATACATTTTATAGCAGAATGACTAGCAATACATTTTATAGCAGAATGACTAGCAATACATTTTATAGCAGAATGACTAGCAATACATTTATAGCAGAATGACTAGCAATACATTTTATAGCAGAATGACTAGCAATACATTTTATAGCAGAATGACTAGCAATACATTTTATAGCAGAATGACCAGCAATACATTTTATAGCAGAATGACCAGCAATACATTTTATAGCAAGAATGACCAGCAATACATTTTATAGCAGAATGACCAGCAATACATTTTATAGCAAGAATGACCAGCAATACATTTTATAGCAGAATGACCAACAATACATTTTATAGCAGAATGACCAACAATACATTTTATAGCAGAATGACCAACAATACATTTTATAGCAAGAATGACCAACAATACATTTTATAGCAGAATGACCAACAATACATTTTATAGCAGAATGACCAACAATACATTTTTATAGCAGAATGACCAACAATACATTTTATAGCAGAATGACCAACAATACATTTTATAGCAGAATGACCAACAATACATTTTATTGCAGAATGACCAACAATACATTTTATTGCAGAATGACCAACAATACATTTTATTGCAGAATGACCAACAATACATTTATTGCAGAATGACCAACAATACATTTTATTGCAGAATGACCAACAATACATTTATAGCAGAATGACCAACAATACATTTTATTGCAGAATGACCAACAGTATATTTTATGATAAAATTACCAAGAATACATTTTTGTAGTGAATAATTACCAGCAATACATTTAAAAAAATTATCAACACATTTTATGATTTACAAATTATATAACTAAAAAGCATGTTTATCCAGAAAGTATAGAATTATATACAAAATATCAGTAGCTGAAAGCATAAAATTACTTAAAAATATTTAGATTTTGGCTTTAAATAAAACCATAAAGGTTGATATGCTGCTAAACAAAATCAGCTGAAACAAGAGTAAAACAGAAATTGATGGTAATGTAAATTTGCTGAAAAACGAGATTAATAAAAAGGCCATATAGTAACATTAGATGTTTCCTTATAAGGGAACATTTGGCATTTATCGATTACCAGAGCAATTTTCAAGTGAAATTTCTAGACTTTTTCTTAACATGTTGACTGCTAGAGGTCAATTATGAAATCAGAGTTCAAATGCTTACTTTATAACTTTATATACTCTTTAGTCAATAAGAAATCTTTATGAATTGATTTATAGTATGAACTACTGTCTTACCACTAAAAGTATCACTGCAAATAAACTTGTTGGTACCTGTAGATGACTGACTGATTTGAATAATGGCATATCAACTCCTTATGGGTCATTTAATACCAAAATTGAATTTTCTTGGAAGCTCTAAAATAATAAAAATATGCTATATGTTATTCTGCTTTCACAATTCAATACATGGTAGATGATACTCAGGTTTTTATGCATATGCATGTTTGCGTGGACATAATTACTAGAGGCAGTGATATGTGCATTTTATGTCATAGTTTTGCTGAAGTCATATTTTAGAATACAGTTTGATCTTGAGTTTTGTTTGACAGCATATTAACCTCTGTGGGTTATTTAATGCCAAAAGAGTGGGGGTTTAAAATATTTTTTTAATGTTTGCTATAGTGAAAAGGTTGATTTAGTCAGATTTTGATGAAAAAAAAATTTTTTTTTTATTTTAGAAAACTGAAGATGTCTTCTAGTTTTGTATTAAAAAATGTTTTGCTTGTAAGAATTTTTTTTCCTTTAAAAATGTATTGTTGGTAATATTTTTTTTTTAAATGTATATTTTTTTATAAAAGTCTATTTTTATGTATATATTTCAAGAAAAGACTGTTTTTATACTTTCATAGTGTTTTGACCCCAGTTTGGGTGTTAACTATTTGCCCATAGCTGGGACCCTAACAGGTGCTACCACTCCAGATCAGTTAAGATGTGGTTCCATGCTTCTCACAAATTCCCAATCATAGGCCTTCTTGCCGGATGCAGTTTACTGTCATACCCAGGACACAGTTTAATCTCTTTAAGAAATTGTAGAATATTATATAAATTAATGTTCTGAAAAAGTTCTTCCATGTTGATTGTCTGATTTTTTGGCAGTATATCAAACTCTATGGGTTATTTAATGCCAAAATTTAAATGTTTTGTACATAATTTTATGCTTTCAATAACATATTTTGACAGGTATGTTTTTTAAATATATATCTTGTAGATCATAAAATGTATTGTTAATTTTACTATAAAAATGTACTTTTATATTTTTAGTGTTACATTAATTGTTATTTTGCTATAAGAATGTATTGTTAGTCATTTTATTTGTATGGGGGTTCAATATTTCCTCATAGCTGGGATATGAACAGGTGCTACCACCCCAGGTCAGGGTGGACCTGGGAACAACAAAAATTAAGAGGTGGCTCCACACTCCTCAAAACCTTAATCAGAGGCCTGCATGCAAATAAAAACATAGGAAAATGTCAAGTATGAAATAACATACAGTTGGCATCATAATAAAAACCGCTAACCAAGAGTTATCTTGTGGTCAGCAGTTAATGCGTTTAAAACCATTTTTACATCATCAAGGCTCATCTTGTTTTTGTATCAAATCAATTATATAAAAATGTTACATATATTTATAGAAATAATTTCACAAGAATTGATGGGAGAAAAAGTTTCAAATAATGCATCTAAACACATGCACAGAAAAATTGATGCATGGTGTGTGAAAGCTTGGTCAGTCCCATATACACCTGAATAAAGCCAATACACTCAAACTCTCAGTCACAATGACTTATGACTTTGTGCTGGCACAACCATTGACTGCTCCCAAATTGAATGTTTATAAAGAAACAAGAAAAAGAATCTATGTAACCGCAACTTCTACTCTAGCAGCGTCTTTTGTCGAACTTCCCAATTATAGAACTTCCTTTTATGTACTTGCTTCCTTGATAGCTACAATCTCCAAAGGTTTAAATGCAACATCAATTGCCATCTCTTATCTTATTGACTCCCATCTTTTCCTCACGACACCCCCTGTATCTTGTTTTTCTTCCTTTCTGCTCTACTCTCACGCAGATCTCTTCGGACCAGTTTTTCTATTCTTCTTTTACCCATTCTCCAAAACCATCTGTAAACTATTCCTCTTTCTCTTCACTCTCCTCTTATGTAACACCCTGTGCACCAGTGGCAGTACTGCCTTACTTGGGATGAAATGATTATAAAAAAAACTAAACCCCTTGGGCAAGAATATTTTTGTCTTATGTCAAAATATGTTCAAAATAATCATTGCCTTCATGACAGATTGTCTGAAAGCATTATCCGAAGTAAGAAAACCTAGGAATTTTTACAAAATATCTCATCAAATCAAACAGGACAATTGTTACTTTAGGGCATCTCCAAAAGTAAAGATGAGCAGAAATACACCCTATCTTTTAAGGACATACAAGTAAATATCAATGATAAGTGTTTGTAAATAATTGCAGTATAATGTAAAATAATTGAAAAAATAATTAATGAAAACAACATTAGGAGTTTGAGAAAATATGACAATTCCTACGTACCTCTTGTACTGTCAAAGAATTCTTGAAGATGTTTGGGTTTTTTATCCAACTGTTCGTATTCGTAAGCTTGCATAATCATTTCAAACTTATCTAAGTCTTTGACAAATTCAGCTTCCTTGCTCGTCTGAAGCTCGTACTCCTGGAGACCAAAGAAAAGGAATGACTCTGCAATTAATTTTTGAATTATTTTTATCTATGTTAGAGACAGCTTATAGTCTCTACAACTACCATATACTCATATGTATGAAATTATTCCGTTTAATAAATAAATGGAGCATCAGCTCAAACATGAGTAACCACTAAAATTAACATGGAAAGTGATAAAATCTGTCAGATTGATAAATAAAAACCCGTTATCTTCATATATATATATATATATATATATATATATATATATACATATACACACACAGATGAAATACTAATAACATGTGAACAACAAATGTCTACTGAGAGCCTCCTATTATGGAGTATAAAATCCTTTCATTTACCAAAGATAGAGGGTCATCTACATCGACATTCTCAAATACATCACTGACACCATGGCCACTCTAAAATTACTGTCTTATGAAAGCAAGATGGCCAAACTCAATCAGGAATGACTCTACCAGGTATGCTGCACATTGTGACCACTCTTCCTGTCTGAGTATAAACAATGAACAATTTTTATATGGCCAATATATAATTGAGATAAGGTGTGTAATTTTCACTTAGTCAAACAGATTAATAAATAATAAAACATCTTAATTCTAAGTCATAATTCATATAATACTGAGTTGTTTTCTACAAATTTTTGTTTCTAACAAAAACGGGACATTTAATCCTGACAGTCTTAAATTGTCATCCCTCCCACCTCACTTTATGTAGATTTAATAGTCCAGATAATAAAATTTGAAGAATAAAGACAACAAAATGATAACAATATCGGCAATAAGATTGTTGATATTTATTACATATTAGCCTTTTGACTATATTGAACCACGAAGAGAAATATTTTAAAATCGGAATTTGAGGACAGGTCTGTGCCTTTCTCAACGAGACGAGGAATGAATAAAGAAGTTACGCTTCCAAGGAATGATTTTGTTGGTTACACGGCTGCCTGTGAAAATTATACCGCGTAAACCCAAATCGCCGATCATTCCCTCAATGTGTGACATTTTTTTAAGATATATTTCAATGCCGATTTGCATCTCTTATGTCAGTTGTTGAATGAAGACGCTAAAACATACATTTGATGTCATCAATGCTATGGAATGGCTGGTTGAAGCATGCAGTGTCAAGGAAAAAAATGTTGTCTTCTATGGTATTTTTATATAGATATTGAACTAAATATGGAATTCATATATATATATATTATATATATATATATATATATATATATATAAATAAAATGGCTGGTCACTCGTATTCATGGATATCTGTCAACTGGGGAGTCTAGATAATCCCCACTGCAGGCGTTTGTTCAGGCACATTTGTGCTTGTTCAACACCCACAGAGCTCACCTAGCTATCTATCTATCAAGCTGCTTAATGAAATATGAGGAATAAAAACCCAAGAAAATGATGCCAATTTTGGCAATGGCATTGCTGATATTTGTTATATATTAGCCTTTTGACTAAATTGAAGCATGAAAAGAAAGATTTTAAAGTTGGAATTTTTGAACATGACTGTGTCTTTTTTAAAATGGCATGGGGAATATAGAAAGAAGTAGATCTCCCTCTTTCAAGGTATGTTGCTGTTGTTAGCTAGAGGTCTCCTTGCGGAAATTATATTTTCTGTTTAAACTAAAATCCATGTTCAATCCCTCAATGTGAGATTTTATTTTGAAAATATATTTCAACTCCGATCTGTGTCTTTCTTGTTGGTTGTTGAATGAAGAAACTAAAAGCATGCATCTGATGTCATCAATTATCTATAAAATTCATATAATTTAAATGCAATGTCAATCCTTATCTGTCAACTTAATTCTTGTTCTTTTATTGTTCTCCCTACTTAACAGTGTTATTTTTATCATATTCTCTAACACCCAGTAAATCCCTTATGTCATAGTGGCTTTATTGCCTTGTTTGGGATGAAATGATTAATAATATATATATATTGTATATTTGAGTAGTAATCTTTCATTGAATGTGATGGGCAAGTAAAATTTGAAATTTTTTTTTTATTCAGTTTTTCTAGAGACAGTCTGTTATTCCTCATAAAAGGAAAACAGAATGAACATAAAAAAAACTTAAAGAATTTTCCTTGAATGTAACATTCAATGAAATGTACGTGTGTGTGTGTGTGTGTATATATATATATATATATATTCTTAGACCGATTGATAGTTTCCTCTATACTTTTGTCTCTTTCTTCCTCATTCTCTTACTTTACCTCTTTCTTTCTGTCATATTGGAATAATGTGTCACTGGCGACATTTGTGTTCAAACACAGATTGCCAGGGAGTTAACACAGTCAACTTTGTTCTCAAGTAATTAGTGGTACTGTGCTGCTGGTATCATGTGACATGTAGAATATATTTAGGTACTGATCTGGCGACTCGACTGCAGTCACTTTCCCATTGTCGAAATGTGGCCTCCCTCTGTCTCTTCTATAAATACTTTCATGGCTTCTGCTCAGATGCCTCCTCAACAGGTGTTTACCCGTGCAACCAGACTGGCAACTGGGTCCCACCCATTCACAGTCAGGTTAGCCAAATGCAGACGACAATTCTACTCCTGCAGCTTCCTCTCTCGCACTTCCCGCCTGTGGAACTCACTCCCGTATTCTTGCTTTCCTGACGGCTACAACCTCCAGAAATTTAAATGCAAAGTTAATACTCATCTACTAACCACTGGACTCTAGCTCTCTCCCCTCCCCTGTATAACCTTCCCTTTCTCTCCACCTATGTATCTGTCATCGCACCTGCTTTCTCAGCTTTCTATTGTTCCTTTCTAACTAGCTTGTACTCCTCACTCTTTTCTAATTAATCTTTTTACATTTATGTAACCCCCTGCACATCAGTGGTGTTTCTGCCTTGCTCGAGGTGAAATGATTAAAAAAAAAAAATATATATATATATATATATATATATATATATATATATAATGTGGGTATAGAGTGATTAGAATGTGTAGAGTTAGAGAAGAATAGGTGTCCAATATAGTATTGTTCGAAGGAGTAATTATACTTGTATCTGTGACTTTACTAAAGTAGAAGTTATAAAAATATTGTTGAGTCTTGTTAAACCTAATAAGGTTACAAAGGGAAATGAGAATTAGATTTTGTTAACCCTAGCAAGATTACAAAAATTTCTTTCTTTCCCCAGCAAATATTACTGTTAATAGCTATGAGTTACACCCCTTTGAATTCATCACTCTGCACTTTAATATTTTCTAATTTGAAAATTTTAATTTTATAATTTTACTTTCAAAATTTTAATCTTTTATATCCACCTAGTCTTTGTCTCTTTAAATTTTACTCTTGTTATTAAAAAGCAGTAACCTAACTTTATAAGATTTAACTCCCATGAACATCAAATGAACCTTGTTACCCTCTGAGATCAAAAACACCACGTGATAGAGGTGTGGATGGTTGTGAATAGACAAATGCCAGCTAAAATGAGTGGAACCATGCATCCAACATGATACCAGCAACAAAACATGTGACATGAATCAACTAGATGACAACTACAGTGGCCTGAAGACATAGGGCTACATTATTGGTTACCGTTGACTAGGACTGATATAGGCATAATATATTTGGTCACTGCTGACTGGGTTCAAAGCAGTTGAAGAGTTATATTTATTGAAAAATAGGTAGTATAGGTTTAAAGAAAAAAGATAATAATTATAGTTGTATAAATGATCGGTTTCAAAAAGAGTTTCTATTAGATGTACATTTCTAAAAAAGTCCAGTATTAATTATAGGTTTCTGAAAAAGATCTAGTATAAATCATAGGTTTCAGAAAAGATCTAGTATTAATTATAGGTTTCAGAAAAGATCTAGTATTAATTATAGGTTTCAGAAAAGATCTAGTATTAATTATAGGTTTCAGAAAAGATCTAGTATTAATTATAGGTTTCAGAAAAGATCTAGTATTAATTATAGGTTTCAGAAAAGATCTAGTATTAATTATAGGTTTCAGGAAAGATCTAGTATTAATTATAGGTTTCAGGAAAGATCTAGTTTGAATTTTATCATTTTCTACCCACAAAAGCCAATGCTCACTGCACCATTTTTGTGACAATGGACATTAACAGGCCACATTAGATATGGCTCATCATAAAGCAGGATGTACTACCGAAAAACGTCAAGATAAATTTTTGTTGAAAGGGCCTCAGCCATTTTTACTGGAGAGGACCAAAAGGTTGATTGTTTCTTGGAGGAAAGACTTCTCAATAATTAAAACATTTAAGTCTTGGTGTAATATTATCACTAAAGACAATGTAATTGACACACTGCTGCTGCGTGTGATTTGTTTCTTATTTATTAATTTGGAAAAAAAAAAGGATTTTTTTCCAGAGAAAAAAACTGAGCATTTCCTGTTTCTAAAGTGAGAGATGCTTACACATATGATCTTCCTTAGTAAAAATTGGCATTGGTTTAAAACAATGAAAATGTTCTTTTTTTTTTTAATGTTCACCTAATATAAAGCCCAAGAGCCACTCTAGGTAGAGGATAACTGTGTGGTGTAGTGTGAGCATAAGAAAGGGCAAACAGTGAAGTTTTAAGGCTATACAAGAAAGATAATGGCTAACTCTAGACTTGAAGAGCTCAAGATTGAATTAGTGAAAAGCACTTCAGTCGAAAATGTTAGAAGTATAGAGTAGTACACTTTAGAAGGAACTTGAAACCCAATCCTAAACAGTAAATAAAGGATGAATATTTACTCCTGTCCAGAAAACTAGAGATAAGTATGAACTGGATGTTCAATGAAGGGTTACAAAATTCAAGAAACATTTTATTTAATCATTGTTTATGCATGTAGTCATATATGAGAAAGTGTGTGTGAACAATTGAGAACAAAAGAAAATTTTTTTTAATAAACATTATTTTTCTCATGAAATTAGGCGTATGATTCAGAAAGCCAAACAGGCCGCAGCTTACCCATAACAGGGTTAAACAGTACATTTTTAAATGAAAGACAAACTAAAAAAAACAAAATAATTATTTTTCTGTTTTTTTTTTTATATATATAATATAAAATTTGTTTTTACCTCCCATAACTGGAAGAGCTCATTTCCGATACGATCTCCAACCAAACCACTGATGTGCTTCATAGCCGTCTGGAAAATTAATTTTATTAGTTGAAAGAAAAGGAAAAAAACAAAAACACCAATTTTACAGTAAAACAAAATAAGTAAGGGTCAAAGGTAAGAAAACATGACTGTCATGTAAATGATGATAGTAATAATAGTCGTTTCCTGATGTGGTGACTGAGCAGCCAAGTTGCACTTTTCTTCACTACAAGGTTGTTGGTCTGGGATCAATGTGTAGTATCTGTTCTTTTTATCACTCATGGTAATATTAGTCGTTTCCTTAAAAGGAAACATTTTGCAATCATTGACCAAGCAGCCAGTGCTTCTGTCAGTAGAAATTTTAAAATTCTTTCTATGAAAGCAATTTTTCAAGAAAATAGGTGTTTTCCAAATTCAATGTTATTGCTTTTTCTCGTATTGATGGAGGATTCCTTCCCTTTTTTTTTTTGAAGTGTTATAGAATGTCAACATCTTGATTATGGCTCTATTTTCTATTTGAATTACATGATATCTATTTTAGTTGTTGTTGTTGCTGCTGCTGCTAAAAATCCTCAAGTGATGTGATTTTTGTTATTTGGTACAATTCTTTGTGATTCTGTAGCACCAAAACAAAAAGCATGTATTAAATAGCAAGTTAGACTAAGCTTTCTTGACAAGAGAACAAAAACTTTGAATTCAAAACCATGGCAAAAACAACAAGTAACTACTCCACTATCTTTCTCAACAAGGGATAGTAATTGAAAGATTATGAAATGAGAAATGAACCTGTGAAGAGCAATAATCATTTGCATCCTGAAGAGATATAACATTTTTTTTTTTAATGAAGGGACCAGACTTTTATAGCTCCTGCTAATGGACATTAATTGTAGGAAAGTGATTTGCACACATCTGATAATTTACACCTGTCAATCATTGTGGCATACCAGTGGCAAAATCATTTTGCTGTAATTAAACAGGGTCCAGGGGAAAACAATTTCAAGCCTTGCCTAAGAGACCATTCATATACACACACACACACACACACACAGGGTAAATTGTCACCATTTTATATTTTTAATTTTGTGCATGCACATTGTTGTTTATTTGGATTTTGTCAACTGCAAAGTATAGTAGGGTCAGTTGGACACCGTCTGTGAGAAAGAACACCATGATGCAATGCACTAGGCCAGAAATTTGAAAACAGCATGCTGCATTGTTTGGCATTCACACCAGAAGCTCTAATATGAACATTTCAGAGTGTTTGAATTTTGTTTCACAGCATATCAACCTCTGTGGGTTATTTAATGCCAAAAAGGTGAGGTTTCAAGGTACTTTCTTTTTAATGTTCGGTTATAGTGAGAAGGTTGATTTAGTCAGATTTTAATGAAAAATTTTTTTGTTTTTATTTGATTTTTATTTTAGAAAACTGAAAATGTCTTCTAGTTTTGTATTCAAAAATGTTTTGCTGAGAATTTTTTCCTTCAAAAATGTGTTAATAATTTTTTCTTCAAAAGTGTATTGTTGATATCTTCCTTCAAAAACGTATATTTTTCTATAAAATACTTTATACTTTCATAGTATATTAAGCATTTACCCTGTGCTACCACTCCAGGTCAGGATGGACCTGGGAACAACAGCAATTAAGAGGTGGTTCCATGCTCCTTACAACATCCCAATCAGAAAGCTTGTTGCCAGATGCAGTTTACTGCCATGCCCAGGATTTTGAGTTCAGAAGATTTGGAAAGTGTTGGATGAGTCTAATGGTAATTATGAAGGTATTTGGAATGATCATTACTGATGGTGACCATACGCCTCCATTCATTTTCCCACAAAGGCTCATACTCAAGACGAGTGCCTTGCGGAGGTCGTGCTGCCCTGGGGCAAGAGGGTGGGTGCTGGAAGGTCGTATGTCTGGCAACAAGATTCTGCACCATGCCACACAAACAAGAAAACCAAGTCATGGCTGTCTGACAATTTCTATGACCTCATCATCCCTTGTATCTGGCCACCTAACTCCCCAGACTGCAACCCCCTTGATTAGTGGGTGTGGGTGCAGTTGAGCAAGAGAACAACTCCTTGTAACACCAAAGATGAACTGAAGGCAAGAATTATGGCAACATAAGCAAGGAGACCATCCAAAAGAGTTGCTGGAGATTCTGAAGTTTTCTCAATGACAATTTTATTGAATAAATTTACTCTTTAGTATTTCAAGATAGTTTTGTATAATTTTGGTAAATATATTGGTTAAAATGAGATGACATTGTTTTTTTTGTGTAATTTTGATGACAATTTGTCCATCACACTTACCATATATATGTATTGATTGTTAATACTTAGTTTTTGGTTATAATAGGGTTAGACCAGTGTACATTTGTATTATTATCTGCTCTGAAATGTATCGTAATGTCAACAAATGTAAACATGTTATGGAAATTTGGTTATAAACAACCGACAATTTGAAATGATTTGTTTGAACATTATTTTTGATCGATATGCATATTTAAGTAGATATTCTGTTTTCTTTTTATTAATTAAACAGTATTTTATATTTATATCTACCGGCCTGATTATTTACGATAAATTTTTATTATGAAAATAAATATGGTTATTGTGATGAATCAAAAATTGTGTTACATAGGCTTGATTAAAACCTTGTTTAGACTGATGGTCATTTGTGGTTGAGAGGTCAAAGACATGCCAGATCACATGGTAGCTTCCCTTATGTGGATAGGGGTTGCAGGTTCGAATCCTGGCGAATGACACACATTTTCGTAATAAAAATTTATCGTAAATAATCAGGCCAGTAGATATAAATATATAATACTGTTTAATTAATACAAAAAATAGAATATCTATTTAAATATGAGTATTGATCAAAAATAATGTTCAAACAATTTCATATATATATATATATATATATATATATATATATATATATATACACATACATACATACACAAGTATGATAAAAATATAGTTTTGAGGTATGCTATATTTATGGGTTAAGGTGCTCAATATCAGAAAGAGAGCATATGTAAATATAAAATTGGACATTGAAGTCTACACAAATAGTTTGTTCTTTATTTAAAAACTTTTTTGTGAAAAAAAAAGAAAAGTACTTTTGCACACAGATATCAATGACATAAAACACAGTTTTAAACTTGAAATTTGTAAGCAAACAGCTGGATCTGATAACGCTGTTAAAAGTCAGGGATCAATTTTATACTGTATCAACATTATGAACAGAACCCACCCTTTGAAATCGATAACAAATCAATATTTTTACATTCCAATAAGTGCCGTGAATTAAGGAAGGTCCAAAGAATGTTAATACCAAAATGTTTTACCTATTTTTTATATCATCTAAATATAAAAGAAATACTGGCAACATATAAGGATGTTTACCAAGATGAGCTTTAGAATCAGGCAAAACAGGGTAGGAAGTTGTTGAAGCAATTCTCAAAAGGAATAGAGCAGGTCTACCTGCCCTGAAAAATCAGTGTATAATTGCGCTTTCAGACCACAGACAAAAGTTAAGTGTTTTTCATCCTCATATTGCATACATTGCACACACCTTTCCACACAGACATGTTTCCCTGTATCATTGCTGCTTTATATTAAATATTGTTAAATCCAGGCTTTTGTTGTTTATATCTGGTGACTATTTTCTTTAACCGTGTATCTGACCCTGTGAGAGAAACCATCGACTATCAGACTGAATTCTTTGCATTCACTAACACGCAAATACCTTTGGGAAAGTATTAATC
Source organism: Ascarosepion bandense (assembly GCA_037127315.1). Lineage (NCBI taxonomy): Eukaryota > Metazoa > Mollusca > Cephalopoda > Sepiida > Sepiidae > Ascarosepion > Ascarosepion bandense. The sequence goes on along the minus strand of JBBBDQ010000772.1, from coordinate 1,879,792 downwards.
CGTCACTTCATAGGTTAAACAGCAAAACAGATTGGGTTCTATAGCCTTGGCTGGCAACAAGTCTATCACAGAATGTAATGGCAACCTACTGCAGGAAAATCTTCTGCCCATTTAGTCATGTCTCTTTCGAGACATGATCGCCAAAATGTGTATCACGTATGGCACTTAACTGACTGACTGATCTCTTAAAAGGTTATTGGGCTGAACAATTAAATGACAGGATGAAAGAAATATCTTTGTAACTCCAGTATGATTTATGAATATTGTTTTATGCCTTTTAGTATGAAGAATTTGCAGGTGGAAATCACATAGGACAGGTTGTGGGGAAAGGAGAGTCTCTCCAATAAATGCTAAGGTCCAAGATATTACAAGATATCCAATCCCTGACAATGTTGGTTGGTTGGTTGTTTTGTTTTTATAGCAAATCAACCTCGGTGGGTCATTTATTGCCAACTAAATTTTATTTATTTATTGCTGGTAATACATTTTTATTTCAACAATTTATTGTTGTTTTTTTTTTTATATAAGTTTTGTGTCTAGTAATACTTTTTCTATTCGAGTATCAAGATTCATTCTGACAATGTAAAAAGTTTACAAATATTCTTAGGTATGGTAGGTTATTATTGCAGATTTTGTAGGAATATTTCTAAAATTTCTTCTCTCACTGATCTGTTAAGTTTATATGGACTTAGAAATGTCATGAAGCATTTGATAAAATCAAGTATTTGTTAAGTACAAATTTGGTGCTTAAGGCTCCAGATTTTTTGTCAGCCTTTTGCTATAGCTGTTGATGCAAGCAACAAAGAAATTGAGAAAGTATTGTTACAAGTCGATGATCAGAATAAAATAAGCCCTGTTATTATACTCAAAAATTTAACAAGCGTCAAAGAACATATTCAAGGGAGAGTCTCTCCAATAGATGTTAAGGTTCAAGATATTATGAGATATCTAATCTTTGGCAATGTGAAAAGTTTACGAATATTCTTAGGTATGGTAGGTTATTATGGCAGATTCTGTAGGAATATTTCTGAAGTTTCTTCTCTCACTGATCTGTTAAGAAAGAAAGTAAGTTTTTATGAACTTTGAAATGTTAGGAAACATTCGATAAAATCAAGAATTTGTTAAGTAAAAAAACGATGCTTAAAGCTTGAAATTTTTGTCAGCTTTTTTGCTATTACTGTTGACGCAAGCAACCAAGAAATTGGGGCAGTACTGTTACAAGTAGATGATCAGAATAAAATACACCCAGTCATTATGCTCAGAAATTTAACAAACATTAAAGAATATATTCCACGATAGAGAAAGAAGCTTTGGCTCTCGTATACAGTTTACAACATTTTGAAATTTATGTGCAATGTCGCAGTCACCTACAATTATCTATACAGATCACAACCCGTTAATTTTTATGAAGATGAAAAATAAAAATAGACGTCATTTATCGTGGAGTTTAGTATGACAAGAATTCAAGGATTGACCATATTAAAAGCAATGAAAATAAATGTTTGGATGCATTATTACCTATGTGACTACACACTGGCCTGCAGAAAAGAACTGGCTATTTTTTCTCTGTTGAGTGTGGGGATGGTACATTATCACATATTCACTCCTAATCCTCACGTACTAAACAGACATACTGTCAATAAACTATCACTCTTTCTTTCTTTCTTTCTTTCTTTCTAACTATGACATTTATTTTGTTTTTCTGACAATCTTATGATAGCAGCAGTCAAATTAATATAAGCCAGACAATGACCCTTAAAAACAGAATTGGCTGATGGTGAAAAATAGCACATACCAGGTATGGAGTCATGTGACCAAGTATGAAAGATTGCAAGGAAGAAATACTTTAAAACCAGTTGGATGGTGGACCTCAAGGGACAAACACTTATTGTTTTATCAACAAATGAGGTGATTGCTCATTGAAGAGACTGAAAATTGCATCCAACTCACTAACATTAAAAACTATGCCACAAACAAACATTTATTTGATTGACTGAATAGTCACAAATCAAAAAGCAACGATGAACTACAAAATATGTTAATCCCTAAAAGTAAGAGCATCTGTGATTCTTCCAGTTAAGGAAGACTGAGAATGCATCTCAACAATAAATCTTTACCACTGAAAGGAAGTTTTTATGCTATTGAGACTGCAAAAAAAAAAAAAAAAAGAAACGCAACAGAAGATTGTAACTTTGAAAAGAAAGTAAAGAACTGAACTGAAGTAAAAAGAAAAGTCAGTATGACCCTGATATAAGATAGATTTTATCTGGTCCCAAATTAGAGCCTGTGTTAATGTATATAAAATAGACCAAACCCGGATATAAGATAAATTTTATCCAGTCCTGACAACTCTCTTATATCAGGATTATACTGTATATAAAAAAGGAGAGAAAGAAAAAAGAAAAGGTGCATATCTTTTAATTTTGGACTATGAACAAAAGTTATTTTTATTCTCATATTGCATATATCGCACACACTTTTCCATACAGTCATGTTTCATTGTATCATATTAAAATATTGTTAAATTATAATCCCAGCTTTTGTTGATCATTGTAGTTGGTTATTTTCCTTATCCATGTATCTGACCCTGTGATAGAAACCATCAACTATTGAAGTCGAAACTTTGGCCATACATCTTGTCAACAAGTTTAACATTTTCCTTTTAATTTTTTTATATTTTATGCTGCAGCTATTTGATCGTAACATAATTCAGTCATGAATCAAAAGCGGCACGATCACCTAAGTACGTATCACATATGGCACTTAATTGACTAAGTATAAGGGAAAGGGAAGAATGAGAAGATTGTGTCACACAAATCTTTCAGAAGAACTGTGTATATCTGCCTTGAAAATAAGCATTCAAGTTCCAGGCTTTTTTTATTTTTCATCTTTTTATTCATTTTTTTAAGTAGACATGGACACTGAAAACTAGCATCAAAAGTATGCGACAACTTCAGCCAATGTTTAAACCCCAAATATAAAAGGCTAGAAGGCAAGACACAAACCTCTTCTCTTCTGTGTTTTTCCTGCTTGCAGACATTATCAGAAGGCGTCAAGTCCCCAACAATACTCTCAGCCATATCATGAACAAGAGCAAGTTTAATACACCTGGAGAAAAAAAATAAAATTAAAATTATGAAATCAACTGGTGAGATCAGATTTTTCTTTCTTAGATAACAGGTCCAGAACATCACCAGTACAGCAATGGCTTGATTTGCACAAGTTTTGATATAATACGTTCTTTGTTTAAAGCAAATTTAAAAAAAAAAAGAAAAAAAAAGAGCATTAAAGAGAAAAAATATTATTGCAAAAAAAAAAGAAAAAAGGAAGCTGTCGAGACTCATGATCTCCCACATCATGAAGGGCATTGGCACATAATAGAAGAATAGTTGCCAGTTATCATGAGATTTTAATAATATGTTGCAATCCTGCATTTGTCACTTTCACGAGAGAGGAACATGGTTATCACAACTTCAATAATTTTTCAATGATCTTTTTGTCCATTTTTTACTGTCGTTCCAATTAAACTTTATGAACGAAGAAGGTTGGTAGGCTGACTTTGTTCAGCAGTATATCTGGGTGATTTAATGCCAAAATTGAAATATTTTGAACACCATTTTAAGGCTTCAACTAAATATATTTTGAATGCAATAGTATGCTTTAAACTACTGGTAAAATGTATTGGTTATTTTGCTATAAAATGTTTTGTTGGTAATTTCACTATATATAAGTATTGTCATAATTTTACTATAAATAGCTTAGTAATTTTAATATAAATAAATATTGCTGGTAATTTTACTATAAATAGGTATTGTTGATAATTTTAATATAAATAAGTATTATTGATGATTTACTATAAATTAATATTGCTAGTATTTTTTTTTGTTGTTTGGAAGTTCATGATTTGTACATCACTAGAATCCTAATAGGTGCTATCACTTGATGTAGTTTATCGCCATAACCAGGACTGGAACAAAGAAGCATATTAAGCTGTCCAAAAAAAAAAGGACAGATACTGTGGAGAGCCATGCTCAACATAAAACAGATTAAAAACAAATCTATTAATTTTTTAGAAATTGCTTTGTTCCCATTTCGAATACAAAACTGAGTAGAGATGAAGCTTTCAAGAAAATAATCTGGGTGAAGATGGGCTTTCCTTAAAAAGAGAAAATAGAACTATTGTGGAGCAGCTGACACCCCTCCAGTGCTCTCAAAGATGAAATGGTTAGTGGGTTGAAATAGCTGTATAAATAAAGATTAATAGCAGTCAGAGATTGTCGGTGTGTCACTGATGATTATTATCGGACTATGCTCTCTTCGACTCTAATAACTTAATCTCTCCACTCTTCTAATTATTATTGTTCTGTCTTATCTGTGTTTGTCTTATTTGTAATAAATATCCAATAGCACGGATATTGTGCTGTAGATATTTCAGCAGACATCAGCTGGTATTGTACTACCACCTTGGCAATACAAGAACCTTGCTTGCTGTGAGACTCTTTGTGGCCAAGTGGTAAAGCACACTCAACTGGAGACACAGGTTTGATCCCTGCCAAAGAGCATGTTTACTATACAAAGATTTCTTGAATATGAACACAGGCCACAGACCAATGGGTGCAACACGCTCTGTTTAATAAAGGCATTAATATTCCAAAAAAGAAAAAAAAAAGGTTAAATAAATTTAAATATTTAGCTAAAATGGGCTCTGTATTGCATAAAAGAATGCATGGCCATGTAGTTAGAATATTTGCTTTCTGACTATGAAGCCCAGGTTTGAATCTAACTATGGTCGATTTGTCAGGAAGGTGACTTCTTCATGTTATCAGTCTAGAGGAGGCAATCCCAGTGTGCAGCACCTTTAGAAAGTACCTGAAAACACTAATTCTTGTGAGTGAAACTAGGTAGTTGGGACCCTTTGGGAGCCATTGGTGGCTTGGAAGAAGTCTTGAGACTTGGTTGGCAATCTTCCTTGAAATGGTGTCTCATATATAAAAACAGATGTGGGGATGGCAATTCACTTCTGTATTAGCCATCAAAAGTCTAATGTCCACACACAGCACCAGGATCTGAGTCCAGCAATATAACAAATTATCTACAAATTAACTGATTATGACATCGTCTTGGTTCGGACTAAATTCCATGAACATGAAAGCATCACACCTCATTGATGAGAGAAGAAGGATTCATGGCCCTTGAAAAACATTCGTATCAGAAATGAGACAATTTTAAAAATCCTAAACTGGCTCAGAGTTGCAAGCCAGTTATCTTTAATATGAGAAGACTTAAAGGTACGTAGTTTACAGTATTAAACATGATATCATCATATATCATGGTAGAGTATATATGGGTCAGGTTACATCAGACTGAACATTGAGAGCTGGTATTTACTGGGTGGGTTGAATGCTAAAGGGTTAATTTGAGAAGACTTATACAGTTGGGGTTTTCAGTGTTAAGTTTTTAAAGTTGGGAGCTGTCTTTCCAACAATTGATTTTTATCATTAATGTTCTTAATGACCTGCTCTTAGCACCATTTTCAATTCTTTCATTCATTAACAAGTCCAGTTCTCAAAAGGTTCCCAAAAATAGATAAGAAGTGAGAGAGAACAAGAGTAAGTGAAGACATCTTAGATTGGCACCTGATTAAAGAAATAGAAGCTTAATATGAAATGTTATTTTCTGACCTTTAAAACCACTTCCATTTCTCTCATTCAGGAACAGGTCCAAGAGTTCTAAAAAGGTTTCCAGGAGTTGAAAGGTGAAGTGAGAGAGAGAGTGGAGTGGGTGATGATATTTTCGATTAGGACCTGGATGGAAAAATAGAGCCTTAATATGATGACATTGAAATCACTTTTCATTCTCTCATTTATGAACATGTCCTAATATGTTAGGAAGCAATAATACAAGAGGATTTTTTTGTAGTGATCATGTTTTTATACATTACAGAAAGTACTAAACATTATTTTTATGTGAAATCTTAATTTCACTACTTAAAAATCCATCCGAGCTTTACATAACTCGTGTCATTACTTGTATCTCTATGTACACAAAATTTATAAAATCCAAATCTAAACTTATTTATAAATGAAACTTTGTCTGTGTGTGTGTGTGTGTGTATCCGTTACCTATAGACTCCGAAACGGCTGAACCGATTTTCTTGAAAATTTACAGTTGTACTATAAGTGTCTGTGAGTGTTCTTAGCTAGGTTTTGTGTTGAGGTACCCCCAATAAATATAAAAAATCGATAATCGAAAAATTCGGGTTATAGGAGTGGTCCAATTTTAATTAAATTTGATACACTCATAGACAAAGACATAAGAAACGATATTCAGAAGTTTCAAGGTTGCAGTTCATACAATAGTGCAGAAAATCGATAATATATATATATATAAAAGGCAAGATGTTTGTGTGTGTGTCTATTTACATGCCTGTATGTCTGTATTTTTTCAGCCCTTTTATTTTAGTCTTTACTTCGGGTTTGGCTCTAAGTAGGTATAATTGTAGTTCTTAGATACCATTTACTCGGAGGACTTATTTAGCCTTCAAAATTCAGTTTACAACAAAAAAACTTATTTGATATTGACACCAGGAAATCAAAATTTGACTTACATCCATTCATTTTTCTTTCAGTCTATGGTTTCGCTTTAACTGGAAACAACTATTGCTTTTTAGTCTTTCGTGCTAACGTCCAAAGAGTCTGAGCTCCAGGACCATGGATTAGTTTTTTTCATTATACCCGAGCAACGCCAGGCTATACTGTTAGTTTTACATAAAACTACTTTCAGGCTAAACTGTTTTATGAAATATAAAAAGATATCATGTTTATGGTTGGGTTCCATTCCCAAGGTGCTAAATTTTATAGATGCTATATACAAATTAAATAGCCTGTAGTTCAAAATAAAATAAGAAATCTGAAAAATGAAGCATTCCTGATCTCAAGAATTTCGGATAAAGGATTCTCATCCTGTAATAGATATATGAACGGTTGTTAGTAAATCACAAGGCTGTTTCATTCTGGTGTAAAGTTGGGGGCACATGCAAAATTCAGCCTTCAGATGAAGTAAAGAATTGCCTTACCTTTCTCTGTCTAAGCCAGCTGATGGCTCTGCAAGGAATGCAAGCAATGACATTCTGTACATGTGGTCAGACACACTCTCGGGGTTACTGACATTTCTTTTCACCCAGCCAGTACGACGAACACGCTGCAGGAACAAAAAGCAAAATAAAAATCAAGGTTAATAAAAATGGTTAAAGGACTTATCTGAAAATTAAATAGTCTGTTAGTGCAAAAGTTTGAAGCATTTTTTAAATAGTGGCATTAGAAGAGATAATTTTGTTTTACACAGAATTGAAATTTATGTGCATTGTGGTGCATTGGATATCAGCTCGGAACGAGAAATCGGGGAGCCGAGTTCGAATTCCAGCTGAATTCATTGCATTCACTTACGCGCAAATACCCTTGGGAAAGGTATTAATCTGCCTATTCCTTCCAGTTATGGGTTAAATAACAGGACAGATTGGATTCTATAGCCTTGGTCAGCAACCAGTCTATTGCAGAAATCAATGGCAACCTACTGCGGGATAATCTTCTGCCCAGTCAGTCATGTCTCTTTCAAGACATGATCGCCCAAGCATGTATCACGTATGGCACTCAACTGACTGACGTAATCTGAAAGGTGAAATTTCAATACATCTTTCCATACAACTTGTGTGTAGAACAAAAGTTTGCAGTATTTTTCAGATAGTAGCATTTAAACACATGATTAATAGAAATCTATGGCATATATCAGTCAGTTAATTATGTGCCATACATGATACATGCTTGGACGATCATGTCTCTTTTGATCCATGATTGACTTTTCCAACAGTAGGTTGCCATTTCTTTCTGTGGTAGACTGGTTGCCAACCAAAATTATAAAACCCAATCTGTCCAGCTATTTAACCTATAGCTGGAGGAAGAAGAGATGAATTCATACCTTTCCCAAGGTATTTGCATGAAAGTGAATGCAATGAATTCAAGTGGAGTTTGAACTCAGCTCTACTGATTTTTCATTCCGAGCCGATATCCATTATTTCACAATGCACATCCAAAAGGTGACATTTCAACATATTTTGCTATACGACTTGTATGCAGACAAAGAATTTTAAATATATTTTGTGCTAAAAGTGAAAACAGAGCTAAGAGAGATGTTTTTCCATCATTTGAAGCACTTTTATTTATGGAAAGTAAAAACAGCTAAAAAGATATGTGCCATAAGGTTGTATGCAGACAAAGAATTTTAAATATATTTTGTGCTAAAAGTGAAAACAGAGCTAAGAGAGATGTTTTTCCATCATTTGAAGCACTTTTATTTATGGAAAGTAAAAACAGCTAAAAAGATATGTGCCATTTATGGAGATGGTGTCATAGCTGAGTACTACTTATTAGTGATTCACTATGTTCAGAGGTGAAACTTTTGATCTGGAAGACTTATACCATTCTGGAAGACTTGCATGCAGTAAAGATAGTCTAGGACCCAGGATACTGCAGACACTCTGCATATCTCATGAATGTTGTAAGACATTTGCTTGGACACATGAAATGCAATGATGTGTAGGTGTCTCATGTTTTAATGGAAAAAGATTTAATTAACCACATTTCCATTTATGATTCTATGATCAAACACAAAAAAAAATGACCCAATCACAGGTGATAAAAAATAGATTGCTTACAACAATGTTGAGTGAAAACAAAAATTGACTATACATTTATAGCTTGCCACTGAATGAACAAAAAGTCAATATTAACATTTCAATCCCAACTTTTGAAATATTTTGCATCATATTATATTGGGTTGAAACAAAAGCTTGTAGTGTTATTCAATAATTGGCATTTTAATACATGATTTTGTCACTCATGTGACTAATATATATATATATATATATATATATATATATTGTGAATATAAAATGATTTTATGTTAAACATGGTAATAGAGGAAAATGAAAGGCATTTTTGTCTTTTCATGAAATAGCACTGGATAAATGGCAAAAAGATATGTGCCATTTATGGAGATGGTGCAATATCCGAGAATACTATTTGTAAGTAGGTCACTATATTTAAAAGTGAAAGTTTGATCTGGAAGACCGAGAACATTCCAGTAAGTCTGCAGTCACTGATGATGACAAAGTCAAAACTCTGAATAAAAATAATCCAAGTCATAACAATGGGATATTGCAGAGATGCATCACCTATCTCATTTTAACAATGAAAAATAGATTGTTTATAACAATGTGAAAGAGGTCCTGGGGTAACAAAATGAGCAGTCATTAACCACTCCAAAACACAGTCTGCACTCAAATGATTCTCTGTATCTTATGGGAATGGAAGGCATTGTACAAGTACATTACAAGTTCCTATCATGAATTTAGATGTTGAATTCAGATAAGTAGCTTTCCTAGATGGGCTGCTTAAAGAGCGGCAATTGAAGAAAAACATCCACAATTGGCCAATCGATAGGATAGTGCCAGGTTACATGTCTTTCTGCTGAGCCGAAATTGGTCCAGATTGGATGGGAAGTCATATAACTTCTTGCCAGAGATTATGCATCTTCGGATTATATGTCATGGAGGACCGTGATCATGTGTGAATGGTAAACCTGCTTACCACGTACTGCACTTGTGTCCCATGATACTAATAGTTAATTTGAAAACTAGAGAAACAGTGTATTCAATGAATTTAAAATTTTTACACAGAAGTTTAAAAAAAATGAATGATGCTTGAGGACAGAAGAATAAGAAGAGGATAAACTTAAAGTTTAAACTTAGAATCAGGAATAGGCAAGAAAAGTTTAGTTTTAATTTTAAAAAAGTTTTTTTGTAGCGGGAGTAAGAAAAAGTGTTCTCTTTTTCTGGCTTGATTAAAACTTGGATCTCAGTAATCCTGTTGAAATTAATGAGCAAGTTTTACAGATTTTAAATTTGAGCCAACAGGAAAGACTTAAAGTTAAAAAAGAGTAAGAAGCCATTCACTCATGCTTTCAATACAGAGAATACAATATATTGTTAAAAATTAAATTGCGTTATCAAATATGTAAATATTTCAAAGTAAAATAAAAAATAAAAAATGATTCTTAAATAAAATTCCTGGTTATCCCCACCTAAAACTAAGAGCAGAATATTCAAAAACGAAAAACAAATTTTAAATATTTTAGAATTTTTCTGGGTTCAAGCTAAGAAAAAAGTCAAGCACTACAGTTGAATTGTTCGTTTTTCTACTGTAAGCAATTTAAAAATCGATGCAGGAAAATAAAAGGGAAATGTCTAATATACAATAATAATGTCGATGTAATTTTTTTCTTAAATTGATAAAATAAAATAGGATAAATTAATTTCCACCCCGCCAAAAGACTGAACCGAATATGAAATAGGTTTTTAAAAGAAAATTTTCACTAACGATTTGGAACATATGAGAATAGACAGGGATTAAGATGATATATTTTAGTTTGGGTTATTTCGTCATGATAAATTAAGAAAAAAGACATTTAATTTTTTTCCTCCTCTACAATTTTGACGAGGAAAAAAAAAAAACAGATTTCCAACCGGTGTTCACTAATAGCAGAATATTACATTCGTCAGCAAAGCAAATGACAATTATGTCCGTATAATACACTTCACAATAATTAATGAATTATCGTAGTACTTGTAACAGAAATCAGGGTTGTATATGAAAAAAAAAAAGCAACAACGATTTCTTTTTTTCAAACTCTTTCTTTATCTAAGTAAAAACGAAAAAAATGAATGAATTTTTAACCACGCGTAATCACATTTCAAAAAAGTACTTTTATTTAAAAAAAAAAAAAAGAAATCACAGTAAATTACATTTTTCTAGTCAAATAAAAGATGACAGTAAACAAATCATCACTCCGTTTACCTTCAACTGGCCCACAAGCGACATGAATTGAAATATTTTTGAGAAATTCGAAGGTAAATCCATCATGGAAAGAAATACGAATACAGTTCACTTGGTTTGGGTCCGCAAGTTCTAACGTAAGAAAGTGAAAAGGGGAGGTGGGGGACGGAGAAGTAAAATGTGCAGCGATTGGCTAAACGAACAGAAAGCTTGGCTTTCATTGGTCCACACAAAATCAGCATCATCTCATGTTAAAGAAGATAGCAAACACCGGATGGCAATAAACAAAACACAAACAATCAATGAAATAATTTACGGAAGGATGTAAGGGATAAGATTTCCAAATATTCACTCGTGTATGGATTAAGAAGTAAGTTTTCATTTAAATTCCAAAATAATTATACATTCATCTTTCGAACTCTATTTAATAGTCATAATGTTTCGACCTCCACTGTTCTTTTTATCTGTCATTGGATTTCATTTTGAGTCCCCGTTTTCAGATAGTTTTTCAACCAATATTTGCATTCATATGGTAAGCATAATATTTGCGTCAAACACAAATTGAATTTTAGAGAGCCTTTAAAAGTGCATTTATTATTATCTCATCAAAAACTCCGAAACTTAAGCAGAAGCTAGCTATTGAAAAATCATTATTTTAACAACAGAAAGGTTTTCAGAGGAATAAACCTGTGACAGTGTGTATTCATCACGTTCCTTAAATCTGAACAAAAATTTAATTTTTAAAAGAGATTTTAATTTACATTACCTTCATCAGCTGATAAAAAAAACCTTGTACCAGTGATAACATCTAGTACCCTATGTGAAAAGAAATGAGAGTCTAAAATATTCTTATATCTAAAGAAAAATTAATAACAATAGTAAATAATAACTGCTTTCAATTATTTTACTAATCAATGTTATTAACTGTTATTTCACTTAAGTGCATCCGTACAGCGACCGTAAAAAACTGAAGAGTTACCCAAGATGGCTGCTGCCATGGCGAGTCTGATGTGTGCTGGTCTCCGACGAAAGACTAAAACAATAGTTGATCTTTCGCGACTGCTAAGTGAATGGAAGCCTTCATCCGATTCGACAGTTCCGCAAACTGTTTCTAATGACAAGACCGATGTAAGTTCGACTGATAATGTGGACTCAACTTCCTTTTCAAAACCCAAGAAAGAATCGACCTTAAGTAAATTTGTTCGGGCGGTCGAACTCTGGGATGACAAACATGAGGTTGCTGCCCTTTCACAAGAATCAACAGAAACAGAGAATTTGAAAGAACAGCAGGGTACATCATTTGCGACCATGTTACGGAATTCTAAACTCTTTCAGCTTGGTCACCCGGCAGGTCGCATGGTGCTGGGTAAGATCTTTGAAGTTCATGGAGACGACCTTTACATCGATTTTGGTGGAAAATTCTACTGTGTATGCAAAACTCCTCAGTTGAGACCACAGTAAGTAAATTAAATCGATACACACATTGAATTTTAAGTTATCAAGAAGGTTATTATTATTATTATTTTTTTTTTTAACGTTTTGAATGTTTTTTATCGCACCAATACGGTCGTGACTCGTGTGTTTTTGTTTTTTTATTCAAATTCTACGACCTTAAATTGTAAAGCAACAGTAATCTAAAATAAATAAAAAATGTTATTCCTTTTCCCACTTCATAATAATATGCAGTTACCAATGCAATAATCACAGTTTAAAAATTGACGTTTGTAAGTTAAATAAAACAAAAAATTATGATAAAACTCTTTTTAGTTTCAACAAGTGATCCATTTGACAAAGCCCACCTTCTTCAATATTTTTTCTTATTCTGACAAATATAAGTGAAGTCGATAGTTGTCTGATGAATTTTTTATTCTTAATCTACAAAAATTATCCTTCCCAACTTTTTTTTTTTTTGCGGAGCAGTTAAATACTTACGAAATTAATTTCCGACGAGTTTAGACGATTGTCCACAATGTCCAGGATATCCAATCAGAAAATGATTCTATATGTGAACTATTTCGACAAACGGCAAATTCATTAGTAGGCGAAATTAAAATGTAGTCGTAAATAAATCTCTGCATGACAATCTTTTTATTCCATTTTTCTTCATGCCATATTGTTTACTTGTGATTTAATCTGGTAGTAAGTAGGCTTATTAATGAATTAATCTGATTTTTCTGAGATAAAGCATTTTTATTATAATACATTTAAATGCTCATATAAACTTGTAGTTCTGTTAATAATATTCAAAGAAAAAAGAAAAAAAAACAGGAGATTACCGAAGAAACTGTTTTTCTGGCAAACATTTAATTCCACGAGTTTCTACCGGTGACATCTAGGGTTCGTGTCAGTCTATAAATTCTTAAAAGCTAGAGCATTACTTCTGCCTCCCCCTGTTTGGGTTTTTTTAATGCGCTTTTCAATGTATCAACAAAACGTTCAGTCTGACCATTTCATTTGGGTAGTATGATGCTGTTGTTTATGTTTAAATACATAGTATTTGCAAAAATTTTAAAAGTAACTTGAAATAAATTGCATGCCATTATCAACCACCACAGTATCTTGAACTCCAAATCTCAAAAAGAGTTCATGAAGAAAACTTAGTTTCAGTGGAAGTAAATCTTCTACACTTTATTTCAGGCCATTTTGAAAAGCCATAATTACATATTACTTTTTACCTATAGAATAAGTTACCATACGAAATAAATAATTCACTGTTTTTACATAATGGTCCCAAAATGCAAGAATAATGATTCTGGTACTTCTGATATTCCAAAAAGAATCCATAATATGTTTTAAATAAAACTAGGTGGAAGTTGTTATAATGCTCATAAGCTTGTACTTGTGGTTAATGTATGACCCATTTTGCAACCACGTTTTTATGAGCAGAAGTCCTACTACTAGTGAGGGGGCGAGTTATTTTAAACAATTAGTGTAGAGCAGGTTGGCCATATTTTAACCAGCATGCTCATGTCAAAGTAAAATGTGATGCTGAAACTTTACTAAGCATGACCTAATGACATGATATAAAGGTAAGGATCTACCCACACCAATTCTTAAATTCCTCCAAAGGCATGGTGAGAAACGCTGAACTCTCACTAGAGTGTACACTAGAAGAAATTAAGCACAATAAATTTATCAAAAACCAAAACATTACAAGCATAAGAAAATCTATTAAAAAAAAAAGTTACAATTATAGATGCCAACATTTATGCCATTACTTTTGATGCATCAGAATCACAACAGGAAATACAAATTGGATATACAGTTTCCAAAGTCAAAACACATATTCCAAACCCATTAAGATGCTTCAACTGTCAAATATAGACATGCTAAGAATATATGTACAAAAAAGTCAGTATGTTAAAAATGATTCTAACCACACACACACACATCATATGCCTAAATGAAACCAAATCCCTTAATTGTAAAACATATCATAGGGTAACTTCCAGGAACTGGAAAAAATGTATTAAAAATTTAAAAAAAAAACACACACACCAAATAAATTCTCTACCCAGAAGCAAGGAAAAGCATCAAAACAAATTTTAATAATTCATATGCAAAAATTACCCAAGCAACAAGTTACGTGAAACACAAGATTAATGTTTTTAATTCAAGAAGTAAAAAACACTGAAAACATTAAAACCAATTGTAAACTTGAAAACAACACACACCATTGAACCATGACTATCCACAATGGAAATCAACACAAAATTCACTGACAACAACCTCTTAATGGCAAAACACACAAAACTGAAAGACGAAGCATTATATAAAGGACAATAAAGATGAGGAAAATAGTTTGAATAATGTAAATAGTGTAAATACTACTTCATCTCAGAAATATAGACAAATATATGGAAATAGATAATAAAAAATCATGCTCATCCTTAAATTTCACTCAAATGTACAAACAGAAAACAAGTATCATCCAATGAAACTGTAGAGTTGTCAACCCAAACTATGAGGAAATCAAACAACTTCATACAGATTAAAATCAAAATATAGTATGCTTGCAAGAGACCTTTTTCAAAGAAACTGACAACATCTCCTTTAAAGGATATGAAGCTTATAACAAAATAAATGTACCAACAATAAAGAATAGGCCAACTTGTGTACTTTATTGGTTAAAATGTCAATACCCCATAAAAACTGCAATTATATATATATATATATATATATATATATACACACACACTAATATTTAGACATTAATTGGCCTATATTTGATGTGTACATCTGTTCTTTTGTACTAGTAGACATATTGATATTTGCTTTACTTATCTGTATGTATTTGTATGCATTTACTTGTGTGTGTATGTTTTACATGTATGTCTATGCTTTTGTATGGGTATATGTGTGTATATATATATATGTATGTGTGTGTGTGTATATATATATGTGTGTATGTATGTATAGAGAGATTGATAGATATTTAGATGGGTGCAAGTTTGTTCTGGGTTTCACACTTTTTTGATCGTCAAACTGTTTTAATCTTATTTAAAATACTGGATATTTGTAGAGATACATATATTGATGAATTTTTGTGAAGGTGGGATGAACATTGGGAGGAATATTTGTTGTTGTAACACTGGTACAACCATTGACATGTGCAGAGACACACGCACATGCGAGCTAGACAACTGGAGCTCACACAGGCATAACTTCATATGAACGATGTGGGGCTTAGCATATATGTATAATGTATGACATTTTGCACATGCATACACATTTAATTTTAGCTTGTGTATTTGCGTAAGTATATATCTAATTCTGTTTATATGTTCATGCATTGAAATATGACTGTGTCTGTCCCAACCTCATTCATTCAGGGCTGGTCACATTACGAATTTGCCTTGACTGTATTCAATAGGTAGCAATTTAGTCTGTGTACAAATAGAGCTTTAAAATTTAACAGACAAATTGACAAGTTGATAAAAGCTAAATTTTGTAATTTGTGTATGTATATATCCGTGGGTATATTAATCTGTATATGTGTCTGTTTGCCAGTATTTGTGAATATACTTGTCTATTTTTCCATGTGTGGATGTTTGTAGGTTTATTTATGTATGTGTTCTTTCTCTTCCTCGTTTAATATATAAATAACTTTCTAAATCTAAAAATATCCATGTTATCATTTCTGAATAAATATTATATATTCATATAGATAGGTGTAAGTTTGTGACCCTGGGTTTCAAGTTCTTGTGATCGTCAGACTGATTAATTTATAATTAGATACATACACACACACACACTGACTGTGTTAGTAAGAGCTTCTGTTCATTGAACCATAATCATATGTCCAATTTATATTCCTCCAAAACACAGACTATAAGACTGAAATAAAAAAAAAAATGGCTAACTGGCCAACTTCCCAGTCTACTAATGAGAGATTTTAATGCACACAGCAAAATGTAGGGCTGTAAAAACCCCAATCAAACTGGTAAAATTATAGAATCATCTGATCTGTGTATCCGTAATAACCAAATGCACTCATACCTACACCCAGGTACTAGATGAACACTGGCTATCAACCTAACCATATGTACCCTATCAGTTTTTATGGACTTTCATGGAAAGTTCATTATGACCAATGTGGTAGTGATCTTTCCCTTATTTCTCTAAATGCCTCTGCCAGAAGAAAGGAATCTGAAATGGCAACTGCACAAAGCTAACTAACTCAATTTCAATGAACTCTGCTCATCCCTAATCAACATGAAAATTCTTAATGAACCAGAACCGATAGTCTCCTTTACAAACTTGTTAACACAAATAGCAAGACAACCTTCCTTTAAACCATATACCAAATCAAAACTCTGTTTTGTTGCAGAATGCAGAGAAGCTGTTAAAACCAGAAAAAATGCTAAAGATATTCTTAGACAACCTAACCACAATCAACCTACAAAACTACAAACAAGCTCAAGCAAAAGCATGCTGTATAATTTTAAAAATTCAAAAGAGAATCTTGGCAAAATCATATCTCTAGACTAAACAACAAAACCTCAATAAATAAAACATGGAAAATAATAAGGAAAATTAATAGAAAAACATCACCAACTGCAACAGTTCATTTTATCATAACAAATGCACTGGAAGAAAAGAAATAGCTAATCTTATAGCAACAGAATTACAAAGAAACTCTTCAATAAATCACTACAATCCCAAATTTCAAAAATATAAAAATGTTTTGGAATAAGTTAACTTATATTCACTTCAAACGATAAAGAAGAATACAATATTCTTTTTACTATGACAGAAATAAAAAATAAAAAACTCCATAAACAAAAGTAAAAACTCTGCAATTAGACCAGATGAAATTCATTAGCAAAAGCTTTTTTTAATACTTCCATCCAGCACTGAGGTTTACTGTTGAGAAAGAATCGAATTCTCAACTAGCTTTTTTAGATGTTCTAGTTCAACTTTTTCCTGCAACTTTTCTCACTTCAGTTTATAGGAAACCAACATTTGCGGGGTTATATATGCGTTGGGATTCCTTTTGTTCTAAAAAAAAGTAAGTTAAACATTATTAGAACCCTAGTCCACAGGGCGTTAATGATTTGTTCTGAGTCTTTCCTTGATGAAGAAATCAGTTTTATTTAGGAAACCTTATGTGGTTTAGGGTATCCGCCCGACACTGTGCATGCAGTCATCTGTAACAAAATTTTTGAATTCAAAAAGGATAAACTCATTACTGTCAAAAAATGACCTTAGACTTCCCTGGATTGGAACAAAATGTGAAAGTTTGGCTAGACAAATTTCATCAAATGTTCATTGTTGTTTTTTCTTGGCTGAGGTACATATTGTATTTCAAACCCGGCACATGTTATGTTCTGCACTCAAGGATGTTCTTTCTCCCCACCAAATTAATTCTATAATTTATCAATATAAATGTAGTTGACTACATAGGAAGAACAACTCCGCGTCTCGACATGAGAATTAAACATGTTCCAACTAAAATAAGAAATCACACTTTACCTCGAAATGGATCCATCCCGAATACCTATGGTTCCGCGATTTGCGAGCACCTTATAAAAAATAGAAAGTGTGCTGCTAATTTTAGTGTTGATCGTTTCACTGTTGTGTGCCAATCTCACTCTTCATTCCACCTTAAGGTTCTGGAAGCTTTGTATATCGGGTCCCGAAAGCCTGCGCTGTGCAAACATCATGAGTTGTTGGGACTCGATATAATTAGCCTCTAGCATTCACTTTTTTTTTTTTTTCATCTTTCTATGACACACTTTTTTATTTTTTTAATTTTGATTAAAATCTCCCGTAGAGGCCTGAAGAGTGGGAGCGAAACCGGTTGCATTGCTTTTTAATATATTTACAATGTGTAACATCAAGCTGCACACTTTTATTTCTTTAATTAAATTCTGTACTTACAGAAATATTTTCAAATACTTCTCTAAATCTTTGAGGGTATATGGTGTTCAGACAAATTTCCAATATTGGAGCTTGAGTCTGTCATTGTTCCATTTCCTAAACCTGGCAAAGACCATTCCAACCCAAAAACAAGTTGTATCAGCAAGATGATGGAGAGAATAGTAAATGCTCAACTAATGTGGTATCTGGAGAGAAACAATATTTTTTTTCTAGCTACCAAAGTTGATACTGGAAAAATCAAGTAACCAATGATCAATTTGTACAGCTAGAATCCTTTATTTGTGATGGCTTTGTTCAAGGTCATCATGTGGTATCAATGTTCTTTGATCTTAAAAAAGCTTATGACATTGCATGGAAATATGGTATCCTAAAATACATGCACAAGATAAAAGGAAAAATGGCTGTCGGTCACTCAGTTAAGTGCCATACGTGAAACATGCTTGAGCGATCATGTCTTTTTCGAGACATGACTGACTGGGCAGAAGATTATCCCGCAGTAGGTTGCCATTGCTTTCTGTGGTAGACTGGTTGCCGACCAAGGCTATAGAACCCAATCTGTCCTGCTATTTAACCCATAACTGGAGGGAAGATACAGATTAATACCTTTCCCAAGGGTATTTGTGCATAAGTGAATGCAATGGTTTCTCGTTCCGAGCCGATATCCACTGTACCACAATGCACTCTCAGACCAAACATTCAAAATTCAAAATAGAAACATCAGACTCACACAGGCAGGAGTACCTCAAGATAGCATTTTATCAGTTGCATTATTTATTCTCAAAATAAATAGTATTATCAAAATTATTAATACAGGAATTGAAAAATCCCTATATGTAGATGATCTCTGACTATCATACTCATCACCAAATATGCCTTCCCTTGAAAATTTTTTTTTAAATAATCGTGTCACCCCAAGCAAGGCATTTTACTGCCACTGTTGTACAGGGGGTTACATAGGAGAAAAGTTATGAGAAAGAGTGACAGGTTACAGGGGGTGTCAGGAAGAGGGTTTGAGAAGGATGATAATACTAATGAGAGTGGAGTGGGCGAAGAAAGGAGCATGAGAGAGGGGATGCAAATTAGTGAGATAGGGGATAACTATTGACTTTACATTTGAATTCTTGAAGATTGTAGCTGTCTGGAAAGCAAGTAAACGGAAGGGAATTTCACAGGTGGGAAGTGTGAGAAAAGAAGCTGCTGGAGTAGAATTTGCGTTTACAATTTATTGGTTTCATAGTAAAAGAGTGAGACCTAGTTGCTAATCTTGTGGCTCGAGTAAATTCATATATAGGGGGTGGGGTACCAGTGAGCTAAATTCATCTGAGCTATGCAAACATGTTTAAACAAGATAGAAAAATGGGCAAATGAAAATGGATTCTGTTTCTCCAAAACAAAAACTGTTTGTATGCATTTCTGCAAAAAATGATCTTATCACCTCGATCCAGAATTAAAATTAAATGCGCATTTAATTCCCATAGTCCAACAATTAAAATATTTTGGAATCATTTTAGATAGAAAATTTCAAAGCGTAAGTTGATTGCCTTAAACAAAAGTGCTAAAAGGCTTTGAAGCTTCTAAAAGTATTATCAGAACTGAGTTTGGGTGTCGAACAAAAAGAATATATAGACCACACATCTATCTATCTATCTAATCTAAACTTATTTATAAATGAAACGTTGTGTGTGTGTGTGTGTGTTCGTTACCTATAGACTCCGAAATGGCTGAACCGATTTTCTTGAAAATTTACACAGTTGTACTAAAAGCGTCTGCAGGTCTTCTTAGCTAGGTTTTGTGTCTAGGTAACCCCAATAAATATCGATAATTGAAAAAATTGGATTATAGAAGGAGTGGTCCGATTTTAATCAAATTTGATACACTCATAGACAAAGACATAAGAAATGATAAGAAGTTTTAAGGTTGCAGTTCTTACAATAGTGCAGAAAATCGATTTTATATATATAAGGTAAGATGTTTGCGTGTGTGTCTGTTTATCTGCCTGTATGTCTGTATTTTTTTCAGCCCTTTTATTTTAGTTTTTGCTTCAGGTTTGGCTCTAAGTAGGTATAATTGTAGTTCTTAGTCTCAGCCATGATACCATTTACTCAGAGGACTTATTTAGCCTTCAAAATTTGGTTTATGACGAAAAACAACTTATTTGATATCGATACCAGGAAATCAAAATTTGACTTACATCCATTCATTTTTCTTTCAGTCTACGGTTTTGCTTTTAACTGGAAACAACTATTGCTTTTTAGTCTTTCGTGCCAATGTCCAAAGAGTCTGAGCTTCAAGACCATGGATTAGTTTTAAAGCTTTCATTACACCTGAGGAACGCTGGGCTATGCTGCTAGTAATATCAAAATTAGACTATGGATGCATTATTTACATGTCAATCATATCTTGAAAGACTACAAACCATACAAAATCAAGGATGGAGATTAAATCTCACAGCCTTCCAGGCCATGCCTTACCTATAGAAAGTCTCTGTATAGAAGCTAATGAACCATGTATATATATATATATCTGAGATAGGAAAAATTATTTTTTCAATATGCACTAAAACTATAATCCAACACAAATAACTTAGCAGATGAAAAAACATAAACCTCAATCTATCCAGTTCTATAAAAATAAATCAACAACCATCCCTTCAAATTAACAAAACCCTAGAACAAATAAACAAAGATCCTGATAATGTATCACCAGTCACAATAAACAAGGTATCTTTGTGGACAATCTCTAAACCTCATATAGACTTAACATTGACACAAAGATAAAAATATTAACAATAAAAGTATGTACAGATAATATTTTTTAATTGATTCACCCCCCGCCTAAGAAGGATAGTAATGTCACTAGTACATAGGGAAATTACAAGAGAAAACAGCAAAAAGCAAAAAAGAGGAACAAGATACAAGTGGTGTCTGGAGAAAGGATAAAAAAAAGATGGGAATAAAACAAATATTGTGACTATAAACCATTCTGCACAGATGAATGAAAAATCCTAGGTAGAATAGGTGCAGCATTTACAGACAGACAAGTTAATAAACAAATCAGGCTACCAAATGCATTCATCTATACGGCTGAACTGCAAGCCATTAAAATGGTACTTAAAATGATAGAAAATTCAGAAAATAGGGAGTCTGAGAATATTATAAACTTCCTATCTGGTTTAATTTAACTCTTTTTTTTTTTTTTTTTTTACAGATATATTCATTGTAGAAAAATATTACATAAACATCTCTCATCGCCTGAAATAAACACCTAGATTTGAGTGCTTTTTTTATATAAATTTTAACTATCTAGTAATCTTTAAAAATTAGGAAAATATTTTCTATAATCTGTTTTAGTGAATATTTTGGCTTTAAATTTACTGTAGTTACTGCTCTTAGTTTTTGATTTTATGTATGAACATCTGTATTTACAAAATATGGCACATTTTATGTACAAAAAGAAATTTGGAATTCTTTTTGAAATATTGGGGTGGGGTGTCGCTGGATTGTAATTGGCTTTTCCATTTATGATTAGTAAATATATTTTTTACTGATAGTAATATCATCTAATCAGTACAAGTTATACCTAGGACTAAGTTTTTTACGTGCACATATGCATGATAATAGTTTCCACCTCATTATTGAGTATGTCCATCACAAGATATGATTGTAAGACTTGTGAAATCAAGCATTGCCTGCACATTAATCTGTATATGTGTCTGTTTGCCAGTGTATATGTGTATACACATCTATTTGTCCATGTGCAGATGTTTGTAGGCTTATATATATATGGGTTCATGTCTTTTCCTTGTATAATATATGAATAACTTTCTAAATCTAATAAATTGTTTTTGTATCTGCTCACATATTCTTCAAATTGGAAGTTACTTTATTCAGATTGGCCCACACTGTCTATGCAACAATGCCTCCCTGAGTAAGGGCGTTTGGCTTGTTTTTACACAAACAGTGTTGAAACAAAATAGCTAATTTTGTAGTGGTATTATAACATATTCAGGTTATAATTTCTGTGTATATATATATATATCTCCAAGTATGGGTGGAATAATATTCCCCATCCAAAGAAACACTATTTTTAAAAAAGTGCTCAATACAAAGTAGAGCTAATAATAATAATATTTATTAATAAATTATAACATTGATATGTTATAATATCACTACAAAAGTAGCTATTTTGTTTCGACACTTTTTGTGTCTTTTCAAGTGATGTTGTTATTTCGAAATAACAACATCACTTGAAAAGACACAAAAAGTGTCGAAACAAAATAGCTACTTTTGTAGTGATATTATAACATATCAATGTTATAATTTATTAATAAATATTATTATTATTATATATATATATATGTGATGGGTAAATTGTCACCATTTTATAGTTTTCCTTTTGTGTGTGTTGGTTTTGATTTTGTCAACTGCCACAGTATACTATGGTCAGTTGGGCACTCTGTGAGTAAAAGAGCACAATGATGCAATTCGCACTGCCAGAAATTTGGAAACAGCATGCTGTACTGTTTGACATTCACTCTGGAAGCTCTAATATGAATATTTCAAAGTGTTTTGGTGTTAATCTGAAGACTTTGTAGAGGATTTGGAAAGAGTTTAAATTTCTTTACTTGTTTTATTTTAGTTTCTCCAACCTATAGTTGGCATTTTGGGGTCTTCTTTTTGCTGATGACTGTAAATTCAATTTTCTTGAAGTTTATGCTTAGTCCTTTCTTCTTGCTTTCTTTTGCTGCCTTCTGTAGGAGGTCCTATGTTTTCTTTTCCATGTCTGCCATCAGCATTGTGTCATCCGTGTATCCTACATTGTTGAGATTGTGGCTGCCGATGACAAATCCTGGCAAGGATCATCATTTAACATCCATTTCCATGCTAACATATGCTGGATGGAGTTTTCTTGATGGCTCTTTTCAAGGCTGCTTGATTTTGTCTAATGCCTGACTGTAATCTCAGCCTTCTTAAATCGTCTTTGTTCTGGATGGGTCCATGTTTTACGTAGTTTACCTATCATATATAATTGAACCATCATGAAATATTGAAGCAAGTTTTACATCTATTTGCCCACACCAACCAGTTTAGGAGACTGGAAAGTCAGTTTATTTATTATTAAGTCACCATCTCTAGGAAGATTACCTACCAAGGTTAAAAAGTTCAGTCTACCCTTTTCTACACAGTAAGTGTAAAGGTTTTTTACTTCAGTGATTTCCTTCTCTTAATCAAGTTGCTATCCAAAACTAAAGACTCTTCCCAGCCTAAGCAGTTTAACATCATAATACACACACATACACACAGTGTGGCAAAATTTGTGCGCCATATAGATAATTTATTAAAATTGTGCATGAACATTTTATTTACTAGTTTTTTAATTAAGCTGTTCAAAATGTCTCCCTTCTTTTTCAAAAAACATTTCAATTCTGTACCTGCATGATTCAGTGACACTTTGGGGAGTTTTCTGTTGTTTTACTGCATTCATAATTCTTTAAGTTCCTCAATGTTTCTTTAGTGTATCTAATAAACAACTGATTTCAAATGGCCCCCACAGAAAAAATTCTAAGCGACCTTGGTGACCACTCAACAGAACCTCTTCACCCTCGCCATTAACCCTGATGTTGTGTGACTTCTGCCTCATCTTGTGTGTGTGTGTATATATATATATATATATATATATATATATATAGGAAAGAATATTAATAAAAAGTTTTGAATTTAAAAATGTACTTTTTTTGAACAGTATTTGTTTATTTTTATTATATTTTATATTTCAGACCGTCCTCGGTCCTTCATCAGAAACAAGTGATTTTTAAATTTGAATTAGAAACGTATTTCACGATAGCGTCCGAGTATTTTTTGTTTACATCACGTGGTGTGACTTAGGTGTGTTGAATCTTTGCAAATATTTCAATAGGTAAAATTTTTTTTTCAGATATTCCAAGAAATTTTTATCTAAAACAAACAGACTTTCTCTACGGACGTGCCGCATGTTGTGAACAAACACACCACGTGATGTAAACAAAAAATACATTACACTGTATCACATAGAATTTTATTTTACATTTTTTTTTACATATTTTTTATTTTATTTTTATTTTCCCTAATCACTGTAGAACTCTGACTATAATCAAATATTTTCTATGTTTCAGTGAATATCGCCGAGGCACACAAGTCAAATTGCTGCTCCAAGACCTAGAAATGTCAGCTTCATTCTTGGGATCTACTAAGCACATTACCTTACTGGAAGCTGATGCCACATTAATTGGACGTCGATACAATCCCCCTTCTTCGTCTTCTTGAAAAAAACATTTTTAAATTCTGTTCTTAGTTTTTATAAATATATTTATACAATTATAATGTTAGTTTTTTTCTTTTGTCTGATTTTTTGTTTTTTTTTGTTTTTTATGTTTTATTTTGGGGAATCTGGGTGGGGGCATCTGCTCTTTGAAACAGACCATCACGTTTAGGTTGTGGAGCAATTATCCCCCCCCCACACACACACACACTAGATTGGGAATTAAGATTTGATTGTAAGAACCCAATTTGCTTTAATAAACAATTTTTTTTTTCCATTAATTTTGAGTTTAAAAAAATCATCTGCAATTAACATACAATATTTATGTGCTATGTTTTCTGCTTATCAAAAACTAAATTGAAAATAGAAGGGAAGATTTTTAAAGTGATAAATTTATTTTGGTAGCTCGAGTAGCTACTGAGTTATGACCATTCAAAGTTCATCAAAAATTAGAAAATTTGCTGTATGTGCTATTGGTCTAGAAACCAATTTTAACAGTATATAACTGAAAATGCAGGCTTCACACAAGTGAAAAATCCTTACAGATGTAATGTTGTCTTTGGAAAATGAAACTTAATACTAATAGAAGCAATAATTATTAGATCAAAACAGCCTAAACAGGCAAAATCTCATTATTGCTCCTTGAAAAAAGTACAAAAATAACACGAAAGGGCTACTTTCACTGTTCATATAAGTTTCATTTCAACAGCTAACACATTGAATCTTCTTAATGATTCATAGCACATTAGAAATCAAGCTAAACTTTTCTTTTAATAGTAAATCAATAAAAACCTTAATTGGACCATGTAAGAACAGATGGAAGCACAATTTTGATAATGGGGCAAAAACGGGTTAAAAAAAAACAAGTCAAAATTATACATCACTAAACTTACTGTCAAAAAGTATCCATTGGAGTTACAGGCTTGAAACTTTGCGACTTTACTAATTTTTGGATGAGGAATTCAAAAAAGTATTTGTCTTCTCTGTAATATCAACACTTTTTGTCATAGACACATTTTAACTTGAGTGAAATTATGGAGTTTTCAACTTGATAAAAAACGGCCAGACAACTAAATTTAGAAATTTGTTATACAAAATCATAATTTTTTTTTCTTCAAATTATTATTGTAAAACTTTAAACTTCAAAATTTGAAATATGCTAAAAATATTTTTAACTGGCATAACATATTTTCTAGGCAAATTTAATGTTCATCCTGCAGTCCTCGCTCCTTAGTGATTTGAAGTCAGAATTATTTTTATAGGCTTCTATGATAGTAACTATATCCAGAACATTCCAAGTCCTGCCATCATTTGAAATTGGCATTACATCAAAAATCCCATCCATAAACAAATGTTGACTCCAACTGTGCAATATCATCTGAAAAAGGCCATCGAAAATAATCATTTTTACCTTTAGTTGAGGCAAAAAATCTAAAAGAAAAGCACTGGATGGAGATGTAATATCAATAACTTGGCCAATGTAAAAGTTGATGTCATAATATACAGCAACTCCATTGTCCTTGGGGCTTGTAAGTGAAAATAATTTGAGATGGTTCTTCATCACAACTGCTGGAGTTATTTGAATGCTTAGCAGATTCACTGATTAACATTTTTGTTGCTTTAGAGGTGGAGATGAATTTACTGGTTTTATTCTTGTCAAGTAATCACAGAGAGCAACTTCCAACTGAACTTTATTTTCACTGGTATTGATTTTGACACCTAAGACAACCTTGAGATATCTCAGTTGGTCTTTCAGTATTTCCAAGCCAAGTCCTGAAACCAGTTGTATCTCTAACGGAATTTACAGGATCACCATGCTTGATACAGTTGGTGATTCTCTGTTCCTCAGCAGTAGCTTGACACTCTTTTTCCTTATTTTGCCTTCCATTTTCTGTAATTCTTTCTTGGATACAGAATTTCACAAAATCTTCTTCCAGTTCCTTAACTTTTGAAGCAGACTGGTATTCAGTAGTGGCTGATTCGTCTTGGGAAGGTAGGCTAACTCACTCTTGGAAGAGTGAAGTCAAAAACTGTTGCAGTTCTTGGGGGCTTTCTTTCCTTTCCTTTACATCTGAATTTATTCTCTTGTACCAGTTTTTATTGTTGAGGATAAATGCTTTTCACTGTAATTGTATGACAGAAGTTGATTTCTCGACATGACCATCTTACTGGACTTGAGATTATTCTTTGTTAAGTAATGCTGGAGCTGAAGAACTTCTTCATTGGTTGAATCATTTGCTCCTTTGGCAGCTAAAGAATCTATAAATAAAAGTGTACAATTTTTGTATCTCAAAAGAAACAGGAAATAGATTTTAAGAATATTTCTTAATAACAATAACAGCTTTTTTGTGAAATAACATTTTCTGTTTGATTGTCCAAGGGACCAGAAATTTCCAATTATTCTGTAGCTGCCTTTACAGTGAGAGTAATGAAAAGAAAAAGGTAAATTACCATATTAAGTAATACAGGTTGAATTTATACTAATATGTGTAAATTTTAATAAAAGCCAAGATAGGGTTCTCGATTTCATTGTTAAATTCTTAAGTTGCTAAAAGTTAGTTATTAAAGAAAGTTCTTAAAAGTAAAATGTTTTTGGATAATAAAAACAATAAACAATACCCTACTTAACATATATATTTTTGTGTACATTTTAATTTTTTATTGGCACACAAAAGTTCCACAAAAAAATTGACTCACTAGTTTTATTTTTTGTAAATAATTATAAAAAAATAAAACGTTCAAGTTAATAATAATATCTGCTATAGATCCCAAAAATTATTAAATAAAGAAAAAAACTGATACACACCTATTTACAATTATTTAATTTTTTTATCGGTGCACACATCACAACTAAAAATGTATTCTCTCTAATTTTTTTATAAAATGTAAAAAGTCTGATTAAAAAGATTAATTACATTAAATGTTCAAGTTAATAATTCCTACTAGAACTAATAGGTCTCAAACTTAAACAAGAAATTAAAAAAACATTTAAGTTTTACGTTTTCATTTTTTTTTTTTTTTATACTGACTTATAAAAATTTAACTAAAAATATAGGATTCTCCAATTTGTTATTTTAAACAAAGTACTTTATACAACTTTTAAATAAACAAAGGAAATATAAAAAGAATTTAAACTCACCTAAAAACTGCAGTGTGACCATCCATAGTTAAACAAGTTGTTTTTTGAAGTTTTCGTTCGCTTATTTTGTCATACTAGCTGTTGAGTTTGGGGATGTTTGTTTACCTCGTCACTGTGTCTGGCGTTGTAAATCGCAAAATTTGGGGGTATGCCCACTTTTATTCGCAGTGCTCCTTGATTTATGAGCATAATAATATGACGCCAACAGATTATCAAAGACGATATTTATCTAGAAAATGGTGTAAATTTCGGAATTTTTTAAATAGAATTTCTTTGGTAAATACTAAAGAAATTCTATTTAAAAAATCACTATATCCACTAAAGTTTTCAACTTGGATTTGTTTTTGTTTTTTGTGAAGACTAAGCATACCACGTTGCTGAGTGACCTTTTCTTTTTTAAAATAAGTCCATTTTATATGAGTAGAGACAATATTGTGTGCACAAAATATGAAAAACACCAACATTTTTTTTTTTTTTTTTTTTTTTTCATGAAAAAATTAAGCAGCCGTCACCAAAAATAGTGACCTAACTTGAGTGGCCTACAAAAAAAAAATATTAATAACACAAAAAGAAAGAATTGTATCTTTATAAAGAGAAAAGATTAAATTTTGTTTACATTAAAATTTTATCAAAATAACCCCCAAAATAAGCAAGATATTGCAAGTAGAAATTGAAGAGAATTTCACTATATTTACCAGTTTTTGCACCATAAACTAGCCGGTTTGTGATACCTAATTGTAGTCATGATTCAAGGCAGGTAATTGTCAGTGAAAACCTTTTTGATAAGGGCTTTTAAAATGTTTTGATTGAATGTTTTTAAAATGCAGTAATATTCTTTATATAGAAAATGAGCACCTAGAAAACAATTGTTAAAGTATAATAAATGGTTTGAGCATGAAAACTGAATAAGAAGAATGTTTTTCTTTAAAATTACTGAACTTGAATTGACTTCTTTGTGTGCCAGAATAACCAAGAAAAGCTTGATAAGCTGTAAAAAAAACAAATCAGTCATAATAAATGGGTCAATTATTATGAAACAGTTTTAGTATTGCTTTACCATAAAAGATTTCTATTGAATTCAAGTATTATTTTAAATCCTGATCCAAAGATAGAACTCAAAACACCAGCTTTGTGTGCCATGTCCCTTCAGGATGTAGGCAATCACGGACTTCCACTTGGCCCTGTCTTTTGTGGCTCATAATATTTTTCCTCTTATTATCTCTCCCAATCTCTGCTCTGCCATCTATCTGCTCAGGCCTATCAAGTATGTCTCGTGCTGCTTTCCCCGTCACTCTTTCCATCTATCTGTCCTGTGAGTATTAGATTCTCCAGGCCCTCCTTCCTCGTTACGTGTCCCAGGAACCTCAGCTGTCTCTTCCTGATGTGAAGTCTGAGTTTTCTTCTCATTTGCATTCTCTCCAACGCCTCATCATTGCTCACGTGTTCAGTCCATGGTATCCTCAGTATTCTGTAGAACCACATTTCTGCTGCCTCGAGTCTTTCCTTCAGCCTTGAGGAGATCGTCCAACATTCACAGTCATACAGAAAGACAGATATCTCATAGTTATCCAGCACTCTTTCCTTTGTTTCCAATGAGATTTTTCTATCTTTCAGTATTCTGGTTAGCTTTTGAAATAAGTTCTTGGCCTTGCCAATGCATCTTTGGATCTCAATGTCACACTTTCCATCCTCTGTCAGAACGCTTCCCAGAACGCTTTGAATTAACTAAAACATTTAAATATAAATGAAGAAATCACAGTAAAAATTTAACCAATTTGTTTTTGTATTTATTTTTAATATTGATTGCGTCAATTATCAGGGGAACCTAATGGTAATTAATTAATTGACGACACATCCACCTATTTAATGCTTTAAAAGATAAACATTTAATACATTAGAAAAGTAAAAATACTTTCAGAAACTGACAAAGGGACTAACAAACAAAAATAAAGAAAACCACTTTTAAAGAAAATAAAAGCAAAAATTGCAGTTATACATAGAATCAGAAAGAGATGGTTGAAATTTCTTGGATGCATAATTCAAAAGGAAGGCATGGAGAATTTGACACTCACAGGACATTGAAGGAAAGTAGTAGATAACCTACTCTCAGTGTAAACCTTTTTATAAATAGATAAGGGATGATGAAAAGGCAAACTTACTCGGAGCTACAAAAAATTGGAAGTTGTGGAGAGCCTCAATCGCTCACGTCCTGAAGTGACACAGCACATAGATGAAGGAGATCTAGTTGCAAAGCCAGGATCATCCTTGGTCCAGTTTTCATCCAAATCAATAGATAAAGATAGGGTGACATCAAGGTTTGCAAGGATCCACTCAGACTGTTGGCCCCTTATGTGAGGTGCTCTTACCTCTTACTACCAGATGTAATTAGTGTATCCTAAATTTGCCGATAGGGCATGAGTGAAATTCTGTATCGTATCATTCAGGTCCTAACACCACCCGTCTAAAATGTTTTCTTTTGACTCAAGTTAGATATATTAATGTGTTTTACTTTTATTTTTTATTTGTAAGGATTGCCAAAACTTAGCGTACGACCTAACTTTTGTTTTTTCTGTGATATTACTTTCGCGAGCAGGCACTTTTAAATGAATATAAAATAGTGTTTGCAACTGATTTTAATGGAATTTTTTTAACAAAATTCCTGTCATATATTAAATTATATTGAATCTTTGCTTTCTTCAAACACATAGAAAATTTATTCACATATTTAATAAAATGGTTCTTCTCCATGACACTGGAGCCATAGCTGTTTGGCCCTCCTCCATGATTCTATATATTTTGTTGGCCCTCACTTTCCGAAAGGTTGCCGACTCCTGTACTAGATCCAAAAACTAACTTTTATGTATTAACTAGGGTCAAAAGGAGACCAAATTCCGATGTGGGTGTCAGGGCCTGGATGATATGGAATTTCTAAGAATTGTACTGATTCTTTGCATGGTGTTAGGGGGTAATAAGGGATGAAAAGTACCTAAAACAAAATAGATAAAATGATTAGTAATGAATGTTTTCTACCTTCTTCCTGAAGTTTAAAACCATTGTAACTTCGTCATTTTCATAAAAGATTATTTATCAATATATTCTTCCTCTTGTGCAAATTAAAAACATTTAGTTCTAATTTCACAATTTTTATGAAATGATTTTTACTAAATATATTCTATTCCTATTTACAGCAATTTGTTAAAAAAATGTTTCACAAAAGTGTAGTTTTGGTGAATACTGCCATCAAAAAAACAAAAAATCAAAGTGTTTAGCAGACAAGGATAAGAGAATTTACAAGTCTAGGGAGCCTTCCACCTAGTAATATTGTGTCATCACTGCACTGGCGGCATACATTGCTATGGAGTCCAGTCTACTTTTTGTACTTGGTCATTGGCTCCTTTGACAAGACGTGTGTAATCATTCTAGGCGTTGAGTCATCCTCTCACAGAAAAGGCCTGGTAGGGAAATATATTTGTGTATTTAGGTGGCAAATTTTCTTTTAGACATGTCAGATTAAATAAATTGCAAACATTGTGCCTGCTTATTTTTAATAAAATCCGTTCCTACTCACGGATAATCTTTCGCGTATTATAATTGAAAGATGTCAGAAATGAGCTGTAACGTTGACATGTTATTATCATTCATTTCTCAATGTTCCCAAGTACTTTCAATCTCCTTCCGAGATAATCTTCAGGGGTGTGAGTTATGATAATTTGTCAACCGTTATATTTGAAGCAGGAAAAAAATTACAGTAATTTTTAACAACACAGTTTTGCGGTTGCTTTTTGTTACCATAACTCACACCCCTGAAGATGATCTTGGAATTCCACTATGTCTTGAAATCTTGTTCCTTTCAAGTCGGATTTGGTTTTTGGAAAGAGGAAAAAGTCGTAATGACCGAGATCCACAGAATATGGCTGTCGTGCTCGGGGAATGTTGTTCTTTGGCAAAAACTGCTTCTCAAGTTATGGTCACTGATAGAACCTCTGTGGTATAGTGGGACGACCACACTCTACACACTTTCCTTTCAAACACTACAAGATAAAGGTAAGTAAGCAAGAACATTATAACTTAGTCTGTATGCACAACAAAATTCAAGGTCAATATGTGCCAAGCAGCATTAACTCTGCTTACTTTAGCTCTTTACCAGATGCTGTTTTAATTAATCACACACACACACAATTTAGTAAAA
Source organism: Ascarosepion bandense (assembly GCA_037127315.1). Taxonomy (NCBI): domain Eukaryota; kingdom Metazoa; phylum Mollusca; class Cephalopoda; order Sepiida; family Sepiidae; genus Ascarosepion; species Ascarosepion bandense. Next base: position 1,847,895 of record JBBBDQ010000772.1, on the reverse strand, counting down.
TATCCGATTTTATATTCTTACCCTAAAAGATTTTCAATAATGCAAAATAATTAAATTTTATGGATTTATTTAATCGTTCTGATGTTTTTGATCGTCTATTTTTTTTTATATTATATAATTATTCTTATAACTTTATCAAAATAAGTTTATTAAGCTTTAAATTTTGGAATTATATAATTTACCTTTATATCCTTATTTTTTATTGGTAAAAGCTTCTTTGAAGCTTTAAAATAATAAGCTATTTCTTATTTAGACTTTCTTAACATCGTTCTGATCTTTATGCTCGCTACTGTATATGTTGTCATTTTAGACGGCAGAGCGCTATAAATATTTGCCGTCCTTTTTAACAGCACAGGCCCACACGTAGTTAAGAATTGATGTAAATTACAAAAATATAATCAATTTCGGAGTGTTTTATGTATTTTTATTTTTATAAGGACCAGAAAATGACCCAGATACTGTACATTTTTGATACCTTACTTACAAAGTAAGTCATATTATAGTGCATCCAAATTAGTTTTCCAGATGTTTATGACTCAATATATTATTTATATGCAGTAACCGTATTCCTTCCTGTTGTAATATAGAAAGATGACCGACCTTCGCTACCCTAAAATATAAACATGGTCTCTTTTTTAGGTACCTCCACCAAACCGCTGAAAAAACAGCATAATATGAAGAAAAAAGGTCCTAAACATAATAAAAACGAACTTTTTTCCATCAAAATGTTTATGTTATTATTAAGAGGAAAAATCAAAAGATATTTTTAATTAGTTTTTAATCCTTTCTAACAAGATCGAAATTTTGGTAAAAATGTTGTTTTTATTTTCGTTAGTGGGGAGCCAAATCGTTACGAGAGTTTACAATGGAAAACGTATATAACTCACTTTTTTTCCGGTAATAAACACATTAATTTGGAAATTCTTGCAAAAATCAAATAATTGTCCGATTTTAATGAAACTTTCAGGAGTTATTTACAAATGAATGTAATTATTTTTGAAATCATTATTTTAAAAAAGTATTGGTAAAAATATTTTTTTACATCTGTTACCTGTTACCCCGCTCCACGTAAATTCATGAAATTTCAGGAAATTAAATTCTGTAGACAAAACTGGTTTTATTAGTTAAACGCAAGATTCATTGGGGAAAGTAAATCGTGTATTATTTTTTAAAACCATTTCGCCTCTTTTACTGAAAATCTGCTCCGAATAATTAAATAAAAAATGCAATAAAGCTATGACATTATTTAATTAGATAAGCTTTTAATTGCTTTAATAAACAATATAAATTTCAGACATTATAGTCTGAAGAAAAAATGTTTCATTAATAATGAAATTTTAAAAGAATAGTTGTTTTTTTTTTCAATTATAATAATTTATAAAGTTTCAAAAATATTTTAAAAATATTTCCAAAACTTGTAGTCGTTAGGTTGGTAGTTTATAAAGTGGAAACTAGATTTACTAATCGAAAATTGAAACGTTTAATACAAATCATCTCGCCATCGTATTTTTAAAATAATTTTCATTTTTTTGTGTGCGTGTATTTGAAGTTTTTTTTTGTATGGTAATTTCTATGTGTATATTAAATGGTCATGTGTTTCACGGTTTCTTCCCCTTACCTGAAAAAAATTGGACAATAATGTCACTTGTGATCGCCATAAACTTAAATACGACGGACAGGTCAAAAAGTTCAACTCTGTGATTAAGAAATTATTCTAAATTTCATGCTATAAATAAGTAATACTTAAGTAAATCAGACTAATTTAACATACGTATATTTTATTTTTGCAAGACGTTTAAAACCCTGAATCATCTTTTGTCGATCGTTCAAAAATGGCCGAAAAATTGAACAAAAAAAAAACTTTTAGATTCCAATCAATATAATTTTTGTTTGAAATACACCAGAGTATTTTTCTTACTGGGAATAGTAAATTTAATCATTTAGCTTTCAATTAAAACTAAAATAAAAGTGTAAAAAAAAGTTTTTATTTTAAAAAATTCAGTTTAAAAGTTAATTATCGACAATGAGTGGAAGTACCTCCTTTCATTGACTATAACACAAAGGAGTCGCACAGGGTCGCACTAACTACGATATTCACTCGTATTGCAATATTAATTCACGCGCTTAAACAGTTATTTCACTAATCTTATATTCTCGTGTTTTTTTTTTAGTTTTCCTTTTTTTTTTTTTACAATATTATTAACCCGAACTCCGAGCTGATACGAGCATTATAACTTATAAGAATGACCGTATTATTGATTTAAAATTGCTTGATTTTTTAACATCCTTAAAATTGACTACGTTCATAATGTCTGCAGACCAGATAGGTAGTTTGTCGCGGAGGCTGAAATGGGTAATGTAAAAGACGAGACCTTGTTACTGTTGTGAAGGTTAATTCATTCCCCGCTTCGGCAAACGTAAATCTATATGGCCGTCAACCGACTCAAAAATAAGGTTTTGGTTTTTGAACGGGACTGGTCATCAGATATAGTTCATTTTATTTTGGCTAAATTGGGTGTATGCTTGGAGCCGTTGCACAGAAAATGTATTTATGCAGTCTGCTTTGGGTCGTCAAGCGGTCAACATCCGGTTTGTGTGAAAAATGTAAGACACACGACAAGTTTAAGAATTTTTCATATTTTTACCTCATATTTTTATATGTCTGAAGATCCTGTTATAGAAGTTTTTTTATGGACAAACATCTGTCTCAGGTTAAAATATATATTTTGAGAAGAATCTGTCATGTCGAAATCGTGATTTTGTTGATTTCGGCACATAAATTTGATACTTAAAATCTGAAGACGAAACTTGAAACCACTATAATTTTCTGTGCAAATAAACTATTTTGAGTTTCATTTTACTTTTGTTTCAAAGAGTTTACATATTCTTCTTCGTTTACTGTGTCTCTTCAAGACGTAGGCGATCATGGACTTCCACTTGGCCCTGTTCTTGTCACTCTCAATATTTTTCCTCTTAGTATTTCTCCCTAACCCCGCCATCCATTTTCTCAAGCCTAGCAAATATGTCACGTTCTGCTTTCGCCTCTCTTTCTCTCTATCCGTCATTAGAGCATAAGATTCTCCAGACCCTCCTTCCTCATTAAGTGTTCCAGGAACGTCAGCTGTCTCTTCCTGATGTTAAATATGAGTGCTCGGTTCATGGTATCTTCAGCATCCTTCTGTAGAACCACATTTCTGCTGCCTTAAGCCTCTCCTTCAACCTTGAAGAGATCGTTCAACATTCATTGCCCTACAGAAGGACAGATATCACATAGCAATCCAGCCCTCTTTTCTTTGTTTCTAATGAGATTTTCCCGTTTCTCAGTACTCTGGTTATCTTTTGAAATGCGTCCTTGGCCATGCCAATGCATCTTCGGATCTCAATGTCGCACTATGCGTCCTCTATGAACCATAAAAATGTTTTTCGGATAGCCTGCAAAATTTTAGCTGACCCCCCCCCCCCCGCCAAAAAAAAAAAAACAAGTACAGTAAAATAAGATTATTTTGATTTTAAATATATCAAATCAAAGTAGTGGAAATGCGTCACAATTTGTTCATATTAAGCTTCAGAGACAAATAAGAGCCAGAAAGAACAAGTACTACTGAGTGTATTAGAAGACGGGAAACTGTAGAGAACTATTATCACCATCGTCCAGAAGTGACATGGTCCAAAGAAAGAGAAAACATGACAAGTTTAAGAAAATGGATGAAAGAAGAAGCACCAGAAAGAACAAGTATTATTGAGTGTATCAACAGGCAGAAGGCTGTGGAGAACCATGATCACTAACGTCCAGAAAGGCCATGATTCAAAGAAAGAGAAAACCCACTGAACAAATCGGAGCAAATGGGTGGAAGAAAAAACATCACAAAGACAAATAAGAAGTCAATAAATTGACTATCAAAAGATAGGAAGCCGTGGAGAACTTGATCGCCAACATCTTGAAGTGGCCCATACAGAAACAAGAACCAACTTGACAAGTTTGAGCGAATGAGGGTTGGAACAAGCACCACGAAGACATAAAGGAGAAATTAATGAGAACAATAGAAGTCAAGGAGAGCCATGACCGGCTGCATCAGGTGGAACTCGTACGTGCGATTCATCGCTAAAGTTGCTGGAAAAATGGTCGGTTCCCTGCACCACTCCAGTAAGTACCTGATTCTTCTTGCTATCCTCTACCTTTACCCTTGGGAATGGTATTAATCCATCTCTTCTTCCTCCAGCTATGGGTTGAATAGCAGAACAGGTTGGATTTGTAGCCTTGGTTGGCAACCAGTCTAACGCAGAAAGAAATGGCAACCTACTGCGAGAAAATCTGCCTCGTCAGTCATGTCTCGAAAGAAACATGACCGCCCAAGCGTTTATCACATATGGCACTTAAACTGACTAATATTCATGTTAGACACCAAGTGTTTATCGCTTGAGATTGAATGAGACGAGAGTATGCCTTCTGAAATCCACTGGACCTTTCACAGTAAGATCGAAGATGCTAGCTTTGTCATGGTCCGAATGATTTTAATCTCTCTGTGTATATTTAATTGGTTCAAACGTGAAAATAATAATAATAATAATAATAATAATAATAATAATAATAATAATAATAATGGGATTACACCATCTACACAGACAGAAAAATTGAAGCAAACAGGCCAGACATTATTGTTAAAAACCAGAAGGAGAAAACTTGTCTATTAATTGATATGGCTTGTCCAGCGGATTGTAACATAGCAACCAAGGAATTTGAAAAACTGTCAAAATATAAAGACCTGGAAATTGAAATAGAAAAAATGTGGAAATTGAAAACAAGAGTTGTGCCAGTGATAGTAGGTGCACTTGGAATGATAAAAAATGGAACAAAACAACACATTGAAAGAATCCCTGGAAACCCCAGCTTAAGAGATATACAAAAAATTGTCTTATTAAGTACAGCCCACACACTAAGGAAAACGTTATCTATGTAATGCTGGGGATGATAGGGAAGATAGAAAAACATGAAATGGAGTCATAACAACACGCCACTACCTGCCTTAGGTCTTCCCGCAGACTTGGTTGGTAGTGAGACCAAAGCAGAAATCGAAATATGATGAAAAATGACATAATAATAATAATAATAATGCAGGTGCCTAAAATGGGCAGCACGTAAGTTTTAAAATATATTTAAAAAAAAACTTTCTTGAATATTTTATTTTACTTTCACATGTATAGGTTTTATTAAAATTCTAATCGTCTCTTTAAAAATAAATAAATAAACAAACATTGCTGAGGAGTGTCAGTCAGTTAGTTAAGTGCCATACGTGGGCGATCATGTCTCGAAAGAGACATGACTGACTGTGCAGAAAATTATCCCGCAGTAGGTTGCCATTGCTTTCTGCGGTAGATTGGTTGCCAGCAAATGCTATAGAACCCAATCTGTCCTGTTATTTAACCCATAACTGGAAGGAAGAGACGGATTAATACCTTTCCCAAGGGTATTTGCGCGTAAGTGAATGCAATGAATTCAACTGGAATTTGAACTCGGCTCCCCGATTTCCCGATATCCACTGTACCACAACACACATCCACCGAGGACTGTAGGCAGATAAAAATAAAGTAATTGCGGTGTCAAGGGAAAAACCGTCCTTTTGATACACCATTTTTCTTTATAGCAGGCACGAATGTTATATATATATATATATATATATATATATATATATATATATATATATTAAAATTTGTGTATTTAGGCAGCAAATTTTCTTTTAGGCATGTAAGAATAAATAAATTGCAAACATTGTGTCTGCTTATTTTTAATAAAATCCGTTCGTTCTCACTGATAATCTTTCGCATATTATAATTAAAAAATGTAAGCAATGAGCTGTAACTTTAATAGTTGATTTTATTATTCATTTCTCGATGATCCCAAGTACTTTCAATCTTCTTCCGAGATCATCTTCAGGGGTGTAAGTTTTGGTAACAAAAAATGACCGCAAAACTGTGTTGTTAAAAATTACTGTAAATTTTCTTCTTGTTTCAAATATAACGGTTGACAAATTGCTAGCGTTCATTAGAACGTGAAAATTATCCAAAATGGATTTTTTTTAATGTTGCAATGTTATGGTCATGCATGCGTTAAAGCATGAAAAAACTGTTCTTTTTATAAACATTTTCGAACATTACTATATGTAAGTAACTTTTAGGAAATCACGTCATATGTGTATCTGTGATTGAGCTTCAGTATGTGGAATCAACTTACATCAATTTTCTCTGGCAAACTCGCAATTAACTTTTATAAAATTAATACGTTGAATTCGAAACGTTATTTCTGGTCGCAGTGCTTATTCAATAACTCCATTTATTTTTATTACTAGTACAATCTAACGCCGTCAAAGAAATAAAGAGCTAAATTCTAAATTTTAATCACCTGAAGAAAACCGGAGCGTACAACGACCGAGACGTCGTGAATATAGCAACAATGATGATGACAACAATCCGTACAATGTAAATAGTGTAAATAGATATAATACCTCATGTCAGAAACAGGAAAGATATATATATATCAGAGACTCTACTTGGTTTCAAGGAATAAAAATGATTAAAGAACAAAAGAAAAAAGAATGAAGGGAAGATAAAAGCGTTTTACGTATGTTTCAATGAAATGGAAAAGTTGTCACTTTAAAATCTGTTCATTTGTATCCCATGTTATTGAAATATTTTGTTAAAGTTGTTAAGTTCAAATGTTTAACGGATAAAAACAATACTTGATTTCAGTGAGAACGTAAAAGAAATAATCAAGGGAAATAATCTTTAAATAAAAATCCAATTACAATAAATAAAATAAAAAAACATCGTCCACTGAATTATTTTTAAAAATTATTATTAAAATATATGTTCATAAGACAGGGATTTGGCTAGAAGAAAAAAATAAATAAAAGAGAAAATATTTAACATCTATGGGTAAAGTCACTACTTGATTTCAGTGAGAAAAAGTATGACATACATACATACATACATATATATTTGAGCAGCAATCTTTCATTTAAACATGTTCCGTTAAAAACGACCGACAAGGAAGAATTTATTAGTTTTTGATTAGGACATTCTCGAAAGTAGGACCTAATGGGTTTCCCATACTGACAGGACCCATAGATCACACTTTCTTGAATTTTTACATGTCCTAATAAAAAATTAATGAATTCTTCCTTGTTGGCCGTTTTTAACAAAACTTACATCAACACATACATACAAACATACAGTTCCAGCCAAATGAAACTCTGTCATTCTCCTCCCTCCCAACAAATCAAAGTATTAACAGCAGTCGTAAAAATATCAGCCACCCTCCTTTGTACATCTCACGCATTTTTCAATAAAGAAAGATTGACCTATCTCTCTTCTCACTAATTAGGCCTTGTGACGGACGGACACACACGGCTCTTATTATAATATAGATTATTATTTTGCTCAATAAAAGGGAAATATATCGTTGCCAAAATAAAATTAATAGACAGAGCTCTTTTAAAATGAAGGTCATTTGAATTCTTGGTATTTTTTCTTTAAAAAAAAGCTGAAGAGTAAAAAATGTTAAAATAAAGAGTTTTACTTTTGTGACTTATAAAAAAGAAAAGTAGACAATAGTAAGACAATATTATTCTGAAATCAAAATTTGGTTTTCAGAAAAAAAAAAGAACAAACGAAAAGCAAAAAAATTCTTAAAACAATAATGCATTTCAATATTTTTCGTTTTTATTGTTGTTATTGCTATTATTCGCATGGAAACACATCACACAAACGTTTAAATGGTGGAAAAGTCTTTATATCACAATAATATCATGACAACCACAGCAAAGTGAATCATATACTATATACACAAAGAAAAAAATATGCTCGTGGTTACCAAGGACAGAAAGAATAAAAGTTTTTTTTTGTTGTTCTTTGAAAATAAAACAAAACCAGACAAACAAATATTTAAAATTGGAATGGATTTGAGTACAAAGTTTAAAAAAAAAAAAGAAACTATAATTTTTATGTTTTTTTGATTTTTTCGTTTTTCGTAAAAAAAAAAAAAAGAAGCAAGTGGAGATAACTCGTGTGGTAATGAAATTCCAAATCGTTATTAAAAATAAAATTAAAAATGTCTTAAAAGTTTGTTCCATTATAAAAAAATATTTCAGTTTCTGTTTTTTTTTCTCGATAAACTTGAAGAAAAATACAAGTATATATATATATATATATATATATATATATATATAAACACCGAGAGCCAGTAAAAATTTTAAAAAAGAAGAAAATCTACCGAAACAAAAAAAAAAGAGTTAGCTCACACGGTGTTTTCTTAGCTGATGCATTTTGCTAAGACGTTTATTATTATTGGTATAAAATTAAATATATATATAGTATCTTGGTTCGCATAAAGTAACCCGGAAGATATAACTCCCTATTTATAGAAAATATACACATGTCGGATTCAAAGATACCTATGTCATTGTTTCTATTTTCTTATAAAGCAGGAATGGGCAATCTTTTCCGACTAGTGGGCTGTATGAGATATGGCTTATCATGAGGCGGGCTGCACCACTAAAACAATTCAAAATCATTTTTTGTGATTCGGTCATTTTCACTTAAATATAAACACCTGACAGTGTGATTAGCACACGACGATTCGAGGGATTCATTTTTAATTTATTCACTTGAATAAAATAAACAAAAAAAGACATCTTTTTTTAAATAAAAAAATATTTCTTCTTCAGATAAAAAGATTATGAACGTTTCCTGTTTCCAAAGCAAAAGATATACGTCTGATCATCCTTAGTAAAAATCGTCAATGGGTTAAAAAACGTTACCTTTAACGGAAGTTTAAAATTTCAAAAAACATTATTTACATTGTTCGAACTATTACCCTCATCTTTATTATGATATTCACGAAATTTTGGCCATTGTACGCTCCGACAAGGACACATAGCCCAGTGGATAAAAAAGTGTTTGTTAGATCCAGCCAGTGTCTTGACCCAAAGAGTTTTTTTGTGAGTTCAATACCTGGCGAACAAAAACTTAAAGCGCAATGTTTAAATAGAGATATTTGAAACATTCGGAAGGAGAATGATTCATGGAATGAAAACAATAGTAATCGAAATACTGTTTGGTTCAAAATTTTAATCAAAATGAAGAAGATCGACCGAAACGTCGTGAATATGACAATAAAGATGATATAACAGTCCGAATAATGTAAATACCTAATCTCAGAAATATAGACAAATATTCAAGAAACATTGCACTTAAATCTTTGTTTATATATATGGTTATGAGTCTGAGTAAACGAATGAGATTTAAACCAAATTTTAAGGAATATCATTTTCCTCGTAAAATTAGGCGTGGTATTCAGAAAACCAAACGGACCGCATGTGTCCCGTTGTTTTCCCATGACTATTCTAAAAAGAAGGATTTATATTTTAATGGAAGATATTCATTATTGCTATGCTGACGAATGGGAAGTTGTGATAATGAAACCAGTGGCGTTTTGAGTGTACACAACTAGTGAACTGTTTCTGGATTATTCCAGGAATTATTGATAATTACGTCGGCAGTACTTCAAAGGATAGAGATAAGGCGAATTGAACAGTAATTCCCGCTAATGATGAACAGTAAGGTCAGACTGGATATGATACAAGTGAATAAGATTTTTTGAGAAAACAATGAATATGATTGGCCGTACAGAAACAGTAACATACATTGTTCAGCCCTGTTCTCCTTGTAAGCTTTTATCGGAACAAGTTTTTATTATTATCCTATATTTTAATATTTTGCAGTCACGTCTCTATTCAAAAAGATTATTTTAACCCCCATACACACTGTTTACAGTAATTTATTACAGTTCTTGTCTAATCCCTGACGACAACCAACGACACAAAATCAATACTTAGAAGGGAAATCATTTAGGAATACTAAATGCTGTAACAAATCTGTGATTTTACGTTACATTAGTGTTTTTCTCAACCTTTTTTTATATACTTCAATGAGCATTTGAAGAATAACTAAAACTCTAGGGGGCACTTTAGTAGTTTTCATTTGAAGGGATTTATGAAGAGTCTGCTTTTTTTTTTTTTTTTTTTGAGAGACCGATAATTACTTAAAAGTCCCTTGAGAAAGGAAAAAGAGAAAAAAGGATTATCTCCTCTTTCTAAAAGATTAAGGAATTTAGCCTCCAATTTAAAAAATATAAAATGCCAAAAACTTGGCTTGGTGTCTCTAACCTTTTAAAAGCAGTTATTTTTTAAATATAAAACAATTAATAATTAATATATATATATATATATATATATATATATATATATATATATATATATATTGCGTGGTACACATGCATATAAACAGGCATGAGTTTCCTACATCTAAAAAGGATCGTCTATTGCTTTATTACACGTGACACATATCTGACCAATGAAATCAAGCCTCAATCAACATTCTAATATATTGTCTCTTTGTTTAAAAAAAAAAAAAATTAAACCGGTCTTAATAACAAATCTTTGAAAAAACTTAATAAAGTGAAACACGGTAGATTAAAGACACATTTCCTACTTGTTCTTAGCTTACTCTTTTAATTATATATACATACAGAATGATTGAAAAGTAACTCTCTACTTTAGGCATGATAGAATCTCCCGTTTTGTAAAAATTATAGTTAGACGGAAGAGTTCATCATACATAACATAGGGAGTTACTTTTCAATTCTCTTGTATATATATACAGGTTGAGACAAAAGTCGCACGCCATAATGGTTAATTAATTAATCAGGTATTATATGCCTAATTTGTTTTTAATTTTTTCTTATTTAGCAGAAACAACTGAAATGAAGTAAGATAGAAATTAAAGAAAGAATTAATTATGAAAACAGTAAAATGAAAGATGAAACTCTGACGTGTTACAGAACCATGCAGGTATAGAATTGAAATGTGTTTTGACAAAGAAGGAAGACATTTTGAACAACACATATAACAAATAACTAGTAGATAAAATGTTCATGTTCGCTTATATTTTTAATAAATTATCTGTATGATGTGCGACTTTTCCCTCGTGCTATATATATATATATTTTTCTTTTTGAAAAATCTTTTTAAAAAGATATTTTTTTATCTTTTGTTCTTTCCGATGCTTAACTCTGTGGGCTTATATTGTGTATGTGTATTCCCACATTTCCCTTTTTTGTTTGCGTATATATTCTCTCCAGATTTTTATATAACTGTGTGATTTAATGTATGTATTACTTATTCTGTATTGTGTTAAATGTGTGATTTAATGTATCTATTCTTAATTATTTTCCTGTTTAAATAATTCAAGTTTCACTTCCTCTGTTAAAAAACTTTTTTTAATATTCTGAGTGAAACTATCATTTATTTTTCAATGGTCTGAAGGGGGCAATGTAAAATCTTTCTTACATTATTGAAATAAATTCTGTATTTATAATCGTTTAATTATGAGTTGGAGAATGAACATGAAAATGATACACTATTCCGTCTTAAGTTTAAATTGATAATCATGAGATAGAAAGAGAAAAAACTATTAGTTTTAAATAATACACAAGACTCCGACAAGGGAGAAAACTGAAGAAATGATTTACATGAATGTAGTGTATGGACCAAGGATAGTAGAGGATTTCAGTTTGGTGTGAAATTTTCTGCCTAGAAGAGAAAAAACATTGGAGAGTATCCGTGTGTACAAGATATGTGATCATCTGCATTACACGGGTTGCCGACAATGGAATCGCCTGTCTGGCGCGCATTGCTACGAATGAGTTGAGCCGGTCGCCATTTCTTTTTGTATGCGAATATTTCTGATGGATTGTGTACTTCAAATAAGCCAAAATGTTGTACTAACAAGAGCACCATAAAAAAAAAAAAACGCGTTCAGTAGCCCGAACAACATTGGAATTCAAATAACCGTGATTAGTTGGAAGGAATGTTTTTAAGAAATATTTCGTTCAGATAAATACCATTAAAAATCGTGGCTGATATAAGAATTATAAAAACAAAATTAAATAAAAGATTTTTCTTTATGACTAAATGTTCAAGGCACAAAATGGACTTTTTTTTATTTTAACATGTTGAAAAATATATAAAAAGTATGAATTATGACATTCTTGTAACTATAATCTTGATAAAAGTCATTATAATTCTTATTTTCGTTGGGGCAATTAAACTCCTTCGATGATTTAAGAAAACAATTTCCTTGTTTTCCTCTCCAGTATCACCATTTTTTTTTTTCGCAGAGAAAAAACCGGTATACCTATTTTTTTTCCTCACGGATTGTGCACCAGAACAGACAGAAGAATAGTTTTTCCCTCTTTTTTTATTGATATATTTATTTTACGGCTTATCAATCCTTTGTGGGTTATTTAAATAGCCGAATTGGAGGAATAATTCTTTTTTTTAGAATAACAATTATTTTTTCCAGATACATGTCTCACTATTTACCCCATGTTTGGAAGGAGACGGATTCATGCCTTTCCCATTGGTATTTGAGCGTAAGTAAATGTAATGAACCCGACTGAAATTCGAACTCTGCTCTCCGAGTTCTCATTCCGAGCCACTATCCATTTACACCGCCTACACATCCATTCCGAAGAATCGATCAGTCAAAACGTCCTGTTGATAACATGAATACCAGGAAAAAGGGGTTCAATTGTCGAAACAAAATTTGAAATTCAAAAGTTTTATAAGAATATCGCTTTTCAGCGGTGGCCGGTCAACTGAATTAGTGACAAAGTTAAATCTGTGAGTGATTTTTCAACAAACTTCATACGATTAACAGTCTAGAAGACTGGCTGCTGCTTAAACTTTGTGCAGAGATAAAATCACGTCATCTCTTCAGTCGCTTTAAATAGATTTTTTTTAATCGTATTACCCCGAGCAAGGCGGTCACGCCACTGATGTGCAGGGGGCTACATAAGAGTAAAAAGATTAATTAGAAGAGAGTGAAGAGAAAGACGAACCAGTTAGAAAGGAGCAAGAGAAGGATGGGAATACAGGTGTGATGACAATTGCAAAGGTGGAGAGAAAGGAAAGGATATACGGGGTGGTGAAGGAAGAACTAGAGTCAAGTAGTTAAGAGATGAGTATTGACATTGCATTTAAATTTCTGGTGGTTGTAGCCGTCAGGAAAGCAAGAATATGGAGGCGAGTTCCACAGGCGGGAAGTGCGAGAGAAGAAGCTGCAGGAGTAGAATTGTCGTCTGCATTAGGTTAATCTAACTGTGAATGGGTGGGACCCAGTTGCCAATCTGGTGTCAAGAAGACAGCAATTAAACCTGATCCTCAAAAACAGGAATGATATCTTCTCGCCCAAGAAGAAAGTTTGTTACATTTGCGCCCTCACCACAAATACATCACACACACACACACACACACACACACACACACACACACACACGAGAGCGAAAGAGCAATTTGTAAAAAAATAATGTCAAATATTTCAACAAAGTCATTTCACATGTTTATCAATGGAAGGCATCGCTGTGTAGAGCATATTGATATAAATATAAGATCAGCTTAATTCCGATAAAGAACAAATGTGGAAGTTGTTGCGTCAATTGTCCGAGTGGGAGGGCCTTTCTGCTTTTAAAAAAAATCAGTATTCAAAACCCTGGCTTTTACATAAGATCGAACACTGTTCACTGGAGTCGGTGGGTAAATATGTAAATAACAAAAGCTGAACTACTTCACCCACCCACGAACAGATATATAAATATATTGCATTGCGTTAAGATAACATCTCTCAGTCAATTTAACTTTGAATAGGAAAACTGATAAAAAACGAAGCGACAGAGAGAAGACTGTTTATATTAAAAGAAAATAGAGATTAATCTCTAAGATAGTCAATATGCCAGCTCAGTTCCCCAGGGTCTGTAGGGTTTTACTGAAGAACCGTGTTGATTGATACCGCCACCGTTACCGCCACCGTACGCGTGCGTATTCGTAGGTGACATCATGGAAGAATTGAGAGATACAGGGAACTGTGAGAGTTGTGACATTGTTGGAAGCATGGACGGTGAAATTTGAGGCATCTGAGCCGAAGTGTTCAAAGACTGCATTTGGTGGCTGGTAGAAGCGACTGCCGGCGCCGTTGTCGGTAATCGCATGTGGCTGTGAAGAGTGCTGGAGGACGGAACGGAGCTGTCTGCTGTCTGGCTAACTCTAGGTTCGCTGTAAGATGGCGGGACTGCCGTGGCGGTGGCCGAGAGTCCAGAATGTGTGGTGCTGATGGTCGGCAAATGGTGTTCATTCTGGCCGGTGTGCTGAGTGGCCGTAGCCGTTGCCCCGATCATATTCGGCATCGAAGACACGTGATTCGTACTACTGTATTGATTGTTGATGCCAGGGTGTGACGCGACAGACGACCAGTGAGATGATTTCGCCGCAGCTGCCGCCTCTCTTTGGGCACAGTAGCATTGGAGATGGCTGAGAAGACGAAGACGTAACGGTTCTTGGATGTCCATACCTTCTACCGTGACTAGGTAGCGGGCAACTTCTGTGGCACACTCACGGAATCCAACAATTCTGTAATCAAGTGCCAAAGCATGTTGATCGGTGTAGTTGTAACTGTTAAGACCTGTGAAAATACAGAAAGAAAATAAAATAAAATAAATCACGCTGTTATTATTTCATTTTCCATGGAGAGTTCTGGGTTCAAATCCTACCGAAGATAATCTATTTGAAACTAAAAATGTTGAAATAAAATATTTAATTTGAGTAAGTCATGTGATCTTAATTGTTTTTTTTTTTCATTTTAAGAAAGGCGTTACGTAGTTTAACTGAATCGCTTGGAAAAATAGGACAATTTTTCTTAATAACTTTAAAACCAATCTAGTGACATTTCATCATCGCCGATTGAAACCAAAAATATCACCAGCCGCGATGAACAGATGCTCTCTCGTGGAGGCTTCGTGTTTTGAGCAACTTTTGGAACCTAAACTCAATGTAGACCTCTGGTATAACTCGTAAATTTGAAACTGTGCTTACTTAATTGATAACTGTGTATTATTGATACTGTCTTTTTCCAAAATTCGTAGTTGTAAGCAGTTATCAATGACATAAACGCAGTTTGAAACTTGATATGAATAAAAGCAAATTATAGATAACTTATTATGAAGTTAGGGATCAATTTGACACTGTATTTATATTATGAACTGGACCCCCCTGATTCTGACAAATGCTGTGACTAAAGGATGGTTTAATGAATGCTAATCTCCTTGCCCGTCGAATGAATGCTAATCTTCTTGCTCATCGAATGAATGCTAATCTTCTTGCTCGTTGAATGAATACTAGTCTCCTTGCCCGTCGAATGAATGCTAATCTCCTTGCCCGTTTAATGAGAGCTAATCTCCTTGACCATTTCTTGAATGCTAATCTTCTTGCCCGTCGAATGAATGCTAAACTTCTTGCCCATCAAATGAATGCTAATCTCCTTACCTGTCTTGTGAACAGGAGCAGAGATTTATCCTTTATTTCTGGTTCATTTATAATCTCATTCTCTTTCAATGCCGGTAGCCCCTTGCGTCTTAGTGGCATTATCAACTTGCTTGGGGTGAATCGATTTTTTCTTTCATTTTTCTTGTTTAAGGAGCTGACCACTTAACTCCAGTAATACCTTAAGAATATGCTTTAAAACTGCATGGATTAACGCGCTCACTGTAGAAGACAGGTGAGTACAACGGCCAAAATGTTGTGATGAACATGCTTATCTAAAAAGCAATATCAATTATGAAGTATCTTTAGAAGTCAATGATTTCTCAATGATTTTTTATGTCAACTTACCTTTTTGATGTAATAATTTTAAGTGGTCGACTGTCATTTGCAGAATTTCGGCCTTTTCAAGTTTGGCTGAACCCTGAGGATACAAAAAAATAAAACATTTATTCGATGACTATTAACAAGATTTCATTTATATTAGGTTATACATTAGCGTTCAGTCAGTCAGTTAAGTGCCATACGTGATACACGCTTGGGCGATCATGTCTCGAAAGCGACATGACTGACTGGGCAGTAGATTATCCCGCAGTAGGTTGCCATTGCTTTTTGCGGTAGACTGGTTGCCGACCAAGACTATAGAACCCAATCTGTCCTGTTATTTAACCCATAGCTGGAAGGAATAGACGGATTAATACCTTTCCCAAGGGTATTTGCGCGTAAGTGAATTCAATGAATTCGGCTGGAATTCGAACTCGGCTCACCCGATTTCTCGTTCCGAGCCGATATCCAATGCACCACAACGCACATCGTTAGTGAACCTAAAAGTCCAACACTGTTAGTAACAATTTCATTTATTCCAATCCACTGACAATACATTTTCTTCTAAATACATAACATCATATTAAAATTCCGTTTGTTCCTCAATTAGTTAGAAAATAATTTAGCGCTGGCGTTACGCCTTGTCATTACAATTTTTCTCATATATGTTTTTATATATTGTATTTTACTTAAAGTTTGTATTGCATTTCCGAAGAAAAAGAGACAAAAGTACAGTTTTAAATATAATTTGGCTATTAGTAGAAAAAAAAAGATGTCGGTTTAAAAAGTTGATGATAGGAGGATATGGGCTTGACATATTAATATGTAGCTGATCTTTGATTTTATAAGAAAAAATTCTTAGTAAATTTAGCACGGATGTTACGCTCTGTCATTACAATTTTTCTCAAATGTTTTTTGCTTAAATTTTGTATTTTCTTGATTTCAGATGAAAACTTTAAAATTTCTAAACATATTTCAGTGAAATTTTCACTTTCCAAAAGTACATTTTTTAATTATAGTTTAGTTATATGAAAGCAAAAACGTTTGTCTGCTAGAAAATAAAAAAAATGTCACCAGGCTGATATAGAATTCAGTCAGTTAAGTATCATACATGATACACGCCTTGGACGATCACGTCTCAAGAGACATGACTAATTGGGCAGATTATCCCACAGTAGGTTGCCATTGCTTTCTGCAGTAGACGGGTTGCCAGTCAAGGCTATAGAACCCAACCTGTCCTATTATTTAACTGGAGGAAATAGACTGATTAATCCCTTTCCGAAGGATATTTGTGCGTAAGTGAATGCAAAGAATTTAAGTGGGATTCGAACTCGGCTCCACGATTTGTCGTTCCGATCAGATAGCCACTGCACCACAATGGTATATATATATATATATATATATATATATATATCAGGTCTCTTGACTTTTATTTAAAAAAGAAACTTCTTTTAAGTTAAAATAAGAAAGAAAACGATTCTTTAGTATTAAAAAACATTATTCAAGACTTAAAAAAATGTTTTTTACTTTCACTCATACACCGAACCTATTAGGTTTTTACGTTGGTAAATCTTTAAAACCTTACCTGTTTTTCGAAGGCCGTTGGGACTAAACGACGTAATTCTGACAAACTGTTATTGATTCGATCACGACGTCTTTTTTCTATTATCTGCAAGAACAACAACAACAAAAATGTTTATAATTTTTTTCTTTTTTTTTTACAGACGAATCTTTTATAAAACGATAATCAGCAGATACCCCATATCAGCCACAATAGACACCTGATGATGGCCAAATTGTACTTGACCGAAACATTGTGTCTCTATAATACAGATGAGAACAATTGTTCGAATAAATTAAAATATATCGATAATTCCTCGTCTCGAAAAACATAAAAGATAAAAAACAATCTGCTATCCACCACTTAACTCTTGGTGCCATACTTGATACACGCTTGGGCGATCATGTCTTGAAAGAGGCATGACTAGCTGGGTAGAATATATTCCCACACTAAGTTGCCATTACTTTCTGCGGTAGACTGGTTGCCAACCAAAGCTATAGCACTCAGTCTGACCTGCTATTCAACCCAAAGCTGAAGGAAGAAGAGATGGATTTGTAGATTTTAGAAGGTTTCAGTCCCAAAAATATATCTGCATTTAACCTGATCCCAAGACCAAGAACTTTTTATGAATTTTGTGGTCTTGGGATCAGGCTAAAATACAGATCTAGTTTTGTTCTGACTCAATGATTTAAACCGGGTATTTTTCTTTTTTTTACTCCTTTTTTGCGTGTGTGTCAGTGGAAACCTGTTTACTACATCATGGCGTTAATATCACGATAGTTTCTTTATTCAAACGACAGTTTTAATAATAATAAAAAAGAAACCAGGTCAGTAGCACAAAAAACCCGTTGACTAAATTCAGAATTACAAAGGATCCTGTCAAGCAGAAAGAGAGAGAAGGGAGGTAAATATAAACAAAATAGCAACACAGTCCAAGACATTGGGGAAAAGAAAGCTAGAAAGAAGCACGCGAAGACCAAAGTGACAAAAAAATAAAAAGAAAAAGAAAAAGAAAAAGAAAAGAAAAAGAAAAAAAGAAAAAAAGAAAGAAAGAAAGAAAAGAAAACGAAATTATCTCAAAGGAGCTTTTTTTTTTTTTTTTTTTTTTAATGTCGTATCCAATATGGAGATAGCAAGCGTGTGTCCGAAGCGTGTACACAAAAAGAAAAATATTATAAAATTAGACAGCCTCGTGGCTGAGATATTTACATATTTTTAACATTGGTTCCAGAGGTCGGTATCAGAATCTAGGTAACAAAGCCAGGACTTGAAATACTGTTTGTTTTTCTAGTTAGGAAGGCCCTTTCCATTTGGAAAACTGGGACATAACAGTTTTCCCATTTACATTTTTCCTCTATTTAGCTCTGCACCATACGAGATAAATAAAACTATTGAACATAAGTTGTTTTTTTTTATCATTTCATCCAAAGAAAGGCGATAAAGCCACTAAGATTCGCGGGGTTACCGGGAGTGATAGAAACCACAAACTAGGAAAATATTATTGACAAGAGAGAGAGAGAGAGAGAGAGAGAGAGAGAGAGGGTAATAAAATGCCAGGATCCAAGGTGACAGAATATGACGATTGATGTTGTATTTAAATATGATTTAAATTAGATTGAAGTAGGCGATCACGACTCTCCACAGAATCTTTTTCTTTATCTGTGAATTATCGTTGGTGAAGTGATTTCTCGTTGCCTTCTAATCGTTTTTCTTCTTTTAGACTGGTTACCAACCAAGGCTAGAGAGCTCATTCTATTCTGCCATTTTTCACCTATAGATGGCAGCGGGGTTAGACAAAGAAGTGACTGATTCATGCCTTTCACAAGGATAATAGGGCGAAAGTGAACATAGCAAGCTAAGCTAGAATTTGAACTCAGCAAGCTTTAATGAGTAATAATTATGAGAGAGTGGTTTAACCTTCTGTCAGTCATCATGCCATGCCAATGACCTGATATATCTGGCCATGAGACAGGATAGAGTGGACTCGTGCCTTTCCGAACATGTGACTTGGCATGCAAGATTAGTTACTGGGGAGTAACGAGTTTTTTCTGTCAAAAGTTTGGTGACAAACCAAAATGTACAGCTAGAAGTCTCTATGAATCTGAACTGGCTCAGCTGTAGTTTGAACTCGACTGACCAGTTCTATTTTTTCGTGCCGATAAACCATCACTCACCTCCGAGAAATAGTGTGTCACGTGATTTGATCGCCACCCTGGGAAGTCAGCGACTTTGACAAGGATTGTGAAAGATTGCTTGAACAATGAGAGAAGCGACCGAACAGCCGTAGGGGTAGAAGCGGAGTGCCAGTCACTCGCACGCACGCACGCACGCACGCACGCACGCTAAAACGGCATTCAGGTAGGTTGTTTTTTTTATGCACAAGTGTGCCTGTTGATCAGGTTGACAGGGTTCTAAATAGGAAGGGGAGAGTAAAACGATTTGATCATAAAAGGCCACACTTCTTACATTTTTCTTTCTTTCTTTATCAGCCTGTTCGTTTTTCTTTCTTTTTTGTCGTTTAACGATCGTCATAACGTGAAACCCGGTTACGATTTTGAATGGAGGCCCAGAGCACTGTTTTTGTTTATTAGTGTATATTTGGGTTTCCCAACATGGGCAATATCGCCTACCGGAGGGCGATTTCAAGTGATAGGTGGGCGAGGAGCAACTAAACAGAAAACGGTAATCGATTGGAAATTTTGGTGGGCGGTATAGAAAATTAAATTTTAAAAATGTATTTCAACATATTCTATCCGAAAAATATTCAGAGATAGGCAAAGAACCTGATTAAAGAAAAAATCAAGTGGTTAAATGAGAACAGTCAGTCAGTTAAAGTGCCATACATGATACCCGCTTGGGTGATTATGTCTCTTTCGAGACATAACTGACTGGGCAGAAGATTTTCCAGCAAAAAGATTGCTATTATTTTCTGCCGTAGACGGGTTGCCAGTCAAGGCTATAAAACCCATCCGGAGGGAAGAAATGGATTAATATCTTTCCCAATTGTATTTGTGTGGTATATCTCCGAGCCGATATCCCCTATACCACAACAACCAAGATAAAATATATATATCCGCAAATAACGAATATTTTGGTATTTTCTATAGTGTTGAGAAGGTTCATTAAGGTTCAAATAGTTCTTCAGACGAAATAGCATTTTTTTGCGGATATAAATCAGATAAAGTAAGACAAAGAACACCCCCCCCACAAAAAAATAAATAACTGAATTTTTATTAGTTTCTAGTAGTAGTGTTAATTCTTTTTAATTTTATAATCATGATCGAAAATCGTTTAAATTTTTGTCAACATTTGCAACGCTAACCCTAACCATAAAACTGATATTTATTTTTGTTCAGGACAAAATATGTGGCACAAGGCCAAAAATGAGGATGGGAGAAGGCTGGTTTTCATCTGTCTTAAAATAACTTAGCTAGCCACAAGTAAGCTATACAATAATCCTTGCACCAAAACATCACTTTCTTACTTATCATTCTTATTGCAAACACCAGAAGAATACCCACAAGACTCTATGAAATTCTAATTAGTCCCATATGTACAATTTTTCTGTGGGGAGGGGAGTGGGGAATAAATCAACAACTTTAATCTTGACTATAAAACTAACCATGGCCATAAAACTAAATGATAAAAATATTTTTCCAATGATCAAGTTTGTTTTCGTTTATTCTTTAATGTAGTAGCAGTCAGCATTATTTGTTACCTCCCTTTGGTATTTCTTTTAGTTAATGAACCAGTACCAAACCCATTTACCAAACGATTCTGTTATGGTTATGGTTTTGAATATTTACTATGTAGGTGGGAGTGAAAAATATTTTTATGTAGAAGTGAGTGACGACACACACACACACACAAAAAAAAAATGTTTGAAACCCCTGGTGTGTATTAATAGTATTTAAATTTAACAAAGATTGTTTACGTCTAAAAAAACATGTCAACCAGTATCTTACTGAGGGATGACATGATTAAGTCGAATAGATTTTGGTAAATAAAGCGATCGATATTAAAATATAAAGTATTGAATAGATCCGTAAAAAGATTAATTATTTATTTTCCGACTCTGTTTCACAGACTCTAGGGATAAACTAAAACCATTGAATTTATCAGCAGATACTCCTGACGTGTTGACCTGTCTGCGAATCTCCTAGTCGAGCTGAAAGAGAGGTCATTAAACTTTTTTTAATTTATCTATTCATAATATCTTGTTTGAGCTTTTTGTCACTTTCTTATATATATCTTTCCTCATATTTCTTTATCTCTTCTTGTTTTTCTCTTTCTTTTTTATTTCCTCTGTGTCTTTCTCTTTCCCTTTTTTTTTTAATTTCTTATTAGTTTTCTCATCTTTCCTATCCTCTTTTAGAGTCTTTACCTCATACGAAAAATCTTGCCAATAAGGAAGTGAATTTTCATCAATTTTCCTTTAAAAAATAACGTTTATTACCATCATCATTACCTGATGAGATATTGTTCTTTCAATGTCGAAACAAAATGTAAACTTTTCTAGTAGATTGTAGTTTGTTCTAAAGTATATATCCTGCATCTCACATACAAATATTTTTCTAAATATTCCTCGCTGCAAGGATAGATCTCGCCTTAAAGATTGTAAATGTACTTTTATTTAATTTGAGAAATTAATTTCCCGTTGTGTTATTTATTTTTTATTTTTACTTTTACTTTCGAAAACAGCACTTTTTCTCCGACGCACCCTATTTAAACAATTGTCGCCTTCGGCAGGGTTATACATGGTGGGTGGCGTGCGGATAAATACCGATATTGTGGGCGAATGTAACCACAACGGCTGACAGCGGAAGGAACAAAAAATAGGTCAAACAAAAATTATTTCAGGTGGATGTTTAAAAAAAAAGCAAAACATCCGGACCATCAAGTAGACTGTTCCTTTAAATTAACCTTGGAAAAACTGGAAAACTAAAGGTTTTACACCCCACTACCCTAAAAAAACCCTATCATTTTAGGTTGGGCATACAGACTTGAATATATCGGGCGATATATTTTTGGACTTATAAATAATTTGACTATATCATGATATTTAATTTATTTAGCTTAGCAGAAAGTAATTGTAAGATTGTGCTGTGCCAGGCTTATGTGGGGAATGTGTGTTTAATATGGAAATCAATATTTCGATATCTCGAATTTTAAGGTACTTAAACGCAGCAGCTAGCTTATTACCAAGTAATTATATCCCCAGTGAGGATCAAATTCATTTTAACAAGCTCTCCAGCGAATGTCCTAGATTTTACCACAAATGCGAAGCAGTCAGTCAAGATCGAAACTACTACAAGAATAATAGCATTCTAGTTCTACATTAAAGCGCCTAAAATGTTTAACAATGAGGATCGAATTCCTGACATTAGAAAATTCGTCTGCTATATGCACTTAATAGAAATCTCTTTTACGGTAGGGCTTCGGTGGTATTTGAATAAACTAGAAAAAATATAGATAAATGAGTATTTTTTAAAAAAGCTTTGAATAAGAGTGGAAAGACTATATTGAATCCATTGCTAAGTCAGATGCTATAAAAGTCGTTCGAAAATTTTCCCCTCCAGAATCAATCTTGCATATCTATATATCTACCATTCGTCCATGCTTAAGATATTGCTTCTACATATGGTCCGGTGCCACTGTTATTCACCTTGAGCTCCTTGATAAAATCCAAAGAAGAATCAGCAATATTATTGGTCCTGATCTGGCGTCTTGGCTTCAGTTACTTTTCTAGCGCCGTAAGGTTTGCCTCTCTTCTATAAATACTTTCGTGGTAATTGTTCAGATTAGATCTTCGCTAGATGTAGCTGTAAGTTCTATTGTAACAGTTTCTTCTCTCACTCGTGAAACTTTCTTTCGATTCAGGATTCATTTTAGCGCACCTCAACGTTGTGTAATAGTTAGCAAGCTTGTCACGCTTGATCAATTGCGTCGGAATAGCGAGTTCGATCCTCACTGGGTGCCAAATACATTCAGTCTTGTGCCACATCTAAGCTACGCTTAGAAAATCACCATACCGCAAGTCTCATTCATCATTGCCATTATGATTCTATCTTGAGTGACTCTCGAGCCTTACACTGGGTGATGTTCTAAGTAGTAAAAAAAAAAAAAAAAAAACTGGACTGGGTCCGCAAGTCAAATGATCTTTAGTGATAACGAGCAAACAAAGGGTCAGAAGGAAAGGAATCCCTTAGGGATCAAAAAGAAAAGTAAGCAATGAAGAAGAGGAGACATTTCAGAAAAACGATAGCTTAATGGGACAGACGACAATAATAGCAGGTGATAGATTATGAGTGTGGTGTTGAGTGGGCTTGAAAGGCCGGGGAACCACCTCACTGAAGCAAATGACAGACAGACCACAAGACAGAGAGAGGAAAAATAAGGGGGGTATAAATTAAGTAAATAAATATTAAACAACAGTATAAGAAGAAACCACACACACACACACACACACAAAAAAAAGTTTAAAAGGAAAGAAAAGAAAAAGAAAAAAAATCCTAGGTGTACCCCCAAATTAAGAACGTGTTTAAAAATCAACCATAATTATTTGTTATAAATTATTAAACATGAATTAAAAAAATAAATCAATAAAATTTACTTAGTTAAGTGCAATACGTAATACATGCTTGGGCGATCATGTCTCGAAAGAAACATGACTGACTGGGCAAAAGTTTTTTTCCCGCAGTAGGTTGCAATTACTTTCTGTGGTAGATAGGTTGCCAACTAAGTCTATAGAGCCCAATGTAGTTCTGCTGTTTAACTCATAGCTGGAGGGAGAAGAGACAGATTAATATCTTTCCCGTAAGTGAATTCAACTGGAATTCGAACTCGGCTCTTCAATTTCTCATTCCGAACCGATATCCATTGCATCACATCGTGCATTCAGATTTAAATTACATGTCCTTTTTTTTTTTTTTTTTTTTTTTTTTTTTTTTTTTTTTTTTTTTTTTTTTCTTTTTTTTTTTTTTTTTTTTTTTTTTTTTTTTTTTTTTTTTTTTTTTTTTCTTCCTTAAATGTAAGTTTAATTTGCAGGAGCACTGATCAGAAGTCGATTTTTGCTGGTATGCGGGCGGTTCTGGCTAAAAGTGTAACAAAAATATTAAATGAGAGAGACGGAAGTGCAGTTAGTAAGCTCAGAGTAGAATTAAGAATACACAGAAGTTCTATCTTGTTTTTAGATAACCTGTACAAATAAAATTGTCTAAGTGAAATGAAGTTGAAGAAAACATGACAAGAATGAAAGAAAAAAGAAAAATAATAATATGGCTCACTCGATTCATTCATAAAAAAAGAAAACAAATTGACTCAAATAGATGAGCGTGTGAAATAGAGGTTGCTAAAATCGAGTAGCAGAATGAAATTGAGGAAAGTGTATGAACAAACTTAGATAGATAATGAAGATAGATAGATAGATAGATAATGAAGATAGATAGATAGATAGATAATGAAGATAGATAGATAGATAGATAATGAAGATAGATAGATAGATAATGAAGATAGATAGATAGATAGATAGATAGATAGATAGATCTGAAGAGAATTGTCAGAATCTCCTAAGGCTAAATTCGAAGCAAGAATAATACGGATAAACTACTCACGCCACGCCGTTTCTTTCGGTCTGTAATCTGGCAACTTTGTGACGGTGACCTGAAAGAAAAAGAAATCCCAATATGAATCAAATAAATAAAATAAAATATGTGCTGCAGTTGATATTTTAAAACGAATCATCCAGTGAGGATTGCTGAGGAGAACGGTCTATAACTGGTGTGTTTTGTATCATCGATAGATTTAAAACCCAGTGAATTAATTAATCTTATACCTTAAAGAAGCCGCAATATTGTGGATGATATAGGTGCGTATCTTGCCATCTGTGCCAGCAGTCAGTGTCCAGATTTAAAAGCCAATATTTGGAAATCTAATTGTTCTCGGCAGGCCCACAGGTAAAACCACCTTAACCGATTCGTCTTAGTCGATTTCATTTAAACATTCAGCCCTTTGGATGATTATTCAGGTAGGTGTCTGTCTTTTTTCTGTTAACATTTACTGACCCCTTTTTTTGGAGTTTGTTTTTTTAATTTATTGGTTCATTTTTATTTTTATTTTCTTTTGTCGTTTGAAGTGTTTTCATTTGGTAAGCTTTGCGCAGGTGGACTTGCATTTATAAGTTTTATCAATACATTTGTTACACACACACACACACACACACACATCAGTCAGTTAAGTGCTATACATGATACACGCTTTGGGCGATCATGTCTCGAAAGAGACATGACTGACTGGACAGAAGACTATCCCGCAGTAGGTTGCCATTTCTTTCTGCGATAGACTGGTTGCCGTGGTTGCCGACCAAGAATAGAGAACCCAGTCTGTCCTATTATTTAACCGATAACTGGAGGGAAGAGACAGCTTAATACCTTTCCTAAGAGCATTTGTGCGCAAATGAATGCAAGGAATTTAAAAGGAATTCGAACTCGGCTCCCTAATTTGTCGTTTCGAGTCGAGATTCACTGTATCACAACGCGCGTGCGCGCACGCACACACACACACACACACACACACACACATCAGTCAGTTAAGTGCTATACATGATACACTTCTTCAGAATAAGGTTCAATTAGTTTCCGTTTTAACTTCAGCCGCTGACTTAAAAAAAAATTCTTATTAGCCGCCCAGTCTTAATTTACTGATGACTTTTTCTGAAGAAGTGTAGGTCGAAAAACGTCTTGAATCTTAAACGTTGTGATACTTTTCTATCCTGTTTTATTAATAAAATATGACCCTTATATATATATATATATATATATATATATATATATCGGATGTTTAATGATGAGCTGTGATACAGCGAAAGAGATCTGTCTGCGGATGACTACACACACACACACACACACACACACACACACACACACACACACACACTATATATATATATATAAGGTCCTATTTAATTTTTGGAATGCTTTATGTTTAGAAATATTTTTTCTTCATCAGTATCTACGATGGAATGTTTAAATAGTGTCAAGCGTATTCGTTGCATCTTTTATGCTGTAAGAATTTGTTCACATAAATTTTACAGGTATGTGAACAACTTTCGAACGGGAGGAAGTCGATCCTCATTTGGCGATGGGGTTTTCCATAAATATGAAACTCTCTCTCATATATAAAATATGAATTGCAATCAAATATTCATTAAATCCGAGAGAATGATAGAATATGGAATAAATACAAAAGGTTGACAAATTCAACGTTTCGCTTTTTAATTAAGTTCCATCAAAAACTTTTGCCAATTTTAAAAAAAAAACCGGATGAAGATAAAATAAAAGCGACACCTGTTAAATTTGTTCTTATTCTATCACACACACACACACACACATATATATATATATATATATATATATATATCTATAAATATATACACACATATAGTTATTCATCTACATACAAGCCTGTTTCGCTGTATCACAGCTCATCAGAACACCTCGACGTGGTATAATGGTTAGCAAAGAACATGCTCGTTTCCCTCGAACAATTGCGACTGAGTGGTAAGTTCAATTCTCACTGGGTGCCCCGTACTTTCAGCCTTGTCACATGTACGCTGAAGAAAATGACTATAAATGCATTAGCATAAAATTTTATTCACCTCTTCACCTGGGTTAAAAAACAAGGTACATCATCTCAAAACAATGGCAAATAAAATGAAATGGAAATGAAAAGAGTATTATTTATTAGAAGTAAAGAAAAATCGTGTAAATATTTTGTCTGAAGTCAATAAAAGTTTCTTTAAAATATAATTTGGACACTACAAAAAAAAAAAAAAAAAAAAATTCTAATAACTTCGCCTGACATGTCTTTAAAGTGCGATATAAATGACCGGCAGTTTCCATTTCCGATTAAATTTCCTCCTGACATTATGGTTGCACTCACGCACCCCACATAACCTGTACAGGTTCCGGCAAGCCCGCACGCATGCGCACACTTAACACAAAAAAAGCACGTGTGTAACCGCGCACCAGTGTTTCTCAGGCTGCACATTCGCACACCCACAAGCTCGCCACGCGAATAAACATCAACATCTGTCCGTAAAAAGCAGACAGTTTCACTAACTGAGATGTATGAATAAAAATTATAAAATCAAAGGGAAAAATACTAGCGTCTGTTAAAAAATTACTTCCGTTAAGAGATGCAAAAGAAGAAAAAAAAGAAATCAAAACAATCGTTTGTAGATTTCTATCTCAATTTTTGTGAGAGTTTATCATTGTCCTCATTGTTACAAGGCCTTCATCAGGTGGAATTTCAAATTGAATCTTTTTTAACACTAAATGTTCACATTCCGCCGAATATGTCTAGGGATATTTCGTCTCCCTAAATACATTTCAGTACGTCTCACTTCTTGCTCGCCATGTTTCCACAGATACACATTATTACCCAGCCCAGGGATTGATGATTGAATTCATTAGGTAGTCACTTGTAATGTAGTCAAATTCCCAAACCAATGTGGGACGATAGTGGATAAAAGCGTTAAGTCGGGGATCTACAAAAAAGACTAAAAAGAGTTCAATAACTGAACTTCAATTCGAAATTCCTTGTGAACGTTATTCGGATCGTTATACACTGTACACCCGCATACCAAATGTAGGTCTGCAACAAAGATGGCCCTGAAATGATAAATACTAAAGAGTTTGCGGATTTAACTACAAAATACCGTGAGGGCTAGCTCGTTAACAACGTACAAGCATATAGTCACAATTCCTAAGTTTGAGACTGATACGTTACAAATAATGGTAGAAAGATTTTGTTGCGCCAACCTTACAAAAAGTCTCCGTGGGAGGGCCCTTGCTGCCTAATTTAAAACACTGATTTTTTTTTTTTTGTACACTGACATTTTTATTTAATGTGAATGGAACAATTTTTTCTTAGTCATCAAACAGGCTCTCTCTCTCTCTCTCTCTCTCTCTGTGCGCATGCACGTGCGTGTGTGCTGTGGGAGAAGGTCAGCAGCCTTTGGAATCATCAAAGCTGCAAAATTACCTGGGCTCGAACAATGATCACCTGGCCTGGCACTTGTGCGAGATACGAACAACTATTTTTTAGCCCCGTAAATTATTAATTCTTATCTTCTTGTACTCCTTTTTTTCTTTGTGTGTGTGTGTGTGAGAGAGAGAGAGAGAGTGTGTGTGTGCGTGTGCACAAGAGACCGAGTGATTATTAAAATAATATAAACAAACCGAAACAGCAATTCGAAAATACAGTTTTTTAAAATTCAAACTTTAAGAGACAGATCGGAGTCGAACAGTTTTTCAAAGAATGATAGAAATAAATAAATAAATAAACAGAAAAGCATTATTAACTACGACATTAGGGATGACATTAAATAAAAAAAAAGAGGAAAGTAACAAACAAACAAACAACGAAAATTGAAAAAATTGACTTACCCGGACTTAAGCCGGTCATCGAACACATCGTCGTGTTCGGATTCGCTGAGATTTCTTTTCATTGTGTAATACAGTTTGATGCTTTTGGGGGAAACAACAGAAGATAGTCTTTTTACTCTTTTTTTCCCCTCTTCCTGGATTTAAACTTTCTTTTTCGGTTTCGTTTGTTTATTTTTATTTAATTTTTAACGAGTGTAGAAGCAAAAACAGTGATTCATTTACTTGCGTTAAAGGTCGTTAAAAAAGTAAGACGTTTGTCGGTGATTGTGTGAAAAAACGTTTTTAGTTACTTTTTTCTGTGTGGGATCTGGAATATTTTAGTGTCCGTCAGAATGATTTCTCTTGAGAAAGTAAATAATAGTTTGTTGACTGTTTGTAACGATGAGAAAATAATTGCAAGAGCACTAAATACAAACGTTTCTTTTTTTGTTTTTGTTTTCCTTTCAACAAGAACGGCGAAGAATTTCCTGGAGTGTTTGAGGAAAATTGTTGTCACTTTGTCTCCAACGGGGGTAGAAACTCAACGAATAATAAATAATAATAATAATAATAATAATAATAATAATAATTTGTTGTGCGGTAGGTGTTGCTGCTGCTTATGTTTGCTTTCATTCAAGGTAAGTAAAGATTGCATATGTTTGCACGTTCTAACATCATTTACGAATTTTCTCTATTTTTTTAAAAAAAGAAAAATGTTAATAAGATGTTAAAAAAATAAATAAAAGTAATATTTAAAATAAAATCAAATAAAACAAAAACAAGCTTTCGGTATACAGAAAAATATGTGTGTATACACGGGAGACTTGTGAGCTTGTGCGCGTGTCAGCGGAGTGTGTGTTGCTTACGTCCCGACCGTGTGCTTGTGACGTATGGCGTGTGCGTACCTCAAACCACTAAACAAGCGAACCCGACAAGAGTTGAAGTCGTAATGACGAAGAACAGTAATAATAAATAAATAAATAAATAAATACAAAGGCCGGCGATCGACCAGCAGCAGGAGGGTTGACCGTTTTTCTTCTGTAGGGAGAATTTTTGAGAGAGGCAGGATCTAAGTGTTTCCTGTGCTACGTCCGAGTCCCAACTACGACCAACGTTACCACAGTGTCTCTCATAAAAAATTGGCCGTGTGCCTGTGTACACACCTCCTGTCGGCCGCCTCCAACACACGTCACCAACGCTGTACCAATTTTTCGGCTATATCCGGCCTTTTCATTGGCTGTTGTGGGGATTAATTAACTTGAATGCGAACGTGGGCCCCGGTGCGTGGATATTCGACTTGCACGCAGGCCTTACACGCGTATGTGGAGGTGACTGACTGCTTGTTTAATGGGCCTAAGTGCACGAATGAGAGTGAACCTGGCTAACTATCAGCTTTCTGAAGAACCCCCACCCAACCAACTACTTCTGCCATCGCCCCAATCCGTTGTGTATAAACTTTTCTTTCTTCCTTTCAACTTTTTTATTCATCTTTCTATTCATAGTTGTTTATATTTTTGGGGGGTTGGGGTTCATCGTTGTCGTAACTCCACCCGCACTTTTAAAGTTCAACTTTTACCCACAGATTTTCTCTGATTACCTTAGTTAATTTTTCTTTTTAATCTTCACTTTTTATTTGTTGCGTGAATCTTTCTTTGTTAAATATTTTTCTTAAAGCTTTGTATGTTCCTTTTAATAAAAGAAACATACAAAAAAATAAATCAAACATTGAATAAAAGTTTTATTCAATGTTTGATTTTTTTCTTTCTTTCTTTCTTTCATTTTTTCTTCTCATTCATTCATTCTTTCATTTTTTCTTCTCATTCATTCATTCTTTCATTTTTTCTTCTCATTCATTCATTCTTTCATTTTTTCTTCTCATTCATTCATTCTTTCATTTTTTCTTCTCATTCATTCATTCTTTCATTTTTTCTTCTCATTCATTCATTCTTTCATTTTTTCTTCTCATTCATTCATTCTTTTGACTTTTGTTTTTCCCATTCATTTTCTTCTCTTTCGTTTATTTCTCTACTTGTGAATACCTTTTCTTTTCTTTTTCTTTTCATTTTTTTTGCATTCATGTTTTTCTTTCTTTTTTTAAAAGTTTTTTCTGTTTTTCTTTCTTTTCATTCATTCTTTTCTTCTATTTGTTTTCTCTTTCGTTTGTTTCTCGTATTAATTCTTTTTTCTTTTCATTCATTTTTTTAAGTCTTTTCTTTTCTTTCTTTTCATTCTTTCCTTTTACAAATTTATTTTCTCTTTCGTTTGTTTCACTTATTAATTCGTTTTTTCTTTCGATCATTCGTTCTTTTTTTTACATATTCATTCATATTTTTTCTCATTCAATTATCCATTAATTCTTGCTTTTTTTCCTTTATTTTTATCCGATCTATTTCTGTTTCAACTAGTTATTCATTCGTTTTTTTTTTACTTTTTCGTTCTTTTCTATTAATTCATTTGTAATTTGCAGTTTCTTGTCCTTTCATTCATTCTATTTTTTCATCTCTTTCTCTTTTCTCCTTATTTTCGTTCCTTCAGTCAGTTATTTCTCTTTTTTTGATTCACTTTTCTTTCTTGTTATTTTCATACTTTTTTTACGATTTGTTTTGTTTCCATGTTTTTATCTCCATCATTAAGCTTTTCTTCAATGTTTCTCTTTTTTTTTGTAATTGTCTTACATTCTTATTTTTAGATTTTCTTTTCTTTTTTCTTTAATTTTCTTTATTTAATTTTCTTTCTTTCTTTCTTTTTTATTCCCTCCGTAAGTAACTTTTTACGCACATTTTCAGTGTATAGTTTTTTAGCCTCTAAAACGCTTACTCCCACCGACCCCGTTTTTCTCCCTTTTTTTCTTCTTTTCTGTCTTTCATTTATTTTTAGTAATTTTTCTCCCTTTCTTCCTACCAACTTTTTAAAAAAAAATCCTAGGCCGTATCAATAAACATTAAACAAATATTCTGACCGAATGCGGTTTCCAGTTTATGATGCGTGTGTACTCTTTCTTTCCAACGACCTTTTCAACGCCGACAGTCTTTTACTTCATCGACAAATTATCAATTTCCGATTTTTTTCCCTACACTATTGGTGCAAATCATTCATTATCGCACAACCAGATCCGACATACAACCAATCACAGCTACAATCACCCACATCTTTCCCTATGGACGAACATCTAAACCAAAACACATCCACAAGAACTTGGCACGCGCCGAAAGGCACACTTACACATATACAGTGCAGTACACAAATGTGTGTTACGTATATTGCGTGTATGTATATGCGTGCGTGTGCACGCACGTGTGTGTGTGCGAATGGACAAGTTGTCCTTTACTTTTCGTTTCCGACACAAGAGATTCCGCCTGAAAAAAGGGAAACACCCTTGTATATAAATATAAACGATACTCTGATGCTTTACTTCACTTATACACCCGGCCAGTCAGCGATTCTCCAAGTTCGTTTGTTTCTTTTTTCTGGAGCGCAAAATATGAAAATCCGAAAATTATTTATGCCGAATTAAAAAAAAATTATTTTCTCTTTTTCTGTCTTTGTTAAAATTACAAAACAACTTTCTTTCATTCCGCCATTTTTTATCTGTCTTGCTTACGTTCTTCAGCATTGTTTCATTATTTTTTTCATTCATTTCTAATTTCTTTCTCTCATTCACTGTTTTTTTTTTTGCATTTTTCTTTGTTTCAGTTCTTCTTTCTTTCTTTCTTTCTTTCTTTCTTTCTTTCTTTCTTTCTTTCTTTCTTCGATTGTATTTTCTCTTGTTTTTTTTCTCTTTTGCGCTTTTTGTTTTCTCCCGTTTTCTTTTTTTGTTTCATTCATTTGTTCTCTTTTTCTTGTCTTTTCATTTTAGTTTTTCTTTTTTATTCTTTCATTTCTATTTATTTTTGTTATTGTTTTTTATTTTTATTTTCCTACAGTTTTTCTCCTTTCTCATTATTTTCGATTTCATTTTCGCTGGTTTTCTTCTTTGTTTTGTCTTATTCATTCTTTATTTTCTTTTTTCTTTTTATTTCATTCGTTTTTTTCTCTTTTATTCTTTTATTTTTATTTTCTCCCTCTTTTTATGTCGTCTTTTTCTTTTCCTTGGTTTTTACTTTTGCTTTCTTCCTTTCTTTCATATTTTTTGAGAGATATCTTCTCATTCAATCATTCATTTATCTTTTTTCTCTCTTTCTTTCTTTCTTTCATTTTTTTCTTCTTTTGGGTGTCTTCTCATTCATTCATTCACGCCGTTATTCTTTCTTTCTTTTTCTTTTTTTTTTTCAATACATGATCTTTTTTGTTTTTATTAAAGAAAAAGATCATGTATAGAATTTGCGTTCTTTTTAAATTTGAAATTCTATCGAAATACGAGACAATGATACTAGAACCGAAATGTGTGTAAATTGAGTTTGAATTTAAAACTAGACATTTGGGGTCATTTATAAAAAATAAAAATACTTAGGGTCACTAGTGTAAAGGTGTCAATAATAACATCATAGAATATTGACAAGGGTGCTGAGGAGACTTGTTGTTGCTTGTTCTCAACTGAAAGTCACAAGATGCTACTGGTGTAAAAGTTTAGTATATAGATAAATAATAAAAAAACATGACATTATCTGAAACGTTGAGATATAAACTAGCCGCCTAGTCCAGGTCAGCGCACCGGATCTAGTTATCGCAAACAAAGAAAAGACCTGTTAAATAACAAAATTAAGTTAGTGAAATGCAAAAATAATAATAATAATAAAAAAAACCCCAAAAGACTTAACTTTTCAAGAGAACTGTAAGTCAAAGAACATGACATTTGTACCCCTGCTTACTAGAATACTTGGAACAGTCTCGAAGAATCGTTGTAAAGTGGTTAATAGAACTGGAAATCGGAGTCCGAATTGAAACTGTCTAGACTATAATACTAAAATATATTTTTTTTAATACTAAAGTTCACCCAATACAAGACACGAGAGCCACTCAAGGTATAGGGTTACTGAATGACATGTGTGATATGAATGAAAGAGGAGGTGGTAGAAAGTTGTGATGGCGATAAGGAGGGTAGGATAGATAATGGGTGATCCTTGGTATAAAGTGGTTAAGATGTTAGTGTTCAGTGAAGCATCCACGTAAGAGTCTGTTCCCTAAAATATCTAGTTATAGCACTAAAGAGAAAATTTGCTGTCACTTGATCCCCAGTGAAATACGCTAGGTACGACTGGCGTGAAAAATTCAATGAGTAACATGTAGCAAGCAGGCAGGCCCAAATCTCAAATCTATATCTAAACTTATTTATAAATGGAACTGTGTGTGTGTGTCCGTTACCTATAGACTCCGAAACGGCTGAACCGATTTTCTTGAAAATTTTCACAGTTGTACTATAAGCGTCTGCAAGTGTTCTTAGCTATGTTTTGTGTCGAGGTACCCCCGATAAATATCGATAATAGGAAAAATCAGCTTATAGAAGGAGTGGTCCAATTTTAATCAAATTTGATACACTCATAGAAAAAAACATAAGAAACGATATTCATAAGTTTCAAGGTTGCAGTTCTTACAATAGTGCAGAAAATCGATAATATATATATATATATATATATATATATATATATATATATATATATATATATAAGGCAAGATGTTTGTGTGTGTGTCTGTTTATCTGCCTGTATGTCTGTATTTTTTTTCAGCCCTTTTATTTTAGTTTTTGCTTCGGGTTTGGCTCTAAGTAGGTATAATTGTAGTTTTTAGTCTCAGCCATGATACCAGTTACTCAGAGGACTTATTTAGCCTTCAAAATTCAGTTTACGACGAAAAAAACTTATTTGATATCGATACCAGGAAATCAAAATTTGATTTACATCCATTCATTTTTCTTTCAGTGTACGGTTTCGCTTTAACTGGAAACAACTATTGCTTTTTAGTGTTTCGTGTCAACGTCAAAAGAGTCTGAGCTCCAGGACCATGAATTAGTTTTAAAGCTTTGATTACACCCGAGCAACGCCGGGCTATACTGCTAGTGATAAAATAAGAGCTGATTTTCTGTTCGTCATACATGTAAGCGCGTATGTAAAGTATATGTGGATGTCTGCGTTGTGCGTGAGTGACTTAATGTACACAGAAGCAAAGAGACGCACGCATACAAACAATTTGACTGAGTTTTAAATAAGACATTGAAATAATAATTTTTTCTCCTACTTAGTCTGGTCCTGGGCATGACGGTAAACTGCATCCGGCAGCGAGGCCTCTGATTAAGAGGTTGTGAGAAACATGGAACCACCTCTTAATTGCTGTTGTTCTCAGGTCAACCCTGACCCAGAGTGGTAGCACCTGTTAGGGTCCCAGCTATGCGCAAATAGTTAACCCTCAAACTGGTGTCAAAACACTATGAAATTATAAAAACATACTTTTATAGAAAAATATACATTTTTAAAGAAAAAAATATTGTCATAAAACATTTTTGAAAGAAAAAAAAATTCTCTGCAAAACGTTTTTGAATACAAAACTAGATGATATTTTCAATTTTTTAAAATAAAAAAGAATAAAATAAAAATAAAAAATCATCAAAATCTGACTAAATCCACCTTAAAATCCCACCTTTTTGGCATTAAATAACCCACAGAGGTTGATATGCCATTAAACAAAACTCAGACTCATAACTTAGTCTAGTCAATCCCACCCTAGGCTGGTATTCGTAAAGATAATTTCTTACTTTCGGTCCGTTTAATTTTAGTAGGTATATTTTTCCTTCAAAGGACAGAAAATGCGACACTGACATCCGAAGGCGTATTGGCATGACCAAGGATGCATTCTAAAAGCTAAGTAGAGTTTTGGGAGACAGGAAAATTTCATTGGAAACAAAGAAGAGAGTACTGGATTGTTATGTGATGTCTGTCCTTCAATATGGCAGCGAATGCTGGACAATCTTACCAAAGATGAAGAAAAGACTTGAAGCAACCGAAAGGTGGTTCTACAGAAAGATGTGGAGGATAATGTAGACCGAACATGTTATCAACGACGAGGTTTTGGAGAGAGGATGGAAACGAAAAGGAAAATGGTACTGGACACCAGGAAAAACAGCTGAAGTTTTGGGGACGTATAATGAAGGCAGGATGGCTTGGAGAATCTGATACTCACAGGACGGAAAGAAAGAAAGCGAGAGAGAGAGAGAGAGAGAGGAAAAAGCATTGCATGACATACTTGATGGGCTTAAGCAAATGGATGGCAGAGCAGGGTTTGGGAGGAATAACAAGAGAAAAGGGTGTTAAGAACTACAAAGGATAGGAAGATGTGGAAGACCATGATCACCAACACCTCGAAGAGACACGGCACATAGAAAAAGAGTTTTGTTGTTCTGTATATTTTATGTGCGTTGTGGTGCAGTGGATATCGACTCGGAACGAGAAATCGGAGAACTGAGTTCGAATTCCAGTTAAATTCGTTGCATTCGATTACGCGCAAATACCCTTGGAAATGGTATTAATCCATCGCTTCTCCCTCCAGCTATGGATTAAGTAACAGGACAGATTGGGTTCTATCGCCTTAGTTGGCAACCAGTCTACCGCAGAAAGTAATGGCAACCTACTACGGAAAAATCTTCTGTCCAGTTAGCCACGTCTCTTTCGAGACATGATCGCCCAAACGTGTATCACGTATGGCTTAGCTGACTGATATTTAATCCCTTTTTAGTATGTTTGTTTTTGAATTCGGTGGTATTGCGTCTATTTTAGTTTTTATTTGTCCTCGGTTACGTCCTGCGATGACCTGATGACCACCCTACTATAGTTATTTAACAGTTCGAACCTCCATCTGTATACTGGAGACGACCTCGCAGCAGACCACGCAGCCACCGAAAGGACGTTATCTGCCAGGAATTACGGCAGCATCTGGCGCTGAAGGATTTTACGACGCACTGTCAACATCGTGAATGCTGGAGGAGCAAGGTGGCTTGAATGCTGGAGGAGCAAGGTGGCTTGAATGCTGGAGGAGCAAGGTGGCTTGAATGCTGGAGGAGTAAGGTGGCTTGAATGCTGGAGGAGCAAGGTGGCTCGCGTGGGCTCAATGTCTTCATTGCATAAGATCTAGCAGCAACGGCAGCATATTCTGTTATTTAGTTAAGCTAAGTGCGATATGGTAAAATTTGGAGCCGAGGGTTTGATGTACGGCTATATCTATATGGTCCATTTCGTGGTAGGGGGTTTGTGACCAAACTAGTTTATGTGTCGTCCAAGAATGACGAGTTCTTTGAGTAGCTAAATCGAAATAAACTGGCTACAGAAGCTGTTTGTTTATATATTTTTTTACTTTACTCTCATTGATATCTATCTATCTATCTATCTATCTATCTATCTATCTATCTATCTATCTATCTATCTATTTTCTATTTTAGACTCTTATATTCTATTTTAGACTCTTATATTCTATCTATTTTAGACTCTTATATTCTATCTATCTATTTTAGACTCTTATATTCTATCTATCTATCTATTTTAGACTCTTATATTCTATCTATCTATCTATTTTAGACTCTTATATTCTATCTATCTATCTATTTTAGACTCTTATATTCTATCTATCTATCTATTTTAGACTCTTATATTCTATCTATCTATCTATTTTAGACTCTTATATTCTATCTATCTATCTATTTTAGACTCTTATATTCTATCTATCTATCTATTTTAGACTCTTATATTCTATCTATCTATCTATTTTAGACTCTTATATTCTATCTATCTATCTATTTTAGACTCTTATATTCTATCTATCTATCTATTTTAGACTCTTATATTCTATCTATTTTAGACTCTTATATTCTATCTATCTATCTATCTATATATATATCTATATATCTATCTATCTATCTATCTATCTATCTATCAGTGGCAGTGGTGCCGTAAAGTTCGTCACGACTTTTCTATACTTGTGTTCAAAGGTTTCCAAGACCAGTGACCTACTCACGGAAAAGTAAGTTGGATGCAGCGTGTCATGAGAGACCCCCGGAGAGCACTATGGTGTGTGTCGCGACATCTCTCAACGCCCCAAGTTACGAGTTTACAACGCAACTGTTTTCTTTCTACTATTCTATGGCATCGAGAAATAGCCTCTCCGCAAGTCTCTTGCCGCTCGTGTCTCTGGCTTCGAGCTCGCGCCAAAAGGACGATAAAGAGGTGCATTGGTCTGATCTTTTGTTCAATAACAAGCCCTGCCTCCATCTTCATACAGGAGACGACCACGTGGCAAACCACGCAGTCGCCGGAAGGACATCGTCCGCCTGACCTCCAGCAGATTAATGCGGCGTTGGAGGATGTTCCGACGCACTTCCAAAAGCATGATAACTGGAAGGACAAGTTGGCTCTCGTTGGCTTAACGTCTTCAGGGCATAAGAATTAGAAATAGCAATAACAGTTTGTTTCTTTGGGTTCTATGCAAAATTTTTGTCATTTTTTTCTATTATATTGAGGTTTATCGTTCTGTAAGTTTTCTTCAGAAATTTTTATGTTCGTTTCAGAGAAAGTGTGCTGCGGTAATATTCAGCATAATATCCGGTGCTAAACGGATATACACAGAACAGTACAATAGTTACAATGATAGACAAGACAGAACAAGACAAGACAGAGACGAAGGGTTTAGATCGCAATAGTCGTCGAAGTAACCAGTCCGAATATTACTTGAATGACACTTGAATATTACGTCTCAAATCCTATTATTCTTTACTTAAACAGACTATTTCAGACTGTTTCATTCCATCACTGAGAATGCTGAAGGGGTGTCAGCCACTCCACAACATAGTTGCAATTTAGTCATGTACTTTGAATTGGGCGAATTTGGCCAGCAATTTTTCATTATAAACATTATATATTTCTCTTTTGTATAGCCAGTACCTGCTAAACACAGATGAACTAAAACTAATGAGATTAGTCTTTTCTACAAATATTTTCATGGCAACTGCTCTGTCGAGTTTTTCCTCTAGGGTTCCGACCACGTAAACTTAAGTGTGCTCCTATATTGGCAGCTAGGTCCCACCCTTTTACCGTTTAGCTAGATTTAACCGTCACTTCAACAGACATTTCAATAATTTTACTTCTAAGAAAAGGAGGAAATTTCGTCGAAAATTGTCTGAATTTGCTGTTAACAGAAATTAATTTTGGGTTATTTTTTTTATATACCTATTTCGTCTACATAAAAGTTCAGTACACTTCTCTTCGTTTCTAACGATATTTTCTTGTTCTTTTACCAATTTTGATCCTCAGTTGGTGTCCTACTGCCTCTCTATGCCGAGTTGACCATTCTAATATATCTATTAACTATTTTTATAGTATCTATAATAAGATTTCCTTATTATTCCTTCCTATTCATGCTTTGCTATCCGTTTACACAAATTCATTAGATCTAATTATTTACTGTTTCCTGTACACTCGTAGAAGTGTATCCATGATAAATTCTTCATTTGTGAGAAGATTTTCCAGCATTCACTGCCATATAGGGGGTTGATTTTCCATAATAATTCAGCACTCTTTTCCTTACTTCTAACGAAACATTTATATTGATTGAATAAGGTTATTTTCTTTTGAGAGACATGAAATACCTGATTACTGATCAGTGAGTTCAGATCAACCATTATTATTAGTTTGTAATAGTTAAGAAAATTCTGTTAGGATCATTTCTGTTAAATATTAATTCACACTAAAATAAAAAGAATTTATATTTACTAAAATTCACACTAAATTCTACCTGAGCAAGGCCCTTCCATTTTCCTCCGGGTGGGCTGACCTTTGCGATCGACCCAAATGTGGGCAATTCACGTGCGCTATTTCTAAATGTGGAATCATCATTCACGCTCAACTCGATAAACAAACCAAAAATAGGTTTTAATTATTATTTTTTTAAATTGTAAAATATTCATTGTAAGTACATCGAAGTTATTCACATTTCTTATGCGCATCACATGCACTTATGTGCATCATATGCACTTAAGAAAATGTGAATAACTCTTCGATTTTTTGTAATTTTTCATTTTGGCGGCTGGAGTTGTTGAGAGGAATACTAAACAAATTTGTTTTAAAATTTATAATTTCAAAAGAATGCCAAAAATTTAATAAAAACAAACTTTTATTTTAAATTATTAATTTCTTTGTGTGAATTAATATTTGCGATATTTGGGGTAAATTAACTGATAAAATCCAACTGTTATTAAGAGTAAAAGTGCGCAAAAAGTGAGTAAAAGAGACTTGGGTGCGTAGAGTCTGATGGTTCAAGTAACATTACTGAGGGTCTACAGGAAAAATAACAAATTGGGGATCCACTGTAATATTTTAGTGGTCCATAAAGCAATTTCACTTCGGAACGGTTTTTTCAATTGAGTATTGGAATTTGTACAGCAATTTACGCCATATTGAAATACTAACAATAGAAAAAATAAAAAATAAAAACAACCCTAAAATTAGCAGAAAACGTGATCAAGCGATTAAGTTAACGTACTTATACTCCACCGGATGTTTTGATTGTAAAAGTTGAATAAAAACTGAGAAGGATATGCAAAAGAAAATGATATAAAGATTATAATTTATTATATAAATTAATTTAATATATTAATAATAAATAATAATATTACTTTTAACAATTTATAAAAATATATTAATATAAAGTAAATAATATCCAATATTTTAAAAAATATTAATAATAAAAATTAATTTAATATATGAATTATATAAGAATTATTATTTTTATTTTTTATTTTTTTTAATCATTTCACCCCGAGCAAGGCAGAAATGTCACTGATGTGCAGGGGGCTACATAACTGTAAAAAGATTAATAAGAAAAGAGAGAGGAGTACAAACTAGTTAGAAAGGAGCAATAGAAAGCTGAGAATGCAGGTGCGATGACAGATACATAGGTGGAGAGAAAGGGAAGGATATACGGGGGTGGGGCGAGAGCTAGAGTCCAGTGGTTAATAGATGAGTATTGACATTGCATTTAAATTTCTGGAGGTTGTAGCCGTCAGGAAAGCAAGAATATGGGAGCGAGTTCCACAGGCAGGAAGTGCGTGAGAAGAAGCTGAAGGAGTAGAATTGTCGTCTGCATTTTACTAACCTGACTGTAAATGGGTGGGACCCAGTTGCCAGTCTGGTTGCACGAGTAAACACCTGTTGAGGAGGCACCAGTGACTTAAGTTCGTCCGAGCAGAAGCCATGAAAGTATTTATAGAAGAGACAAAGGGAGGCCACATTTCGACGGTGGGGAAGTGGCTGCAGTCGAGCCGCCAGATCAGTACCTATCACATTACAGACTCTCCTTTGGAGCCTGTCGAGAACACTAAGGAGAACGGCAGGGGCCCCTGACCATAAATTAAATGGCAGCAGTACTACATGCACGGACGGATGGTTGACTTGTATATATGCGGGATGGATTCAGGCGGAAAAAACATCCTGGATCGGTATAGTGACCCAACCTTCTTAGCAGTAGATTTAGCTATGGAATCAATATAGTGGTTCCATTTGAGGTCTGAGGAGAGGGTAAGGCCGAGGAGGCGTAGTGTGTTGCTCTCAAGGAGAATCGCTTGGTCCATGTTTATGGGAGGCAGGAGAGGTTGCCTGTGATGGTTGACAGACAACAGCTTGGTCTTAGACGCATTGAAGTTGACAAGTCACTTCTTGCCCCAATTCACCACAGAGTGTAGATCCCGTTCAATGTCAGCAGCGAGATTATGTCTGTCCGCCACGACAGGTTTCTTACTGGTGCGGGAGTATATTGTGGTGTCGTCTGCGTAGATGCCTACTTGGGAACTGATCTCATCTGGGAGGTCGTTGATGAATAAAGGAAGGATTAACGGTATTAACCTCTTTTGAGCTGCATCAACCAAATGGATATCTTGAATAAATTTTTAATATTCATTAATTACTCACATACTCTAAAATGGATTTTTTTGAGTTATTTTCCTGGTGTACATGTTCTATAAAATTTAGTTGTTACATGCAAGTTTATTTTCATTAAATTAGTTTTGCTTCAAAATAAAGCTTATAAAAATTATATATATATATATATATATATATATAATTTTTATAATACAATTTCTAAACTCATCTAATAATAGAAAATTTTTTTTTTTTCATCAAATGTTTAGGGTGGGGTCCACTTAAAAAACAAACAAACAATAAAACAGAATAACAGTAAATATGGTCCATGGGTAAAAAAAAAAAAAAGTTGAGCGTTGTGGTGCAGTGGATATCGACTCGGAACGACAATCG
Organism: Ascarosepion bandense; assembly: GCA_037127315.1. Classification (NCBI taxonomy): domain Eukaryota; kingdom Metazoa; phylum Mollusca; class Cephalopoda; order Sepiida; family Sepiidae; genus Ascarosepion; species Ascarosepion bandense. The sequence goes on along the minus strand of JBBBDQ010000772.1, from coordinate 1,805,939 downwards.
GGATGCCGAGTTCGAATTCTAGTCAAATTCCTTGCATTCACTTACGCACAAATAGCCTTGGGAAAGGTATTAATCCGTCTCTTCCCTCCAATTATGGGTTAAATAATAGGACAGATTGGGTTTTATAGCCTTGGCTGGCAACCAGTCTGCCGCAGAAAGCAATGACAACCAACTGCGGGATGAACTACCCAATCAGTCATATCTCTTTCGAGACATGATCGCCCAAAGCGTATATCACGTATGACACTTAACTGACTGAAGCACGAATTAGGCTCGTCATAAAGAGGGAGGGCGGTATGTCGACCTCACAGCCGCATATGGTCACATCAATCGAGATTTCTTATTTTCTTTCATTAGGAACCGCTTTCGAAGATTCGAATCCCCTGAATGCATCGAACTTTTTTGGTGCCCAAAACATTACATAAATGGCGAGAACGATCAGGAGTACGACAAGGAAGACATAAAAACCCCAAACTATTTAAACTTTTCATAGTATATACTAAGAAAGACTATGCTGATGACATAATTATACATGGTTGGGATAGGACTGAACCTGAACAGGAAATCAACATTCTCTACCAAATATTCCAAGAAACAGGACTCAAGATAAACCTTTCCAAAACAAAAACTATGATCTGGAATAAGAATGAAAGCAATGATAGCATGAACCCAAAATAAGAATTTGGGATGTGGATTTAGTAAATACAAAGCACCTCAGATACCTCAGTGTATGAATCAGTTTTAACAAATTTAGCACAGGAAATGAGGAAATTGAACATCGACTAGGCTACGCTAGATGTAGTTTCGCTCAACACCGCCAATTTCTACTAAAACGAAAACATAAACCTAAAAACTTGTGTTATGTTTTTAAATAGCCTAGTCAGATTGGGATTTTCATATGAATGTCATGCATAGCACCAAAACCCGTTCAAAAATATCTCTATATTGTATACAATCTCTTCTTCTTATTATTCTTCTTATTCTTATTCTTCTTATTCTTCTTCTTCTTACGTCTCCTGATCTCTGGTGACTCTTAACACGCTTTCTCCTGTTACACCACGCAAACCCCATTCTGCCGTCCACCCGCTCAGGCCAGTCGTACGTTACACTCTGTTTTCCCCTGTCTCTCCTTCCCTCTATCTGGCCTGTTAGTATCAGGTTCTTTTCCTGATGCTCAGTATTAATTTCCTTTTCGTTTCCATCATTTCCAAACCTCATCATTGCTCACATACTTGATCCATGATATCCACAGCGTCCTTTTATAGAACCACATTTCAGTTGCTTCAAGTTTTTCCTTTATTTTCGATGATATTATCCAGCATTCACTGCATTATTGAAGAACTGACATCACATAGCAATCTAGTACTCTCTTCTTTGTTTCTAGCAAAATTTTCTTAATACTCTTAATACTCTACTCAGCTTCTGGAACGCATCCTTCGCCACGTAAATTCGTCTTCGGTTCTCTGCGTGGCAATTTCCGTCTTCTGTTAGAACACTTCCCAGGTATTTAAACTTTTTTACCTGCTTGATTTTAGTATTTTCCAGCTGTATTTGGTATTTTGGCTGCTCATAGTTTTGCACGAGTGAAGGCTGTAGGTCTTGGCACAAGCCATCCTTCTTTGAACCTTGTAAACTGATACAACAGAATCATAAAGAACTAACCATCACCCTAACCATCATTTGAAGACTTTCAAAAGCAGCAACAACTAAAATGGATAGCAAATGTAGCTATAAGAGAAAATAATGACATAATCCTGATGCTGACATTCGACACTCAGTCAGTTAAGTGCCATACGTGATACACGCTTGGGCGATCATGTCTCGAAAGAGACATGACTGGGCAGATTATCCCGCAGTAGGTTGCCATTGCTTTCTGCGGTAGACTAGATGCCTGCCAAGGCTATAGAACCCAATCTGTCCTGTTATTTAACCTATAACTGGAGAGAAGAGACGGATTAATACCTTTCCCAAGAGTATTTGTGCGTAAGTGAATGCAAGGAATTCGACTGGTATTCGAACTCGGCTACCCGATTTCTCGTTCCGAGCCGATATCCATTGCACCACAACGCACTTTGAGAGCCCCGTATGCCATCAATACTAGAAAGCGCGATAAGAGTCAGTGGATCTTGAGAGAAAACTGTTTTCCTGAAAAATTGTTTTAAGAGAAAGATTTTATAAATTTCAGCCCACAATAATATTGGCTGCTTGGTGAATAAATGCCAAATATTTTCTTATAAGGAAATGGCTAATATTATCGTAAATATTACTATAAATAGGTATATACTGAGAGAATGTTAATCTAGCAAACTGAAAAAGGGAGGAAACGCGTTGGTAAATACGCCATAATAATTGATATATTTCGAATTGTGCCCCCAGACAAGCTTACGGCTACATCACGTTGAAACACCGGTTATATATATATATATATATATATATATTTAAACACACACGATTATAGTATTTATTTCTTCGTTTGGTTATGCAATATTTCATCTGTATTTGCTAGTCATCCACATACAAGCCTGGCTAGCTTGCCGGGGTCGAAATATATATAAATTTCCTGCTCTCTCAGGTACTACTCCTGACACCAAATTTCGATCCCGGCAAGAAGATACCTAGCCAGGCCTGTATGTGGATGACTAACAAATACAGATGAAATATTGCATAACCAAACGAAGGAAAAAATAAAGAGAATAATATAAGCGTGTACGTTTAAATACCGATTTGAATTTTATCAGCCATAAACATTAATTGCATGCATCATCCTAAGGCTGTATGTGTCCAGATCCGAAGTAGGCAGAGGGTAAGTTCAACTAGAACTCTTACAAAACTACTACAATTGGTCTTCAAAGATACTTAGATACTACAGAAGACTGTATGATGATCTGTGTTAAAGAACATAAAAGAAATTAAAAATTTTATTTGTTATATATCGACAAACAACAAACACGCATATATATAAAAATATAAAGTTATATTTTTATTAATGACGATGAACCGTGTAGCATAGGGAACAGAGAATTGAGAGAGCGCGCTTCTAATGGGTTGACGGGAGTGTAGTCTTATCTGTTGTGTCTCTCTCTTCACCGGCCGATCTCTGTTGCTCCTCTACTGGCGAATCCGTGTGCCGAGGTCTTTTTATAATCTTCCAGAACCGGGACTTTTTCTTCCGGTTTTGCCTCGCCCACGCACGCCCACGTAATTCTCAGAGACACCTGTTCTGTTTGCCTCTGTAGTTATTTCCGCTGCTGCCGGAAATAAGGTCAAACGACATCCGTTCCTTTCAATGACCGGAAACACCCTCGCTTGCATCAGCCTTCCTCGGGTGGGGCCAGATTGTTATATTACATATTCAGTAAGTCAACAAATTCAAGAAAGAATTTCCAGTGAATGAAGAAGTGCTAAGGAACAATAAAACACTTACTGCAGCGATAAAGAACCTAAAGAAATGACAAAAACAAATGCAATGGACAAAATGCAGAAATGATGGCAAGATAAACTTTTTCATGGTCAGTACTCTTCTCGTACCAAACGAGCCGATGTAGACAAACCCTGCACCCATCAATGGTTACACAGGACAGAATTAAAAGCTGAAACCGAAGGTTTTATTCTTTTTGCACATACCAATGCTTTCTAACTAGAAATTACCAAGCAAATTTTATTGAAAATATTGTGCTGACTCGAAATGCAGATTCAGTGATGAAGACCCAGAAACAATTGACCATCTTGCATCAGGTTACACGATATTAGCACCCACCGCAGCATAACAGGGTGGGCCGATATCTGCGCTACAAAATCTGCAACTTTTACGGGGAGGAAACTTTACGAAATTGGTATGAACACCACACAGGCCCGATTACAGAGATAGGATCTGTAACAATTTTATGGAACTTTACACACAGGGGCAATCGAAGCTAATCGCCCAGACATCGTGATCAAAGTTCACAAGAAAGGAATGTGCTGCAGATTGTGGTGGTTGATGGTCTTCAAAAATCTAAACCTATTTATAAATGGAACTTTGTCTCTGTGTGTGTGTATGTGTGTGTGTGTGTCCTTTACCTATAGACTCCGAAACGGCTGAACCGATTTTCTTGAAAATTTACACAGTTGTACTATAAGCGTCAGCGAGTGTTCTTAGCTAGGTTTTGCTATACTGCTAGTTATCAAAATACAAGGATCTTGAAGTAGAAATCTAAAACATGTGCCACTTGGAGACATCAATGATTCTAGTTGTAGTTTGGGCCCTGGGATTTATTTTAAAAGATTCCGATAGACTCAGTGAAGGGATTCCTGGTAGTCCAATCCTTAAAGAAATACAAAAAGTTGTACTCACAAGGATAGCTCTATGTAAAATGTGTGTGATTTTTTTTTTCTCGCAAAAAATGCTCAGTGGAAAATGTTATCATACCATTTCTGATTTTAGATTTCTGGTCGGGACCCGGAAAATATACACCAGAAATCAAGGGGAATAAAATAATAATAACAGCAAAAATATCGAAAGAATGCAGAGATTAACATAAGAATGGGAAATATACCAGTGTTAGAACGTGTCATAAAAGAAAATAACATTCTATGGACAGTCTTCTGAACCAGTCATAGAAAGGCATGAAATTATTAATTTTTGTGACGATACTGGAAAAGGTGTTGGTGATTTTAGAAGATTGCTGAAAGTCATTTCACGCATTTGGCGTGAATATACAAATGACGAATGTGCGTGTTGGTGCAGTGGATATCGGCTCGGAACGAGAAAACGGAGAGCCGAGTTCGAATTCCAGTAGAATTCTTTGCATTCTTTTACCTTGGAAAAGGTATTAATCAGTCTCTTTCCGTCAATTAAACAAAAAGACAGATTGGGTTCTTTAGCCTTGGTCTACAGTCTACTGTAAAAAGTAATAGCAAGTTACTCCGGGAAAATTTGCGCCCAGTCAGTCATGTCTCTTTCAAGACTTGATCGCTCAAACGTGTATCACGTATGGCACTTAACTGATACAAATGAATGAATGAATAATAATAATAATAATAATCACCACGATAGAGTAGGGTAATATTTACACTGAACAATGTGCAAACACTATGGAAAATGTGTGAACAAACACGGGTATGAATATCACCCAGCACCGGTTACAGAAATAGAAGATGTTACCATTCTATGGGATTACACCATCTATACAGAGAGAAAAATTGAGGCAAATAGACCGGACATTATTGTTAAAAACCAAAAAGAAAAAAACTTGTTTATTAATTGATATGGCTTGTCCAGCGGATTGTAACATAGCAACCAAGGAATTCGAAAAACTGTCACAATATAAAGATCGAAATATGTGGAAATTGAAAACAAGTATCGTACCAGTGATAGTGGGTGCCCTTGGAATGATAAAAAATGGAACAAAAAATAAAAAAAATTAAAAAACACATTGAAAGAATCTCCGGAAACCCCAGCTTAAGAGATATGCAAAAAATTGTTTTGTTAAGTACAGCCCACGCACTAAGGAGAACTTTGTCTATGCATTTACGCTAGGGATGTTACGGAGATATGAAAAAAACATAGAAGGATCATAACACCATACCACGACCTGCCTTAGGTCTTCCTGTAGACTTGGTGGGTAGTGCGACAGTAGGAGAAATCGATTTAAAATGAAAAATGAAATAATAATAATAATAATAATGTGGAAATTGAAAACAAGAGTTGTGCCAGTGATAGTAGGTGCACTTGGAATGATAAAAAATGGAACAAAACAACACATTGAAAGAATCCCTGGAAACCCCAGCTTAAGAGATATACAAAAAATTGTCTTATTAAGTACAGCCCACACACTAAGGAAAACTTTATCTATGTAATGCTGGGGATGATAGGGGAGATAGAAAAACATGAAATGGAGTCATAACAACACGCCACGACCTGCCTTAGGTCTTCCCGCAGACTTGGTTGGTAGTGAGACCAAAGCAGAAATCGAAATATGATGAAAAATGACATGATAATAATAATACAGTATATCAGTATATGAAGACAGAAATGTTGAAATATTGCTAAACATTGTCGATCCTTCTTGAGTGTTCCATATTTTCGGCCTTGTGCAACGTCTAGCTTAGAAAATCGCCATTGTTAAACAGTGTCTTTTCTATTTCTTTTATTTTATTAAATCGTGTTCTTCTCTAAGTGTTGCAAAATACTGGAAGAGTTACGTCAATCAGTTTTTGTTTAATGATAATAATAATAATAAATTTGGTATCATCTTTAGACAAAATGCTGAAGAGGGAAGTCTATCTTATCATCTCAGCCACACGAGAAAACGCGTGTAAATTTTATTTTTGTTTTAAACAAACGTGTGCTCGAACTGTGTGCACATGTGCATGCGTATGTTCCTTACATATGGAAAGATAAATAGATCGTTCAGTTTTTACAAACATTTTTACAAATATATATGAATATATACACACACACATATCTCTGTGTGTGTGTGTGTGTGTGAGCGCGTGTGCCTGTGTGTACGTACGTGCGCACAGCGGGATCCGGCGCCTGTGTCGGTACGCCTGACCGGTGTGTGGTTGGTTGTGCACAAGGCTTGTTTCCACTTCACAACATTTCAAACAGCCTCTCTTAGCTATTAAAGAGTTCCGACTTTGGCATCTCCTGCCACAATCAACCCAGCAACGGAATGGAACAGACAAGTTAGATTTTAGATTTTTTTTTTTTTACTAAGGTTGGTCATCCAATGCTAATTAAAAATAACTACATTTTAAACAGTAAATAATTATTTCGTAAACACGAAATAACATTATTTATCTATTTAAAAAAAAACAAAATGAAAAAAAAAAATATGCACCTTTCATTTTTGGAAAGATTATATTTATTTAAAGAAAAAATATTCATTTATTTTCGAATTTTGCAAAATGTCTCTAAAATAATTATTTGTTAATGATTATTCAAGATTTCGGACTTTACCCAGACATTCAAGGTTGGAATAATGATAAAACACCTGCTTAAATACTGGATTCCTGGAGGCTGAACATTCATTCTATTACATTCATAGGGTGAGACACAGTATACTTAGTACTCAAAACGGTAAAAACGGAAACAAGAGAAGGAAATTTCGCCTGAACAAAATTATGGTAAGTTATATATATATTTTGAATTCCTTACTTCAGATGTATGTACACACACACACACACACACACACACACACATATATATATATATATATATATATATATATAAGTACTGGATGTTTTATTGGTTAATCCGACAGATTTTATTATCCGACATAATCACATATTTTTTATCATTTTTATTTTTAGAGGATACATATCCTGGTGTAGGGCGAATCTTTCTTTAATAATATTTCTCGAATATTCAGGCAAGTAGACGAAAGTAAATATATTGTTTAAAAAATACAACGTCTACTCAAATGTGAGTAACCACTAAAAATAACGTTTATATATATATTACTACGTTAGATCACGTGCTAACTACAAATTGTCTTCATTGTTAACTACCTGATAAGACATTGTTCTTTCAAAGTCGAAACAAAATGTGCAATTATGTAGCAGTTTGTAGTCTTCACATGTTCTAACGTAATAATTAATAATAAATATTCATTGCTCTATTTTTATACTGAGCACTATTTTAAATTAATGTTTTGAATATTTCAATTATTTTCTTCGTTCTTATTCATTTGGATATATATATATATAAAGTTGAATATATGGATTGAAATCCGACAAGATTTTCGAATAAGTAAAGAACAGGTAGGAAAAGTGTCACATGTTCTTTTTCTTTTTCTAGTTCATGACAAATTATATATATATATATATGTGTGTGTGTGTGTGAAAAATAGAACAAAAATGATTTAGACAGAACAAAATCACAAAATCGGTCTCCGAACCAGGAACCAGTCCGTAATTTTTTATCGCACGTCGAATGAAGGCAACGTCAACCAAAATGAAAAAGGATGAAAAATATCACATCGACGTAATTTATTTTTATTTTTTCTTCTTTTCTTTTTTTTGTTGTTGTTGTTATTTTGATTTATTCTTTCTTTTTCTAATTGCATAAAATGACTAATTGTATAGAATTTAAAAGCTATTGATGCATGCTTCTAAAAACGGCGGGCTGGCTCGGGACTTTCATCTGGCGAGTTTATGAAACAGTTCTTGACTATGAAGCTTTTTTATCGATAATTCTTTTATTTTCTGTCTTTACTTTCGATAAAGAGAACTTATCTCACAGTACAATCGAATCGGCACACTCTCTGTCTGGCTCGCGCTCTCTCTCTCTCTCTCACACACACACACATATATATATATATATATATATATATATATATATATATATATTTATTCAAAAAACAATATTCCTCTGCATTCCCTATTTCTATCTATCTATCTATCTATCTATCTATCTATCTATCTATCTATCTATCTAATTAATTTCTTCCGTATCTATCTATTCAATGACACAATTGAAAATATTCTATTTAGCGTGTTTCATTCTCTAGAAATTCTTCATCAGCCTAAAATAATGTTTTTATTGAACAAGGCTCAACGAGAACAAGGTCTATATGAGCTTATCGTTGATTATCGTGTACTGGACCTGGCACTGGTTATCGTCTGAAAATTCTTTTTAGTCTAATAAAAGGCACCCAGTGAAGAGCTAACTCGTCTGCAAGAAGATTTCATTAATTATCGCTCTACAGCGAGCGAATTAGATATTTACTAAGGCATGAGCTGTGCCCTAGGGTCCCCAACTGTAGTAGAGTACCCTTGTGCCAGTTCAACGTTGTTAGGAAGCTTATCTTACTAGATCAATTACGACCAAAGAATGAGTTCGATCCTCGATGATGCCATATACTTGTACCACATCTAAGCTACGCTTAGAAAATCACCACTGTAGTCGGGTACCCATTAAGGACCGTTCACACTAGATTTAAGAGACGATTATATTGATTATTGTTTTACGGTATGTCTCTAATGCTGATATTCAAGTTTAACTTTGTATAGAAGAAAGCCCGTAATAATATAAGATCTGGGGCAAATTGAATTCATCCTCTCATGTAAAAGATTAGAATAGGCGGGTCGCTAGCGATTCCTCTATGCAGAAACGCCTGACTTACTTAACAAGATGAAGAAAAGTACGCAAGGTGGTCAACAAAAACTGGTTTAAATGGAAAGTAAAACAAAAATATCTGGATTTAAAAAAAGTACCCTTCGGGGTGACAGGGCTGGATTTAGATGAAGAGAAGTGAGGCACCACTAATAAGGCTCTTCTAAACACGTCATTCTCACGAGTATAGGAAAATGGAAGAGTTAAATTAAGCAATTTGGGTAACGCCAAGGATGATGATGGGTTTAAACTTACTGAATGGTTATCAAGAGTCTACAATGCATTACGACCACATGTGTAAGAAAAACAAATGAGTGTCAAAAAATATGATACATTTTGGCTCGAGGTTCCGTAGATGTTGTGGCTTCAGGCTGCTAAGCCTATAGGTAAATCTGGCACTAGGGTGGGGTACAAGATTTATTATAGCGATTAAAGTAAATAGGCATTTTTAATCGAAAGAGCTAAGGGAGAAGAAGAAAAATCTTATATCAGGTTGTTACAAAAGTAATGGCGGCTCGAACTGTTGTAATTTGAAAAGCCATTTTACCATAGTATTCACGGTATATATGAGGTGAATTTTGCTATACATAATAATTAATGTGGGCTCTTTAATAATTTTAAACTTATTTTTAGACAAAAATATTCCTGAAGTATAAAAGCTCTTAATTATGAAAATGACAAAACATGATCTTCGTTTACTTTTCTTGCATAAGTTCAAACTTGGGCACAGTGCCTTCCAAACTTCTGCCAATATCAGCAAAGCATAGAGAGCTGGGTCCACAAAGGATCGGTCAGTACGAAGATGATTCCAGAAATTTTGTACTGGTGATGAGAGCCTTGAAGATGAACAAGGTATAAAACGGTCATGCAGTCTTGACAACGAAAAATTGCAAGAGGTTGTTGAGCAAAACTCAAGTCAAAGTGTCAGAGAAATGTCTCAGACACTTGGTGTCAGCACTGCAACAGTCTCACACCAAGTGTCAGAGAAATGTCTCAGACACTTGGTGTCAGCACTGCAACAGTCTCACACCAAGTGTCAGAGAAATGTCTCAGACACTTGGTGTCAGCACTGCAACAGTCTCACACCAAGTGTCAGAGAAATGTCTCAGACACTTGGTGTCAGCACTGCAACAGTCTCACACCATTTTCAGACTATTGATAAGGTGAAAAAGCTCGATAAATGTGTTCCTCATGATCTCAATGCAAATCTAAAATTTAGGCGTTTTGAAGTGTGCTCGATGCTTTTTCTGCGTAACACTAATGATCAATTTCTTGACCGGATAGTCTCCTACGATGAAAGTAGATCCTTTATGATAACCGTAAACGGCTTGATCGTGATTCGTCCCCTAAACATCTCCCGAAGCCAAAGTTGCATCAGTAAATGATTAAAGTCAGAGCATTAATACAGAGATTTACTGCAATCAACTTGCTGAAATGCATGCACGCCTGCAAAAAATGGGATCTGCATTGGTGAATCAATGTGGTCTAATTCTGCTCCATGATAATGCACTGCCACATATTTCAAGAATGACGTTGCAAAAACTGACAGACTTGAGATACGAGTGTTTACCACATCCTTCATATTCTCTTGATATTTCACCTACTGACTATTATTTTTGAAGCACATTTTTAGATAGTAAAACTTTTAGGTTAAAACCAGAGGTGGAATCAGTTTTCAAAGATTTTGTTGCGTCACCCAATAATTTTTATTATTATTATCGAGGAATAAATAATCTCGTCGATCGATGGCAGAGGTGCATAGATGCTCAAGGCTCGTATTTTGACTAAGTTCAACATTTTTACAGTTAATTTTTCAAAAACAGAATTATTATTATGAAATCGGCCATTTTTTGTTTGTTTGTTTTTGAGGCTTAACGATCTATCAATCCTTATGGGATCATTTTAAGGTCATAACCAGTGATTTTTGGGTAAGGTTATTTTTATTTTTTTTTTTACAACGTTTTTCTTTTCACGGTTCATTGGGATTTGTTTTTAAGAGCAGGGTCCCCAAGTCCTACCCTTGTTATTTAACCCATAACTGGAGGGAATGGACGGATTAATACCTTTCCCAAGGGTACCAGTGCTTAAGTGAATGCAGGGTATTCAACTGGAATTCGAACTAGGCTCACAGATTTCTCTTTCCGAGCCGATATCCACTGCACCACAACGCACATCCGTCGCTATAGGCTTACAGCACCTGGTATTCCCGAACGGTCACCCATCTAAGTACTGACCAGGCTCAACGTTGCTTAACTTCAGTGATCGAGCGAGAACCGGTGTATTCAACGTGATAGGCCATAATCCTGCCATTTTTTGTAACACCTTAATAATTACTGTAAACGGATTAATCTAAAAGAATGAACAAAAGAAAAAAGTGTAAAAGAAAAAAATGCTGACCAGTTTTTGTCTCTTACATCTCAGCGCTCAATCGAGAACTTAAAAGATGCGTACGCTATGACTGAAATAAAGAAAATTAATAAAAATAAGATATTAAAAAGGTTTCCAATAATTCCCTGTTTACAAGTGATTGCTCTTCATTTCAGGAGACTATTATCAATCTAAAAAAAAAACATAAACGCTTGTTAAGTATCACTTAACACTAATCTTTGCGCAAGCAGAATGCATACATTTACTGCCTTGCTTTTTTCGTTTATATTCCGTTTCCCTTCAGGGTGTAAAAGATCATGGCCCTCCACATGATCCTGTCCCTTGTAGCTCTTAATATATTTTGTTACTTATTCCAAACTCTGCCATGTCATCCATCTGCTTAAACAAAACAAGTATGTCACGTTTTCGCCTGTCTCTCTTTCCCTCCATCCACCCTGTGAGTATCAGATTTTCCAAGCCCTTCTTGTGTGCCCCAGAAACTTCGGCTGTCGCTTTCTGATATTAAGTATGTTTCTTTTTCGTTTCCATTCTCTCTAAAACCTAGTCGTTTCTCACATGGTCGATGGTATCCTCAGCCTCCTTCTGTAGAACCACTTTTTTGTTGCTTCGTGTCTTTCTTCATCTTTGAGAAGATTGTCTAGCATTCGATGTCATATAGGAGGTCAGATATCACATAAAAGTCTAGCACTTCTTACTTTGTTTCCAACGAAATTTTCCAGTCTTTTAATACTCTATTCAGCTTTTGGAATGCGTCCTTAATTATTTCAGTACGTCTTCAGATCTCACTTTCGTATTTTCCGTCCTCTGGTAGAATATTTCCCAGATATTTAAATCTCTGTACCAGCTTGATTTTAGTAATTGGCATTTTGGGCTCCTCTTTTTGCTGATAAAAATGAATGACTAATTGTAGTATATATTTAGTCCTTCTTATGGGCATTAAAAACAGCAACATGGAAATATTGAAGCCTTGAATCAATTATCGAATAAAGTAAGTTGTAGTTATAGTTAGTTAACTGTCATACGTGATACACGCATGGGCGATCATGTCGCTTTCAAGACATGACTGACTAAGGAGAAGATTTTCACGCACTAAGTTGACATTACTTTCGAACCGAGCTTTCCAATTTCATTCCGAGCCGTTATCCATTGCATCCAAATGCACATCGTTTTCTGCTTTCAAAATATATTTTCTTGTTTTTTCTTTTCAGATCTTAAGCAAGACTGAGACGAAGACGCGAAAACGCTGCATCATTATATATATATATATATATATATATATATATATATATATATATATATATATATAAATGCAGGTTTCATTGAATAACATAGACAAGTTTTGTCTATTAATTTTGTGTAGGATCCGTTCATACCGTCTGATATACTTGATGGTGATATCGTTGAAAGACAACAAAAAATCACAGTAATTGTTGATTTTTTTATCGGGTCTAAGCTTTCGGCTTACATAAGCCATTATCAAAGAGTAAATATTAACACACAGTAAACATAGAACATTTAAGTTATTAACAATAAAGAGAATTAAATTGAAAATACAAGTCCATCCCTACCGTGGCGGATGGCCGAAGACAGTGACAAAATAGTGGCGTTGTGGTCCCTGATCTGATTACAGGCATTTGAGTACGTTATTGGAAATATCAAAATTGATTGTATTCAAACCAGGTTTAAATTGTTTAATGTAGATTGCTTCGAGGATTTTTAGTTTCTGTTTATTATTTTCTTGTTTAAGTATGTACGTGTTATCAACAAGCGTTTTTCTCAGAAGTGTTGATAACACGTACATACTTAAACAAGAAAATAATAAACAGAAACTAAAAATCCTCGAAGCAATCTACATTAAACAATTTAAACCTGGTTTGAATACAATCAATTTTGATATTTCCAATAACGTACTCAAATGCCTGTAATCAGATCAGGGACCACAACGCCACTATTTTGTCACTGTCTTCGGCCATCCGCCACAGTAGGGATGGACTTATATTTTCAATTTAATTCTCTTTATTGTTAATAACTTAAATGTTCTATGTTTACTGTGTGTTAATATTTACTCTTTGATAATGGCTTATGTGGGCCGAAAGCTTAGACCCGATAAAAAAATCAACAATTACTGTGATTTTTTGTTGTCTTTCAACGATATCACCATCAAGTATATCAGACGGTATGAAGGGATCCTACACAAAATTAATAGACAAAACTTGTCTATATTATTCAATGAAACCTGCATTAATGAAAAAATGCCGCCAAAATACACACAATTTAAATATATATATATATATATATATATATATATATATATATATATATATATAATTAAGAAATTTCGAAATTTAATTTCGTTGGATGGACATTTCAATCTTCTCCGTTAACTTTCCCTCCCTGTCCACACCTTTTGTCTTCCCTTCCCCCTACCACTTCTGTCCCTGTAACATGGTTTAATTTTTAACTTTTGATTCTTGCAGACGTATTGTAAAAATTTCTAATATCGAGACATGAATCTCTGTGTCTGCTTTTCACCTTTCTTACATCGTGATGACAAATTTAAATAAAATTTTCTTTTAATTCCACCCCTTTTTTTAACTTCCTGTGTATAGATATGTTTTTGGGTTTCTTCCGGTATAGAAATTTTGTAACATATTTGAATTAATAAAGTTTTTTGCTTTCGACTGTTACTGATGAAGCGAGAATTTTTTCGAAATTTTTTAATTACTTTATATATTTGGCTCTGTAAATAGATATTGCTATTTACATCGAACCCTCCACCTTGATCAATTTTAATATTAATAAAATTAATATTAATAAAATCGGGTTTTGGGATTTTACCTATTTGGTCATATTTTTGGATTTAAAATAATATATATATAATAGAAAAACAAAAAACGTTAATGGAATCAGCGGACAATTTGCCAAAACCTAAAACTCATATCCAGATACATTCTCGAATATAAACGACAACACTGAAAAAAAAAAAAGGATTAAGGCAAACTTACCTATTCTGTAAAGCAGATTGCTCGAAGCCTAGATTGACTCGACTGAGCAAAAAACGCTCAACAACCTTAAATCCTATGAAAGGATGGCTCTAGTTGTAACCCAACATTGATGCACTCGCGATCTTCAGACGACTTGAACGAGCCGTTCAAGTCATCTGAAAACCGCGAGTGCTTCAATGTCGGGTTACGACTAGAGCCATCCTTTTTATAGGATATATATATATATATTAGTCATCCACATACAAGCCAGCTTCGCTGTATTACAGCTCATCAGTGTGGCTAGACACATCTACTTGCTTCTGGCCGGGATCGAAACTCGACCGATTTGGTGTCAGTTGGAGTCGCTAACTAAGCCATAAGTACATGGAATCAGAGAAGGGAAATTTTAACGTGATCTATATAAGCAGTGTATACACACGCCATTCAGCGAAAGAATTCAATTCATTCCTAAAGAATACTGCATATATCACAGAGGTGGAAACTGTTTTTAAATTTTTCCTCTTTAGAGAGCTCAATCGTATATATATATATATATATATATAGAAAGAGAGAGAGAGAGAGAGAGAGAGTGTGTGTGTGTGTGTGTGTGTGTGTGCAAACAATCCCCAAAATTTTCCGAATTGGAATTGAAGTAGAAATACCTAAGCCCACAGATAGTTTGGAAGATTATAGGTTCAGCACGTGCTCCTAATAGTTTTAGAGATAGATTGCTCTCCAGATTTCTTTGGTTCTTCTACTATGGAATCGATCAAAGTGTAACCGATTCTTAGCTGAACTCATTTTTGGCCAAGAAACACAATTATATTCATCGGGAAGGGGATTTTTGAAAACAATGAAGAAAGGGTGGGACGGAAAAAGAAAAGTTTGGTGGTAAGAAAGAGAAAAATGAAAAGGTGAAAGGAATTATCTGTCTGTCTATCTACCTATGCCTGATATATAATACTTTAATTCATAAATATAACATACCTTAAAACAATATTTTTTCATTCATATATATATACTGATTCGTTGATTATAAGACGCATTTTTTCTTATAAGATACGAGCAGTATAGCCCGCCGTTGCTCGGGTGTAATGAAAACTTTAAAACTAATCCATGGTCTTGGAGTTCAGACTCTGCCTAAAGAATATTTGTGTGAAGTTTGGTGAGAATCGGATAAAAATTGTGGATTTGTATAAAGGACATACAGACAGATAAACAGATACACACACAAACATCTTACCTTTTATATATATATATATATATATTATCGATTTTCTACACTATAGTAAGAACTGCAACCTTGAAATTTCTGAATATCGTTTCTTATGTCTTTGTCTATGAGTGTATCAAATTTGATTAAAATCGGACCACTCCTGTAACCCGATTTTTTCGATTATCGATTTTCGATATTTATCGGTGGTACCTCGACAAAAAACCAAGCTAAGAACACTCGCAGACGCTTATAGTATAACTGTGTAAATTTTCAAGAAAATCGGTTCAGCTGTTTCGGAGTCTATAGGTAACACACACACACACACACACACACACACACACACACACACACACACACACAAAGTTCCATTTATAAATAAGTTTAGATTAGATCTTCCGCTGTCGTTGTGGTGCATTGGATGTCGGCTCGGAACGAGAAATCGGGGAGCCGAGTTCGAATTCCAGCTGAATTCATTGCATTCACTTACGCGCAAATACTCTTGGGAAAGGTAATTAATCCGTCTCTTCCTTCCAGTTATGGGTTAAATAACAGGACAGATTGGGTTCTATAGCCTTGGTCGGCAACCAGTCTACCGCAGAAACCAATGGCAACCTACTGCGCGATAATCTTCTGCCCAGTCAGTCATGTCTCTTTCGAGACATGATCGCCCAAGCGTATATCACGTATGGTACTCAACTGACTTCTGCTGTCTTTCAGACAACATCTTTAGTTTGTTCTCTCATTTCCTGTTCTATGATGATCCCGGCTCAGTTTTTTATCCACTACGATTTTATAGATATTTAACGCGTGCGAACGGTTTTATAAGTTGAATTGATCCCACAAAATAGAAACTGTTGAAACTTCTAGTACGATATCTGCAGCCATCTCTCACAGGCCGGGGTTAGTTTCTCGTGAATAAATTGCGTAATTCAGAAAAGAAGCCAGAAGTTTATACATCCGAAATATAATCGAAGCTTAACAGCTACATTACGTTTAAACACCGGTTTCCGTACGATCGCCCAAGTTAAGCCACGTCGAGCCTGGTCAGTAACTAGACTGGTGACCACTTGGGAATTCTAGGTGCTGTAAGTTTGGATTTGCGGGTGGTGTAATGAATAATGACTAGGACTTAATAATCTGAGAGTCGAGTACTAATCCGGGTTGGATTCATTATACTCACTAACGTGCAAATTCCTTTGGGTAAGGCATGAATCCATCTTTTTTCCCTCACCCAGCTATGGATTAATTATTAATTCTTATATCACTAAACCATTATCATTAAAAAAAAAAAAATACAATCTAAAAACATTTTCTAGCTTTAAATTTGCAAAGAGTTGATAAGCCGTAAAAAATCAATCAATCAATCAAATATAATCGCTCCTGGTGAAAATATTAAAAAGAGTTTCGCTATGGAAAAACCTTTGACAGTATATATATATATATATATATATATATATATATATATATATATATATTAAAAAAGGATTAATTCAAAGATGTTGAATGGCCATTTCGATAATCCTTTTTTAATATATATTTGCTCTGTAATATTTTATTACATGGAGCTCTCTTCCTGTATCATTTTTTAATATTAAAATAAAATTTTCAATATTAATTAGGATCGGGTTTTTTGGAATTTACCTTCCTGCTTTTTTCCCTTGGATTGAAGTATCTGAATTAAAATATATATATATATATATATATATATATATATATATATTTTAATTCAGATACTTCAATCCAAGGGAAAAAAGCAGGAAGGTAAATTCCAAAAACCCGATCCTAATTAATATTGAAAATTTTATTTTAATATTAAAAAATGATACAGGAAGAGAGCTCCATGTAATAAAATATTACAGAGCAAATATATATTAAAATATATATTTATATTTATATATATTTATATATATTTATATATTTATATATATATATATATATATATATATATATATATATATACATTTATATTTCTATATATATTTATATTTCTATATACATTTATATTTCTATATACATTTATATTTCTATATATATATATTTATATTTCTATATATATATATTTATATTTCTATATATATATATTTATATATATATATATATATATATATATATATATATATATATATATATATATATATATATTTATATATATATATATATATATATATATATATATATATATATATATATATATATATATATATATATATATATATATATATATATATATATATATATATATATATATATATATATATATATATATATATATATATATATATATATATATATATATATATATATATATATATATATATATATATATATATATATATATATATATATATATATATATATATATATATATATATATATATATATATATATATATATATTTATTTATATATATATATATATATATATATATATATTTATATAATATATATAATTATAATATATAAAAGGGTGGGAGGTGGAATTCTATAATAAGCACAGTAATTTTTGTGAAATTTTCTTTTATATCATGGTGTATTAATTTAATTGTACAACTATATTAGCAATTATGTCTCATCGTTTTACTGTTGAAATAGCTACATTTAACCGCAAGTTCTATTCTAATAGTTCCTTTTCTCGAACGTCTCACCTGTGGAACTCTCTTCCGATTTCTTGCTTCTCTGTCCCCTATAATTTTTAAAAATTTAAAGGCAACGTCGATCGCCATCTTCTGTCTTCCTGAATCCTGTCTTTTTCTCCTCACTAATCTATTCTCTATTACTAATAACGAACCCCTTGCGACTTAGTGACATTATCGACTTGCTTCAGGTAAAATGATTAAAAACATATCACTATTAAGCACACCTAATCACAAATATTTAAGAGAAATTATTAAATTTTTAAATTTTATAAAATGCTAATTGTGGTTGCAGTTTGATATTATAAATTAAATTCATTGTATAGACAAAACTATTCATACGATGTGATTTTTGAGAATGTAAGATTGTTTAAAAATTCGTTGTCTTGAGTGTGATAGTAAAATATACAAAAAAAGCATTTTAGTTCACAAATTTCGATATTCTGTAATGAAATATATATATATATATATATATATATATATATATATATAATTTTAAAAACATCAAAACTTCTTTGTTTCGGCTTCCGTAGCGGATAGGGTCGATCTATTTATATTGCAATGAATGAATTTAAATAGCAAACTTAAGATCCTATTGAGTTTTAAAATATAATATTTATTTACTTTTATATTCTTGATCTGGAGTGTTTAGTGATATGGAAAAAAAAAATTAAATTAATACATAAAGATTCAAATTTAAAAATTATTATTTCTGATTCTAATCGCTATTGTCTAACAAAACGGATATATAGAATTTTTAAAATTCATTTTTCGATTTTTTTAGTCTTAGAAATATTCTTTCCCTTTTCTTTCCTTTTTTTTTGTCTTTTCATTTTTTCTGACAGAGATTAAAGTTTTAGAATTTTACATTCGTCAGCATCACCAATCTTTGACGAGTTTACTCCAGCATTATTTTTCTCTAAACAAAAACTAAATAAATGTGGACGATTTAACCTGCATTGTGGTCCAGTGGATATCGGCTCGGAACGAGAAATCGGGGAGCCGAGTTCGAATTCTAGTTGAATTCATTGCATTCACTTACGCGCAAATACCCTTGGGAAAGGTATTAATCCTTCTCTTCCCTCCAGTTATGGGTTAAATAACAGGACAGATTGGGTTCTATAGCCTTGGCCGGCAACCAGTCTACCGCAGAAAGCAATGGCAACCTACTGCAGGATAATCTTCTGCCCAGTCAGTCATGTCTCTTTCGAGACATAATCGCCCAAGCGTGTTTCACGTATGGCAGGCACTTAACTAACTACAAACCGAACTTTAAAACCTTTAAACACATCATTCAAAATGAGCGAAATATTTTCGATTTTATACGGAGAATTTCGACGTGGTGTAATGGTTAACAAACTTGTCTAGATCAGTTACGATTGAGTAGAGAGTTCTTGTGAAGGATGTGCATTGTGGAGAAGTGGATATCGGCTCGGAACGAGAAATCGGCTCGGCGAGTTGAATTTGTTGCGCAAATACCCTTGGAAACGGTATTAATCCGTGTCTTCCCTCTCCATGTCTTCCCATCTCCGTGTCTTCCCTCTCCATTTATCCTATGGGATAAATAGCACGACAGATAGCGTTCTATAATCGTCTTGGTAAGTAATCAGTCTACCGTAGAAAGTCATGACAACGTACTGCGGAAAAATCTTCTGACCAGTCAGACATGTCGCTTTCGAGACATGATCACCCAAGCGTGTATCATGTATGGCACTTAACTGAATGTTGGCAAGAGTTTATGGAAATATTTTCGAGTTAGTTAAAGACATTGATGAGCGTCTGCTTTTAGTTTTTATTAAAACCATGTTTTTTAATAATTTCCCAACTACCTGTTTTATTGAAACAACCCCGTTTATAAGATTTTCTTATCTTTCCACATTCCATTCTCGTTTATTACGGTTTCCGATTTTTTTTACCCCCGCCAATTTATCGTAACTCACTTTTTATTTGAGAATAATTGTTAATAATGTTATCGAATATATTCGTCATTAAAAAAACAAAAAAACAAAAAACTTTAGAAATCGTCATGCCGAGTATAGAAAAACGAACACTTAACTTGCAAATCACATTGGTTGATTTGAGGGATTTGTTTTTTACGATTTATCAACATTTTTCAGGTTATTTAAAGCCGGAACTTGTTTTCGGATTGTAAGATTTTTTTCAGATAAGGATTTTCTGATACAAGTGTTGTTAACATTTAATCCATATTTGGATGGATACTACTCAGTAGTATATTTATACCTTTTCTAAGCGCATTTGTGTGTAAGTGAAAAAAATAACAAACCCTAATGGAATCGATTTCCCGTGCCTTTATCGTTTACACCGCCAGTACATCCAAAGAGTCACTCATCTATGTACTGACAAGGCTTAGACGTTTCTTAACTGCAGTGATCGAGCGAGAACTGGTGTTTCAATGGTAAATCTCTGTGATAACGTGCTTCCTTAATTTTTTAAATTTATATTTGACAAAATATGTTTCTATCATAACCAGCCCCAGCCACCCTTAAAAAAGAAAATACAAACAACGAAATTGTGTTTATTCTTATCTTATGTCTTTTAAAGCTTTTAAATATTTTGTCTTTCAATTCCACAGATGCTGCCAGGAAAATAAGTCTCGAAAAAAAAAAAAAAAAATAAAAAAATAAAAAATAAAAATAAATAAATAAATAAAAATCTGAGGCCATAGTCGAATGTTTTTTTTTTTTGTGTAACCCGAAATTTTCCCGAGCCTGGTCAGTACCTGGATGGGTGACCGCTTGGGAATACCAGGTGCAGTAAACGTGGATATAATGGATAATTCCTCGGAATTGCTGATCGAAGAGCTCAGTTCCAATTCCGGTGTTCTAACCGAACCTGTCTTCGGGCGGAGAGGAACCCAGACGAGAATCTGCCATAGTCTCGCCTGGCCCTGCTTGATGCAAGGTCTACTGGGAATTTTTGCCTGAGCCTAAGAGTTCGAAATTCACACGTTAAAAACCGACCTTGTGTCACATCCATCCTCACTGAAGAGATACATTCCCAGTTCCAATACCAGTCGGGTTCGTCATATTCACTTACGCGCAAATACCTTATGAAATAGGTTTGTATCCACTTCTTCCACTAGTTATGGTTTAATTAGTAAACCATTAATTATCTGAAATAAATAAATGAATGAATAAAAAAAATGTAGTAGTACTTTCTGGCTTTCAGTCAGTTAAGTGCCCTATGTGATACACGCTTGGGCGATCATGTCTGACTGCGGTAGACTGGTTGCTAGCCAAGGCTACAGAACCCAATCTGTCCTGTTATTTAACCCATAACTGGAAGGAAGAGACGGATTAATACTTTTCCTAAGGGTATATGCGCCTAAGTGAATGTAAAGAAATCAACTGGAATTCGAACTCGGCTCCCCGATTTCCCGTTCTGAGCCGATATCCACTTCACCACAAGGCACATACTGGCTTTAAATGCCCTTAAAAAGGTTGATAAGTTGTAGAAAACGAATCGATAAAAAAGCAAACTTTTTCCTTCAACTTTTCTAACTTTTTCAAAACTTTTCTTTTAAACAAGAAACTGACGCCCCAAACTTTTCTTTTATTGTTACTCGAGTGAGCTTGGAACTGATAGGTTCCTACCCCCGCGATAAGAGGGAAGAAAAAAAGAAAAAAAAAACATGAAAAAAAAAAAAACAAACTTGTGTAACAAGAAGAATATTTAAGAAAAAAAAATGTATGAAAGAGGCAGTTTTGGTCGTTTTATTTCTTTTGTTAAAAAAAAAATGTCCATAAATTATTTATTGCTTGTTTTACAAATGGCTTTAAATGGAAATCTCCGACTTTGTCCAGGAGAAGGAATCAAGCAAAAAGAAAAACAAAACGAAAAAAATTATAGGAAGAAAAACGTGGGAAAAAACCTTTTCTTTCATTTCTTGTTTGTTTCGACGCGTGCCGTTGCGCGTGTGCCAGTCTGGAGGTGTGCGTGCGTATATGTGTCAACACATATATTTTAAGTGTACTATAGAAGAACCGCGTGTAAAATCAAACACGTGTACACTAGTGTACAGTTTTCTTTCTTTCTGGTTTAATTTAGTTTTTTTATTTAATTTTTTTTACTACACAGATTTTCTTGTACACGGTCGGGTACATAAACGTGTTATTGTTCACAAGCGAATATAGACACGGGTGTACATGTTATTTTTACGTCCCTGGGCTTACCCACGTCTCTAAGGTGGGCGTGTACACGTGTTTAGTGTTCGTCGTATAAATGTGTGTGTTTTAGCTTTTGTCTACAGAACGCGTCTATAAAAGTGTGTAGCCGTGAATGTACATACACTGATTGTAATTTATTATTTTTTTCTTTTGATTTACGAAGAAACGTGTAAGGTGAGTTGTGTGTGTCAAATGTATACAGCAAGAATTTAATTGTGTGTCTCTGCATGTATGTGTTCGTAAGCACGCGCATGCGTGTGGCAGAGTAGGGTGTGTTCCGGATCAACCAGTCACCGTCAAGCACGACCTGACCGCTACATTATCCATGTTCCAGGCGTTACAGGTGCGACAGCAAGACGTGATGGGAGGAGGAACGGGCGGAGTAGGAGAGCAAGAAAAGTGGTAGGCGCCTTGATCGTGGGAACGGTTGTCAATCGTTTATTCCACACAGATAAACTCGACTCTTTTTCAAGGGTGGGGGCAGTCATGCCATCAATTGTAAAGTTATACAGAATCACCCCCGCCAAAAAAAATAAAGATCCACGTGCAAGTTGTTACCCCATCCACATTATCCATATCAACCTGAAGCGAACCCCACGTACGTAAATAAAGCAGTCACGTATGTTTATAAAGGTAAATATTCTGGAAGAATGGGGCGCTGAGTACTGAACCTGACACAGTAAACAGGAGCAAACGGGGTTCGAATTTCGACTGAGACTACTACAACCGAAATTTTACATTTATTTGTTCACTTCACAATGTCCCTTTAGCAAAGGCACGAATCCACTTCTCCTGAATGTTTGCTCTCTTGTTATCTTTGTAAGATCTATGACTGTTACGATGAGTAAGAAATCTATTCATCAATGATTATAGAACTGTCTTACCATAGAACTATTCTACTTTTGCACTCCCTCAAACACTACCCACCAACCAAAAATCGAACGGAAGCTCTGTGGCAAAAAAGCCAATCAAAGAAATCTATAGACAAACGGATGGTATATTAATATTTTACAGCAGTAGATATTCTACGGGGTGGGGCAGAAGAGGGTCCGAATTTTGGCTGCCCTCCGGTGCCCCCCACTTTTATAAGCTTAAAAATTTTGTGAAACTGATCAGTCTCTGATTTCGATAAGATTTGATCTTCAGCACTTTTCCCTCTGCGTTTTTTTTATTTAGCTTTTTAAGGACACATACAAAATTTTGTAGAAAAAAATCAAAGCAAACAGATCACACGGTTCTGCTTGTATTGATGTTAGTATCAACCCTTTGAATTTGTTTTGAAATTAACCTCTTTTGTGTTCTTAAAAAAGGGCAAGAATAGATTAAAACTCCACTACTATGAATAAAAAGTTATTCTGTTTAATTTAGTGAAATAACTTAGTAATGAGTTTGAGTATAAGTATGTTATGTATATAATAGTGGTGTAGTATAAAATTAAAACACTGCTTTAGTTCCCCCCCCCCCGCCTCCGTCAGAAAAATCTCGGCTCCTAAGTGACCACCGCCACTTCCAAAGTTCCACAATCACCACTGCTTTGCAGAGTTGATGTGGGATCAAAAATTCAGAAACTCAGACCATTTCTGATATCAAATTTCCACAGATTTGTATCCTGTTTAATATTTATTGGCTATTGAAATTACATTAAATTGAACATACCTTTATTGTTGATTGTCTAGTGTGAAAACATAATTGTTTCTAGACGTTCGCTTTAAATGTCATAATACAAATTTTAATACGCTATAAATACAGTCAAGTGCGTTGTGGTGTAGTGGATAGCGACTCGGAACGTGAAATCGGGGAACCGAGTTCGAATTACAGTTGAATTCGTTGCATTCACTTACGCGCAAATAACCTTGAGAAAGGTATTAATCCGTCTTTTCCCTCCAGTTATGGGTTAAATAATAGGACAGATTGGGTTCTATAGCCTTGGTCGGCAACCAGTCTACCGCAGAAAGCAATGGCAACCTACTGCGGGACAATCTTCTGCCCAGTCAGTCATGTCTCTTTTGAGACATGATCGCCCAAGCGTTTATCGCGCATGGCACTTGACTGACTGACTGACTTCTTCTTCCAAGGCTATAGAACCCAAACTGTCCTGCTATTTAGCAGGACAGTTTGGGTTCTATAGCCTTGGTTGGCAGTAAATAATAACAACCTACTGTGGAAAAAATCTTCTGTTCATTCAGTCATATCCTTTTCTAGACATAATCACTCAAGCGTGTATCACGTATGGCACTTAACTAACTGACCGAATATTATATACTTACATAGTTTGATTGATTTGTTATAAGCACATATCAATTCCGTCAGTAATTTAACGCTGAAAATACATTTTATTTAATATATGATGACTTGTAAACAATCCTTTGTCTCGTTGATGTTACTACTCTCCATAAATATATCTATATATATATATATATATATATTATTGTCATCCGCAGACAGATCTGTTTCGCTGTATCACAGCTCATCAGTACGGTTAGACTCCGATTGCTACATAACCCAAGCTCGAAACCCGACCGATTTGGCGTCAGTTGGCGACTCTACCCCTGGGCGTTCGGTGGAAGAAGGCACTCTTTTTAGCGCATATCATATTACACGCCCAATAGCTAGAGTGCTCAAATTCATTTTTACTGAATGAGCGATGCGTACACTCTAGAGTGGCTACTGTTTTTCAAAGTCTGCCTTTCTTCTAGAGTGCTCAATCAGGGTGTGAGAGCGTAATTATTGTCAATTATATATATATAGAACGGACTTATCTAATGCTATAAATTATAGTCTAAACTAAACTCTTTCAAGTTTCTATTTTTATCTTCTTGAAAAGATACTACAGACTGGTCATATCATAAAATTGCAAGGTCACTACAATCGGTTAGAATATTTCTTTTTGCGGTATATGCCTTCTGACATGCTGTGCATCCAGGAGGATGTTAATTTCTTAGGAGAAATGAGTGACTGATATAGGTGTATCCAGGGCCGGTGCAATGGTCTCGTGCATCCCTGATTTTTTGATATGCCACTCGGTATATTTGATACGGGGGCCTACATTCTACTACATCTCAATTTTCATAAGACTGAATTCTTATAAAATACAAGTTTTATTGTAACCTAATTATGCACAATAATTGATCATATGCAAAATAGGTGAACCATTCAACTCGAAAAATTGAAAATAAATACAATGTATCTAAATACAAATTAAAGACATACCATAAGAGATCATTCCATCTTAAATAAATCAAGAATGCAGCAATTTTTAACATCAACTTCAGATTTTTCCTGTTAAAAGTTGAATAATTTTAACACATTCAACATTATGGATAAAAATGAATGAACTATGAAGTTGTCTGTTATGGTGTCTAAAGCTAAGTCAAAAGCTATAGCAGCTCCAACACTAAAAATGGAGTATTTATCAATTATTACTTACGTAATAATAATATAATAAATATTACATGGCTTTATATAGTAATTTTTTTTTTTTTTTTTTTAATCATATCACCCCGAGCAAGGCGGTAACGCCACTGATGCGCAGGGGGCTACGTAAGGGTAAAAAGAATGGAAAAGAGAAAGCCGGAAACCGCATCCTAAACAGGAAACAAGGGATGAGCCTCTTCACCTGTTCAATAGATGTGGGTGGAGTGTGAACCGGGCGATAGTTTAGTCTATCTACTCCAATTGAAAAAAAAAGAATAATAAAGGAAAAGAGTGAAAAGATTGGAAAAGAGAAAACCGGAAACCGCATCCTAAACAGGAAACAAGGGATGAGCATCTTCACCTGTTCAATAGATGTGGGTGGAGTGTGAACCGGGCGATAGTTTAGTCTATCTACTCCAATTGAAAAAAAGATAATAAGGAAAAGAGTGAAAAGATTGGAAAAGAGAAAACCGGAAACCGCATCCTAAACAGGAAACAAGGGATGAGCCTCTTCACCTGTTCAATATTATATAGTAACTAAATAACTCCAAAGATTTTCTAAAAAAATGAGCATATATGATGAAAGATTTTCGAAATTTTGGTTAAAAAATTGTTTTCATTGCGTCATCGTGTAACCATCAGTTAGCATCAGAAATTTTAACGGTGCAAAGCACATTAATTTGGGAATTCTTGCAAAAATCAAATAATTCTCGGATTTTAATTAAAATTTCAGGACTTATTCACAAATGTATTTACATCATTTGTAACATCTTTTTTTGTTTTAGAAAAATCTTTGTAGAAATATATTTTTTAAATCTTATTTAATTTTATGAAATTTCGACAAATTCCTTTTTGTAGAGCTTAATGTTTATATTAATTATAAGGAAACGTCCTCGGAGAGTTTAAATTTTTTGGTCAAATCTTAGAACCATCACTTAGAGAAAATCGGCTCTGAATCGTAAAATAGAAATGCAATAAAAGTAAGTCATTACTTAATTAGAAAAGGGTTTAATTGTTTTTATGTATAGAATATATTATAAATATTATTGAGGCAAAAAAATAATTAATTTTTACAAGAATTGTTTTAATTTTTAAAAAATGTTATAATTTATAATCTTATAAATATTTTAAAATTTTGTATTAATTTGTAGCGACCAAGTGATAGTACTATTAAATTAAGACTTTACTTACCTAACTTAAATGTAAAAGCTTATAATTCAACGATTTGTATTTTAGAAACAATTTTCAAATTATTTTGTGTGTATGAACGTGTTGATTTTTGTAAATATGGATGTACAAACGCGGATTTGTAAAATAAAGAAAGATCGGTAACTACTAAAGTTAAAATTTGTTGGTAGTTTTCTGATAATTCCTGAATAAGCGTCCTCGTAAGATAGATTATGAAACCAAAGTACCTAAAATGCAAAAAAAAAAAAAAATTAATTGCTTAGAATATTTTAAAAATTTTTTAAGGTTACTGGGTAGTTAAAAGAAATTATATAAAAAAGGCGTTCACGTTATATTCCTCAAGTAATCATTACAGTTATGTGCCCTTTAGAAAAAATTCCCAAACATACGTCTATTGAACAATGTGTCAACAACTCATAAAAAACACTCACCTCGAAATGAAAAATGCAATTTTCTGATATTTTAAACTAATATTCATTTCAACTCAAATTAATTAAACTTTAATAAATCTAATGTTTCACAAATAAAGTTTCAGAAAAGTATATTTTACTTTTAAAGCTTTTTTAAATAATAACAATTTCGCTGTTATATTTGTTAATTTGGACGATTTTAGCGTTTTTATTGATAAAAAATCCAATCAATTTACATTCAGTTTGAAATACAGCAAAGTATCTTGCTTACTGGAAATAATAAATTTAATAAATTTTATTAGCTTGAGATTAAATTTAAAATAAAGGCTTCAAGTAAGATTTTTCATGAAATGCATTTTAAACCTTAGGTTCCTCCAAAGAAAAGATAGTAGCTATGTTAAAGTATAAGTATTCGGATTTTAATGTAACTTTTAGGACTTAATTGTTTAGTCAATAAACTAGATATTGTGTGAATTAATGTCCGTTGAAAAAATATTCAGTCACATTTAAATGTTTAATCAACTTTCATAAGATTTATATAAATTAAAAAAGGAACAAGAGAAACACTTGATGAAAAAAATTAGTTTTCTATTTTTGATACTAAGGAAGGTTGAAAAGGTGAAAATTAGGCCATGTCAGAATATTCAATTCGTGAACAAAGAAAAAGGACAGGAAGAGAAGAAAGCAGATGCAGTGTAAATCTAAAATTTTATAATCAAGATTTTATAACCCGCCGATTTCTAGTTCCAAGCCGCTAACAATTTCACCACAATGATATCCATTCTTTTTAGTACCACTCAGTTACTGCTAACCTTGCTTCAATTTGGTCTAAGTCTGCAGTCCAGGAATTAAATTCGCGATTACTAGGTCATTAAATTCAAGAGCCAGCGCTTTATTTCACTGAGCTACTGCCCCATAATTGGCGTGGAACAAGAAATCGGAGAGCCGAGTTCGAATTCGAGTTGAATACGCGCAATTACCCTTGGAATCCGTCGTTTCTCCATCAAGCTATGGGTTAAATAACAGGTTCTATAGCCTTGGTTGGCAACCCGTCTACCGGAGAAAGTAATGGCAAAATACTGGGGAAAAAATCTTCTGCCCAGTCAGTCATGTCGCTTTCGAGACATGATCACTGAAGCGTGTATATGGCACTTAACTGACTGATTGATTGTCCCATGATGGTTAACCGGACCGATTGATTGTCCCTGATGGTTAACCGGACCGACAAACACCTGAAGAAGTCTAGATGGTAACATGGCCGAAATGGTGTGGTCAGGTCCGGTGCATACTGCGTAGGAAACCCCAACCGAGGGGAGCCTAGTTGGGGCCCTTGAATTATGCTTTGTCACCCTCCCTATCTTACTAGAATTTTCTTTCTTCTACGTACATTTATATACGTTACAAATTGAAATAAACACAACTGACTATTAAAGAATGAAAAATTTCATCAATTCTGTAATCAGTCTGAATTTGAATTTGAGCATTGTTTAACCGCATATCAACCTCTGCGGGTTATTTAATGCTAAAAAAGGTAGGGCATTAAGGTAATTTGTTTAATGTTTGATTATAGTGAGGAGGTTGATTTATTCAGATTTTGATGCAAATTTTTAATTTTTTTTATTTTAGAAAGCTGAAGATGTCTTCTAGTTTTGTATTAAAAATGTATTGCTGGTAATTTTTTTCTTCAAAAATGTATTATAGCAATTTTTTTTCCTTCAAAAATGTATATTTTCCTATAAAAGTTTATTTCTATACTTTCATTGACCCCAGTTTGAGGGTTAACTATTTGCCCATATCTGGGACCCTAACAGGTGCTACCACTCCAGGTCAGACTGGACCTGGAAACAACAGCAATTAAGAGGTGGTTCTATGCTCTTCACAATCTCCCAATCAGAGGCCTTGCTGCCGAATGTAGTTTACCGTCATACCCAGGACCAAATCATTCTGAGGTCTTTTTTCGTCCAAATTTGTACGAACTGTCGTTTTAAAATTTCCAGAAAAGATCTAATTTGTTTTGCTCATACTATGTCTCGAAAAATAACTATATAAAATTCACTATTTTTTTATCCATCATGTTGATTGATTGTTAAAGTTATTCATCTTTTAACAAGCAAAATCTCAAGTTGACGATAAAAATTAGTGCAAACTATTGTTGTTTTATTTAAGATGGAATGGTTTATTTAATAGTTCTCTCATTTGTATTTAGATACATTGGATTTATTTTCAATTTTTCTAGTTTAATTGTTCACTTATATTGGATATGATCCATTATTGTAGGTTTCAATAAAATTTGTATTTTTATATGAATACTACCTTATAAAAATTGAGACGTATAAAAATTGGAGAGCCCCGTATCATCGATTGTGGGAGAGTATCATATATTCGGTGAGAATTACGCTCATATGTTGAATGGATCCTGGTTGAGATAATAATAACGAAGATGAGGATATTTGCAACTGTAAAATAAAATACTGATTTCTTTGTAAACTTTTTAGTTTTATTGGTTTAAATATAGCTAATAAAAAGTATTTACGCTTGTAGTAAACTTTTACATTCTTGCAACCATTCGGAATCTATGCCAAAATGTTAGTCGAGAAGTCATCGCTCTCAGCTTGGCCCATAGGAGAGTAAATCTGATGTCACGGAGGCCTGAAACTTTCAATGACCCCCAGAATAGACATCAGACACACAAAGAAAGCAACAAAATCTCCTAGAGAGGTAGTAAAAGAACGCGAGAAGGAAGGATTAAACATCAACTGCAAAAAGACAGAATGCACGGTTGTTAGCAAAAGAATGAGCCTAAATTGCGAATTGCAAATCAAAGATACCAAAACCAAACAGAGGATGAAAATGTGACACCGAAATCCGAAGTTGCATTGGGATAGCAAAGAAGCATTCCAAATGCTAAACAGAGTAATAAGAAATGGAAATTATCGCTAGAAATAAGGAAAGGGGTGGGATATCTGTCCTTCTGTATGTCAGTAAGTGTTGGATAATCTCTTCAAAGATGAAGGGGATACTTGAGGTAACAGAAATGTGGTTCTACAGAAGGATGCTGAGGATATCATAGACCAAACAAATGAGCAACGACGAAATTTTGATGAAAAAGAAAACCAATGCTCAACATCAAGGAAAGAGAGTTAAGGTTTCTGGTGCACACCACGAGGAAGGAATGCTTGGCAAATTTGATGCTTACGGGACAGATGGAGGGAAAGAAGGATATAGGAAAACAATGCATAACATACTTAATTAGCTTGAGTAAAAAGATGGCAGAACAGAGCTTGGGTAAAATAACAGAAATACAGAGTTTAAGAGCTACGAATAACTGGAAGTTGTGGAGAGCCATGATCACCTACATCATATAAAGAAGAAAGGAGAGCAAGCACTCTAATGGTTAACATGCTAAATATAGTGAACATGCTAATTAAAAAACCATTTGCTAGTTTGAAGAATAAGACTCTCTCTGTGGATTCTAAAACCACGGTACGTACAAATTTGAACTTGTTCTATTTACCAGGACGTGGGTGATCATAGCTCTTCATAACTTCCTATTCATTGCAGTTTTTAGTAACGTTTGTATTTTTGCCATTCCCTAACCACCTCCGTTCCGCCATTTATTCACACAAACTCGTCAAGTAGGTGGCCCATTTTGAAGTGAACTTCGACGAACTTCAGAACATGGTTACCTGGAATACCAGTTTCTGTAAACTTGGATGCAGGAGTGGTGTAAGAGATAACGGCTTGTAATTTGAGATGGGGGGGGGATTCCATTTCCAGTCGGGTTTGTTATATCAAATACCATTGGAAAGGGAATGAATTCTCCTTTCCCCCACTATGGGTTAATTAGTGGGACTTGTATCAGTAAATCATTATTATCTCCAAACATTTCTGTCAATCTAAAAATAATTTCTAGCTATACATAACCCACAAAAAGGTTTATAAACCGTAAAAAGCAATTCATTAAGTCTTGAATCTCGTTTTAATTAAAGAAAAGCTATCTCCATCATAGTGTATTGCAGCGATCGAAAAAGATAATAATCGGTCGGCGAAAGGGCAGGTAAATATAGTGGGTGGAATAAAACAGACTAACCAAGTTCCTTGAATGTTTCCAATGTTATTCTTTCGGCATTGCGTTGTTCTGGAAAAGCATAAATTTTTTCTTAATCTACTGGATACATCGCCATTGCCATGTTAACATACTCCGAATTTATTCTTAACTTCCCTATATGATTAGTAATTAGGACGATAATTGGAGTAGATAGATCTATCTATCGCCCGGTTCACACTCCACCCACGTCTATTGAACAGGTGTAGAGGCTCATCCCTTGTTCCCTGTTTAGGATGTGGTTTCCGGCTTTATCTTTTCCAATCTTTTCACTATTACGTAGCCCCCTGCAAATCAGTGGCGTTACCGCCTTGCTCGGGGTGATAAGATTAAAAAAGAAAAAAAAATGCTTTAATACAAGTTTCCCCAAACCGGAAATTATATGACTCAACCTAATACTTAACTCGGACGCCATATTACAGAGCGATGACTCGTAAGCTATTCTTGCAAACGGTTCAAACGTGCTGTTAAGCCATTTAGCCTGCTGCGATCCCGGCAAACCCGTCTCCAAGGTGGGAGAGCTACCCCAAGAAAATGAATTCCCCTCCACACCCGCCAGCTCATAAAAACGATGTAAACACATTTTAGTAGTACAAATTTCAATTAAGGCAATTAAAACAGCCATAAAAAAATCTATTCACCAAAATCAGGGCGATAATGCCACTAAGATTCAAGATTGTTATATTACATCTCTGAGTAAAACAGAATGAAAAATACTTTAGAAGGATTCGAAAACTAAATTCAAAACAGGAAGCAATGAATAAACTACTCTTGATAAAAAATAAAGAAAATAACCCCCCACACCACACACACACACCGGACGATAAAAAGAACAAAAAACGGAATACTACGGTCATTGTCAATACGAAATTAAGTGCAAGAAATAAAAGAAAGAACAAAAACTGAAAAAACAAAAAACATATTGAATGAACCAACCGGTTATCGCTCTTCTCTTGTCAGAACTCGACCGGGGAAAGTAAAACGCACTGAAGTAAAAAGTAAGCATATTTCGAATCTACATTAGAGTAAAAAAGACAGATGTAGATCCGGTTTGTGCAAGTGTTAAAAAGGAGGTATATATCCGGTTTATACTACAATGAAACGGTAAACAGGTCTGATTTACAGTAGAATAAAAATGGATACATAGGTCCAGTTTACACAAGAGTTGAAATACACAATACATAAGGCAAACAGGTGTCCCCTTTTGACTGAGGTCTACCCCTCTCCACGGGGATGCAGTCGGTACATTCTTGACAACCTACCTTGAGGATAACATGTATTTTAACATGAATTTAAACAATAAAATGTAATTTTAATATATATTTCTAAAAAATGAATTCACTTCAAGCAAGGCGAACATTTCATTAAGAAGCAAGGAGTTACTGGGAGTGAAAGAGAATGATAAAGTCTTTAGGAGGAATCTGAACAGGATACCAGTGATAAACCTTTACTCCTGTTCAAAAGACCGAGAAGAAGTTTAAACAGAACGATAGGAGAATCTGTCTACTCCTATTCAAGGAAAAAATAAAGTTTAGGCGGATTGATGTATAAACGTTATTCGAATTAGCTTAGTACTGCACAAGGTCAAATAGGATGAATTACTAGTAGGAAGAGTGTGTTGCGTCAAACTTTAAAGTGGGAACAGCTCGATTACTTTGAAGGCCATCATTCAAACTGAACAGTGGTGTCGGTGAAACTACTTTCAAACTCTATACTTGAACAGTACAGGTATAAATAGCAGTTTCAGGGTATAAGTACTTACCTGATTAATGCAGGGACACTGAACTTAAAGACATGTGCAGCCAGGGCTCACACAGTTGGAGACCTGACTATCGTCTACCGATCCTCAAACCAGACCCTCAGCTCCTAAGTCACACTGGCAATCACAAAACTCTCACCCGTAGCTCCTAGTTTTACTTAAAAGCAAAAAAACAAAAAATGAAAAAATGTGCCCTTTGGAAAAAAAAGGTCCTGACTTCATCAAAATCAGAACCTTGCTGTGATAGGGGTCCGCCAGTGACAGGTGGGGCAAACGATGTCCACGTGTCGTTACGTCCCGACCAGGCTGATGGCACGCTCATCACTATTTATAGAGGTCGCCTGCACGTGTCCTCTCCAGGTGTACGTCCTTCATCTTTGCATGGGATTGCCACCCCCACACCAACTTCGGGTCGATTCCGGGTATGCAAGCAAGAGGAAGTAGGAAATAAGCGAGACTAAAATGCAAACGGAGACGCCGACATAAAAAGCAAAGGTAGAGAAATTAAGTTTTATTTTGTTTTTCGACTTGCATTTCCGACACTCATTGACGACCACCTTAATGTTTATGTTATAAAATCCGAGAAAGGTGACAGTTAACTCTCAAACAGTGAACGGCTAAGAGTTAGCGTGAGATGGTCTGAATTCAGATCATTACAGGGTGTCTCATAATGATGGAACACATTTTAAATGCAAGCTGTGGTGCTATGGATATAGGCTCGGAATGAGAAATCGGAGAACTGAGTTCGAATTCCAGTTAATCTCGTTGTGTTCACTTACGCGCAAATAACATTGAGAAAGGTATAGCTCCATCTCTTCTCCCTCAAGCTATGGGTTAAATAGCATAACAGGTTAGGTTCTATAACCTTGATTGCCAACTAGTTTACCGGAGAAAGAAATGACGATCTACCGCGGGAAAATCTTCTTAGCCAGTCATAGATCGAAAGAGACATGATCGCCCAAGTGTGTATCATGTATGGGACTTAATTGATTGATCTTGAATTATAAAAATGGCATTGAGTACCAAATATATTTATTGCGTAACTGATACAGTCAGTCAGTTAAGTGCCATACGTGATACACGCTTGGGCGATCATGTCTCGAAAGAGATATGACTGACTGGGCAGAAGATTATCCCGCAGTAGGTTGCCATTGCTTTCTGCGGTAGACTGGTTGCCGACCAAGGCTATAGAACCCAATCTGTCCTGCTATTTAACCCATAACTGGAAGGAAGAGACGGATTAATACCTTTCCCAAGGGTATTTGCGCGTAAGTGAATGCAATGGATTCAACTGGAATTCGAACTCGGCTCCTCGGCTTCTCGTTCCGAGCCGATATCCACTGTACCACAACGTCTCTGAGATGGTCACTACCACGAAGAGAACAGTTCCACAGTTGAGAAAATAAAACAAAGCATTCACAGAGAGATCGTACCCATTACAGTTGATATGCTATGTTGCTCTGTGTTTGAAATGAGAGAGTGTGGTCGTGCGTGTTCACTTCTGGGTGGTGACCATCTCAGGGATGCAATATACAAATCTTAGATAATATATTGAACTCTTTATATTAGTTATGTAATAAATATATTTGATACTCTAGGTCATTTTTAATCCAAAATACTTGCATAAAAATGTGTCTCAGTGGTGAACAAATAACTTAGAGAGTCAAGTTAAAGGGAGATAACTACATGGCTACCAGAAGTGGCATCGCACATGGAATGGCAATAATATAGCCCAGTGTTCGTAATAAACGATTCGGTTCGAAATTCATAGCCACATGGCAATGAAGATTAGGACAATAGTCCGAACAATATAAATAGTGTAAAAAGAAAGTAATTATAAATGCAAAAACGATCTTATATGCCACAATTTATCAAATGCATTAGTTATGCATAGAAATAAATTCAATCACAATTTTGATCTAAATTTTGGCATGACTTAGTATAAGAGAAATTAACTTAATTAAAAGGAAAATTCTTAAGAGTGCCGCTGTCTAATCTTATCAAAATGTAAATTTACACCCCAGATATTTTCAAATATCTCTATTCTTAAAAGAATTAGGATTTCCCAAGCCAACATATATGACTATTAAAATGTAAAAAAAAAAAAAATGAATAAAAGAAAACAGTTGAATTTGTAACCTCATTTACACCATTTACATTACTCTAACTCTAACTGTTGTCATATTCACGGGT
The DNA here is from genome assembly GCA_037127315.1 of Ascarosepion bandense. NCBI lineage: Eukaryota > Metazoa > Mollusca > Cephalopoda > Sepiida > Sepiidae > Ascarosepion > Ascarosepion bandense. The sequence goes on along the minus strand of JBBBDQ010000772.1, from coordinate 1,770,363 downwards.
TCTGGGCATGACGATAAACTGCATCCAGCAGCAAGGTCTCTGATTAGAAGGTTGTGGGGAGCATGGAACCACCACTTAATTGCTGTTGTTCCCAGGTCCATATATATATATATATATATATATATATATATATATATTATGTGTATATGAATTTTTTGTATATAGGTGTGTACACACATATATATGTGTGTATGCGCATGTATATGTATATAAGTGTGTAATAAATTGAATGTATGTGTGTGTATGTGTATGTATATATGTATTCTTATTCGTAGAATTGTGTGTGTATATATATGTATGTATGTGTGTACTTCTATAGGTATGTATATAATAATTGTAATTAATTTTTTTTTTTTTTTACCTAGTGTTGTCTTTATTTAGTTTAATTTCAAATGACCTAATTTTTTTAAATATAATTTTATTTTAAATCCTATATCTTTTTATTCCCTTTTATTAATAATTATGCCTTTTTAAGTAAAGGCCTTTTTCTAATACTTCAACGTTTTGGGGAAATTAGGTTTTTGAATTTGTCCAGCGTCTGTAATATTTAAAAAAATTTTTTTCTTTAGTTTCTTTCTTTTTCCCTCCCTTCCTTCTTTTATCTCTCTTACCACCTTTTTTCCGTGTTGCTTAAACTTACGTCGATTTAACACGGCTGTCTGTTATTTTTTAGTTACATTCTCCCTTTTTTTTGCGAACCCAGACGATGTCAATGTTTTTTCTTTTCTTATTTATTTGATTTTATTCTTTTTCTTTTTCTTTTTCGTTTTCTTTTTCTTTTTCTTTCCCTTTATTTTTATTTTTATTTTATTTAATTTTATTATTTATTTTTTAATTTCTTTGCAATCTATTTAAAAAGGAAAAGTAGACTAATTTTTCTCCAGTTTCTGAAAGGTTTTTTCTGTTGCTGAGGTGATGTGTCGTCCCCCGTGGGGATCTTCATATCGAAATGGCCATTCAACATCTTTGAATTAATCCTTTTTTAATATATATATATATATATATATATATATATATATATATTGTATTTAAGCAGCAATTCCTCTTTTATGCAAGTTTCATTAAAAATGACGGACAAGGTACGATGGTTATGTTTTTATATAATTTTTTATGTCATGTTGCAATTCTTTATTTTCAGAACATAAATAATATAAAATTCTCTGAACGTTTATTTCTCCAAGCGTTTTCGGTTGTACTTTTAGCCATTATCAAGTATGAATTTTATTTTACTTTTAACTGAATAAATTGTTTTGTATATATGTTAGGACACCGTTATGACGTTCTCACTCGCTATATTCATGAAAATAGCCCTGACATGTGAGAACATAACGGTGTCCTCACGAAACTACGAAGTCGGCATGAATCTGCTAAGTTACAGAGACAAACTCTTTGTACTTATCAACGCTCTTTTTTCCACCCCAATATCGAGCACTTTACGATAAAGAACCTGCTTGCCAAAATACATTTTATTAGTAAAACCCCTAAACAGACATGAATTTATGCAATAAAAAATAATTTTGATATATATTTCTAAAAATGAATTCACTCCAAGCAAGGCGAAAATTTCATTAAGAAATAATGAGTTACTAGGAGTGAAAGAGAATGAAAAGGTCTTTAGAAGAAATCTGAACAGGATACAAGTGATAAGCCTTTACTCCTGTTCAAAAGACCGGGGAGGAGTCTAAACAGGACGAGAGGAAAATCTGTCTACTCCTATTCAAGAAAAAAATAAATTTTAGGTGGATTGATGGAGAAACGTTATTCGAATTAGCTTAGTATTGAACAAGGTCAAATAGGATGAATTATGAGTAGGAAGATTGTGTTGCGTCAAACTTTAAAGTGGGAACAGCTCGATTACTTTGAAGACCAACATTCAAACTGAACAGTAGTGTCGGTGAAACGACAACCTGGGTGCTAAGTATTATCACAACTCAACACTATATATATATATATATATATATATATATATATATATATATATATATCAGACGACAATTCTACTCCTGCAGCTTCTTTTCTCGCACTTCCCACCTGTGGAACTAGCTTCCATATTCTTGCTTACCTGAAGGCTACAATCTCCAAGAGTTTAAATGTAATATCAATACTCATCTCTTAACCACTTGACTCTAGTTCTTTCTTCAGCTCCATGTATATCCTTTCCTTTCTCTTCACCTTTGCAACTATCATCACACCTGTATTCCCATCCTCCTCTTGCTCCTTTCTAACTGGTTCGTCTTCCTCTTCATTATCTTCTACTTAATCTTTTTACTCTTATGTAGCCCCCTGCACACCAGTGGCGTTACCGCCTTGCTCCATGTGATACGATTAATATATATATATATATATATATATATAGAATAAAAAGTGTAAGAAGCCGTGAACGTTTCTTTAAAGTGTATATTTATTGTTTTTGTTATTATACATGTTATGATACGTTACACTTAATGGATCATAACATGTATAATAACAAAAACAATAAATATAGACTTTAACCCTCTAGGGCCATTCGTATCATATTTGATACAGTATTTCCCTATAAGGAAACATTTGGTATTTCCCTATAAGGAAACATTTGGTATTCATTGACTGAGCAGTCAGTACTGCTTTCATTTGAAATTTATAAAATATTTCTCTTAAAAAATTTTTCAGGAAAATATTTCTTTCAAGGCTTGTTTTCATACTATATCAAATATGATACGAATGGCCCTAGAGGGTTAAGGCTTCTACTGGGCATAAAGTGGGGGATCAGTTCTATATTGTTATGAAGTAATAAAAAGATCCCCCACTAATTACTACTTAACCCTCTAGGGCCATTCGTATCATATTTGATACAGTATTTCCCTATAAGGAAACATTTGGTATTTCCCTATAAGGAAACATTTGGTATTTCCCTATAAGGAAACATTTGGTATTCATTGACTGAGCAGTCAGTACTGCTTTCATTTGAAATTTATAAAATATTTCTCTTAAAACATTTTTCAGGAAAATATTTCTTTCAAGGCTTGTTTTCATACTGTATCAAATATGATACGAATGGCCCTAGAGGGTTAAAGAAAACGTTCACGGTTTCTCACACCTTTTTATTCTATGCCAATTTCTCTCGTTGGAACAACCCTATTTCTTTATATATATATATGTATCACTTTTTATATTTCAAAATCAAATTATGTGGAAAGATTTATGACAAAGAGGAAAAAAATGTGTGTTATATGTACACGATCGACAGAAGCTAGAGATTTTAAATTTTATGATGATCTTTGGGGTTATAAAATTTGGCCAATTTCGTTTAGATACTTCTGCTTTATGTTTGAGTTTCCCCTCAATTTTGTTATTGAATATCCCATATTGTGATAATAGAAGGTCTGCTAAGAACGGTGGAAAAAAAATTTACTGAGGTATAATCCAGCAATTAAAGCACTTTCTAAAAACTATTGTTTCATTTTTGAAATTCCCAATACCTTTCATTCGTGTGCGTGTGCAGTCGTATCAACGTAGACATAAATTTAGTCCGATGAAGCCCTAAAGGACGAAACGCGTCACGCGAAACCTTTAGGTTAAGAAATCAGCTAGTCTATAACACCTGACAATACCGAAAGGTTAAACTATGCTAGCGTAATAGGCTGATCTTAATTTTGATATTTAAAAGCTTGACATGTTCAATGGTTAGTATTTATTTTTTCTTTAAATGGGTATTGAGCACTTTTAATACAAGTATTTACTTGTCGAATTTAATTCGACCAACAACTGTTTAATAATTACAATATATATATATATATATATATATATATATATATATATATATAACGGTAATTATTAAACATATAGTAAATATATATAGTAATTATTAAACATGTAGTATATATATATATATATATATATATATATATATATAGATATTTATTGTTTAAAAATTATTATAATTATTATATATATATATTAGTCATCCACATACGAGCCTGTTTCGCTGTATCACAGCTCATCAGTGTGTCTAGACATCCATTTGAGTCCAGCCGGGATCAAAACTCGACAGATTTGGTGTCAGTCGGAGTCCTTACTCCCTAAGCCATAGGCGCATAGAATCAGAGAAGGGAAGTTTTAGCGTGTTATATATATGCGGTGTATACACTCGCCAGTCACCGGAAAAACTCAATGCATATAGAGTAACGCGTAAATCGCAGAAGTGTTATTTGTTTTTAAAATTTTCCTCTCTAGAGAGCTCAATCGCAATGAGAGCATAATATCTATCTATCTATCTATCTATCTATCTATCTATCTATCTATCTATCTATCTATCTATCTATGCGAATGTAAATCATTTTCACCAAATCTATCGAAAATTGCCTGATGACGAGATAAAAGCATTAAATTTAAAAACAGAAATTTCCGTGTCGTAATTTAACTTAGATTAATTAAAAAAAAAAAAAAAAACAAATTTAATTATATTACGCTCTACGATCTACGTTGTATTGAACACTTATTTAAAAGTAAATACCGGAGAACTCTCGATTTTAAACCTGTTGATTCTCTTCATCTGTATATCCGTCTGACACCAAATCGGTCGAGTTTCGATCCTAGCCAGAAACAAGTAGAGGTTTAGCCATACTGATGAGCCGTGATAGGCTTGTATGTGGATGACAAATATTTATTTACAACTGATTAATAATATATATATATATATATATATATATATATATATATATATATTAATTATTAATTAGTTATTGGTCAAAGTCAAATTATACCAGTAAACAGTAGTATTAAAGACTGCTCAATCTCCATGATTTTAGACAAGACGTTAACAACTTTCACAGGACCATAAAATTCACAATGGAATATTCAACCGCTTACATTCCGTTTCTGGATGTATTGGTACGTTTCAACAACGCCAACAAACATCACAGTACAGATATATATAGCAGTTTTACATTTCACAGCTGGCTACAATTGTTTAATGTTTTAACGTTCCATGTCTCGAGTGTTTTTGTTGTTGTTTTTTTACGCGAACAGTTGCTGGATGACGGTCCGGTGACACCTGTCGCTCAAGTCGCTCAAGTCCGGGCAAAGAATCAGTTCCGAGGAATTTCATCCCTTTTACACCGTTCATGCTAACAGGCGCTGAATGACTGTGATATGACATTTCTTGGGCATATCGTTACCTTATCGGGCGAGAAGTTAAATCTATTAGAATTAACCCCTTTACGCCGTTAGGTTTCACATTTTGTTTGGTATTTGCTATGATATTTTTTGAGATTAATATTGAAGTGGTTTTCCGTTGTCTTTTTCACTGTGTTTTATCAAGACATTGACTCTAGTTAACTGGCTGTTGACTCATTGAGGGTTATTTCGGCCTTTGTTAGGTCCTAATTTTCATCCTAGTGCGTTGCTAAAAACCCACCTCACTCACAAGAACATGGAGTTAAGTAGCCGGTTTAGTCGCCGACACTCCGACGGTGGAATACATACATACCTCATTCAGTAATGAATTAGAGCACTCTGGCTATTGGGCGTGTATAATAATAATATACACGCTAAAAAGTCTGCCTTCTTCTACCGAGCGCCCATAGCCCAGAGGTAGAATCGCCGACTGACGCCAATTCGGTCTGGTTTCAATCCTGGGTTAAAAGCAGTCGGAGTCTAACCGTACTGAGGAGCTGCGGATGACTATATATATATATATATATATATATATATATATATATATATATTGCTCACACAAACTTTTTATACCTTTTCGTCGAGGTGTAAAAATAATTAAAATAGTCTCATCTTATCTGTTACGAAGAAAGTATGGACCGGAGTTATTAGTGTAGGGGTAAGAAGGCAAAAAACAATTCACGACCGCGAAAATGTTTAGAGAGTGCCCTGATCGCAAGGTCATCCAGAGTAAATTTTCGCACTGGCTCTTAAAGAATGAAATCGGCTAGATTATATACAAAAACAAAGACATACACATTTAGCCCAATGAAATCCTAAAGCACGAAACGCTTTACACGAAGAATTCGGGCTAAATGTGTTAGTGCGACTACAGATGCGCACGAACGAGGGCTACTGGGAATTTTAAATTTAATTAGATTTTTTTGTTTTTGTATGTAATCTAGCCGATTTCATTCAGATTATTTCTTCTTTGGTTTATATATATATATAGTCATCCGCAGACAGATCTGTTTAGCTGTATCACAGCTCATCAGTACGGTTAGACATCCGATAGCTTTTAACCCAGGATTGAAACCCGACCGAATTGGCGTTAGTGGGCGATTCTACCTGTGAGCTATGGGCGCTCGGTAGAAGGAAGCAGACTTTTAGCGTATGATGTATCCAGAATGCTCTAATTCATTACTGAATGAGCGATGCGGAGATGCTAGAGGAGCTACTGTTTTTTCCAAGTCTACCATTTTCCAGAGTGCTCAGTCAGGGTGTGAGAGCGTAAATACATACATACATGCATACTCCAGTCTCTCACTCACCGACGAGATGTGGCTTTCATTTCGTTTCTTCTACAAACACTTTCACGAATTCTGCTCCGAGGATCTTAGCTCCTTGATGTTCCCCGCCTTGCGCGAATTTACTCGAGCTACTAAACTACCAACAAGGTTCCACCCTTTCATTGTGAAAACAATCAAGTGTAATCACAACTTCTACTCTGGATGATTCTTTTCTCGTTGCACTTCCCGCCTGTGTTACCCCCTTCCGTATTCTTGCTTTCTTGATAGCTACTGTTTACAAGTGTTTCAATGCAACGTCAACCGTCATCACTTGATCCATCTTCTCACTTTACATTTTCCTCTCACGCAGCTCTCTTCACACCAGTGTACCCGTGCTTCTCTTAGACATTCTCCAACAATTACTGTGACCTGTTCTCCGCTCTCTTCACTCTCTTATTATGTAACTCCCTGCGCACCAGGGGCAGTATTGCATTGATTGGGGTAAGACAATTATAATATATATAATATGATATGCACCTGATGATTGCATAACGCATGAAACTCCGAGTCGTGCCATCGACGTAGGATAATATGTGTGTTTATTAATATATATAAAATAGCTCTGTTCATACTACATTGAGCACTGTTTTTTAACACCTGAATAATATTATACATGTGTGTACACCCTCATTTGTATATTTATTAATTCACACAACTACACACACACACACACACACACACACACACACACACACACACACACATATATATATATATATATATATGCAGGTTTCATTAAATAATATGGACAAGTTTTGTCTGTTTATTTTATGCAAGATCCTTTCATATAGTTTGATGAGCTTGATAGTAAAACAGACACTCATCAACAATAATTTTCCCAATTACATAGATGATGAAAAAATACATTTTCTTAAAAAACTTAACGCGGAAAAAAACAACACATGGTACTCGCCCAACCAATCCCAAACATATCATTCTCTTATATCGTAGCCAAATGTACTCCAACTACAAACTAGACGAAAATATCCTAAAAAACTCATAAACACTAATATTTCTTCGAAAGACCCTAACAAAGGAATTAAGTTTATCATATATTACGCTAAATCCACTACATCCAATTCAATCGTCCGCAACGACTCCTCCTTCCCCACCACTAGCGATTTGCAAAAAACAATGTAGTTTATAAATTCAAATGCCTCTTTCGAGAATGTATCTCTAACAAACTAAATAATATCTACATTGGCCATACTATCAACTTGCTCTCAAGGCGTCTTACACTACACTTAAATGACAATTCAAACATATTCCGACATTTAAAACACCATGGTTATCAACGCACACTTCTGAGAAAACACTTGTCGAAAATACATGTATACTTAGACAAGAAAATAATAAACGAAAACTCAAAATCCTAGAAGTT